>CAXIVR010000013.1:66466145-67666145 GCA_964035755.1 Teleogryllus oceanicus
CCCCCAGGCCGGCCTCTTGTATCTTACAGCCATCGAAACGAACGTATTTAACGGAATCAAAATATTGCACATGGCTCTACTTTCTGTCTTGCATGACGGCTATGGATTTTCTGTGTCTGATTTAGAAATCTAGTATAATGAATTCAGTTGTATTTATTCGGTGCTATTTGGTGCAGACCTATCAAAATGACTAACGATGTTTAGGCAAACACTATCCACATGTTTCTCTTTATTCAACGCTAGGCAATACGTGATTATCCAATCTCCTGTTGTAAGTACGAATGCAATGAATCAATTTTAAACTGTATTCTCTGTGTCATCGTTATTTCATTTTCTAACTCAAGTACTACGGCACAGGTGCTCAAGTATTGGAAAAATATAGAAGTGCACTAGAAGGCCAAACTGACATCAAGAATTATCCTCACTAGCATAAGATGTCGCATATTCATTTGAAGAAAGTAATTCCGAGTTGTGTGTTATCTACAACTCTTTTTAACTCCAATGTCTGACATGAGCCTTTCCGGAACAAGATAATCAACAATGTTGGCTTAAAAGTTTGCAAGATAAAACAATCGACGAAAGAATACTATTAAACCATTCATTTAGGGTGTCTGTTATCTAACGTGTAATTATAAGATGCTTATTTTCAGATGAAATTTCGTGCATAATTTTCGTGCAGTACTTTAGGCAACAGGACAAAGACCTTTCCATCTCATTCCTATCCTCAGGACAGGATGATGATCTGATCTTCGCACCCTTAATATAACTTGGATAAGACCCGTCCTTTCCGAGCTGAACACACTGCTCTTTTTCCTCCAAGGCCGGAAACCGTATAAAATGACGAGACGAAACGAAGGAAATAGAACGAATAAGAAGAGGAAAGAAATATAGAAGGCAAACAACAAGAGAAAAATAACAAGAACAGTGCGAAGAGGCAGATGAGAAAGAATCATCAGAGTAGGGTCGGAAAGAAGACGTAGAAGGAAAGGGAAGAACAAGGAAAATAAGAGGAAAAATAAAGATGAAGGGGAAAAAAGGAAAGGAAGACAAAAAGAAAAAATAAGAAGAGTGAAATGAAAGGGGGGAAAGAAGAGATAAAGATAAATGGAAAAGGTCAAGAAACCATAAAGAAATAAAAAAATAATAAGAAATAGAATAAAAGAAGTGGAAGAAACGATCAAGCAACAAGAAAAAACTAAAAAGGTCAAGAAACCATAAAGAAATAAAAAAATAATAAGAAAAGGGAAAAGTACAGGGCACCATGGAAGATCTCGGAGCTTCAAAGGAGCTTTTTTCCGTTTCATGCGTGGGTTCAAAAGCAGCGTCAGCGGAAAAGGCAAATCCGCTATAACGACCTATCCTGCCATTTAATATATCTCAAACCGTGTCACCGCCTACCTACCGTTTGAAAAATCGTGAAGTGTCTGATGATGAGGTTGGCGGCAGGTTTTCTCAGATATTTCGGCATTCAAGCAGATTAATGTTGATTGTGTAATACGGTCAATGGCGGCGCGCTTCCTACACTGAAACGTCAGCGTGTTGGACAGATGAAAATCGTCAGATCCCGGACTTGGGAGGAGGTCACATACGAGGAATAACGACTGGAATATTTTTTTTATTATTACTGTTTGTATTTACAGAGTCCAAAAGGAATTAATTCTATCAAGTGTAAAATGGAAGAAACTTTATTGACATCACCGCCCAGCTCTGTTGTTCCTACCAAATTGTGCATCACAATAATGTATTCTGCCTCGTCATTTATTGCATTGCGAGTCGATTTATTTTCTTATAAATTAAAGTCCGTTCTTCCCTTCAGTGGCTAGCTGCAATGAACTCCCCACTCCGTCTGGCATCTGCATCTGTGACTCTCTGTGACTATCTAGGGTCTTGATAGGGGGCGTTCCCACCCACTCTCGCGCCATTTTCGTCTCTCTCCCTAGTTCGTCAGGCCTCGACTCTACCTATCGATAACTTGCTGAGATAGCAACAGCCCTTCCGAGCTTATACCTCGGTTTTCGCCTAGATCATAAGCTACAAGTAGAACATACTCGTACTGCAATCTGTGGAAAATTAGCTAATGGAAAAAAAGCACTACCATAGGTGGATGAATGAAAAACAAGTTAAGAAGCTTTGACATCAATTTACTGGAAACGACTAAAATTATTAGTTTGTACCTTGTCATTCCAAAGGGTTAATTTGTGTAATTTTGTAAATATCTCTGATTGATAGACTTCTCATTTTTATTGGTATTCCTAGTTTGACGAAATATCTTTGCCTGCATCGAAATATAACCTGTCAAATGCGAAAAATTTCTGAGTTGAGAAAAACGTCACATATCAGGGCAAAGTGTCACATGATTAATATTGTTATATCAGACTTACATTTGCAAATGAGTTTATTCGCAAAAGAGATTGTAACCTAGCGCTTTAGGTGCCATAGATTTTATAACATTTATTAAGAAACGTCTTATAGTATTGCTCCATTGTTTTTGTCACCAAACCATGATATTATTATGAGATATTTCCCAGCACAGCGGCTACGTTCACAGCATAATATCAATGAAGGGGGTCACTGAGAAGAGCACGTTTGCTTTTAACGAATTTGCTACGAATAACGCACATGAACGAAGTGAGCTGTTGATAAATGATAAAACTCACAATATTTTTGTGTTGCTGCGTTCTCAACGTATATTCTATTGCTAAAATGCTAATAGATAATCAATGACTCAAATACACCCATACAATACATTTTAGCCACAATATACGTTATTTTGCTGTATTTGTTGACAATTTGTACCTATATTGAATATTAGTATAGTATTTGAATATTAGTATTCTTATTGAAAACTAGCTTTGATGATATTATTAGAAAATGTCTATTAAAACTTTCGATTACAATAGAGATCAAAGAATTATTAATGGTTTATGGATTTATAAAAAATATCTTTGAAGTCAGGCATTCCATAAGATATAAAAACTTTAAAACCAGCCCTCCTTGAATCGCACCATTATTTGGTGCTATTGGAATGAAAACTCGCTGAACAATTTGGAAGGTAGTAGAATTCTCATTCTTCCTTTCTAAATTGTTTGATTGATTGAGAGTGAGATTAGAGAGAAGTAGTTGCTGTGGAAATTCTTTGAATTTTGGGATGAAATTAGGTTTCAGCAAAATGTTTACAATTGCTGTTATAAGGGTGTAATAGTGTATGTGATAATGCAATAGTGAATGTAGAAGGGTTTGAAATATATAAAGGGGGTAATAATGTCGAACGAGTAATAATTGATGCCTTCGATCTCACAGTGAATATAGGAGCCAATGTTTTGTCAAGAGGCAGTATTTGAGACGAAATCTATTTTGTTCATACTCAAATCGACGTAGAACTCCTTAGAATAGTCGGTTTTTCAAAAGAGATGTTTCAAACGGCACTTGAGGAAATTTTATCATAAATGAAATGGTGAAATCAAACAAATTCACTACTTTTGTTTGTAAGAAAAATACATATCTTAATTATTGAAATATTTTTATTAATGCAAGGTTTAATTCTGACCTAGCATTTCTGACGAGTAACTCTTTATTTGAAATAAGTGCGATGCGATTAAAATTTTATACATTTTAGGATATCCTCAGATTGGCTGAACTGAAATTAGGGACTTCATGGTTAAAACATGTTTTGAATTACTTAAGTCAATCCTTAAGTTTCATTGAATGTTGTTTATGTTTTGAAAAATTTTAATGCACCATAAGCGAGGTCTCTCTTGTAGAAATGTACACTTTGAATTAAAAATAACCTAAGGTTTATAATAAAACCCTTTTTGGAACGACACATGCCTTTGCTTAATCCATTTAATGTTGTAACGAACAAATGTTAGCAGCGAGAATCACACAACCTCACGTAAAGCGAGTTTCAAATGAACGAGTCTCTTTCCTGAACCGTTCTTTTTGAACGCTAATGGCTCTCGAGCAGCATGAATATCGAGAGAGTCGATTCCTCGGCGAATTTCTCACCACGCGTTAGCCAGTCAAAAAAAAGTGATTTATTCATGTTCCCTCCAACTCCATTTCGCTGTACTTTCGTTGCTTGTCCCGGCCGCTGCCGACTGCATGCAAGGCGATTGGTCGTGTTTTGCATTTTAAAGGAGCCACAATTCATTATACGCTCTTTTCGCCTGTCACTCAATGCGAGAAAGGTTTTCGCGGGAACGCATCAGAACACGTCGCTGCCATTGCTGTAGAGGGTGCGACGGCCGCTACAGGAATCCGAACTGCAGCGCGCCGATTTTATGCAGAGTAGTTGTGGCAGACGCTGTTCGATTCAAGGCGGCGACGGACAGTATGACCGAATGAGGAATGAGGGGCCCAAAATCTGACAAACGAGCGAGTAATTGATGTTTCCCGGACGTCAGAATCTTAGTCCCTTTAATGTAGTTCATTCAATTGTTCAGGTATCCTTTCATTATTTAAACAATCAAATGGAAAAAAAAAAAAAAAGGACACCAATTGAATACAGAATACAACAATTGAATTGTTTCATATAAGAACAATCATTTAATAACACTAATGAACTTAATGTTTCAACCCGGAAGGCATCGACTTACACAGAGGATTCTGGGGAATCTCCCACTACAGCTCTGACCTCACGAATGTTCCCCGGCGTGTGCGAATGTAAGTGTAAAGGAAGGGATGAGGATAGAACTGGAAGAGGAGGAAAGATGCTCTGGAGCCGTTTGCCAGAGTACTGCTCCAACTTCCGCCTGGCTTGATCGGAGAATCCTCAAAACTTCCGATCAGAGCAGCTCGCCAATAGAATTCTCCTCCAGACAGTGACAGAACTCGACATAACTATTTAACTACTGTAGAAAAATAGTGCCTCCGTCGGAATCGAATCTAGGACTTCCCGGACAGATACACTGTAGAACTGGGAAAATGTCCTAAGGCGATGGCTCAGAGTCAAAATGTTTCTTGCCTCTGAAGAACCTTTAACAGGACTGTCCTAGTGTACAGGAAAGACGAATACTGGCTGAATAAGTGGGACGAGTTCAGTGGCTACCTACTCTGATTGGTAGCTTTCAAGTATTCCCGAACAATACCAGGCGATTGATGGAGTTGTTTCTTCAAAACGGACCACGGTCGTCGTAGGCTTCTTTCTTCATCCTCGCTACTTCGCTCCTTGCGTGCACGCACTAGATTATCATCTCTTTAAGGCTTCATTTCTTTATTTTGCGATTCAACAACTAGTGATTCGTAATGATTCAGTGTTACTGTAATAAACAAGGAATAATAATAAATAATAATAAATAATAATAAACAATTATCTGGCTCCCGTATTGTTTCAGGAGGTACCGCATATGTAGTATATGTTATAAGAATAATAACTTTTGCTTTAACATATGTTAGGACGGAGACACGTTTTTTTAAAAAAGATTAAAAGTGAGTTGAATATTGCAATTAAAATGACTAACTTGAACTTTTTGTCTACCGTTTGAATTAATTCAGTTATCGCAATGCCCATTCCTTTGTTTTTTAATGATTTTATAATTTATTTAAAAATTCGGTCTATCAAATAAGGTTTTCTTAGTTTAAAGAACCCGAAATGTTTTCCTAAAACACGATTCTGGAACACGTAGTTTTATTGAAACGTGCATCCATTATTGAAGTTAGTTCCTTACTCTTGCTTTGATCAGACGTTCGTGTTTTCGTGACGTAATTTGAGATTATGTGAACAGCAGAAGCCTTTAAACATGTTTTTGTGCTCTCTCCTACAATATTTTCTTATAGTATCAGTGAATATATCTACATAGTTTTATATTTAAATTTTCCAGAAATTATCTTGACAGCCAATTCGTTCTTATACAGTAAGCTACCAAAATTCATCCGTCCGTCCCTCGGTTCGTCCCTGACGGTTAGACAATTTCCGGCCCACCAATGAAGACAAATAAGATGTCATTTGTCTGGATCATGCGGATGTATCCAGATAATTCTTATTAAGTTCTTTAAAACGTATTTTTTTTCGTTCTTGAGCAACTAAAACATCTTTTGATAGACTGGAAGAATTAATAAAGATCACCAGGGAAATGGCTGAGCAGTATCCTAACAAACGGGTCACAAACATGCGCGATCTTCCCTTCCTCTTCCTTGTCCTATCCTTATCCCTTACTTACACTCACTACACTCGCATGCTCTATACTTCCACACAAGCCGGAAGACCGGCCGGGAGCTTAGAATTTGTCCCAGCTGGGGCGGTACCCGTATGTGAGAGATACCTGCATAGGAAAAAACCTGCAATGTCGACGTGTAGTACGGCGGCATTCGGCTATGAAAATACACCGCTCCGCTCGTAATAAAAGACGTACACTACACTTACGGCACTAATAACCATTTACGAGTTGACGCACCGGGAAACGCGAAATATTCAATCAATCAACATCAGAATTTGTCCGCATATTTGCCTTTTTCTCACAACGTACGACACGATGCTGCAGGCGTTTCCTGGCGGTGGAAATTGAAACGAACTGTCAATACTGACTCAAGGGCTATGTCGGGCGAACGTGGGGAGAATAGAGGAAAAGAGCAATCCACGTGCCTAAGCAGCTCATTATCCCCGACTGTTTCGAAAGATACGAACGTCTTTGGAAGAGCCAGAAGCAATTTGTATGAAATCAAATGTAAAATCGTTGCCGAGAACAAGAATAAGGAAAAGAAGAAGACAATTACTTTTCCATGGCCGTAAGTGTGAAAATGGGTAGTTCAATATTTTATTCTTGAGTTCAGTACTTTTTATGCGGTACTGCCTCAGTTAATACGGAGAGTTCAATTTCGATACTCCCTCTGATATTCTCTCTCTTTCTCTCACCTCTCTCTCTTTCTCACTCTCACTGTCCCTGTCTCTCTCTTTCCACCGCTTTATCTTTCACTCACTCATTTTTCCTATTATTTCTTTCTTCTTCTTTCTCGTCTCTGCTAATTATGAATTCCCCATTACCACTTATTTTGGTTTTGAAATATCTCCTCCCTCCCTCTCTCTCTCTCTCTCTCTCTCTCTCTCTCCCTCTCTTTCCCTCTCTTTCCCTCTCTTTCCCTCTCTTTCCCTCTCTTTCCCTCTTTTCCCTCTAATTTGTCCCTCTCTCTCTCTTTCACACACTCTCTCTCTCGCACACACACACACACCCTGTCTGTGGCCCCTTGCCAGTGAGTTTGTGCAGGTGATTAGCGGTAGCTCATCCGCGGGCCCTCGCCGCTGTGAAGGGCCGGGGGAGGGGGAGGGCTGGGACAGCGCCTGCAACTTTGATGCGCGGTGAACGGGAGGCCAGCGCACGCTGGGTCTCCCGCCTCTACCGCCACGCTCCCCGCCACGCTCCCCGCCACGCTCCCCCGCCACGCTCCCTGCCACGCTCCCCCCACGCTCCTCCCACGCTCCCCCCACGCTCCCCCCACGCTCCCCCCACGCTCCCCACGCTCCCGCCACGCTCCCCCACCACGATCCACTGCCACGCTCCACTGCCACGCTCCACTACCACGCTCCCTCGCAACGCTGTCCTTGATACGGTCCCCCCGACGCTCTTACATATAGGCTCCATCGAAATGCTCTACCCACGCTTTCCACCTACTCCTCCAAAAACGCTCTCCTGCCATGCTCCACCATAGCGCACTTCTGACAATGCATCACCTGACAAGCTCTTCAGAGGGTCGCTCCGAACCTCTGACTACGCTCCCTTGACACGCTCGCCCACAAACTCTCCAGCCACGCTATCAGGTAGGCTCTCCCGACACGCTCCACCACTTCTATCTGTCGCAGTACCACATGCGCCTCGTGATGTCGCTCTGCATCGAATGTATATTACATTTCTCTTTAAAGCAAAACTCGATTTGTTTTATCTCTTGTTTTAGAATAGAATTGTTGTAGTCGATATCTTCTTTTTAAGTCAAAGAAAATTACCTTATGGGCTCAATCCTAATGTAAGTTTTGTATTAAAGATATATAAGGAAATCGTACTATTTGTACTATTAAAGATATATAAGGAGTAGTTTCGAGATATCGAAATACACCTACCGCCGACACTGGGCCATTGTATGCAGATTCTCTTGTTAGGGTTAACGTTCCCAAGTGTTGAGACAATATGAATATACCAGCGAACCCATGCGAGAACTATCCGTGGTAAACCTCATCCCTTCCCAATGTAGTAGTTACCAAATATCAAAAAAATAAACAATGAAATTATGTTTGAAAGACAATTTCAATAAAGGTGTATTCAATATTATACTCAGATGTTCTTGAAACCATTCACAACACTTGAAAACACTTAAAAACATTTAAAGAAATTATACAATCTTCCTTGACAGTTAGCTATTTTTTCCTTGATAGTCACAAAAGTATTTAAAAAGACTTTTGTACTATTGAAAAGTTACGTAAAGTTGTCCTTGTGATAATATAGGGTCGAGCAAGCACAAACCTACTCTTTGCAAAATTATTTAACTTTACTACAGATCAAGGAGATACTTCCTGTGCAATTCAATCGCATAGAATAACAAGTAATTAATTTAATAGCACATACAGTTGAGATTCTGCACCTCCTGAACAGGTGAGCTAGTTTCAAAGTGTATGTAGCTCACGGGCTAGTATCACAGTGCATTCGAGAGGAAATCATCATACGTAGCGCAGAGCGCCCATTATGCTAGCGCTCCTGGTGGAGACAGAGTAAAACTACGGGTAGCTGAAGTCAACGCCATCTGAAATTAACGTCCACACCAGTGAAGTCAACGCCTTTGCTTTCCAGAGGGCGTCGCTGAAGTACACTGAATTGTTTGTGAAGTTGCATATCTAAGAAAAGGTTAAGCATTAAAAAATAATTCAGATTGTTTCTTTATATTTTCTTTATATGAGATCCAGAAATCGTCAAAACAAAATATCAGTCTCACGTTTAATATAGAAAATGGCTTCACCTCTATCCCTAGCAAAAATAAGTATGGGGGAATTAAATAAGAATTTAGTAGAAATGAATGTCAAGCAGTAAGTTTTGGTTTTCCATTAAAGAATGTTACGGAGTTGCATCCTTGTGACAAAATGCAAAATCTTGTTGCGTGGGATCCTAGATGAAGATATGACAAAGGGTTATTGTTTTGAAAGTGTTCAAAATAACTTCAAATTAATATGTATGCTCTCCCAGTTTTAATAAATATCTGCCTAAGTGTGCAGTAGTTTTAATGACAGAATTTGTAAAATAATTGCTGATCAAAACATTGCTACTCAGCTAGTACACAAATTCTCAGATATTAATTTAGTGAGTGGTTATTACGGTATTAAGTGAAGAAGTATTAAGTAAAGAAGATCATATTTGTGAGAGTAAGAATTCCTTTTGTTGAAGGTCACCAACAGAGAATTATTTCAGCAAGGAAAAATCAAGACAAATATTTGTACTCTAGCATTTGGGATGTTAATATTTTATTAGTAAGTAAAAATACAAAATATTTTAGATGTAGTTTTGAAAATAAATTTTAGTACCATGAAGTAAAACATGAACAATCAGATCATCCTGGTTTTATTTCCCCGTCAGCGAACAATTTTTCTTCTCTCTAGCTTTGCTCCATGCATTCCAAATCGCGTGTTTAATATTTGTAATTTTGCTACTGATTTAGATTAGCAGTTCCTAAAGATTTTCATGAAAGTAAAAAAACAGTTATTTCTAAAAACATTTTTTTAATTTCATTGGGCAAAATTCATTACATTTCAATAATTTATTCTCTTAAAAATAATTATAATTTTCTATTTTACGTGTTGTATATTTAGCTACGTTCGAGAGGAAATTAAAATTTTTAAATTTCATTGTTGGTCACATTTAGCAGAACGAATCTGTATTACGAATGTAGTATTGAATGTAATCGGCGCAGTGTTCTTTTGTCGCCGCTCGGATCGCTAGAGTCGCTCTCCAACACGTAGGGCAGAGGGCATTGCACACGGAGGTGCGCTACGTCTTATGTGGTAGAATTGAGATTAGGATCGATATTGTGTGTTGTGGTAGCATCATATTATTACAAATCAATTCTCGGAGTCTCTAGATTCAAAGCAAATGCCGCGATCTGAAGAGAGCTCAGTGGTGTAGGAATTTGGAAAGATTTAAAAAAATAAAACCCATTGAACTTGAACATTGAACAGTATTGAATGTAATCGGCGCAGTGTTCTTTTGTCGCCGCTCGGATCGCTATAGTCGCTCTCAACACGTAGGGCATAGGGCATTGACACGGAGTGCGCTACGTCTTATGGTAGAATCGAGATTAGGATCGATATTGCGTGTTGTGGTAGCATCATATTATACAAATCAATTCTCGAGTCTCTAGATTCAAAGCAAATGCCGCGATCTGAAGAGGCTCAGTGGTGTAGGAAATTTGGAAAGATTTAAAAAATAAAACCCATTGAACTTGAACATTGAACAGTATTGAATGTAATCGGCGCAGTGTTCTTTTGTCGCCGCTCGGATCGCTAGAGTCGCTCTCCAACACGTAGGGCATAGGGCATTGCACACGGAGGTGCTCTACGTCTTATGTGGTAGAATTGAGATTAGGATCGATATTGTGTGTTGTGGTAGCATCATATTATTACAAATCAATTCTCGGAGTCTCTAGATTCAAAGCAAATGCCGATCTGAAGAGAGCTCAGTGGTGTAGGAATTTGGAAAGATTTAAAAAAATAAAACCCATTGAACTTGAACATTGAACAGTATTGAATGTAATCGGCGCAGTGTTCTTTTGTCGCCGCTCGGATCGCTAGAGTCGCTCTCCAACACGTAGGGCATAGGGCATTGCACACGGAGGTGCGCTACGTCTTATGTGGTAGAATCGAGATTAGGATCGATATTGCGTGTTGTGGTAGCATCATATTATTACAAATCAATTCTCGGAGTCTCTAGATTCAAAGCAAATGCCGCGATCTGAAGAGAGCTCAGTGGTGTAGGAATTTGGAAAGATATACAAAAATAAACCCATTGAACTTTGTATTAGATTAGCGGGTGAACATGCTGTCACGCCTATACTTAGGTGCTTTACAGTGCAGTCACAGGGAAGCGACCCCGCTACTGGTCGTACAATATTAAACGTTTACTAGAACGCGCAGGTCTGCGAGACCAGAGATGGTTTGGGGATAGGGAAACACGCGAGATAGAACGGCTAATTTCTGGTAGACTTGCGTCTATTGAAAGGTAAGATATCCTGGTAGCAACGGCCGAGAAACCTTTGCTAGTGGCACAAATTCACGCTAGTTCGGTATGGGGTTGCCAAAGTTACGTTAACAAATTTATAAAGGATGCAAGAAGGGGATACGCTTGGTTCAGGATCTGGAGATGGAGTCAACTTAAATTGAAGGATTTGAATGATAATGTCATCTGTGTATTTTGCGGTGATAGGGAAGACTGGATACACAACCTTTTAATTCGCTGTGTGACCAAAACATGAAAAGGAAAATGTTTGGGATTGGGAAACTACTACCTCCAACATATAAACGTAGCGCTCGCCCAAAATATATTAGCCGATAATCGGTCTCACTTCATAAAAGAATTAGGAACATTTCTAGGAATGGTTCGGACTATAAAGGAAACAGAAATTAGGGAGAGAGAAAACAGCACTGGTTAGTACAGGCGGAGCCTAGACTGGAAAGAAATACGTAAAAAAGTTAATAACAAACCCTGAATAATATAATCAGTAATTTTAGTTAAGCTAGTAAACGGTTGTCAATAGTCATTATTCATACTCAACTGTTAATAATAAGTATAATAAGTCAATAAATAAGTAAATCAATAAAAAACAAACGAAACAGTCAAATAATTAAATAAGCATATTAGGGGTCAAAGGGGAGTGGGTGTCGGAGATGTAAGTGCAGAGGCGGTGGTGCGGACAATCTTCTTCAGCCGTACCTTATGGTCTCTTTTCCGCGGCTTTGATGCGACGAACAGACCATTTGGAGTGAAAACCAGAATTTTAAGGTTAAAACGCAATGGGATGTAGGTATTATAATGGCCCAAAGGTCTGTGACTTATCCACATAGAATCAAGATTTTTAATTTATATTTGCAATAATGATAATAATGTGTAATAATTTATACGTGTAATAATGTAATAATTAAATAAAAATAGTATCGAGAAACGCCGAACAGGTAAAAAATTTAATTTATTGTTGAAGACCTACGACCTCAACATTTCAGTTTTTAAGGCCCTTTATTTCGGAGTATGTAACTATATAGATTTAACAAACCCGAGTGTTACAATTTACAACATTGCCGAGTGTTACAATTGACACGAATATTTAGATACGTTGTTTTCAACAAATCCTTTTTCAAATCTTTTTATCCTTCATATGTTAAAGTGCAATTAGTCACGTTTACGTGAAATTCTTTCTTTAAAGAACTCATTTATAAAGATTGGTTGCGCGTGAGAATCACAAAACTCATCTATACTACTGAAATAATACTGGAGACGGAGGTA
The DNA here is from genome assembly GCA_964035755.1 of Teleogryllus oceanicus. Classification (NCBI taxonomy): domain Eukaryota; kingdom Metazoa; phylum Arthropoda; class Insecta; order Orthoptera; family Gryllidae; genus Teleogryllus; species Teleogryllus oceanicus. The sequence continues at coordinate 66,478,610 of CAXIVR010000013.1, forward strand.
TTTTTGGACTTTTGAAACAAAATTGGTTGAAAGATCAGTTTAAAATTTCTGTTCCACTTTCCATTTTGTAGCTCATACATATCAAGAAGGCATATAGGAATTCATTCATCTATTTCGAAAGCATGGTATATTTTTACTATTAGTCAACATTAAATAGATGAAACATTTTTAGGTCATAAATTAGGTGAAACATTTCAATTCGATTTGTTGAATTACTCATAATTACATTAAACGTCAAATTATGTTCCTTTAATCTGAATCAAATTATTTTGATACTTTAATCATTATTAATGAATCTAATATTTACTTGGAGGATGATTAATAATTCATGAAGGGGGTGTCAAACGTTGTTTTCCAACGTTTACTTTTACGAAATTATAAAATTTCTCCTTCCATAATGTGCGTCAACAGCATGCCTGCAATCAGTGCCTGAAATTAAACCGGTTTGTGGGAATAATGGAACGGTATCCACCAGGACGTGTTAATATTTGGGTCAGGGGTTTGAAACTGACACCATAGGCGTTGTTTAGTGTTTGCGTATAACAGATTGTTTCCTCATTTAAACACTTTTTTTTAGAGAACCAGTGGTAATAGTGGTTATTTTTTGGGCAGACAGATCATGCTGAAAGTTTAATTTTCAACCTAAAACTAAAAGTTAGACACTGTTCAAAACGTTCAGATGAAACCCAAACCAATCAATAAAACAAATAACTTTCGCCAGATCGCATCAGCAACTACTGAGCTCGTTGCAACCTAGTGGTTTGTAGGCTTGAATTCAAATAAAAGGAAAGTCAGTAAAACTCTAAAAAAAAGTGTATAACACACTGATAAACGTGATTTTAGTTTCCCCGTATAGTTACACCATTCGGTCTACCAGCCTCGCCACATTTCGAAACATTTCTTACTCTCAAAATAAAATGCCAGTTTGCCCACGTGTGTCGTAATAACTATTATTAAATACGATAGTAGAGCGTAAAACGTTATAAAACAGATCTTTCACAAAAACGAATTATTAACGTTTGCTAATATTCCAGGGTCCAGTACTAAGAACAATTATTAGTTTCGCTACGTAAGTAATATTGTAATTAATCCGTGACCTAGTGTTAACTACTATATACATCACTTTGTTTCCTTGAGCGGGAAGAATAGTGAAATTTGAATAAAAATTAATGCAGCACATCGAAATGTTTACAGTGTTAAAAATTTGCACGATGTTTGTGTTGTAACATCTTAACGCACATATATCGTAAGCAACTTAAGAATTGATACAGAAAAATTGGTAACGTCAGGTTCTAATTGATGATAACAATACTACGAGGCAAGCAGCAGAAAAATTGCTGCTTAACAAAACCACAAAAAATTCCCAAAAGTACCCCGGTCACTACTCAACAAATAAAATACTCTCATGTAACACTATAAGAAAATAAGTATTTTAACAAAAACATTCTTAACGAATTCAGCAGTATCATAAGATACTAGATGCAAAGTAAATAAAACAGATGTTTTCTGGTATCAATTTTTATATTTCTGCTTAAGATCTTTTCGATCGCGTAGCGATCATCGTCAGAGCTGAAAATTACAAATTAAACATTTAACAAATTATCTACAAATTAATATATACAAAAGAAGCATGCAGATGCGTAAGCAAACTGAATCGGTCGTGCCTTGTAGCTGCTGGGCGGAAAACGAAGTTCTGCGTTTTTTTTAGAGTGGCGGTTCGCTTAAGAAGGCAAGGCGGCGGTCGGACGTGTGGGGGCAGGGCAGGGAGGCGCGGCCGAAGGGTCGAGAGACGCGGCTGCAGGGCCTGGCGTGAGGAGGGCGCGGGCGGACGGAGGCAGGCGGAGTTAGGTGTACACATTGTGCTAATTTTGCAGAGGTGACAAAAGTTCAGGGATTTGCTGGTTAAGACATAATATTTTGGTTTTTCAGATTGTTGTGAATGTGAAGGGATTCTAATTTTATTCTGAGCCAGTACCTATTTTCAATTTCTAGGATATGGAAATTAGTGTGTTTGTCAAATGTGTGATTGTTTTGATTTAAGTGATCAGCGAAGTGTGAAACTGTGGTGGTGTTGTTTTTCCATGCTTGTTCTTTTTTTTATCCTTTGTGTGAATTTACGCCCGGTTTGTCCTACGTATATGGCATTGCAGTTGTTGCAAGTGAGAGCATAGACTCCGCATAAAGAGGTAGGAGGAATTGGATCTTTAGTGTTGGATAGAGTTTTTGTAATGTTTGATTATTGTGGAAAGTAGCTTTGAGTCGAATTTATTGAGTGTGGTTTCTATTTTTAGAGAAGGGTTGTACATAAGGGATGGTGATGTACGTGGCTATAGTGTTTTGTTGAGATGTGTGAGAGTGGTGTGTTTGCGGATGTTCAGTGTGTTCGCTTTTTTGATTATTAATGTGTCAATGATATTACAGTCCTATCCATTCATCCTGGCTATATGTTTTATGATGTTTCTTTCTTTTTTCGTGTTTTCTGGAGACATGGGGATTGAGATGTACCATAGCATGGAAGGCTGCGTGTTTGTGCGCGGGAGAATGTTGTGAAGTGTTGTGTATGATTGTGTCCGTGTGGGTCGGGTTTCTGAATATATTAAATTCGTGATGGTCCTGAACTAGCGTAATAGTGAGATCAAGGAAGTTTAAGGCTTTGTGTTCATTTTCTATCTCAGTGGTGAATCTTATGTTGAGATGCAAGGAGTTGATGTATTGTGTAATCAGGATTCAGTTTGCTTACGCATCTGCATACTTCTTTGTATATACTAATTTGTAGATAATTTAATGTTTAATTTGTAATTTTCAGTATGACGATGATCGCTACGCGATCGAAAAGATCTTAAGCAGAAATACAAAAATTGATACCAGACAACATCTGTTTTATTTACTTTGAATTAATACGTATCTACATCACCAACAGTCTAATTAATACTAGATGCATTTACACGTACATGCACATTTTAGATAGCAGAAATATCCAAAAAGGTGTTATTCTGTACTACATAAATAACGAATACTTAACGGCCGGCGACGTCTTCCTTGAAATCTTGCCGTCGCAGGTCATAAGCTGAGTCATAAGCTGTGACGCTCCGAGAATGAGAATTTATTTGGTTTGCGCAGTTTTAGATAAGGATTCTGCGGATTAGAATAAACCGGTTCTCAAAACTACCCAAGATGATAAAGATTGAATTTTCCAGGAACAAGCAGAAACCATTGATCATATCGTCTCAGTTTGTGCAATTATAGGACGTACACAATACTTAAAAAGACGGGATATGGTCTAGTTACCTCCATTGACAGATCTGACGTGTTCGAAGTTCCAAACACATGTTCCAAATGATATGAACACTCGCCAAAAGCGATGACGTCTGTTGATCTATGTACAATAAGAGTCTACGTACAACAAATTCAAACTGATCCGCGATAGAGGCAAACTGACCCGACATTCATTTTTTCATTTTTAGTTCATTACTTTGCGTTCGACAATTATGTCTTTCGAGGGTTATATAATGTTATATGACCTCTTAGGATATGGCAATCCTTATGTCGCGGTTCGTTTCTGAACTGTGCTCAAGAGTTTTGACTTTTGTTCTGTGATTAAAGGATAGTGTACTGCTGGAAAGGTACGAAGGAGAAGTCAAGTTCAGGAGGTTTCCATTCATCTTTCGGGAATCGTCATATAATTGTTTCTTCCTAGACAGAATATTGTAGTGCAGGGAGCATTTGATAGGTGGTCGTAGAAATTGCTGGCAAGAGTTTTAATGTCTTTTTGAATTCTGGACGGATTTGATGATTGGAGATGAACCATGGCGGGTTGACAGTTATTCTCAGATACTTGTTTTGGAGAACTCTGAGACAGTTGATGGTTCTTGACGCACCACCACCCCATACTGGGTATAGTTAGTCATAAGGGTTTATCATGGTTCATAGGGGTTAGTCATAGTTAGTCATACTGGGCATGCGTAAGTCACTGTTGGTAATATAACTGACTTAAAGATTAATAATCCGCATTCTAACCTCAGAGGAGAACGGCGATTTATAATGTGATAAATTGAATATTTAATTTTTGTTTTGTGAGTGACTCCATTAACATGGGGTTTCTAGGTAAGTCTTTTATCGAAGAGTACCCCAAGGTATTTTATAGGGAGGTTGACCATGGAAATTGTGATCCTCGATAATGATTTCTTGAGGATTTTTAACCCGCTATTGTTATCCGGAATTTGGTGAAAAACGCATCTACTTGTAGATATTTCTGTGTCGGGCTATCAAAACGTCTTAACCAAGGAGGCAGAGAAACATCGTAAATACAAGACTTTCGAAATCGAGATCAGCTGAATGTGAAGCGTAAAAGCACAGGTCGTCCTAATAGTTATCTCTGAATTCAATTCTTATCTATAAATTTAAGTATTATATGGTTAGGTGGAAGAGCGGGCCTGATGGTCCAAGTCTCGCCACATAAATAAAGTCATTATTATTATTATTATTATTATTATTATTATTATTATTAAAGTATTGTAAAGGCGCCGAACGCTCCTTAAATCTTCTCCTAGAAAGAATATTGCGACCAAGAGTAGATATTATATTTAATTGTTCTATAACTTTTTAGTCGTGAATTGGATTAATAATAATAATAATAATAATAACAATAATAACAATAATAACAATAACAACAACAACATCAAAACTGCATTAAAACATCAAAACCGCCACCATCATCAATATTTTGTAACCAGTGTTACAGAGCACATGATTATTACTCAGAAAGTGTCTGGGAGATAATGTCGGTCTCTTAATTGTAGAAAACAAATCTTTTTAAGTTTGTAAATTTGATAAATTCGTATGTTTTCTGTGATTTTAGACAAGTTGCCATGCTTGTATAAATATATTCGTATGAAACTGAATAGCCATAATAATAATAATAATAATAATAATAATAATAATAATGACTACAAGAACAACAACATGGTTGCAAAATTACATGACAAGCAATGGCTTACGTATTTGTTACAAACAACATGAAAATCTGAATAAACTTACCAAAAGCGTTGACACTCACCCATGGATTCATTCTTAATTACACCTTTGTTAAACCTCTCCTACATTTATATCCAACGAATAAGGAACGAAAGAAAGAGGTTTTATCTTCCTTTGAAATTTTAGTCGTGTTCCCTGACAAGCGCGAGATCCTTTGCCGGGCACAAAGCTTAGTTCTCGAAAAGGACCTGAGCTTTCCTGCGATGATAATTCATAGCTAAGCTCCAACCCCTTACGAGGTCTTGTTAAGGTGCATTGTAAATCTGTCTCCTCTAAAACGAGAATATCCTGTCGTACAAAAAGACTATTTTGTAAGAGTTTTATACTGAAATATTAAAAGCTCGAAAGAAAGTTTTGCTTTGAAAGTGAAATGACATTTTACGTACCTGGAAGGGAATAAATTTGAACGAGTTGTGCGTAAAATACTGTCCTTTTTTCTTCTTGGTGTCCGTGCGATGTGAGTATTTTGGAGATGAAGTCTGTTTTCACATGTTCCTTTAGTATTTTTTTGTTTAAGTGTACAGAATACGTGTGTGATCTAACATTTTTTACAACAGAATTACATTTTATGACTTCAAATAATTATCGAAATAAATTATTCAATTGAAGATACACCTTGTGTATTAATTTCAATTGTTTGGACCCTCTGCCACTAACAGTGTCCTCTCCATTTGACACAACGGCGGTTGAGTACCAGACACTCGAACAGAATTCATGAATATCGAATTGGAATCAAAAGGAATTTAGCTGCTTTAAATTAGCATCGCTAAAAATGTCAAGAATTATCATTTTACTTTCTAGAACACTTAGTATAGAATTAGTATAAGGCAATATTTAGTATACTGAAAACTGCAGAAACTCAACTTCATGGTTCTCAAAAATACTCCTCTTAGGGGCAACTGACATATCGTTTTTGTTTAGTTTTTTTCTTTTCTCATTCATCCATCTGTGAGACAGCTGAGATATTCATCCGTCTGCCCCTCAGTCTGTATAACTATCAAACAATGTCTGCCAGTCTGTATTTCTGCTTTTTCGTCTGGGTCGTTGTCTGGCCGTCAGTCGGACTATCTTTTCGCTCTCCCTCTTTCTATCTCGATCTCTCTCTCTCCCTCTCTCGCTTATTTGTTCTCAGCGTCAGTATGTCTGCTTATCAGAGCGTTACACAATATTTCTTAATGTATCCAAATATTTTCGTTCGTCTTGAATACAGTTGTAAAAGAAAGTGCAAAATTGAGAAGTATATTAAATTATAAAAGAAACTGACTTAGTCGCTAGCCGATTTCTACCAAGACGACATCTCAGCGGGCTTCAATATCTGTTGACGTTGCGGCTAACAAATGTTGTTCAATATCTTCACAAAGTTTGTCAATGGGGAGGATCGCACAACAGAAATGAAGGTGCACTACATGAAGCTGACAAGTTGATGACAGGCATAACACACACAACATATACATCCAATAACTTGAACACAATGATTATTTGAATTTTATTGTGCAGATTTTTTAGGACAACAAATGTGTACAAATACAAAGGTGATGTCAACTTTAAATGAATTGTCAATTAGTGGCATTAGGGGTATTTCATCTTTTTCTATACTCATATAGGCGTGTTGTATTGAGTGTCTACTGTCGGTAAAGTCCAGTTTTTTCTGGGCCTAGATCAGTGAAACTAGTGAACATTTTAATGTGGTTAAAGAATTGTTAACCGGAGATAAACATTGAAAATAAATGTATTCATATTAAGTATGTTCATATTAAAAACAGCAACTCAAAACCGTTTTCAAATACAGATTTTAAAAACGCAAGAATGATATAAACGAGAAAATAAAATCCACACAATGAACTCAATGTATTGATTGTTCTCTTACCGGTCTGTTTCTTGGACATCATTCAGTACAAATGGAACATTCCTCGACATGCGATATTCTGTTCACGGATATTGCGTTGATTGAATCCCCTCTGCTGTGGACCAGTTTGTATTTCGAATAATCTCTTCGCTTTCTTGTGTGAATGTGTAGCGAGACCATGAATATGTGTGTAAAAAGTGAATCTCGCCATAAGGAATTTATGAGTGCGATTCAATTGTCCCGGATATAGTTGCTTCCGCCGAGATTTGATGGGTGAGAATGTTTGATGAGTTGTGTAGGAAAAAAAGACCGATAACGTCGCAATGGGTATGTGTCCAGTGAATGAATATCTAGCATCATAGCGTAAAAGTCGGTTGATATTCGAAGAACGAAAGGTATTCAATGCGTCATGCCACGCATGTAGACTTAAAAAAATTGGCAAGTGGTAAAAGAACCCAGACAGAAAACCAGCAAAAATAATCGTTCAAAACGTAGCATAAGATGTTTGCGGTAACTTTCCAACGCAGAACAGCATGTTTTGCGTCACCGAAATAGCATATAGCAGATTCAGTCCGCTTGTAGGGGAATCGCGTAACTGTGAACCTGCATTAATTACACTCACATGCGCTTCCCAGGTCAGGCTCTTTCATTTTCCGTTACATGAGAACGGACATCCCGACTGCATTCCGCAGTTAATATACCCATACCTCCGCTTTTCTGATCATCCCCTTCACCTGAGAAAACATAGTCCGACTGCGTCCCTAGATTAATTTACCCTCACCGTTTTTTCCCAACTCATTCCCTTTCACTTTTCCGTTACTTGAGAAGGGACATACCGATTGCATTCAGCAGTTAATTTACCCATACCTCCGCTTTTCAGATCTTCCCCTTTCATTTTTTGTTGCCTGAGAAAGCATGGCAAAATATTCCGCATAGTGTGCGTTAAGTCAGAGGGGTAAGAAGATGCTCTTGATAGGGAGTTTAAAGCTTTGTTTCTACACATGTGCAGTGTAGTTTTCAACGTTGTCAGCGCTCTAAAATAATGTGGAAATGTGTTTTGATACCAGGACTGTTAATAATAACGTGCCAATTAAAGTGAATCTCTTTACTCACATAGAAAAGTAGATAAATAAGAAAGTAGAGGAGAATAAGTTTTAAACTAAACAATACATTGATTTTTTTAAATAATTACTTATATACTAGAAATGTAAACGTGCCAATTATTTTGAAACTCTTCAGTGACCATTGCCCTAATCGTCGACCAACAGTCTCTTCCGGGAAGGGGTCTATCAACGAAAGATTAGATGAATGCCAAACGTCGCTGGTTCTGATTTTTTGGATATATGCAGCATGAAGTACTTTCTTCTCAACATAAGAATATTTGACATACAAGTGATTTGCGAGGCCCTTCGTGTATGGTATTTCGTAGTCTACTTTCATCGTTTCTTCTTAGGGAATTGTATACATTTGTGCAATTACCTCTTTCTTTGACTTTCCTTCTGAACCGTCTCTTTATCCCGCTTTTTTTGCTCTTCTCGTAGGTGCAAGATTGTGTGGTTGCATACCCCTGTTTGTGTAATATATGGGATGAAAATTCTTAGAGCCTATGTGCGCATCAACTGTTAACGTCTCATGTTCGTGAACGCAGAAGATACAGGCAAAACAAGACATTTTTACACCAAGTTTCTAAAAATGTTTGATTTTGAAGAACACGAATAGTATGTCAGAATATATTTGTTATCAATATTTGAGTAAAATTTTCATTTTATTATTTCAATATATTCATCTATGATGTAGATCTTATACAACCTGACGGTATTGCTTCAAACAGATATTTCTACTCACCCGCAACTTTCTTTTTTGGTACTCTATTTGAAAGATCCATTATTATACTATCAGAAAATGAGTAGTTTTGTTTACTTACAAAACATAATTCAGTGTTTATATTCTCCTTTTACGTGCTTTCAATTCGTAATTAATAACGGGTAGACAAATTAACGGATGAGAAACGCGCAGGAACATGAAACAAACGTTTCAGGAATCTTTCTTCACATATTTCCAAATTTCATGGTATCCACTCCAGTCAATTTATCAACAGGGTACCTTACTCCAGTCAATTTATCCAGAAAAATGCGGAAGTTTTTCTCAATGTCTCAATCAATTTTGTCTTATGTTTCTGATGGTGCTAAATTCGAATTTGATGCCGCAATAATGGCCGGCTTCACAGAGAAAAATGAAAACAAAAAATCTAAACGTTTCACCCTGTGTTTCGTTTCTCGCTTATATCTTCAAAACAATGCGTTTTATCGAAAAAATATAAAAAAAATTAAATCAGATGAAATTTCCTACAAAATACCTACATTAACTGTACATTTCTGAGAAACGATTTAGGCGCTAGGCCGCGCCGAAAACGTTACTTTAGGCCTCTGGTCAAATGTGGGAGAATAGCTCTTTCCACCCAACCTATTCCGCGATAGCGCTCTTGTTTCACTTTAACATGCTTTAAAACAACAATTCTAAACTATTCTGAATCAGCATTGTTAAATGATTATCTGTAAATCCTTGAAACAGACAACGTAAGGTATATGTTTGTTATCTACTTTTGGATGTGGAAGATAATTACCTTCAACCACTTTTATAATTTCTTCAGTGGTAAATTGGTATTCGCCGTCACTGTTTGCAAGAAAACAAAAAATATAGTTTGCATGGCTGATTGTACATCATCTACGTATGGTCTTCCTGTCTTCTTTAGGGGCTGGTGCAGTGCTTTCATGCACGTCGAAACAGCATTGCATCAGCAGCTAGCACTTACTGCCTCTGAGCGAAATTCTGTATGACGTTCAAAATCATCATTACAATTTCTCGCGAGTCATAAAACAGTTTCTCTAGCAGCTAATTTCCTCACGGAGTATACAAGATATCGTTTTGAGGCAACCTTGATTTGTTTCTTCGCAAAGTCCCGTGGTACCTCCTTTCAACAAATAAAACAAAGGGGTTTGAAGACCAAGTCAGATATAGATGAATGCAGTTGAAGTGATTCAGACTTTTCTTGAGTTCTCTTCACCTAAGCAGAAATCAATTTTTCGTTTAGGTGTTGCCTCCTATACTTACCGTGGACGTCAATTTGTGAGTTATGTTTAAATAAAAAAACTTACCATTCTGCCGCCCTTCACTGGCTTCAACGAAATATTCCAACCCCCTTCCTTTCACATAAGTTGTCTGCGTTCCTTCTTTCAACGTTTCATCACAATTAGCCCACTCCAAGCAAAGCCCTATTCACATGTAATAAAACTGCAAATATTAGAGGAGCATATTAGTTTACAATGAGTTCGTGATGCGGCTCACTAACTTAACGCTGGAGCCAAAGTCACTCTAGAGCGTAAGGCTGGTTTTTCGCTGAAGAGTCAATCACGGGTGGTGTTGGGTGATATTTCATGAAATATACTCACGAGCCGGCGCATGAAATACTTCGTGGAATAATATACAAATTATAGATTTTCAAAATTGGCTTCGACGATCTGCATATCACTCGCCAGAATTTTAATTATGTCTATCACTGTCTTTTTTTGGATATTGTTTAGCATATTGATGTCGGAGATTTCCAGAAGTAGTCTAAGTTAGCATGTAATGTGTTGGTAACAAAACTATTTTTAGAATTACAGCTGGAGGAGATGAGATAGCAGGAAAGAGAAGCAACAGGTATTTTGTGTGAGAATCGGAAGTATCACATCTCACTAAATATCATTCTCGTTTGGATCAGGTATCTCTCCATTGCAACGTTACATCTGCTAGTGACCGTTTATAATTATCAGCAAATCACTGAAATAGAAAACTTGTATCCATATCAGCGATAGCCAAATAATGAAATAACTGTTATTCGTAATTGAGAAAACAAAAATCACATTTTAAAAAACAGTCCTTAAATCGTCAATTGGATATAATCGGTGTTGTCCGCTGATTTCTTACCCTCCGTTTATTCTTTAGCGATGCTCTATTTCTTTTTTAACCTGAAGTTGCGTTTCCAAAAATCTATAAAATTATCTGGTTTAAAATTTTTGTATAATATGTAAAATTTTCTCTTTAGTGTTATTCTTACTGTTACTCATAATTTGTCACATATTGAAAAAATATATTATTGGTAGATATTTTTGATGAATTAATTGTATTATACAGAATGTATTGTCGTAATAATTTCTTATATCCCCCTTATTGGGTCACCTACACTTGGAATTACAGATATTCCGCGCGAGCAAATACGACCTATTGATTCGATGAGTATTGGTGTGTTAATCATTTAACAACACCGATAATTTTTTTGAATTAATTGTTTTTAAGCATTGTAAAGTGAAACTAACCGGGAGATAGCGTGGCTGGAAAGCTATTCTTCCGCTTGGGCCATAGGCTCAAAAATGAACCGTTTTTCAGCGCAATCCAGCTCCTAAACCCTTTCTCAAAAATGTGTAGTTAATGTATGTTTTTGTAAGAAGTATTATCTACTTCGATTTTGTAAATATGAATTGTTCCATACAAAGTATAGTATTGAAAATATAAGCGAAACATTAAAAACAGGGAAAATTTTTAGATGTTTTGCAATTTTTTTTGTGAAGCAGGCCTTCTTTAGATGACAAATATCAAATTCGAATTAAGTAACCTAAAAAACTAGATAGAAATTCGGAATTTTTTTCCCACATACGATACCTCTGACGACTATATACCGCATGTAAGAAAAGAGCGGCGATTAAACCTTGCCCTTAATTTGACCGGTCATAGACGCGTCCAACGCAAGCATAATGCTTCAATTTAGACTGTTTATTGGAAATTTTACCGAATTGAACATTTTTTCATATTCAAAACAAAAATACCCCAAGTATTTCAACGTGTTTGGCAAGTTTTCGATTTATATACAAAATAGCCGGCGGCGCTAGCCGAATGCGTTTACTACGCTCCGTGAAGTCACGAAGGTTAAGCGCATTCGAGACTCGCGGGTTCGTGGTTGGGTGACCGGCCAGGAACCCTGGGATCTAACGGCGTCGAGTCCCTGGCCGAAGGGATAAAAGGCACTGACTGACTGCGACGTGACGAGACTGGACTCATATTAAAAATAATAATGCCCATTAATGGAGGATTACTCCCAAGGGCAAAAGCGCTCAACGCCCCTTAAGGGGCTTGGAGACGCGTTGCGTCAAGGAGTGGACGCAACAAAAAAAAATCGATGAAATAGTTTCCTTTTAATGTGACTTTTGTTGGTAGTCCAGTATTACTGCAATATAGTTCCTACAATATAATCAAGTCCGTCTGTTATTTTTATCCGGACATAATCATGAATATCTTAATTGCGAATTACTCCACTACTTGCTAAGTGCTATCACATTCCAAGAAACCTTTAATGAAATAAGTACGCGTTTTTTATTTGTTAAAATACTTATTAAATGTAAGAGCTATGTGAAATTTAGAATATTCAATTGTGCCAAATTGATAAATCATATTATATATTCTGGATGATTATATAAAGTTACGATGAGGCCATACTTAAAAGCCTAGTAACAGAAAATTGAAAAACCCTTGAAATAATGGTTCTAATTTTCCGATATAGCATTACATGTATGATAAGATATGCCCAAATGTTAACAGGAAACGTACATTAATTTCAGTTACACGAAAATTTTCTGATCACAAAACTATTTCGCGCAATAATCGTACTGCTATTCGCCATTATGAGAGCTGTTCTCCAAATGAAGTCGTATGCAAAAAATCCTTACGAGTTATCACAGTATAGAATGAGTTAACATTTACGTATGACTGAGAGGCCAAAAGTTATTATTCGCGTTTACTGCCATTGCACTTCAGCCAACCTCGCGATACAAAATTTCCCAATATTCCATTTATTTCTGTGGTAATGATACTAGTTCAATGCCATTATACGATACTAATGTGACTCAAGCGGTTCTTGACGCTTTGTGACCTCAGAAACCCGGAGATGAACTTTCCTGACGTAATCCATGGAAAGAGTTGTTTTTGCCAACGATGCTGCAGATACAGAGTGACATCAGTGTCTTGGTCCCGATATATAATCCGGCTACCACTACAAGCGACGTATGCAGTATGGCTGGACAGCGGGCGTTGCTGTGTCTTCTTCCACTGTTAATGGTGTTGCAGCTGTCCACGCCTCTGGCTCAACAGCCAAAATGCTCGCCTGGGAAGGAGCTCGCGCTGTCGATGTCTTACTCCACGAACGCCACAGGGCACCGCGCCGTCAGCGCCAACATTGAGCAGCCGCTGGGGAGTCCCGGGTGGCTGCTGGATGTGGAAGTCAAGACATCAGGGTGCGGGCCCGACGACGTCCCACGGCGGTCGCTAACCATCTCGCTCAACGGGCCCCCAGAGGGGGGTCTTCCGGCCCCCTCGCTCGCGCCCACCACCCACCGACCCCCGCCCCCGGGCTACCTGACGCTGCCCGGCCTGGGGCACTACCGCGAGCCGCCCGAAGCGGAGAACTGGTATAGTGCTCGCTATCTCTGCCGGAAGGAGGGCGGGGGACTGGTGGCGCCGACGTCGCGGCGCGAGGTGGAGCTGCTGTTCCAACACTTCTCCCCAAACGCCACCGGCGCTTATTATACCGACTATTTTTGGCATAGCGGCAACGACATCAAGGAGGAGGGCAAGTTCATCACCGAGGACGGGGTGCCACTGGAAGACACAGGCTTCGCCGTCTTCTACCCTGGAAGACCTCGAGTTCTACCTCGCAATTGCCTCGTCATTCAAGACGATAGATCATTATCGACGTAGAATGTTCTAAAAGAGTCTCAGTTATCTGTAAAGTGCCTCTATAAATTTAATTCACATCTAATTCTTTAAAATAGGCCGTGAAATCATTTCCCCGTCTGTTTTACTGTCATACATTGATGTCCGTACAAACGTACACAATATATTCTAATACATTCCTATCCTTCCAGATCCTAGTAAATTAGGAAAGAAAACTTCGAACTACATAGTTTTACTAAAATAAGAAAAAATATTAATGTATTTAAGGGATGTATAAAACTTGTCATATATACATATAAGAAGAAATAATAAATGTTGAACACAAACTTTTAATATGCTTTCATTCAACATTCAAAATACTTCTGGGAATCAACCCTGTGGTTTTTCTTCCTAAAGGACTAAAATCATTTTCATAAATTCCATTTAATTGTTCTTATGATTTACCTTATAATTTCTTTTTGCTGTAAATCTAAATACTGAATGAACAATTATTATTATGGTTATACATTGTTTTCCTGGGTATTCACCGCATTTGTATTTGACTTTGTGTCGGGTTAATAACCAAGCAACAGATCAATTCATGTTTCGTCGCAATTTAAGAATTTTTGCTCAATCCTGCATATGATTAAGATGATAGATTTTTGCATAATTTTGTACGCATATTTTGCCATTCGTCGGGCAACTTTTGCCGACAGCAGCGAGACTGACGATGGCGGCAAAGCCGTCGAAAGCCGGCTATCTTAATAAAGCTGATATGTTGACGAAGATGACCTCTTTTATTTCTTCTTATAAGAACGTCAACAACACCAAATCAGAATTCCCACAAAAAATGTAGTTTGAGCGCCAAGAGATGACAGCTAGCAAGAGGATGGGACAAGACTGTAAAGCCAGTTCACACCAAGAAAATTAGAAAAGTATTGTACTGTTGATATAGTATTGATATTCTCAAACGAAATTTATACATCAGAAATTTAAAAAAATTAATGAACGTTCTCTGTGCACTTATTAATTCAGTTTCCTAACTTGAGGGGTTTTAAAAATAATCTATTCAATTCTAATTAATGATATTCCATTTAAATTTTTACTCAGTTTTCACCATAAAATTGTGATGGGTTTTTATCAATATAGTGATAATAAATGCCACTTCGATTGGACTGAAGCACTATCTTCTACTCTAGGAGGGGGTGACTGAAGTAACTCGCAACTTAAGAAAAGAAGGCTTTTAAGGTATATTCAATTTCACTTAATTGTCTATTATTCTAATGGTCACGTACAGTACTGGAAACATAAATTGATCGCGGCCGTTTGCGGCTACGTTCAGCTTTTGCACGCCATGGCCAGCCCTTGTCATGACGAAACGTCGCAGGCGGAGCCTTACAAACCATCGTAGCCAATCTCAACGCAGGGTGGAGTGCCCTAACAAAATTACGACGTACAAAATGGCGGGCGCCGCTAGTTCAGATGTGGAAATATTTTCAAATAAAAAAGACAAGGAAGAAACATTTGTATAAAGATGAAAGTAAATTCATTGAAATATATATGAACACATAGCACTTAACCACTGTTAACACAATTCTTTTTGAACAATTTACATTGATATCAGATAAAATAACACTAATTTTAAGACTATTACGTTCTACACACTTAAATTCCAATATTCTTGTCCAAACACAATTTATGAACTTTATCAAATGACCAGTTTACAACAGAATTTTGCGATAAGAAAAACGATTATAATTGCATATTTTCAATTGTTCATATGTATATTACATTTACAAAAATGCAAAATACTGTCTTTCTCGAATCGTTAGAACAGCTAGGGAACCATTTCAATTAAAGAAAGTAAAATTCAAAGACCAACTGTATATTATCACTAAAGTAACAATTAAACTAGATATTAAGCAATTAATTTGCATCTCATGTCAAAATTGTTATTTTGCTATCATCAAATCAGGGACAACTTGGGGACACTCCCCGGCAAGAATAGCGCACAGTACGGAATTGTTTATAAAATTGTTAATTGTTGCAAAATTGTTAATTCGCAGTTTTTGGTTCTGGGACATCAGAAAACCCTTCTCCCTTTAGAATTGCAAAATTTTTAAATTGTTTATAATTTTTTAAATTTTTTAAACAAAACGTATTGCTTTTTTTAAAATTGCCTTTAAAATTCCGCAATCCAATTAGCGCGCTATCTCTTTCGTTTTCGAGATACATAATTGTTTATAAGAAATTAGCATGTCATGACAATTATTTTTTTGGCAGTTCCCACGCTAAGCTTTTCTACAAGCCGTTTTGCAACGACTCGTTTAGTTTCTCCGGCAAATAATTTGTGGTTCCTAACCGGGGTGGAGGGGACAAGCGGCCACAACGCTTGCATATATTGCCACGAAAATTCTTACTCTTTAGATAATCCTGGTTTTCAGCTCCCTAATTTTTCATTTTATTCTAAATAATTTAAGTTCCATTTGTTCAACAATTACAGCATAAATTTTAAAATACTACTCGAGTCGACTACAGACAATCTTCAACTTGGAAGCAAGAAAGAGTCATCAATTGGCTTCCAGAAATACCCCTTCGATGAAAATTGCGTCTTTTCTCCACGTTTCAAGGCGAAATAGGCTGAGCTTATATGCGTAAATCACACTCGTTTTCCTCGAGAAAACCTTTATCCACCTTCTAGGCTCACCTCACATATAAAATGTTATGGAAAATGTTTCAAATTAAATATAGAAGAAAACAATAATTTTACATTAATTTGTTTTGACGTATAAATATAGACATTAAAGCTTCCGGCTCCTCAGTATTCACACGTTCCAAATACGAAATACATTGTTATAACATCCACAATTTCATTCTAACCAGTAAGTCTGCTGCCTTTAGAAGCATATAGCATCAGCATGGATTATGCGAAAAGGTAATAATACTGTTATAATATAGTATTGACATATCTTTATTTATGGACATTTGTAATTGAAGGAATGTGAACGTGCGTATGCAGTTAAGTAAATATCAATGAAGGTGCAAAGTTTGCAATTAAACATGTTTTTAAAATTCAATTATTCCAAGTTCAGAACAATTCCTAGAAGCATTATTTTCCATTCGACACTTACACGCCAATGCTTTTTGACACTAACCTCTGAATCTAAATGGATTGTTTGAGGTCATCGCTTGTCGCGTCAAAATCGAGGAATCATGTAGTTTACACGCCTCGAAATACATATATGCTGAGGTCATCTTCATGAAACTCAGAAAATCTGTGAGCATATGAGAATTAGTTGTCATTTCAACAATGAAGCTACTACGAGATACTAATCATAATATTTTCAATTTCGTTTACATATTGTGTTCTTTCAAGCGTGCCTGTGTCTCTGAGTAGCAAACATTAACATAATCGTTAAAATTAAAAGTAACGATTTAGGATGAAGAAGTTCATATCTCTTCATAATTGTTTGTCATATCATGTTAGTATTATTGTCAGCAAAATTGTAGTTTTATTTAATTTGAAATAACTCCTTGAATATTTTAAGGCTTAATTAACAAAATATAGATACACGAATTTGACGCTACCGACGCTTTCGAGGTTTCCAATTACGAGACGTATTTCGTCATCCTTATTCATTCGCTTAGTATACTGCAATCGCTTTCATTTATCATCGATCATAAGTTACATATAGGGTTTTTAATGTTTATATGGTAACGGTGTCCCATCAACATGGAGACTCATAACTTCTTCAAACAGTCTAGACTGCCTGGTAGTTTCTTTTGCTGAAACAAATGGTATAAATCATAGATGTAAATATGTTGGTAGAATTTCTATATTATTAGTTTTCTTGTTTTCGAGAAATTTAATCATCTTTGTGATTTTAAATTGAACTATTATATATTTTTTCATCAGCACATCAGTACAGCAACGACCTACCCACGACAATATCGTAGCGTGTTTTGGCTAGGTGACTTCTTCCTTGTGCTGAAGATCTCGGTTCAAATCCCCAGTCTGCACTACTAATATTTATTCTGTACATTAGAGTATGTATCTGATACAAATGACTTTGAAATCAATTGTAGACGTGGAATTGTATACATCGTTTTGCTTTTCAATAATTATATTTTTTGTCTCAGCCGTGTTCTGTCGTTTCCTAACGTTTATTAGAAGAATGAAGGTTAGTAGTGTAAAAGTTGTAACATATTATGTAACTGTTACCAATAAAACAAGAAAAGAGCGGCTTTTTATTGTCAGGGCTTGGTAGTTAGATGAATAGAAAGTGAATAACTGCGTCAACGGTAGGTGTTTTTTTTTTTCAATTAAATATTTTTGAGAATCGACTAATTACCACCTGCACTGAAACCCTTACTTCCCGACAAAAAGCTGTAACGGCTATTCAGGCTAGCAGGTAATTTTGTTATCATAGCTGAAGCGATAACGAGCAAGCGGCAACAGCTCAGGACGGCAACAGTGCAGACACAGAGGCCTGTGGCCGCCGTTGGCTCTTTAACACGAGGATGGATTCTTCATTGTAGGAAGAAAGGAGAGGGAATTATGAGCTTATTGCACTCGTCGATCACAAATCATGTGCGACCGCGCCATGTGGCTGCCTGAAATTTGACATTTGTCACGTTAGGACGTATGTTAGCACGGTGTTTAAAAAATCTGTTCCTCAATGTTTCTGTGCGAAATTGGTTGTCATTTGATCTGTACGAGAATTCGTATACGTGTTTTAAATTAAAAATTTCACAAAACAATATGAATATCGGCATCCATTTTTAACATGAATAAAGTAATAGAAAAACTTGAATTATGAAGACAAAGGTATCCTTGACCAGACTTGTGCATCAATCAAATGTCCATTAATGAAAATGTATCGACATTTAAGCGGAAAATATTCTTATATGTGGTGCCCTCTGGTTACTAATCTGGTCACTCTAGAGGCGCCACTAGAGTGACACTACCTTAAAACTACCTTAAAATACTTAGAAAGCAAATTCATTCACTTCTTAAATTCCATGACATTCACTGATCACATATGACCCTGTAGGTCATATGTGGTCAGTTATGGGTTTGAAAATAGAAAATACAGTTTGTCTAATAAAAAAATATTAAACATGCTTGTCTGAAAGAACGAAGGGAATCGGGGAAATTTTAAAAAACGGGCCAGGCCCACGGATTTTTATTTCCCCCTTTTCTCCTTACATACATTTTTATACTAACATGCACTACATACCACACATCTGGAGACCAGTTAGTGGATTCTCCAGGCAAGGGAAGCTGCAGAGATACATGGAAAAGGGAAATCCAGGCCGAGGGTAGGCTGGTGACGGATCTCACATTTTTATGGCTGGCAACACCACTCTCTCCCGAGGTATATCATGCACTGCGGGGCGTCAGCCCTTGACAATTGACGCCCCCAGAAACACAAAATAATCAACTAGTGTCTGCGTCCCAATGCTGCAATATAGTACTCACTGGTTCAAATGTTACTGTAATTTTGAGGATATGTTGAGGAGTGAAGGATTATTTTTTTACAAAACACGTGGTGGAAAACCTCATTTAAAAGATGGATTGATTGATTGATTGATCATTTAAAAGACATGTAACATTGTTGACATAATACAAATTTCTCGATTTGACCGCGAAGAGATTTGAATTTTTCATCGCAATGGCGATGCAGGTTTTTACGTGATAAAATCTGAACTATAGGAAAAAACTCCAACTCTGGATGCCTGTCTTTAAATCCACGCCGGTTCATGCGGAATTCGTAGTGGAATATAGTAGGGTAAGCGGGTTCGCCTTACATTTTGTTGGGCTTCCCCGTTTCCCCTGCCTCTGATTGCGCCGTTGCTCTATCGGATGCCGACCGTCACTTGGATTTTGGACGTGGACACGTCACGTGTCATGCCTGCATTTGGTGACGCCTCGCACAGAATTATCAATTAAACACCGCGATATGTCATTCACTTCACTCACGGAACTAATAACAATTGCCGTTGACGCACTTAGAAGACCAAAATTATCTACCAATCAAATCCACCTCACAAATGCCATAGAATTTGATGCTCGTGATACATCCGTTAAAGCGTTTACTTTTCATCTACCTGGTTTCAGATCCTGACCTTCCATGTGGGATTTGGGTGGACAGTGCAGTTTCGATAGGATTTCCTGGGTTCTTCCTTTGTCCCTTCCATTCATTGCACCATTGATCTGACATCAATCAATTCAAATCATCATCCATCTTATACATGGCCACCAAAAGACTAGGGAATGAGGATCTTAACAGTAGCATTCAATGTCATCACGACGCCCGGACAGCCCAATGGGTCGGAGGACATCATACACTTTGATAGTTTTCATAATTGTGGTCCACGGCGGGGACAGTTGAGACGCCCCTTTTGAAGAACTAGTTTCATGTTCACTACGTTGCTCTGAGAGCACTACAGTTTTCCACGCCAACAGACACTAAAATAAAATTGTGTGTAATTCATTACATCACTGAAAAAGCACTGGAATTTCGGCGAATCCATTACGCCTGGTGACACATCATTACCCTTAAATGGAAACTTAGGGTTAAGAAAGGCTCTTATAAGTCCTAAACGATAAAACAGTAACTCCTTACCTAAACTGAGATAGAAGAAAATAGCTATTTAAAATCACAAAATGGAAGAAACTTTCTCGGATAAGTTAGGTTTCTCTTATATTGAATCGAATTAGCTTTCGGTTTGCATTACCATCTCCCTACTTGCCATCTAACGGAGCTTTAAAACCTTCCAGGTCCATCCTGATACACACACCGGGACACTTCCAGTGGAGGCGAGCGACTCTTTCTTCTTGTTGCAGTTATTGCATTAAGAGTGTGGCAATGCTAAAGCGTATATACGAATTATCTCTATTGACACTGCTCAAACAAGGTTGCAGACGATCATTACACACTCATAAGAACAATTTCTTCCTTTCCAAAAACAAACTGTTTACGAAAATTTCCAACCGACAACGTGCAAATAATTTGCGTATACTTATTTGCAATGAAATGGTAAAGTAATAGTAAATTTAAAATCTTGTTTGTGCAAGTGCCTTAACGTAATAATTACGTTTGCCATAATCGTAGAGGAACTACTGTAAAGTAAATGAGAGGACGCATCAAAACTAATGAAATGAGTTAAAAACTTTAATTTTGTCTCTCATAATAAGGAGAATATAACCTATAAGTTATAGGTTAAATCATACGTAATATTAAAAATATTTGAAGTAGGTAGTATTTGTATTTCAGAACATCTTTTCAGCCATAATTACAGTTTACCCGCGGCTCGGTGGTATAACGGTAGCGTACCGAGCTCTAGTACCCAGGTTTCCGCGTTAAACCCGATCGAAGCCGTCTTTTTTAAGAGCGACACAATCCTTCGTAGGGGAAGTAAAGCCGGCTGTTCCATGTATAAGATTTACTGCATTTAAAAGATCGTAAAGTGTATGAGCTTAATTCAAATCGCCTGTTTCGTCGCCCAACATAACACTCCTCCTCCGCTAGATGGCGAAAGGAGCGAAGCGAAATTTGCCTTGTCAGACGGAAGAGAGGTCTGATGGACCGAGTCCGCCACTTAGAATAACACACTAACTAACTATTCTGAACGATTCTACGTATTCTTGCATCTTTTCACCAGTACACTTTGGCAGTAATATTACAATTTATACTAATTTCTTTATACGTTTAACATTACGTTATCGTAATTGCTTCACAACGATATTGTTGCTTTTTCAAGATATTCTAGGATGGGAATTACTCACTTGTCAAATAATCATGGCACTGAGCAACTTTCCTTGAATGGGAAGTTTAACATTTTGTGTGCGAAACGGTGTGGATTAGAGCAATTTACGTGTAAATCAACTCACCTGCTCGAACTGACAGGAAGAAGTAGAAGATGGTCCATGCTAGGATGGCAATATAATAAATGTTCATCCAACAGGACATGACGGTCGCGTAACCAATCCATGTAAAAGGAACGTTATGATTTGAATTGGACAACTAATCACTTTACTATTATAAATGTAATCTGAAGGAAAATTTGACTTTTTATGTAAAAATCAGTAACAATAAATATAAACATACTATGTGAATTGAGGCTGTAGGCTGAATGAGAAGTACCTAAATTGTGTAATTTCAGACATGCTCCCTAATTTTAAGATTTTATTTACTCCTAAACCTAAACGAAAAGAAAAAAAAAACACTTTGTTACAAAGATTCTCTATACATGACTTTACTTTATTAGTTACTCCTATTTTAGTACCCATTCAGAACGTTAACCCTAATTACAATATCTTAACATGTTACTAGAACCTTGGCCGGGATACCACATCACTGTTCGACAATCACCGTTACGCCGCACAATGTTCAACAAATCAGTCTCGGCTGCCAACCAGCTTCCCCCTAATGTGATACAATTCGACTATCAACTTTGTACCCCCATAAATTGTTCTAAATAGACATCAGTTAATGCCTACTTTGGATTTCGATGCTCGTACGTTGCACTCTATCTATTTTCTCTACCGTTTATTCACCCAAAGTCAATCGGCCACTCGTCAACGCAATTAATTCTCACTCGTGACCTATCGTTTTTATCGTTGTTGCCTTTCACTATCAGGATTTCTTCCCCTGCAATATCCTTGCAATTTCTTTATCACCTCTCGTTATCTGCACCCTACCTATTAGTGATACGTTTTCGGCGTCTTCCACGCCTCAATCCAACGCCACTGTTCCGTTCTCCTATCTCTGTAACACTGCCGTACCTGACGTTCCGCCCCCGTTCCCTCTCTCACCACATATTCATTTCCATTTCATCATTTGCTATTTTTCGAGATACTGAGGTAACTTTGTTTTCTTTTAAATGGAACTATACATTTTGGTAGTCTATCATGACGAGCGTAAAAAGACGAATCCAAAGATATACATATTATTATCATATGAGTAATTTTGTTCTTTTGCGACTCATTTTTATCGGATATTGTAACGCTCCGAGCACGTTCTAGCAGAGAGAGCGCTGCGCAACCTTGGTTGGTGGACTGTTACATTTAAAACAAACGTTAAACACGAGTCGCAAAAAATCAAATTAGTCAAAAAGATGCTTATCGAACATATGACAATATGTATATCATTGGATTCGTCTTCTTACGCTTGTCATGGTATATATATATATATATATATATATATATATATATATATATATATTTCCATTTAAAACACAAATTTACTTCAATATCTCTTAAAATGAAATAAAAATTAACCGAGAAATAAAAAAGGAGTCGACTATGTAAATTAGTAGCTTTTTTTATTTCTGGGTTAATTTTTCTTTTTGAACAAATATATTAATTTATTTTGTTAATAATAACAATTTATATATATGGAGTGCTTATATGATTCTATGAAGAAAAAATTTACCTAGAGGACTATTTGTAAACCAACTTTTGAGTGTTTATTGCTCCACCATTCGGAATATCCATGTAGTTTATAAGACAAAATATGCTTAAGAGCTTATTTTCGATGTTTCCTCCGTCATTGACATATATGTATATTCACACACACGTTTACGTCTACCGTTGCCATAGAAAAAAAACCAAATTCCTTTAACATTAGCATTAGTCAATGTCTAACTAGAGGAAATGTAGAACATACTGTTAACAGTACGTAACTATTAATACAATGTTTTAATTGTCTTTCAGGTAATATTTATATCAGGGACTCTGCTTTATCGAAAACACCTACATTTTTCACATTTTATTAATTTCTTGTTCCCCTGACACTATAATATTATTGTAATATCAGTATACAGGATGAATCATGTAACTTTAGCACCTCCTGTAATTTCTGAATAGTTGGAGTTATTCCAATGCAGTTTTCACGGAAGTGCCTGAGGAATAAGGCTAATCAATACGTGTATTAATTTATATTTTATCACTTCTATTTTACGAGATATTTGAGGTAACTTTGTTTCTTTCAAATGGAGCTACACATATTTTTCAGTCTATCATAACGGGCGTAAAAAGATGAATTCAATGATATTAGATAAACATTTTTTGAAAAATTTGATTTTTTTTCGAGTTTAACGGATATTTGGAATGTAAGAATCCGCCAAACAAGGTCACGCAGCGCTCCACCAGCAAACTCGCGCTTGGGGAAGGTAAGGATCTAAGATTGATGACACGAAACATTCCAAATATTCACAAAACTGTTGCAGTTTTTTCTGAACTCTGCTTTCCATCCTTGTATATATAATATTTTTATTTACTACTTAGTATTATTTTAATATTACTTCAGAAATATTATTATGTTACTTAACAAAATGTTTTTACCAGTCGAGATTAAATTATGTGTTATTCACTTCAGGCATCAACTTGAAATAAAGGAAATGGACGAGAAGAAATCAATTGAAAACTTGAAGAAGAGATAGAACTAAGGAAGTCCATCAAAATTCTGGAAAAACATTGGGCACGAAGAGTGAACTACTGGCATTTCAGGTTGGTTGAACAACTCGTTTGTGAACTATATTTTGTGTTTAGTATTTTAACGTTTTTATGTGGTGAATTAAAACACATATATTAACAAAGGCATTTTTTGTTTCTTAAAGATACACTACAAATACTTGATTTATTTGCAGATAGTCTTACAGCCCTTGTGTTCTTCATTTGGTTATTTATTTACACACGGTTCATTTCTCTTGATTATTTATTTTCACTGTTCACTCCTTCGCTCTGTCACACAGTCAATGCATTGATCACAGTCCACTGCGTTAACCACAGTTCACGGTAGCTGACCACAGACCCTGCTGTTACCAGCACTGTTCACCGCGATATACGCATTTCGCTGCTCAGCTCCACTTCAGACTGACTAGCGGCCGCCGGCAGCGGCGAATTTATACCTATTTATGTCTGACTGGCGCTCGCCTGGCCCCTTCCGGAACTTCTGCTTTCACCCTTCACTTTTCCGCCTGGACCTCTCCGGAACGTCACTCTTCTACACGCCCCGGAATCTGCCAGAATACCCCACAACCATCCAGGGCACGCCGGCAGATGACGCAATCTATGCAGCGGATTTCAAAGATGATGCTATATTCATTACTGTGTTGTTTGTCAGAACATTGTTTCAACAAAACAATCAAATTCAAAGGGAAAGGGGAAACAGACGTTAAGGAGTCACATATACACAATTTTAGACTCGGACTTTGTTATATTTTATATTTTGTTTCATTTATCGTCGTAAAAGCAGTGGTGCAGAAAAATACAAAAATGATATGTAAAGGGAGGAAAACTTGCACACGTTTACTTAAGCTCTGGTTTCTCTACCTTCTATTTTTAACTTCACGTTGTTGAGCTAAGAGCAAATGTTACGAGGTTTGTTGGCAAAATTTGTTAATGCGTTTCTGTTATACACGCTAGGTCAATTTTTTATCATGTAGTAAATGTTGAAATTCGTTAATTTGTCTTAATAAACCATTAGCATTCGAGTTTAAAATGTTTGTTTTTTATACATTATCCATTAATTAGAAGTTGAGGTAACATATTTTGCAACTTTGGTGAAATTGGTATGTTTGTAATCATTGGATTAGAATTAACTGAAGTATATGGACGAGATGAAAAATTATTTATTAAAAAAGTTTGTGATTCTATGGTTGGACTAGGTGGCTTGGGAAATTTCTTACATCTTTTACAATTGTAGGGGGCTGAGCAAAGCCATTGTTTGTAAGTGCAGGTTGAAAATATGAATTACAGTTAGGGGAGAGGTCTGCTGTGTTGAAAGTTTGATTAACATTATTAAAGGTGACAATTTAAACATTAAGAAAAGAGTTTTAAAATAACAAATCCTCTATAATTTGGGGTAGCCTTTCGTCTCATTGCATTTTGTATAATGATGTTTTCAAATAAACCTAACACAGATTCCTGAGTACAGTTGTCTTGAGTATGATTTAGTTGTTGGCATTTGTTTGCATTGAATTAAGTAATTTAACGTATCAATTTTAATAATTCTGCCAAAAAGTCTATATAATTTGAGAATTTCTCTAGTGGGTTCAGTATCAGGTAATTCAATGGTACACATTTCGAGTTTTCTCTCTTTTACCATATCGTCTATAGACAGAATTTATTGTATATGTTTCGGAAAGTTCACTTTTAATTTCATCATTTGAATAAGATAAAGAAACATCACAGATAATTGCCGGCAGTGTTTTTTTATGGATCTCTGTATGTAAAATATTGCATCTTTTTGAAATCACATTATTTCCTATAATTTCTGAGACCATCAATGTTATTGAAGAATATCGAAATGTGATCATTTTCACTTTGGTGCCGAAATATTTCTTTGCTACACGTTTAACATTTAATATAAAGTGATTAAGATTTTTAAAAATTTCTTGGTTTTTGGAAATATTTATGAAGGGATTTTATACCAACTATTTGAATCATTATCAGCAGTTTCAGATAGATATTCAAATCTATTGGAAATGTTAATAATATAAGTTTAACCTACTTCATTTCTGGAACTTCTTCATAGTGGTTGAACGTTTCCATTTTGAGTTGGTATACTCGAAGGTTAGAGGGTCACTACCTTGAGAACTGGTATTAATGTTATTTGAAGCCTCCATGGATTTTTACATTTTAACATCTAATGGCAGCGGTTGAGATTCTTGATAATTGTCTGGATTACTTTTTGGTTCATTGGTGTTTCTTCGCAATACGGGTTGTTCACCAGATTTAAAGCTTGTGGTTAGAGGGCCAGCTCCGTAGCGATGTCGGCGTTATGCCATAGTTCACTGCAGGCCTCGTAGCGCACCTGAACAATATGGGACCGGAACAGTGTTTAAACACTGCAATTTTTGTTTGATCACTTGATACTGCTTTCCGTCGCTTGGGGGGCTGCCTGAGGGGCGCAGACCGACCGCGACGAGGCGACCAGTTGAATTATACTCTTAGCACTAGTTGGCAGAGCGATACTACTGGAACGCGGCGGCCCTCAAAGTCGTGAGCTCACCGAGGAGTGACGCGCCTTGAGCTGGTCGCAGCGATCGATAGGTCGCAGCGATCGATAGGTCGCCCGTTCGCAGCGGAGGCTCTAACGGACGTTTAAGAGGGTCTTGTGTTTATTAAAAACCCTCGTTTTTCAAATATTGAAAAAGTTCAAAATTTTTTGGGAGTCTTCCTACATCCAAACTATTAAAGATAGAGGTTTTCGATAATGAAATCTGTTCCTTAAGGATAGATTTTTAAAATAAGTCATGTGCAATTTTTATAAAATTTGAGTACTTTTCGCGGAATTTCGCGTCAAAGTACGGGTGAGAAAGTATGTGCTGTTTTATCACCGCAGTTTTCTGTTCATTTGTGCATTGTTCTCGCAGCGTGAGAAGCAGCACCGGCTGAACGAGGTGATGTGCGTGGTGGCGCTCAAGGCCATAGCTGCGCTACTTCGAGGACTCCAGCGCCGACCTGGAGCACATGGGCGACAAGCTCGTCTTCTCCAGGGCTATGCTGGGCCGCCTGCAGGCGCGGGTGGGCGAGCTGCACAAGGAGACGCTCATGCAGGAGAACAAGTTCAGGTGAACTGGAGTCAACTGCTAAGATCATTAGTTCCATAAGGCTAGTGCATGTTTCTATTGCGGGGGTGGCAGTGAACTTTCCCGCTGGAGGTATCTGCCTACGACATACCTGACGACTAGCGAGGTTTTCCCCACCCAAGTATCTCCCACAAGCAGGAAACTGCCTCACCTAAATTGTAATTTTAATTAAAGTAAAATAACGTATGTGGATTACATGCTGCATGCTTTCGCAATCTGATTTATGTTTTTATAGTTTTTTGTTATTCAGATTTTATATTTCGTAATAGGCGTTACAAACAACATCACTTGAGGATGCACATCGATTGTAAACATATGAGAAAAGAGATAAAAGAATTGAAAAAGATAATCGAGCTGACATTAATAAAGAAATTTGGAAATGTGGTGAACGTAGAAGACTTGGAAGATGTAGTCTTGCAGAGGCTCATAGTGCAGTTGAGAACCACACTAGATGACATTAAAGAGGAATTTCACCGACTTGTAGCCATGTTGAAGGTAATTAGAACTTTTATCCATTTATCTATGATAAACGTCATTTATTTGGTTGTCCCTGACAACAAGAACAGTACTTTTACTGTCTAGGGAAATAATAGTATATTGTGCAACTAGTTTATAATGATTTATAATGATAAATGTTATTGCTTAGTGCATGTTTTTGGAAACGAAGGACGTTGGAACAGGAAAGGAAGTGGTGAAGGGGAAGGGGCAGTATTCGTTATTGCTGGAACCAACAGGTAGCCAGTTCAGCGCGCGCATGTGGACCCCCACAGAGAGACGACCCTTGAGGCTCAATGCTCAGTGCACGGGGCGTAGGCTGCGTGCGCTGGCACTCCAACAAGGCTCAAGGGAAAGGGGCTGGGGGCGACAGCGTGGGTGTAGGCAGTGATCTCTACGTATGGCCAACTGAATGCAAATAATGGAACATGCCGCTGAAGACGGCATTCACAGGTTAATGTTGCCACCCCATGATTCATTTCCCTAACTCACCAGCTCTCAGGATCTCTTCCAAGAAAAGTGCGCAAACCTTATCTGTTAACTTTATCTTAGTTTCACTGTTTTCAGGGGGAAAGAAGGAAACAAGAATCTGTATTGACAGATTTGTGTAGAAGCAACTCTGAAAAGATGAACATACTCACTAT
The DNA here is from genome assembly GCA_964035755.1 of Teleogryllus oceanicus. Taxonomy (NCBI): domain Eukaryota; kingdom Metazoa; phylum Arthropoda; class Insecta; order Orthoptera; family Gryllidae; genus Teleogryllus; species Teleogryllus oceanicus. The sequence continues at coordinate 66,506,972 of CAXIVR010000013.1, forward strand.
TCTCACTCAGGAAAAGTCGAATCTTAGCAGACTTATGCCACTTGAAGACGAAACTAAGGTACGTAGAAAACTTAAATGCGATCGCTGATGATTCCAGAATATTGTTATTTAGAAGCTGTTTAACTGTCGTATATTTTTGAGGAGGCAATGTCGGACCACAACGTACTTTTTCTGCTCTGCTTTTGTTTAGACAACGAGTTAGTGTTCCATCGTTTAGCAGTTTTATTACAAGAATCTTTCTTAATCCTAACTGATACTTTCGCATTCAACGCTTTTGGATGTTTACGAAAAATTCCAAATCTTTTCCATGCGTAATCGCTTCACATGAACTTCAACGCTCCCTTACATCGAGGTTTGCACATTACCTCATGGAATATTATTTTAGCATATGTCGAAGTAAAAAACAGGCTTGCACTAGGAAAGAACAGTGAATATCGAACTACTTCTTTAAAAAAGATGTTATTAGTGTTTCCTGGCGGAAAGGACCGCAGTATGTACCGAAATTGAAGCTTAGGCTTCCGGGGTCAGAGTCTTGTCAGCGCTCATGGCTGTCCGGGTGACGCCGCGTAGCAGGCTGTCGACGTTTCAACCATCTCGTCGTCTTCCTCTAGACCAGCCCTGAGGAAGACCACGACAATTTAGTCGAAATATCGGCATCACAGCCAGCAACGCAGCGTCACGGACAGCCAAGAGCACTCTCCTACAGAAAATGTTCAAACTATATAAATTTCTTTGCCATGTCTCAAAAACTGAAAATATTTTAATAAAACATACAGATAATGATTGTAATACATTGGCAAATACGTGTAGAATTTGCTTTTAATTACTACTATTAATAAACGACCATCATGTTTCCTTAGTGTTGAGCAGTTTTTATCCGACCGTGGAAAACAAAATGTTGGCTTCGTTGCAGAAGTTCACCTTCAAGGACCTGCTGGCGTATTCCGAGGAGCTCCGGCGCCTGAAGCGAGGTGGTGAAGAACCAAGCGAGCCAGATCGAAGTTTTGCGCGGGGAGATCAGGGCACTCAGTTACAAGGTACCGTTGCTTTTCATTCAAGAGTTTTCGCTCTGCGCGCGTCAATTCCTTTGGTCGCTAGTCCGTGATGCACTCGAGTATATGGCGGTGTTCTTTCCCGACTGCCAGTTTCCCTCCTCCAGGTATCTTAATCAAGTTATCACCCTAGCCGGGACAAGCTTTAAACTCCAGTCGGGTCTTCCTACGTGATAGCGTAGTGCATGGAAGTGTAATTGGGTGTGAGTAAGGGTGAGGAAACGAGAAAGAAAAGACCACGCGCGGTCAGTGGAATTCGCCTGATGTTGATCAGAGAATCACGGAAAGCTACCGATCAGAGCTGCCGGTCACTAGAATTACCCAGAATTTGGACTTGGATATTTAACTGGTGCTGAAAATATGCTCGAGGTGTTTCGACTCTAGCTAGGTAGGACATATTCAGCGACTGTCAGGAGAACAATTCTACCAGCCAGCTACTCGTTTGCTAATTTTCCGTGGTTTCTCTGATCAATACTAGGCCAATGCCGGAGGAGTACCTTGACAAAAGTCTCACGGACGCGGTGGGATCGTTCCTTCTTCTCTTCATTGTCACGTCTTCACCTCTCTCTCTCTCTCTCTCTCTCTCTCTCTCTCTCTCTCTCTCTCTCTCTCACACACACACACACACACACATACACACTCACATGCACGCATATTGAGATATCGCGGAAATTAGAACTTGTTTCGGTTGGGAAGGTGGGGATACCTGGTTGAGCAAATTCCCGCGAACCGACGGTAAAGGTCGGCGCCTGATCTTGTTATTCAGCAGCGGAAGAATCCCACTGCCTTCAGTGATAAAACTTGTACTAAACTTACGGGATTAGTTGCCATAGATTTGACGAGCGGAAACAAATCAATTGAGACTGGCATGAATGAAGGGTAAGTGCAGGAGAAGAGCCATTCTGCCACTGAGCCATGGCGACCGGTGCAGGGCAAGCCGACGCCGCCGGTCTGCTCGCCCAGCCGCCTGGAGCGGAGCTGCGCCGCCTACGCGAGCTGGCCGCCGAGAAGGAGAAGCTGCCCGAGGTGTCGAGCGACGAGGAGGAGGACGACGAAGCCATGTTCCTGTACATGGAACCCCGCGACGCCGAGCAGCTCGTGGCCGAGCGGGCGTCGCTCGCCGCGACGGCGCGCTGGCCGTCGGTGGAGGAGGTGCTGCAGGACCGCTGCGCCGAGTGCCCATCGCGTCCCAGGAGGACGTGTCCCTGGAGCGGTGCTGGACGAGGAGCTGGAGAAGCTCATCAACAAGGTGCCCTGCTTTCTTACTGTCTTTGATCTCTTGGACCTTGGGAAGCTCATCAACAAGGGGTTCTGCTATCTTAGTGTTTTTGATCTTTTGGAACTGGGAAGCTCATGAACAAGGTGACCCGCTTTCTTAGTGTCTTTGATCTCTTGGAGCTGGGAAGCTCATCAACAAAGGGCCCGTATCTTAGTGTCTTTGATCTCTTGGAGCTGGGAAGCTCTATCAACAAGGTGCCCTGCTATCTTAGTATCTGATCTTTTGAAGCTGGGAAGCTCATGAACAAGATGTCCTGCATTTTTAATGTCTTTGATCTCTTGGAGCTGTGTTAGCTCATCAACAAGGTGCCCTGCTTTTTTAGTGTCTTTGATCTCTTGGAGCTGGGGAAGCTCATTAACAAAGTGCCCTGCTTTCTCAGTTTCTCTGATATTTTGGAGTTGGAGAAGCTCGTTAACAGTTTCCCTGCTGGTTGATCAACGCTGTTATCTTGGTGTTGGAGAATCTCATCAAAAAGGTAGAATGCTTTCCTAGTACATGTCTTTATTTTATCTCGCAACCCATATCTGGGAGACATGTTCTTGTGGTAATTTGGCAATCGCGTGTATTTGCCGCTAGTGTCTGGCACGTCGAGACGGCAGAGGAGGCCATAAGCTGCAGCACCCTTTCTCAGTTTTCCCATTCAGAACTCATGACGCAGGTACACGGCTCATGGAACGGAATACTTGCGGGCTGCGCGAGGCAAGTCAGCTAAGGTTGGAGTGAAATGAGTTGGGACATGAGCGGGCAAAGAAAATATCTGTTTCTATTGAGAATACTCTTTAAACAAACTGTTGTGTATAGGATATGGAGAGATGTTATGACTGATTAATCATTTGATTAACCGCAACGTAAAATTTTTATTGAATAAAAACGGGCCCAAAAATTAGAAAGATATCTCGTGAAACAATCGCTAAGCCTTTCATTATGTATTAATTAATTAATGTATTTATTATAAATCCTACTATTTTCATTATTATTTTTATTTTTTAAGTACTCACATTTCCGGCACCCTATTGCGCGTAGGCTTGATACTAATAAGAATATCTTCATAAAATTAATTCCAATCTTTATAAGTATTGATTAGTTATAAATTAATAATTTTGGAAATAATTGATTAAAAATTCTATCATTTTTAAAACTGACAATTTGGGGATTCTTCTTTTCTACAAGTGAGTTCTTAGAAGGAGAGGGAACGAAACAGACCTGCCCATGGAGAGAAAAAGTGATTTCTCCTTCTTGGAACCAAAGTAGTCGCATTGATTCACCCCGAAATCGGAGGCCATATGAGTGCTGACGGTCGCTAAAAGCGAAAGGGATACGAAGGTATTTCACGCGTTGCCAAATTGTCGCAACACGGACACGTGCTCCCAAACATGCGTAGCGAGATAAAATAAAAACCCTATCTTTAATCTCGCACGCCCGAATGCTAAGAGGACTGGGAAGACTTGCAACTTGTCGCTTGGAGGTGTCCCTGTTAGAGCTGCCTTTAGAACGAGTTCTGGACGAAACGCTGGAGCAGCTCAACAAGGGTTGCTGTGATGTCGTTGTGATGATATCTTGCGCTCCAAAATATTAACGGAATGGGATGAGGTTGTCTGTAAATAGTGTTCCTAGTCTAACTTTCTTATGGAGCGGGTCCTGTACTCTACTCCCCTTCCCATGCACTCGTACTATTTTACACACACCCAAATGCTAACAACGACTAAAAAGCTGATGCGTGTTCTCACTAAGAGCATCTTCTACTGGAGCGCTCTCTGAAGGAGAAAGGGCAGTAGCTCGCCGAGAAAGTACCCTACTTTCCTAGCGTCTTTGGTCCTCGCTCGCGCCCTGGTGGAGGCGGGTAGTGAACAAGTGCCATCGACGCTAGCGCGCTGATGCAGGTTGCTGTGCACAGATCCCGCCCACGACGGCCGCGAGTCCATCTTGGAGGAGTTCTCGGAGCTGCTGGCGCAGCGCCTGGCCGCCACCGAGGACCCTGAGCCCATGCGAGAGGCGCTGCTCGACCTGGAACACGACATCCAGGTACGCCACGCCCACCCCCGCCGGCTGAGGTGGCTCAGGGCATCAACTGATGTCACTGCAGTGCGCCTGATCTAAAGTTGGTGTCCAGGGGTGAAAGAAGTTTTTACACTAACAAGATAAGTAGATAGAATTCAGCCGCTGTCTGGAGGAGAATTGTAGCGGCTGGTGGCTCTGGTCGTACTTATACATGGTTTATTCGATCAACACCAAGCAAATGCCGGAGCAGAACCCTAACAAACGGACCATGGACCGCGCGCGTCCTTCCCTTCCAATTCCTTGTCCTACCCTCGCTCTTACGCTAACATGAACTACACTAATACACATGTCAGAAGATCAGTCGGAGCTTAGAACTTGGCTCACCGCTGGTGGGAGACACCTGATGATGTAAAATCCCCGCAAGCTGTCGTAGGTCGGTGCGGATCTCGTCACCCAGCGGAGGAAGATGACCACATCTTACGCGACTAAGACATGCAATACATTTATGGAAATAATGACTTTAGCAATACTAATAAATCAATCAAACCCATCCCATCTCCTGCCTTTAAGCACAGGTGTCTCAGAATAAATCTTACAACGTTTAGGGCATTAGAGGGGTTAAAAATGAACCCTTTTTGTCAATCAACATACAGTGAGAAATTCCTAATAACTCCTTGACCTTGGCTCCTTATTGTTACGCAACTGCGTATCAGGGTCTCTGCAGGTCTCGTTTTAATGCTCCGAAACAGATTGAATGTTCATGTCCAACATCTTTGCGTACTCGGATGCAATGGATGCTTTAATTTTTCACCTTATTCTTAGACACATGTACATGAAGCGATCAACTTTTCACATGTACATGAAGCGATAAGCAAATCTTTTAATTTTTCCCGTACTTTACATGTAGCTCCTCTGACTTTTTCGAAATTTTCACAAAAGTGGCTCCTTTGCTGGAAAAGAGAAAAAAATACGTTTGTAAAATAGAGCAAGTCTAAATTTCAGTAAAACTTCTGAAATTTGAAAAATTGCTTAACTTTAAACTTTTATGTACCTGTCGTATAACGTCAATAGATTCATTCATTTCTAGTGATTCTGGGCGCGTCACCTGATGTCATTAGTTCCGTAAGTGTAGCGCATGATTTTACTCATGGTGGTTTGTTCGTGGTGGCTGTGTTCTTGCCCCGCTTGATGGCGAGATCCAGCGCCGGGGGTTTCTTCAACCAAGTATCTCCCACCAGCGAGGCACCGCCCCAACCGAGATAACGAGTACGTCAAAAAATTTTGGGAAATTGGTTCAGACACCAAGATAAAAAGTTCTTTGCAGCGGGTATAATAAAGCTGGGCCAAGTGCATAAATGTTAGTGAGAATTATATTGAAAAGTAGAAAAAGTTCTGTTTTGCACAAATAAACCCTTATTTTCTCCAGACCAATTTGTCTCTAATTTAATTAATTTAATTATTGAATGCCACTCGTGCGTAAGGGTTACCATATTTCATGAGGTCAATCCCCTTTTTCATTCCCATACATTGTGCAAAATATTTCTTATTATACCAAATATTCTTTTATGTAATAAATATCCGTTAACATTTTTCTTCAGATTTAGATAACCCTTCAGTATATTCAGTATTCCAGAATCATCAGAATTGGAAGATATTTCCATGGGAGTATAGAACAATACAAGTGGAAGAAATCAAGAAAATTGCCAGATGATTTCAAAAATCCAAATTTTATGAATAAAAAATATGGATGTAAGGAAGATCTAAGTAACAAAAGTCGAATTCAATATTTCTTTTTGTTCTTTACCATTTCTGTGTGGAACCGTATTGTAGATCAATATGTGACCAGCAAAGTATGTTTCTCGCCATTCCACAAATCTCAAAGATAAACTAAGCTTCCTTTGTTTAAATGTGCTTTCCTTTTTGCCAAACACTTTTGTTATAGTTCCTTGTATTAGTAATGTCGCATTGTAATGCCTAAGAAAGAGTTTTTTTTTTTTGCACATTCGCTGATTATTTTATAGTAGCCTTGCTTATTTTATAGTTCAGTAGAACAAATATGTACTACCACCCCATTCAAATTTCAAAATAGACAATTTAGTCCTTTATACACATGGACATTGTTATTTACTGTCCTAGAAACACTTACGCAAAAATAAATCGAAAATATTAATTGCCTACTTTCTGTTCCACAATGGGTTAAAAAAGGTCCCGGTTTTGGACGAAGGAACGTTGGGATATGAACAATTACCACACGAGTGGAGGAAAGGCTGACACATCCTCCTCAGAACGTTAAATCGCTTTCCCGTCGAGTGTTAAAAACTCAATTTTCTCACAGTTATCATCACACATGCTTTTCCTCAAACTTTGTTCTGTACGAGTATAATTTCATTTAACAACGGTTCCGCTTTTGGCCGGAGGAGCTCTGGGATATAGTCGATTAGCACACAAGTGGACAGATTCTTACACGCGTCGACACGAGCTGACACATCTTCGCATTAAATCGCTTTCCTGTCGCGTGTTAAAAACTCGATGAAATGAATTTCCTCACAACTATCACCTAAAAAACATAACATTTTTCTTGAAACACGAAAATAATATAAATTATTGGGTAATTACATTCAGAAGAAGCAAATATGTGAGTAGGATTTTACTTCCTTCCATACCTTAAAAAAAAACTGAAACTGGTGATCATTAGATTAGAATGTAATATTTTGACAAATATTTTTGTGATAACATTTCCTTATCTCTTTTTATTATCTTATTGTTATAAAATCTCACTGTCTAACCTTGTTGCCTCATTTCTTTTTCCATAGCAGTGAACTCCTTTCTCTATAATACTCCCATTCTTTCTCCCTCCGAATTTATTTTTTCCAATGTTAGATCTGTAATTATTTTATGTACACTTTTCTCAAAATATAATGGTATTGCTCGTAATTTTGTAATAAACGGTATCGTTCAAGCTTTTTATTGTGATGGATGAATTGGAAGTGGGAGTACAGGAATACTTTTCATTTGTTCAAGCAGCAGATCGTGCTACGAACAATTTCTGTTGCCAGCACACACCCCGGCCACTGGTTCTACGGAGATTTTTCCTGACGCACTGTTACGTCAGAAATCGGGATGAACCACGATTTTTCTGTGGGAGGAGGGTGTTTTTGTCTCCATAGACCTCAGTCGTGGTGTTATAAAGAAAATCATTTATGCAAGTTATAAAATATATTTTATTGTTGACTTATTGTTAATACTAATAACGTAAACAATTAGGTCTTATTTTTGCGTGGCGTGGCTCAGGACTATTCACTCAAATTTGGCTATGGTCCTTTTGCTAGTCTTTGTGGAATAACCTTTTTTTTCCTAAGACGACTGTCCACAAATTTGACTAGGGTGATACAAGGTTTAGGGCGACTGAAGGCAATTTCAATTTCGCTCAGAGGCTTCTTTTAGGCTTGAGTATCTTTTACATTCAGTACATCTACAACTTTGGACACCCAGCTTTAGTTTCTCCCCGAAGGAAGGCTGAAAGAAGACGAATTTCGTTGCTTGTCACAAAGAACTTTTTTTGCCCTTAAAAAAAATCACGGCTGCGCCCGGATTTGAGTACGCGAACTTGAGTATAATCCTCCAAAACGCTAACCGTTACACCTCCGCAGTCATGTCTATAAAACTGACTGACATTCTATTGTAGAACACAGAAAACTAGCGCATAATTTTGGGCTAATTAAATGCTCTATCCCAAAATTTTAGGCTCTTTTCTTAATACGTTCAGCCAGCTTTATACAATTCCTTTAAAAAAGCCAAGCAATCAAACATCAAACCTACTACAACACTACTTATACAGTAATTCTAGGTTCATTCTCAACTCACAAAAACTGCAATTATTATTATTATTATTATTATTATTATTATTATTATTATTATTATTATTATTAATATTATTATAACAATTTTAAAAATTGCAATCTACAGATCAGAAAAGTATACAAAGCCAACTGATTAATTTTGAACTAGACAGCAGGAGACAAGATATATCAAACGATATATGTATACCACTACGCGTAATAATGTAATATTGTACGGACGAGAAGGAAAGGCCGGAGGGGCAGAGGAGGAGAAGAAGGCGAGCTGAGGCGAGCTGTGCGCAGGGCATGCCGAGCGGCGCCGCCGACGTGCGCCACCTGTTCCGCTTCGCGCTGGGCCGCCTCAAGGCCAAGGAGGCCGGCGTGCAGGCGGCCGTGAGCGCGCGCCTCGTCACCTACGACGTCCTGCGCAAGTGCATCGGCTACGTCTACGGCAAGCACTTCTTCCTCGCCACCGAGGACGCCATCCTGCAGGTGCGTATCCACTGCAGCAAGGTCGGATTCACCTGCTATCTGAAGTCGTAGGCTTCCGCGGCCCGAGTCATGTAGATGATCTTGGCTGTCCAGGTGACGCCGCGTCGAAGGCTGTGTTGCCGACGTTTCGACCATCTTATCGTGGTCTTCCTCAGGGCTGTTGTGCACAACACAGCCTTCGACGCGGCGTCACCTGGACAGACAAGATCATCTTCACCTGCTATCTAGCCGCCAGCTGTTTTCATTCGTATTTTCCTTGTTGTTTTTTTTGTTTTTTTTTCGATACATACCGTGTTCCATGGGCCCTTATCATTTCCTCACCTCTTACTCACACCTACTCTTACGCGAACTACACTATGTTACATGCCAGGAGACCAGTCAGGAGTTAAGAGCTTTACCAGGCTGGGACGGTGCCCCATTGGGAGGGTACCGAGATAAAGAAGTCCTCCGAACCAAAGTAGGTCGGCGTCCCGGGTCTCATCATTCTGTGTGGAAGTTTACGCCAGCTATAAAATCATCTCTTACGAGACTTTAACAGTTGGCACGCCGGAAACACCAATTAATCATGCACCGGTGTACAGCAGGTATACATTCTACACATTCATTCAGTTGTTTACTTTCTCGTATGCGTACGGTATATGGAGTAATATACGTAGTATAGAAAGTTATGTATCTGGGAAATCAATTTCGAGATTTCTACGAAATACACGTTTTGGGTCACCTGATACCGAAAAACTGTTGTTTTTTTTTTAAAACAAAAGTCCGTCAAATCCGTCTGTGAACACTACTAGCGCCTAAATAACGAATAGGAACATAACCTTGACTGTGTGGCTGTGATTGAAGCTTTGAAATTTTGATACATTCTTTAACTTTGGGAGTCTTTACAAGATGCCCCTGGGACGTTTTCAAAATGTTCTTAAAAATGGATCAATTTTTTAATAATATTTTTTAATAATTTATTTTTTTGAAAGCACAGGTTAATATACATTTATAAAGGTGACGTAGCTCCGATTTTCACTGACTGTAAATTGTTGAAAATTGCAAATGTTTGATTTTTCGACGTCTTCCACAACTAGAAAATTGAAGACTTTTCCTTCAATTGAAATTTGTTCCTGGTAATCAGATCTTTCAAGGATAGTGATAAATGTACTCTACGAGATTACGTAAACGGCATTTTCCCTATTCTAACAAAAACAAGATTTTTCAAAAAATGCTCTAAATGTTTTCTTTAAACTTTTTGCAGGGATAGTATAAATGTACTCTACGAGATTACGTAAACGGCATTTTCCCTATTCTTTTGTTTTATCAAAAAATTCAAAAAAATATTGTTTACTTGATTCTCATGTTGATAGTTACATTAACGACAATTTGTTTACATTATTGTGTTTACGAGTACATATGGTTTAAAATGATGTCAAAACTTTTCTCAAAACTCATAAATTTCGCTCCGAATTTTTTCTTCAAACTTTTCATACAGATAATGCTAATTGCACTGTTTAAGATGACATAAAATGAATTTTGGTGTATTATTTTGTTGTTACAAAATACACAAATGTAAATCTTTTGAAATATCTCTCATGCCTTTTAAAATGCACATTTCAGCGGTTATGGCATTGCATTTTATGGCGTTATGGCGGTTATGGCGTTAATGGGTAATGGCATGTGCATTTTACCGCCACCAATTTTTTGGGTTCATTCAAGCACTCGTGAGTGGAAGTGCTTCAAATAACATCAAATGAAGTTTATCGAAAAGTCAATTGTTTTCTGTGAAAAAAAGCTTCAAATTTCGCATTTACAGTAAGGCATAAACGTAATATTCATACAAATGGATCCAATTGTTTTTAATGAAAATTGCAATTTATGCCGAATTTTATTAGGCTTTACTACTCTTAAAGTAATATTTCTTTTTTACTATTCGAAAACCGGAAAATTGAGAAAAGTTAAAATGTAATTTGAGTGACGATAGATGGCAGGCGGCAAGCGTCTGCGTCAAGTCAAAATAGCTAGCCCAGACCAAAAAAAATAGAAAACTAATACGAAAAAGTCTGTGTCAGTCCGTAGCACCACTAGTTAGTCTATGTCTTAACTGATATATTTTTTAAAATGCAATGAAATTACTGGGACAGTCGTAATCGTATTATGAATCGATGACGTCATGATGAGGCACGAGTATAAAGTGAAAATATGATCCGAACAAAGAACCAGCAAGTTACGTATATATTAAACGAGTATATTAATGCCAATTACATCGAGTTTCATTCAATATTTTGTCTACGACAAATGTGAATGAAATCTTTTAAGTAAACCTTTTACAATGAACGGCTATGTGGCAGCGGACATGGAGAGTTCAACCAATACCTAGGAGACCCAGGTGGCAATATATAAATACTCGTCTAAGCACAGAATGGCTGCCAATGAACAGTATACGAGTTATATTTGAACTCAATTTATTAAAACAAATGTCATCAAAGTTCAGTATCAGTCCTTCTAACTTCTCTGTTAGTAACTGATACAGATCACATAGAGGGGTCTAGAATAATATTCTGATTGTCTCCTGAGATTTGAAAATGGGTAATGGCATGTGCATGTTACCGCCACCAATTTTCGGGTTCTCTATACACAATTCTGGGAAACCTTTAACAAAACAATGGCCAATGTTTGATTACGCCCCTGCCATTTGTCAAAAATCAACTATGTAAAGAGATTCTATCATTAATAACTATCATTAAACGAAGTTATGCAGCCATCTTTTAAGACAATTACGCACCGAAAGTAAAAAAAACAACAACATATTGAATGATATACTACGTTTGATATAACGAAACTTGTTTCATTAATAACTATTACGTACAGTTGACTAAGAATAAATGTTGGGTAGAAACATCGAAAATGATCACTGCTTCAGAAAAGCATTCTTTAACAAATTTCCATTTTTGTAATGCAACATATATTATATGTTACAGGTTATGTGTATGTGTGTGTGCAGGTGCTGGAGACGCTGGATGAGGAGACGGAGGGGCGAGTGCTTATCGAGGACGTCATCCACTACCTGCAGGTAGGGCCTTTGAAAGCGATATTTCAATTTTGGGGGGTACTTTACATGAAAGCCCCGGGGAAATTTTCAAAAAATGGTTCCATCGTTCTTTACTTTCTCGTATACATACCTATATACGGGAGTAGTATAGAGAAAGTTATGTAATGCTGCGGAAAATTGATTTCGAGATTTCAACGAAAATACACGTTTTGATGTCCCCTGACACCGAAAAAATGTTTTTTTAAACATCCATCCATCCGTCTGTCCGTCTGTCTGTCTGTTTGTCTGTCAGACCGTCTGTGAACACTGCTAGTGTCTACATCATACGAAAGATTTTTCCAAATTGAAGAAACTCCTGTCTGTCTAGCTCTAGTTAAATATTTGAAATTTTGAAAAACATCCTTTAAAATTTGGGAGTAATTTACATGAAGCCCCACGGACATTTTCAAAATTTTCTCAAAAACGGCTCCAGATTTTTTATTTAAATTTCTTGTAAGAATAGGTAAAATACACTTGTAAAAGGTGGCATAGGTCCGATTTTCAAGGTTAACACTGAATTTTCGAACATTGCAAAAGTTTGTTTTATTTCCGGCGCCTTTCGTGCAGTAGTGCATGCAATATTTGCAATTTGAAAAAATAACAAAAACAATATTTTTTTTCCTTCAAATGAAATTTGTTGATGTAAATAGCTCTTTCATTAAGATCATGTAGATTATTTTTTAAAATTTTAGTAGTTTTCATGCAATAGTGCATGCAATATTTGCAATTTGAAAAAATAACAAAAACAATATTTTCTCATAAACAGCTCTACATTTTTTCTCCAAGTTTTTGGTAAGGATAGTACCAAATGCACCCTATTTGATGAAATTAACACCATATTGCTCATTTTTTCAAAAAGGACAAAATGTAATTTTACTTTTCTCTCACGTTGTAATTGTTTACACTAGAGGCAATTTCTCCCACTCTATGATATTTATGAGTACATGTGATTTAAATAATGTCAAAAAAGTTTCTCGAAAACTCGATAGTTTTCGATAAAAATGAGCTCGAAATTCCACATTTTCAGAAAAGCTCAAACGCCATGTCCTCAAAATGGCTCCAATTTTTTTCTTCAATTTTTTTTTCAATGAATAGTGCTAATTTAACTGTTTAATATGATGTAAAGTTCATTTTCATATTCTTTTGTTTTTTAAAAAGTACACAAATGTAATTTTTTTGAAATATCTCTGACGCCATTAATATGCACATTTCCATCAATTTGTATATATTATAGAATTTGTTAGTGAAAGTACTTCAAATGAAGCTTTTGGAAAACTCAATAGGTTACTGTGAAAAAGAGAAAATTAAAATATAATTTAGGTTCTATTATTAGGCAACCGACAACTTGCGAAAATTAAAAAAAATCTTGGGGCCGCAATAGATTGCAGCAGGCAAGAAGGAGAGATAAGACTATACAGTACCAGTCCACACCAAGGAAATTAGAAAACTTTATTACCAGAAAGTATGTGCCATTCTGGAGCAACTCTAGTTAATAAATTTTGTTTTTCGATAGTGTGAAAGATATTTCAGAGAATGGTGCTGGTCTCCATTTCGTTGAAATACCAGATTTTTCGAAAAGTGCAACTGTTCAATTTTTTCGGCGATTCGACAAGATTGAAGATAGATCTTTTTACGTATGTGCGGAGTGAAGAGAAAGTATGTAATGCTATGGAAAATCAATTTCGAGATTTTAACGGAAGTACACGTTTTGGGGTCCCTTGTTACCGGAAAAGTGTTTTTTTTTTTCAAAACGTCAATCCGTCCGTACGTCTGTCTGTCCGTCTGTAAACACCACTAGCGTCTAAACCATACCAAGGATTTTTCCCAAAATGGATATTCCCCAATCAACCTGGCTCGACTCAAGGCATGGCAATTTTGAAAAACTTTCTTCAAAACATGCGGGTACTTTACACGAAGCCCTGGAAATTTTCAAAATTTTCTCAAAAATAGCTCCAAATGTTTTATTCAAGTTTCTTGTAAAAAAAAGAAATACATACTTATAAAGATGGTGTAGGTCCGATTCTCAGGGTTAGCTCTGAATCTTTATGCACTTTGCAAAATGTTGAATTTTTTTGGCGTCTTCCTACAACTAGAAAATGGAAGATATGGTATTTTTCTTCAAATAAGATTTGTTGTTAACTCTTTCATTAAGGTCATGTTAATTTTTAAAATTTTCGTAGATTTCACGCAAAAATGCATGAAATATTTGCAATTTAAAAAATTACAAAACTGAGATTTCCTCAAAACCCGCTCGAAATTTTTTCTTTGCATTTCTGGTAGGAATGATACTAAATGCACTGTATCAGATGACATAAACATCATATTGCTTTATTTTCTTTAATATTTGCATTAGCAACAATTTGTTGACATTATTGTATTTATGAGTACATATGCTTTAAATAATGTCATATTTATCAGTCAAGTTTATAAAAAAACTCAACAGATTTCTTAATATGAGCTCAAATATCCATATGTTTAGAAACGTTCAAACCCCATTTTCTAAAAAAAATACTCATGATTTTTTCAATTTTTGCAACGAGTAGTGCTAATTGTACAGTTAAAAATGACACAAAGTTCTTTCTGCTGATTTCTTTTGCTTTTTGAAAAATTACACATATGTATTTTTTAATATCTCTCACGCCATTAATGTGCACATTGTAAGCTATTTGCAAACTCTATTGTCTATTTCATTTGCGAGTTAAAGTACTTCAAATATCAGAAAAAAATAATTAAATCAGATCATTTTAATTCGAAAATATGAGTATTTGTAGCGTAATTTTTGGAAAACATAAGGCTCTTAAAACCATTTTAAACAATTTTGTCTTTGAATTTTGTCTTTAGTGCTTAAAGGGTTTGTTTGGACAAACCATATCAAAACTTAAAGAAAAATTGTAGAATATTACCGTTTTCGAGAAATTATTATTTTGGGAATATTTTAAAATTGCAATAATAGCATGCACTATTGCACGAACAGTATCAAAATTTACAAAAAATCTACACGATCTTAATGAAAGAACTATTTATGGAAAACAAATTTCATTTGAAGGAAAAGTCTCTATCTTCTATATTGTAGTTGTAAGATGTCAGAAAAAATGCATAATTTTACAATTTTCGAAAATACAGAATTAATCCTGAAAATCGGTCTTATGCCACCTTTATAAGTGTATAAGTATATTGTTACAGGAAATTTAAAGCAAAAATTTGGAGCCGTTTTTGAGAAACATTTGAAAATATTGCTAGGGGTTCATAAGTCCCCACAAAAATTAATGAATGTTTTTCAAAATTGCGTAGCTTCAGCTCACGAAAAAGAGAGGGTTTCTTCAATTTGGAAAAAAATCCTACGCATGGTTTAAGCGCTAAGTTTGTTCATACAGGTGCCACGGTCAGACGGACGGACAGACATAACCACGAACGGACATTTTGCTTTCAATTGTTTTTCGGCATCAGGACGAACAAAACAGGGTTTGTGGATACACCACGTGTTAGAGGATTTTTCTCTTAGTTTGCAACTGGTTTTATGCACTTTTTCGATACCAGAGCCCGGCAATGAAATTTTTCGCCGAAAATTCGCCGTTCTTTCGCTCACCGTTACATAACTTTCTCTATACTAGTTATCTAACCGTAAACGAGATACGTATTCGAGAAAGTAAAAATGAAATCTGTATGAAGATGTGGAGCCTCAAAACATTTCAAATGACATGTACAATCTTCTCTTGCGCGACTCTCTGGAATTATTGCTCCTTAAATACACAAAGTTTGTCCACATAACTAACCATTTCTTAATAATATTCCTTTTCGTCAGTTATGAATTACGCTTCATCCTGTTTTCATTTTCTTCCTCTACATTCATGATTTTAAACAAAAATAATGTCCTAAAAGTATTTACAAAACTGTTTTAAAGAGTAAAACTCAAGTACACAAATAAAATATATCACACACACAACCCTTAGAAATTTTACTTGGCTGCCTACAGCCAATGCAAGAACGTTACATCATAGCAAATGTCCCTTTCTGAATTGCATTGGTCTTTAAATTCGCGCATTCAGCAAGAAGAGCAAAAGTAAAGAAGTTACCCTTTTGCACAGTGAAAGATGAAGCAAAAAGGCATACCAATCATAGCATTAAAATACTCGAAATGTGAACGTGCACCCTTTCTGCATTGGGCGGTTCTCTTCCACTTCCACTCCATGTACTCCACTTGGACTCTTGTCAGAACACCGGTCAGGACTTGGAGATCGTTCCGGCTGGAAAGTGCTGTTGAAAGGCGGTGACCGGTTGCAGGAGCAGGCAGCGGCTGAGGCGGAGCAGGGCCGGGCGCAGGTGGCCGAGGTGTTGGAGGACGCGCTGCACGACCTGCGCTCCCTGCAGGCGCACGAGCGCGCGCCCAACGTCTTCCGCGCCGTCTTCAGGCGCTGCCGCGAGGGCGCGGGCGACGAGCGCCACCTGGCGGCGGCGCGCCGCGTTTTCCCACGACGCCCTCAAGGTCACAATTCAAACTTAAACGTAGCTTAAAGACCATTCATGTTGTACGCCTGCCCAATTTGGATCAATTCTGCTAAACTAACATCCATAAACTACAAGTCCTGCAAATAAATTCTTAAGAATAGTTGCTCATGCTCCATGGTATATAACCAACAACCAACCCACAGCAATTTAATTTGGAACCCATTGAACAATACATCACATATCTGGCCACCAACTTTATCATAACCTACCTCAAATCAGCCCTATCACCATTTAAACTAGCCAAAACCCCAATTACAAACACCAATCATAAACAAATATCCATATCACATATTCCTAAAACAATTTGCAGATTTAGATCCGGACTGAGGACCCAAAGGGGTTTCCTCCCCTTGTTAGTATGTAAGATTATATTTAAGGTTATCATGTAAGTCTGTAAATACATATGTATAGTTATTTTACTGAACTATATAATCTCTTAAAAAAATTAATAAATAAAAATAAAAAAACGTAGTTTACTGCCGGAAACTTGGCCGTGAAATTTTCACGTAAAAACAAGCATACCACAATGTCAAAACGTAAGTTGGAATGTTCTACGCTTCGCCTGAACCAATCAGATTTCAACGTATTGAAGCTTGATCGATTCCTTTCTAGTTTAATGGAAAGATCTTTCACCATTTTTTTTTAGCTTTTTATTCGAAGTATCTATCGATTTGTATTTATATATAAATATATTTGTGTTGCATTTCCTTCATTATATAAACAAGAATTCTCTTGTAAAAAATTCACGTAGTTTGTACACCCTCGAACGTTACAGCACAATCAATCTTCTTTTCATGCGCAGTTCAAGTTTCGCTTTTCTTTAATGCATTTGCTCATGCGCAGATCTATAGTACTGCCCGCTATGGCGTGTACAAACTCTCTAATAGCTCATTTGTAGGTTTTGCGGCTACATTATGTTTACGTTTAAGTTTGCATTGTGATGCGGCCTAAGCATTGCTTTTAATTGAAGTATTCACACGAGCGGCTTAGTCAGTGGCGGAACTACCACGGCTGCAGCCGGCGCAAGCGCGCGGTCCCCCAGCTCTAAAGGGTTCCGCGCCGGCCTGGAGAGCCGAGGTCGTTAACGCTCTGGGCCATAGCTGCCTCGGCTCGAAAGGTCGCGGGCTCAAATCCGTCTCGGCATGAATGTTTGTGTGTGCTCGTGTTGTCAAAGCAAACATCTACTCGCGTATATTTGAGTAAAGGCATATTACATGCAATTTTATGTAGCATTTCATAAATTTGCAAAATATAAACGTTCTAAAAAAGGGTTTTAAAAGTACTTTGTAATTTTAGATACCATTAATCTTAATAATCTTAATTAATTAATTAATACCATACACTTAAACTAAAAGATGTTTTTCGTAAAATATTATTAATAGAATATTTTTAAACGGATTGAAATTGTAATCCACGCGACCACTCGCGATCCAATTTTGAGCGTGACCACTGAAGGGTTAACACGGGCTGCTTGGTAGCCCAGGCGCGCCAAGAGGGGCTTCCGGCATTCCTCGATGTCAGTTGGGGCCTTGGCAGGTTCTCACGCCGAGATACTCACACACACACACACACACACACACACACACACACACACACACACACACACACACACACACACACACACACACACACACGTAAATAAGCCCATCTTATCGGAATGAACAACCTCACAGGCGCTGAAAGAGGTAACGGAAACAGTGGGCCGCTTGCGGGGCAATTTATGACGGTTGGAGCTGTTCACAAGCAATTCATTTCATTCACACTTTTAGAGATATGTCTTGTATATGGTGTGGAAAATTGATTATTAGTAGTTTCCTTAAGGACCAAATATATACTATATTATTAATAAAAAAATGTCTTAACGACTCCTGTATGTGACAAGGGAGCGAAATGTCAGTAATTACAATAAACCTGTAGTCAACACATTTGGTTCTATCACTTTTAAAACTGCTTTTGCGCGCAATGAGGTAATGCTCCTCCAACGTGAATGAGGACCATTGACCTGCCCCTAAGCCGGCCTTCAGTTAAGTTGACTGCGATATATCCGCGACATCTGCATGCACGATCAGAGAATAAGATCTAGGTTCAGTTTTGGCAGTACGGAATATAAAACCACAATTATCAAACAAAGAGTAAAGAATACCAAAAAACATTTTGATGAACATTATGTCAAGACGAAACACTTCCTATCGTGAATACTATGGTTGTTCAGACATGATAATGAATCAACTTCAGAACCGATTCATTAGTTTAAATGATACTGCATGTACGTTCAAAGCAATTTAACCATGAGAATTGATGAAACTATCAGATGACGAAAGAAATAATTGAGGCAAATCATTTGGTTAAAAATATCCTAAAAATATTTCATATCAATTATCAGCTCAATTATTATCTTTGCGAAGTTGTTTGGGCAATAAAATTGTCCAACTGAATTCAGTATAAAATTAGGGAACTTAATTTTAATACAGCATTTTAGATTAATGTCAGTATCTCCAATGTAAAGTCATAATTTAATTTTTGACGCGCTTCTGCCCAACAGAACGCATATCTAAATGGCAGGCTTCGCACTGCGGTACTGAGATTAGCGGTCTTGTGGTTGCCGGCGCCCTCAGCGGCTAGCGTTTAACTAGTAGCGTTTTTCATTCGCCGCACTGGTGCGCACTCAGGGCAGCATTCGTGTTTCTTTCGACCGCTAGGGCGCACCAGTACAAAGAAGCGCATGTTCCATTCGCGGGCCCCCTAAACTGCAGTCCAGTGCACCGGGCCATTTTGAAGTTAGGTACGGAAGTTATGCACGCTGATTTGGATTCGGGGTGAAATAGTGAGGGCAGTTGAGGATCTCCTGTTACGCAGGGATACTGCGAATGATGAGTATATTGTTTTGCAAGAACTACAGGTAGCTTGAATTACGAAACGCTAATAAGTGAAAATGAAAATAGTGACCCTTACAAAATCATTCAAAATATGCGCCAAGAAATGTTTCTCGCACGCCCATACATATATCAGCGAAACGCTCATGTTAATATTTTATTGTTTTCAATAACCAAACAATTCCGCAGAAGCCCTTCGGTTCAAAATCTTGTGTACTGTTTCGATCACTGGCAAAATCCGAAAAAATTAAATTTCGACACATACGCATTTGAAGTTTCCGTGTTTTTTAAATAAAGAAATCACACGTTAATATTTTATGAATTAAGAAGTAAGATTACCAAAAGACTTCATAAAAATTATGACAACGATCATAATTCAAAATTATTATTTTTCGCGTTTCATCAGTGTGACACCCCCAAGAACAGCTGTCTATAATCTCACTGCGTAATGCAGTTGTCTATAATCTTAGTTCCGGAATCTGCTTCATTCCTGGCTGCCCTTTACGCGTGTGAGGCAGCACTGTTGCGAGCGATGACGTTGTTGCCCTGCACTAGAGTGGGTTTCAGTGCAACGAATGGAAAATGCTATATGAATTCTTCGTTTCCTACGTTCAGTGGTGTTGAGCAGGGGCGGTGTCAAGAGGCTAGGGAATGCAATTCAGCACTGCTTTCAATTCCGCGAGATTTTGCTGGATTGGTTTCACTCCAGTGGAATCCGCGTAGCTTAAATTTTTTATGGAATTAAAAAAAAAACTATTTTCTATGGTAATAATAAAATAATTATTAAATATTGCAAAAATCAACTTCACCTTATTGTACTTAATTGACTATTTTACAGTTCGGCTACTCGTCTACCTATTTATTAATAAAAGTCAAAAAAATAACAAATATGAATATTTGGTAGTACTTTTGTTGCTTTTGTAATCTAATTAACTAAAAGTATTAATTCTAATCTTTATTTAAGGTAGTTATTATCAGATCAGTCTTCTTAAATGTAACATATTTAGAAATATCCAATAAGAAGTCACCTCTCTTTTTGAATATATGATCTTAAAAAACAAATAGCATTAACGGTGTTATCTCCCAACCTACTTCTCATAGAAGTACATATGCAATCAGCGTCCGAAAAGGCTCTTTCTACCTCTACACTTGTAGGTTAAATTCTTAATAAATAGTCGTGCAAAGTCAAATACTTCCCTTCAACTTAATCACTTACAAATACTGCCATTTTTTCAAATATCTTTTCAAGTCTTTCTCTTGTCTAGTTTCTGTATTGTCTTGCTTCAGCTGCATTCCTAATTCCTTTGTAAAATTAAATTTTTCCACTTCCGGAAGTGTTGCCCATTACTGCATTTACGTCATCTAAAGTTCTCTTTTTGTCTTCTTTTATGACTTGACATAAAATATTTTTAATTTCTTGCCGTAAATTATTCCTTTTCGGTATTACAAATTTAGAATTGGACGTTTTCAACTCTTGGTCATTCTTTTTTGGATGCTACAATTAAATCAACGTAGCTTTAATTTCACTGCGTCTTTCTTTCACTCTTGCATGTAGCGCCTCGATACTTCATGGCTTAAAACTGTGTCTTGCTTCTCCAGCTTCTGTAAAATAAATTGAAATGTTGTGTCTGCCGTTATTCTGACTCTCTTCTACATAATACTTCGACCCCAATTTAAGGGATGCAAGCTGTCAATTACAGTTTTGATTTTGTACCATTCTTCTTCCGTAAAGTTTATGTCAGATGCTATATCCTGAGATCTTTCTCAATGCATACTTTGAGACTGTAAAATCTTTCTAACATATCAAGCAAGCTGTTCTAGCGGAGTCTAGGATTAAGCATAATTCTTTTCCTGTGTCTTCTTTTACGTATTTTTGCAAATACGTATCATTGATTAGTGACCTCCGGAAAATCTTTACCCTTTTCCAACTTTTTAATAACATTATCATAGTCAGGAATTACTTCAGCGGGTTGTCTATCAATAGTTATGCTCAAACCTTGGTCATAATTTATTTCTTCGTCATCTATATCCAAATCAGTCAACGTCTTTTCTGTAAGTTCTGTATCTCTTTCAACATTTTTTAAATAAAATATCGACCACAGCTAAGTGTATGCCGTGTGCGAAGCACAGTTGCTGAAAAGATAGAAGTTTGCCAAATTTTACCGACGCCTTGCACCGTGAGCCGTCATGCCAAAAATATCGGCTTCAAAGTCAAGATCATTACCATGAAACCACACCACAAACACTGTGGTAGAATGTTGGCTAATTTCCCGCTGGATTGCGGAATCCCACTTTGCTGGCTTGGAATCTCTAGAAGAGACTCCGTGTCACTCTGTCGAGGCGCCTTAGTAATAATAAACGGCATTGGGCCTTTGCCCAGACCTAAAGTCCGGCGCACCGATTTTTGCTCATTCTGCACAGCATCAGTTTATATCACGATCCACGTCACCACTACTTCGTTTGAAAGCCAGACCAGACGCTGCCGCCATGTTGCATGGAGAGGGAGACATGTTGAGTAACATTTTGAAAGTGGCATAAAGTGACAATTTTGCAACGGCAACCAACCAAAAATATGAAAATGTAGTTGAAATAAAAGATGCATATTTTTTTTAAAAAGCGCTTGAATGATCCGTTTCAAAGACTTGTAACAAAGTGATAATTTTAAAAGTTGCGACACAAAATGGCGGGTGGATCTCGTTGGCTGAAGCCGGAGAGGCTGGTTAATAAGTGTGAGTGGGTTGTACGCAGCGCGCCGTCGGCGTGGTGGCGGAGACGTCGTTCCCGGTGAGCGAGATGGGCATGCTGCCGCCCGACCAGGCCGTTGGGCTGCTGCTGGCGCGCCTCCCGCTCGACGCGCCCGCCCACTCCTGCGCCCTCGAGCTGCTCGACGAGGTACTCTCCATCTTTAATAACAATAATAATAATAATAATAATAATAATAATAATAATAATGTATTTATTACTGGCGAGACTCAGGGAATATAGTCTGTTCTTCCGTACATCACTTTAATATCTTTACATAATTGTGATCGAATCATTCGGGCGTCAAATATTATTATTGTCACTTGACAAGACATAGGAAAGTTCAATGATCACTTTTCCCTCCAATATACTGTCATAACTCACCCCTCTCTACTCTTGTGTATCGTCAGCCCTACTCTCTATCTTTCTCTGATTTCTTTCCTCTCTTTCTTCCTTTCTGTCTCCTCGTCCCCCTACGTAGGTATCCCATCTTTTCCTCTATACATCTGTCTTCCCCCTATCTCCCCTTTTCCTATTTCTACCTGTCTATCTTGATTTTTACCTCTATCGCCCTCCCCCTCCCTGTGCGCTGCTTCCGTCTGAGTTTAGATCAGAGCCAGATTGTCGCTGTCTCTCCAGCAAGTCTGCCCAGCGGTTCTAGGCTTCGAATCCCGATGATGGTGAACTTTCGACACTAGCTATTTAGTTAGGTTAAATTCAGCTACTGTTTGTAGGAGAATTCTAGTAGTAATGTAGTGCATTTAAGTGTGTGTATGTGTAAATAAGGGATGAGAGTAGAGGAAAGAAAAGATCCGCGCGTCCATGGCCCGTTTGTTAGGAGTTCAAGCTCCAGCATTCGCTAGTGTTGCTCGGAGAATCCATGGAAAACTACCGATCAGACCAGCCGGCTTCTAGAATTCTCCCCCAGACAGCGACTGAACTCGACCTAGCTACGTAGCTAGTGTCGAAAATTCTGCCACCGTCCGAACATGATCTCTAATCCTTCCTGACAGAGCCATATAGCAGTTGACGCGCCGGAAACAACAATTCCTCTTGTAAATGATCTTGTTTTCCGGTGACGCCGCGTCAAAGGCTGTGTTGCCAACGTTTCGACCACATTTGCGTGGTCTTCCTCAGGGCTGGTCTGCAGACGGTGGTGGCAGACTGCTGGTCGGCAGACCAGCCCTGAGGAAGACGACGACAAGATGGTGGCAACACGGACGCGGCGTCACCCATTTGCATGACTGTGGCCGCGGAAGCGTGCGACTTCACAGCCCCGTGGCGTCGCCGCGTGCGTGTGGCAGGTGCGGATCCTGCTGGAGACGCGCGAGGCGGGCGTGGACGGCGAGGCGACGCGGCGCCTGGTGGAGGCGGTGGAGGCGGCGGCGGACGCCGACGCGCATGCGCCCTCGCTGCCCGACGCGCCCGCCCTGCAGGCCACTTCGACGCGCTGCTCCAGGCGCTCGCGCGCGACAGCCCCGCCCCGGCAAGCCCCTCTTCCAGGCACGGCCACTCCTCTTGCCGTTCTCTGCACTCCGATCACTGGACACTTTTAAGGAGCAGTTTTGATGTTTTTCGTTTTTGATGTGTCCAAATTCAACACACACAAAATTCAATAAGAAATTTATTGGTCGAAAACAGGTACAGAGCTATAGTGTCGAATATCAGGAGAATGTACAGTGAAACGCCGAGTTGTCGTAACCAGAAGATGCACCACAATATTGCCGAGTCGCTAAATCTCCGTAAAGGGAAGTCCGTTGTCGCAGCACTGTCCTCGTAATCACAATCTTCACACCGTACTATCTCGTATCACCAACTCGTCACTCTTACTCCGCCGCTCACTCTCTCTGTCCTCTCTCCGGGCCACGGCCGGCTTATATTTTCCCCGGGCCGTAGGTCCCTGACTGGCAGGCGTAGTAGGGGAAGGTTGGTCTCGCCGCTCGCTCAGGCGTGGCGGCCGCACACGCCAAGCCTCGCTGGCCGGCGCTTGTCGCTGGCGGCTGCCGCCAGGGGCGGTAACGCCCTACTGTGGCGGCACATTCAAATCTGTGCGGCCGGTCACGACAGTTTTTATATGCGTTCGGCTGGTACGACGTTCTATCCTTTTCATTTATTACTTCCAAGATGGTGGCAGCAAGAGTAGATTACGTGATTAAAATGCTGTACATGTCCGCGTTGTTATACTCTCGATTTATTTAATGTTGGCGCCTCAAGGCCACGATCTGGACGAAGAGGGGACACTGTCATCCAGGCAGGAGTTCCGTTAAGATTTAAATTTTGGATTGAAGCTACCGATTGGATGATAATGTCCCCATTCCTTTCTAGCTCGTGACCTGGAGTCGTCACGTTAAGTAAATCAAAGTATACCTGATACTCAGACGTCAGCAGAAAGAAGTTTAGTACGAGGTATAGTAACAAATTGTGGTTTTGAGGAGCAACTACAGTGCTATCTTCTGGGACATTGCATGTACTACACTTACGGAGCTAACGACCGTAGCTAGTGAGAAACGTCAATCAAGTGAATTATTCAAGAAACGAAAGCGTGAACTCAAACACTTGCACGTTAGTCCATTAATACAAAGTACAAACTCGAAATTTAGACCTACTACACCACGCACACATAACCTCAAGGAAATCACACTTCACCATAATAAGCAAGAGAGAGAGAGAGAGGGGAGGCAGAATGAGAAGAGAGAAAGAAGAGGGGAGAAAGTGGGAAATGGGGAGAGAGGCGAGGAAGTGGAGAAGATGGAAGAGAGGAGTATAAGAGAGGAAATGGGAGAGATGAAAGGGAAGGGAGAAGGAAGGTGTGAGGAGAGGAAGGAGGAGGAGAGATGGAAGAGTGGAGAGGAAGGAGGAGGGTCATGAGGAGAGGGAGGGAAGAAGGAATGGAGGGGAGATTCCAGTTCGTTGTAGTCTGGGCTTCAAAGGCGTAGATTTGTCGCAGGCATTGTACCTGCAGGCAGGCCCTTCACCGTGCTTTGGAGTGCGCCCAGGTTCAGCTGGTGTCTTGGCTGGTCAACTCGCCCTGAGCTGAGCCGCCGCCGGTGCCACGGTCAGGGCAGGGTTTACCTGATTGGTCTGCATCGTCTTACGGCCTCTCCTGCTCTCCGCAGTAAAGGCCCTACGTACAGAGAGGACCTTAACGACCGCCATATACGGGGAGACATGAAGCAAATATCTGAATTGTTGGCATATTATCTATATCTTTAGCTTTTTAATAAAATGATAGATACATAATTGCGAAATGCACTTTTTTACTTGTTTAAAAAAATTCTTTCTGTATCTCTACACACCAAAACGGCAAGTACTTTGGTTACTAGTCCCTCCTTTACGTTATATCTTTTAACAAATTCATTTAGAAGGACGACTTTTCACTATTGGCTAAAGAAAAGTTCATTTTTTAAATTTTTGTTCTTTTCAAAACTTCATATTCTACGACTGTTCACGCGTAAACTTGTTTTATTTACTTGTAACCATGGCAAAGAGACTGATTTCGTAGAAGCATTAACTTCGATCCTGATTTCTGAAAAATAACGTTTTTGAACACATTGGCCCCATATCTCTAAAACTTCTGAAGTGATAATTTTCTATTTCTGCAATGTTTCAATTTCTAAATAATACAAATATATTACCAAAATGAGTACAGTAAGTTTCGTACTTCCAGATTTCTGAATTAAAATATGGAAAAATAATGTACTTTTTACTTCAAAACAGTCTGTAAATTACAAAATCTATTCAAAATATGTAAATCTGTTCATATTTACTTAAATCATTTTCAACAAGCAGGTGCTAAAATTTTACAGCATAAGGTTGAATAGTAAATAGCTAATGGGTTAAATGTACTGCCAAATTAACATGGAGAGATTTGCAAACATGGCCGACATGGACCTTGTCTCTCCTAATACCTTCTCACCCGATAATCTCCTCTGGCAGCACATGAAGAGAAATTACATAAATCAGAAGGAATTCTGGAGATTTTCAAGGATATTGATGTTAAACTATCTGGGTTAGTCAATTATCTACCACAATAGTAGGCTATATAATTTTAATAATATATTTTAATCTTTGTTACTTGGAACCACTGAGGATGGGAAGAGTGTTCCCGAAACACGTGTTTGGCTAAATATAATCATAAAATATATATCCTACTATTGTGTAGATACCTCATACCCAGATAGTTATCATAGTACCACAAAATCTCCGCTGCCACCACAGAATGATATTGATGTTTTTTTGGTTCCGAACACACACGATTCCGCACAGTTGTTTATCTCTTGACTAACTGGACCTGAAATGGCGGAATGGGCGCAGGAACGCCCTCCTCGTGGTGTCGAGGGGCTGTACTCCACCGCAGCGCGAACGCGGCGCTCGCAGGAGCTGCTCGGGCGACTCCCGCCGACCGCACAGCATGCTCACAAAATTGTGCTATCATTGTTTCATTTTTAATCCATTATTATTAACTTTACACCCTGCAATTTTCTGAGCGCTATTTTCTAGATGTCTGATGATTGGGGGAAGGGGATAGTTATTCGACAGTAGTGCCTTTTTGTCAAATATGTAGCTCGTGTGCTGATGCAAATATATTCTTTAACGCGCAATCAAATGGTCTTTGTACCTTTATTCATAATTTGAGTATGTATAGTAAAAGGAGTGATGGCGGAATTCCGGAGGTGATGAAAAGGGAAAAGCGACTGTACTGTCTCCTGTACGTCACTTACCGTTTTTTAACTTTTTGAAGAGAAATGAATGAATGAATGCCTGCTTGTGGCTGCAGGCGCAGTGCGTGGTGTGCGACGTGGTGCATCGCGCCCTCGCCTCGCCTTCCCGGCCGTGGACGTGCAGGACGTGGTGCAGCTGCTGGAGCCCGCA
The DNA here is from genome assembly GCA_964035755.1 of Teleogryllus oceanicus. Lineage (NCBI taxonomy): Eukaryota > Metazoa > Arthropoda > Insecta > Orthoptera > Gryllidae > Teleogryllus > Teleogryllus oceanicus. The sequence goes on from CAXIVR010000013.1 coordinate 66,533,698, forward strand.
GCCGTCATCATGGCGCTGCTGGAAAGCTCCGACAAGGACGCGGCGCAGCTGTTCGAGGACGTGATCGACGAGCTCACCGAGAAGAACAAGACGGAGCTGTTCTCGGAGGGCGTGCAGGCCGAGCTCCCGGAGGTCATCCGCCAGCTGGAGCAGGTGGAGAACAAACACAGCGACGCCAAGAACACGTTCGCCGACCTCGTGGACGCCGTCAAGAGCAAGAAGCTCTTCAAGTCGGACGCCGTGTGCGTGCTGAAGTTGCTGGAAGACGCCGCCCGCTACTCTATAAGCGTGCACTACCCCGAGCTTATCATCTGCGACGACGAGGAGGTGAAGAACGCGGAGACGTACATCTTAAGTTTCCTCAACTACGTGGATCCGAAGCTGTGTGTGCCGCTCTTCCAAGAGCTTTCTGCCGTTCTGGAAGCATGGGAGACGAGACGAGCACTCACCGGAGGTCAGGAGATCCTCACTCAGATCGTGGAGAAGCTGCGCAGCCTGCCGGAGAAGTCCGCGCGCAGAAGAAGAACACGAGCTACGTCTTGAGCTCATCCACTCGAAAGCGCCCACAAGGAGGCGGCGGTGCGGGTGCTGCACGTGCTCAGGATTCTGCCTCAGGCCGCCGTCCGCGCCGTGGTGCCCGGCGTGGATCTGGAGGACGAGGAGCGCCACTTCCAGCCCGGACGAGACGACGCTCGCCATGCTAGCCAAGGTAAAGCCTCTTGCACCTCTTCGCCAGCACCAGCATTAAGCTCAAGTCTGGGCCAACATTGGTAGACCACATACTTGATTTCAGATCAGGATAAATTCAGCACAGTGCGAACTATTCCACATGTTTCTAGAATGACAGATTTTGAGTTTTAAGGATTATTACATTAAAGTTGTATTTATTATTATTATTATTATTATTATTATTATTATTGTATTATTATTATTAGAATGGTTGAATTATTCCTGTTGATCCCATTTTATAGAGTGAAAGATGGATCTTTTTTAATTTATTGGACCAAATAGGATCAATCCACGATGATATCAGGAATTAAGACGTGTGCCTTTTAAAAGCATTTGATAACAAAGCATTTGATAAGTTGGCAATAAACATAACATTTTTGAGTAGTAAAAAACAAAGCAATAAATTAAACATACATATTGGAGATATATTAACATTTAACAACATTCTCATGTAAAGTATTTCTATACTATGCCGAAGTTGGCGTCTAATCTAATGTTGACAATTTGGAAAATATACATAATAAATTTAACCCTCGATTAGTCCTTACCTCAGAATTAGAAAACAGCAATAGAGAAATTAGTTTTTTAAATCTTAAATTAATACTTAAGAAAAATAAAATTATAACTGATTGGTATCAAAAACCAACCTTTTCGGGAAGAATTCTAAATTATCTGTCCAAGCATTCGAAAGCTCAGAAAATAGCTATAGTTTACAATTCCGCACTTACTTTGGCTAATCCTGAATTTCATAACAAAAATCTAATGATAGTCAAAAATATCCTTCATAACAATCTCTATCCATCATCCTTTATGGATAAATACATTCAAAAGAGATTGATGCATAATTACAAATCAAAAACCACCAAAAATAATTTACGAATTCCCTTTCCATTTTATGAACCGGTTAATAATAAAATTAAAACATACTTCAAGAAATACAATTTAGACATTGTATTTTATAATTTAAATAAAACCAACCGGTTGTTTGATAAACAGAAGGATAAAACAAAAATAGGAGATAAATCTAATGTGGTCTACTCTATTCCTTGATGACTGTAAACAGGTGTACGTTGGAGAAACCAAACAATATCTTAACAAAGAGTTTACCAACACAAATACGATATTAATAAAGATTCAGCATTTTACGGTACTGGAAACATAAATTGATCGCGGCCGTCTGCGGCTAAGTTCAGCTTTTTGCACGTTTGGCCAGCCCTTGTCAAGACGAAACGTCACAGGCGAGCCTCACAAACCATCATGCCAATCTCAACGCAGGGGGTGCCTAACAAAATTACGACGTACAAAATGGCGGGCACCGCTAGTTCAGATGAAGTATTTTCAAATAAAAATACATGGAAACAACACTTCTATGAACATGAAAGTAAATTCATTGAAATATATGAACATATAGCACTTAACCACTGTTAACACAATTCTTTTGAAGAAATTACATTGATATCAGATAAAATAACACTAATTTTAAAACAATTACGTTTTATTCTTATACGTTTTACACATTTAAATTCAATATTCTTGTCCAAACACAATTTATGAACTTTATCAAATGACCAGTTTACTACAGAATTTTGCGATAAGAAAAACTATTATAATTGCATATTTTCAATTGTTCATATGTATATTACATTTGCAAAAATGCAAAATACTGTCTTTCTCGAATCGTTAGGACAGCTAGGGAACCATTTCAATTAAAGAAACTAAAATTCAAAAGACCAACTGTATATTTATCAGTAAAGTAACAATTAAACTAGAAATTAAGCAATTAATTTGCATCTCATGTCAAAATTATTTATTTTCTATCATCAAATCAGGGACAACTTAGGGACTCCGGCAGGAATTGCGCAAATTTGGAATTGTTTATAAAATTGTTAATTGTTGCAAATTGTTAATTCACAGTTTTGGTTCTGGGACATCAGAAAACCCTTCTCACTTTAGAATTGCAAAATTGGAAATTGTTTATAATTTTACAAATTTTGCAAATCTTTTATTCTCTCATTTCAATTCCCTTTACACAAGATGCAAAATTCAATGCAAGATGCAAAGGGAAAACTGATTTTACTAAATTCATTAATGAATTTCCGATAGTATCCAACTAATCCTAGGAATGATTTAACATCCTTTGCCTTTTTAGGTATAGGAAACTGATAACTGCTCTGGTCTTTTCTGGATCTGGTTTAACACCATCCCAGTTACAATGTGACCTAAATATTGTAATTCAGTTTTAAAATTCACATTTATCTGGTTCAATTTTTAAATTAAATTTCTTAATTGCTGAAATACTTCTCGTAATTTTGCATTATGTTCTTTCATTGATTCACCATAAATTACTATTCATCTAGATATACTAAGCATCTGCTTCCTAAAGTTCCCGATAAGACATTATTCATTATCAGTCTTTGAAAAGTAGCTGGTGCTGCTTTTAATCCAAACGCATACGCTTAAATTCATAATGTCCTGTCTTCACCTATTGATTTGTCATTTAATTTTCTAAAATCAATACAAAGTCTCCATTTTCTTTTACCTGAAGCGTCAATTTTCTTTGGTACTACAATCAACGGAAAGTTCCATGGACTTTGACTTTCAGTTATAATTCCTTGATCTAACATATCATTAATTTGCTTTTCTACTTCGATTTTATGCTTTTCCGGAAGTCTATAATTTTTAAAATTAATTTAAATATTCTAATTTAAATATGTCATGGTAATCATAACAAATGTTAAGAATTTCTTCGCGTCCTTCTTTAATATGACTGAGCCTTAACGCATCATTTAATTTTATTATTCTGTCACGTCCTTGCTTAGTACGTACATTCGTGCTGGTGACCTTGCAATCGTCTGCATTAGTATCTGTATCGGCGTCTGCTCTGACCTTGACCGATATACGCGCAGCAACGATATGATTCACGCTTGCTCATGCATCGGCCTTAGCAATGGCATTCACAGTGTGCCATTGACTTTTACAAGGGCATATTGTAATTGAGGTTTCCTACTAATTATTTGTTCCGTATCTGTGACATTTACCATAAGCATTGAAATGTTTCGCATTGCATTTTACTAAACAACAAGCTACGTAAACACCTTCACTTAACATTTGATTTTCTATTAACCGTTCACCGACCATAGAAGTTGGAAACGTTACTACAGTTTCACTTAAAGGCGGTATTCTCTTATACACCGGTTCTAATTTTCCTTTGTCAAATGTGATATTGTATTTTCTGAGACCATCTTGACCTATTATTAAGTCTAAATTATGTGGTAGTCTGTCAACCACATAAAATTCATGACAAAGAGGTTCCAAAGTAGTCTGCAATGTAAGAGGTAGTTTTCCTGAAATTTCTACTGAATTTCCTGTTATTCCTTTAATTACTAGAGACTCATTTAATTTCATGATTTGTCTCTTGTCTTTACGGAGCGGTAGCTCAGTGCATCAACTGCTGTCACTGCAGCGCCTCTGACCGGGAGGTCCTAGGGTCGAGTCCTGACGGCAGGATTTTCGACACTAGCTTTTCAGCTAAGTCAGATTCCGTTGCTGCCTGGAGGAGAATTCTGCGGCCGGCTGCTCTGATCGGTAGTTTTCCGTAGTTTCTCCGATTAACACCAGGCGAATGCCGGAGCAGTACCCTAACAAACGGGCCACGGACCGCGCGCGATCTGTCCTTCTCTTCCTTGTCCTATCCTCTCCCACTACACACCTTACACTAACATACACTATTACTACATATTCCGGGAACTCGGTCGGGAGCTTAGAGCTTGTCCCGGCTGGGGTGGTGCGCCGCTGGTGGGAGAGTCCTAGTTATAATAACTGTTGTAAAAAGCGCTTATTTATTGGAAAATAGAAAAGTTCGTAATGAAAATTTTCTGAGAAATAGAATTATACAAAGTCCCACCAACTATGGGCCACATCATAACTTCTAAACGGTTCCCGATATCTAAATGCAGTTTTCGCTTAACAATGTGGAATCATAGGGGAAATAATGTAGCGATAGATAATCATAAATAGACGAATGCATTGATGTAACATACGTTAATGTTTTGATAGTATATTGAGTATACAATTTTACTTTCATTAATGTGATTTTTAACTAAATGTAGGAGATTTCCTGTTAGCAACCGTTGCAATTGTGGCATTTGTGGAAGGTTGCCTTCGCGGCGCCGACACTTCTGCGAGAACAGGGGAAAGGTCGCGAAGGCTACTTTCCCCAAAAGCGACAGTGTCGACGGCTGCAACAGGAAAAATTGCACGTTTAATTCCAAATCTCAAGTCTCATAATATAAATATATAAAAACGGGTTTATACGGTTATATTATTATCGTTTTTTACATCACTACCAATGCGTGAACTATTTTTTATTTAATCGCAAAATATCAAAAAATACTAATACAGCCTTACCAGTCAGTTTGAATTAATGTAATTCTGCAATTACAAAGTTAATTGTGAATGAACTTAAATTAATTAAGTAATTTAAATTAATTAAATTAAGCTTAAAAATTAAAGACAATTGAAATATTTTATTGAAGTTTCTCAAGAAAATGTTTGAGTCTATCTAAACGGAGATGGGGAGGTACGCTTTCTCTAATTGTAAATTTGGAGTTAGAAAATAAACGGACGCAGAATATTGCCTGGGAAGTGGGAAAATGAAAATTATGCAACACTGTCGCTTAATGTCATCATTCGACGACTTTCTTTCTATCGAAATATCAAAATTATTTAAAAGATGAGTTTTACAGGATGAGTTTTTTAAATTTCCCTCTCTAAACTAGTTTATTATTCTCAAATACATTTTACAGGATGAGTTTTTTAAATTTCCCTCTCTAAACTAGTTTATTATTCTCAAATACATATGAGTATTCTATCTCATTTCTCACGCTCAAATGACATTAGATTCAAATTTCCTCCACATATGTTGGTGCCAGATCTTTAAACGTCTAGCGCATGTAATATTATTAATATTGTGACGTACCGGGTAGCCCGGCTTGTTCGCAGTAAATTTATTTGTAAGGGACAGGTGTTCTTTTTCGTGAATGGACTCGGGGTTATTAATCAAACACCACTGTTCCGTGAACAAAATAAACATGAACTATTTATTATTCTATACAAATCACTATTGATTACAATATCTGTGGTGGTCTTTATCCTTTTCTTTACCTCACCCAGAATCACTGTTGTTCTTTCGATCTCCATCGATCGAGGAAATATTTACCGTTTAATCCTTCCCCTCGAGCGTCGACGGCCGGGGACTCTCGGTTGCCTCGTGCTTCTTCGCTGTCTGCCTGTGTCCGCTCCACTGGGGACCAGCCGATGCGATGCGTTGCGTTTCCGAAGTACGTTCTCCAGCGTAATCTTCCCACGATACCTCTGCGCCTCCTCGCTGAACTCCTTTCCGGTTCACCCAGATTTATGAATGTCACCTTCCGCGAGCTGATAAACGCCACTAATTATTCAAAGTACAGTTGCGAGCACGTGCCTCACCATTTCACCAGGCTACTAGTCCCGTGGTGTACTCCTCTGCACACAAGTTCTCTCGATTTGTACTACTCCAGATAAGAGCTCCAGATAATTCACTCTGGCACTACATTCGAGCTACTAATGGTGGTTATATCTAGTACAAATCGTCCGTCAATCACTCTTTTCAGCGCTCATTCGTTCGCGACACTTTTACTTTGTTCGAACGCGGAGCAGTCCCAGGACCTCCTTCCTTACCGGCGGCCAGCCAGACACTGAAGCCTCGCGGCGTCGTTTCCCACGCCTTGGGCCAACCGACAACACTTCGCCGCCCGTAACCGTTTTTCGTGGCTGGCGAGCGCCCTCTGGCAACCGTTCTGCCGCATGCTTGCTTGTTGTATCGCCGTTTCTTTAGGCAGAAACGCGGTGCGTTTCAATATATATATATATATATATGTTGACGTTTTAGGTGGTGAATTAAAAATCTCGTATTATTTTAACAAAAACGTTTATTTTGTTCTAACACAATCACTGAAAACACTTGATTATTTATTTACACTACACTTCTCTTCAGTTATTTACACTACACTTCTCTTGCTTTATTTACACTACACTTCTCTTCCAGTTTTTACACTACACTTCTCTTGCACACTCGCACAGTCTAAGCACTGGCACAGTTCACTGCACTGATCACAGTTCGATGCACTGGTCACCGTTCACTCACCGACCACAGTACGATGCACTGACAACGGTTCACTTCACTGAGCACACTCACTGCACAGCTATTCACCGCGATGCACACACTTCTTATTCCCGGATCAAATTTCCTCAAATAGGCCTCCAATTGGTACTTTCTGGTATACGTGCGTATATATGGAGTAATATACGTAATATGGAGAAAATTACGTAATGCAGCGGCAAAAATAATTTTCATAAAATATTTCGATTCTACAATTACGAAACCGAAAAATTGACAAAAATTCAGAAAAATGTCCTTTGGGTGGTGATAGGTGGCAGCTAGCAAGAGGATGGGGCAAGACCAAAAGCTAGCCCAGACAAATGAAATTAGAAAACTAACTAGTTCGAGAAAGTCTATGCCATTCTGTATCACCACTAGTTTTCTCTAAATTTTCACGTAGAAAACATGGAACTTTTAAAATAATGGTAGGAGTTGCATTTTCGTTGTCTGTATTTTCGAAAACTGCCCGTTGGAAATATTGAGTTGAGACCGTTAGATTTTTAACCGTCAGCTTGAGTTGGTTCGTCAAAGCGGCTGCTTGGTGAAGATGCAAGGTGCAAGCGTGGCACCGCCCAGCCGGGACAAGCTCTAAACTCCCGACTGGTCTCCCGACTTGTGTGGAAGTGTAGTGCATGTGAGTGTAAGTGTGTGTAAATAAGGTGTCAGGATAGGATAAACAAAGAGGTGAGGAAGGAAATACTGCGCGTCGTCCGTAGCCGTTTGTTACAGTACTACTCCGGCATTCGCCTGGTGTTGATCGAAAAAAAACACGGAAATCGATCATAGCAGGAGTTGCTAGAATTCTCCTCCAGACAGCGGCTGAACTCGACCTATCTGTCTAGCCAGTGTCGAAAAGCCTGCCACCGTTGGGACTCGAACCCAGGACCTCCCGATCAGAGGCAATGCAGTGACATCAGTTGATGCCCTGAGCTACATTTTTCAAAAATTGTTTTAAAATTTCCTATATTTCACATAAAATTATGCAAAAATTACTTATATTTTGAAAAATTCTACAATACTTTATTTCAAGATCAATCTTTGAACAACAGACAAAACTCTCGTCTTCAATTTTGTAGTTTTAAATTTTTGAAGTTGTGCAATTTTCGAAAAATCTGGAATTTTAACGCAAAATAGACTAGCACCACTTTTAAGTTTGATTTACACCACCAGAGGACAAAGTTGAATCTCAAAAATTGGAGCCTTTTTGAGAAAAGTTTGAAAATATTGTGAAGGCTTCATGTAAAGAACTTTCCAAAATCAAAATATGCGTTTCAAACTCAAGGGCCACGAGAATTTGGGGTGGTAGTGTTGACAAAGAGTTGCGACCACACATTTTGTATTTTTATTATTTAAATTTGATTCTTAATAGATTATATTAACTGGATTTTTTAATAAATTATTATATTACTTACAAGACAAGATGAAAGGATGAATATTTAAAGTATTTTTAGAACATGCTTAGAAAGAATTTTAACATTTGACATTTTTTCAATAGGTTTAAAGTGTCGGCAATGTTACATCTAGCTAGACTTCATTATTGTAGCTGTTGGAACATTCAAAATTTAAAATTGGCAATTTTCTAAAATTCAGTGACAAATCATGAAATCGAACCTGTGCCGTATTTATAAGTGCTTGTTTATTCTATTCTTACAGGAAATTTAAAGAAACAAACTGGAACCATTTCTGAGGAAAATTCTGATAATGCCCCATTGCTTTATGTAAAGAACTATATAATGCAAGAAACAGTTTCAAACGCGCAAGTCTCATATCGTTCAGAAGATTTAGGGAAATCTTATTTTGGGGAAAAAATTATCTGAACAGTTTAGGCGCTAACGTTTTCAAACACCCTGGGACGGTCGGTCGGATGGACGGAGGGTCACAGGGGCGGACATACTGGAAAAAATACATCCTGGAGTCAAGGAACCTAAAACTTGTATTTCCGTCGAAATCACGAAATCGATTTTCCAGCATTACAAATTCTATAATACGTACATTACTCAATATAAATATAGAAGGTAGTAAAGTTAGTTGTTTCTACACGGAAAAACAAGACAATAAAGGTACAAGTTCAATGCCACGTTCTCCCATAGTCCTTCGCCAAAGTCAATGAAGATCTTCTAGTGGATTCGAGTTACCAGAAAGAACATAAAGCACAAGAATGAATATGGCTGAAAATGGTCAAACGTTGAGATACATCTTAAAATTCCTCTGAGTAGCAAGAATGTACACTGAAAATTAGATATTTGGAACAACATTTCACACTACTTGTCCGTAATTCAAATTAATGTACATCATTAATCACTTTTTGCAAATAATAATATGACTACTGTGGCCAAAAAGTCTAAACTTTCTCTCTTCCTAGTTAGTGATCTAATCTCTCTTGGTCTGTTATTTAACACTATCCGTACAAAATAGCGCGTTTTTATAGAAAATTTTGAGCCGTTTTTGAGAAAATGTTGAGTTAAGTTTGAAATTGGTGGAATTTGAGCTCATTTCACAGTTTTACATAGTGAGTTTGTAGAAAGTATTTTTTGACTTATTTGAAGCAATTGAACTTACAAATGCGAAACAGGATAGAAATGGCCTGTAATATAAATTATGACTTGAGAAGTGTTTTAATTAATTTTTGTAATTTTGATAATCAAATCTAAATTCTCTATCTTGCATTATTCAGTGCAATTAGCACCCAGTGCGTTTAAGAATCTGCAAAAAGTTTAAAGAAAAATAGAAAATTTGAAATTTCGAAGAGTCGAAGAAAGAGCGCTATCTTCAGTAATGTAGTTTTACGAAGACGTAAATAAACTAATGAAATTCAAACATTGAGAGTTAACAGTGAAAACTGAACCATAGTTATTACAAAAATACAAAAATTACAATTATTATTCGCCACTTTTATAAGCATATTTCACTGTATTCTTACAGAAATTTAAGAGAAAATTTGAAGCCATTTTAAAAATGTCGAATATGTCTTAGCATTCGAGTACATCTAAAAATTCACAGAATTCTTTTCAAAATCTTTAAGACTTGTAGTCGGTCCACATCCACTGGGAAATATTCATTTTGGAGACTTACGAATAGTTTAGACGCTAGTTGTTCACAAATACAGAGACGAGGAAATTGAGGAAAAAAATACTTTTTCGTATCCTCACTTCAAAACTCATATTTGGCAGAGCATTTATACACCACAAAGGTGAGCTTTGGCGGCCTAGGCCAAGAATGAATTTTAGAGGATGATTACCATGGCAACGTCAAGTAAACAAGACAATGTACAAATGACTAAGCTGGGACATTGGCAAAGAATATTTATTATTTTATCATACAGAATGTTTTTAATTTATTTATTGTTACCATTTCTATTAAAAACACTGGTATATTCTGAAATATTATACCTGGAACTGTTACGAAACAAATCGCCAAAACCAGCCGCAAATTCTACACGCTTTAACAATTGTGACAGTACTGACAACTTCAGAGGCGATAATGTAGAAGAACATCTGCATCTATACGACGAAACCGCATGGTATAAATGAGATCTCTCTAAAAATTCAAACTCTAAAATTGGGAGGTGAGTATACGAAAAATAGTTGTATGCACTTCGGCCGAAATTGAATGATTTTGGACTCGGTTAGTTTACCAAACCCTTCATCCAAAATCATTCATTTTTCGCCTTGATACATAAATAACTATTTCGAGTCAGTCGAATCCAAAATCTATTTTTCCGTTTACATCTCGAAACTGATTTTCGGTCACATAATTTACAATAAGCATACTACCCCATATATACGTGCTTTAGTAATGGTTACGAAAAAATTATAATACCGCAATATTTATTCCTTGTTGAACATATCTACTTGCTTATAAACAGTCAATAGTGTGCATATAATTTATAACGAATTATTATTTTTATTATTATTATTATTATTATTATTATTATTATTATTATTTTGTAACGGATAGGTTATCTTAGGACCACGCGAAAGTGCAACTGTACCCACCGATGCCTAGTCATACTTTTCCGGAGGTAAGTCAAAATAAATTTTTTGGAGGGTTCAGCATTTTCAAAGTGAGTCAATTTTTTATCTGAGTTTATTTTGGTGTATCGTTTTTGTTTTCAAAAATTACAAAAATGTATTTTTTGTGACTTTGAAATCATTAGCTTAAATAGAAACATGAATTTGCATGGAAATCCTGTCTACTTATTATTATTATTATTATTATTATTATTATTATTAGCATTATCATTATTAGCATTCAAAGGGTAATGATGCGAGAATTGTTTTTAAACTACGGAGCGTGCGTCTGGCGGTGGCTGCGTTGCGCCTCCTTCCGCTTCCGCCGTCGGCCGCCGGTAAGGCGCGCTGGCGCCGAGCGGAGGCCGCGGCGGGCTGGCTTCCTCAATTGCGGCGCACCGCAACAGCCACCGGCGGCACTCCTCGCGCCTGGCGGCGCGCGCGGGGCGCAGGAAGCGGCCATCGCAGGAAACCACGTCCAGATTTCTCCAGGGGAGCATCTCACACATTCTCGAGTACGCACGTAAATATCGAGTAGTAAAAGAAATATGGAGTAACCTACGTAAAACTGCCAAAAATACATGTCAAGATTTAAACTACAACACGCACTTTGAAATCCCCTCATACGGAAACTAGTGGTGCAACAGCAGCCCATTTTCTCGCATTCTTTTTTACTATTGAAAATATCGAAGTCGATTTTCCGCAGCATTACATAACTGTCTCGATACTACGTATACTTATATATGTATAACTTCCAAGTATACGTACGTATACGAGAAAGCCAAACATTCTCTAATATATCAGTTTTGAAGCTGCGGGAAGTGTTTTCCCTTAGTACTTACAACGGCCAATTATAAACACTTGCGAACGGTCATTAATTAACTGTGGAACTTTGTTGTTATAATAAATAAGGTTTTAGCAAGTAATTTGTGTTCGGAAATGTGTAGACCACCGGTATTAAAAATTTGTGAGTGATTGAAACACGCGTAGTATTTGACCATTTTGCAAAGCGTTGCGCACCTAACAATTGGCAGGAGCCATTAAAACAAAAAATATTTTGTAATTAAGCTTATTTTTTTCTTTTAATTTTATCCGAAAATGTCTTAGAGTAGACATTGCCTACCCAGTGCGTAACAAAAAAAAACATTGTGGTGGCAAAACCACTGTGTTCCCTTGCGCAGCGTTTGATTCTCTTATAGAAGGCAGGCCAAATTACGAATATAAGGGGAAATGTCGTTTTTGGTGGTGAAGATGAACGGTAAAAAGATTTGTTTCTTAATAAATTAGTAATAAAATAGTCAAAAACTCTGGTACAAGTTTCGCTTGATTCTGCAACGGTATGCACGCCAGCTTAATATGAAGATAAGGAACACCCCGTTTTTGGAGGTGAATATGAACGGTAAAATAATTGGTTCGTGGTAATATTGTAAATTCTAAACTAAAAATTCTGCCATTAGTTTCGTTTGAATCTGCTATGGTGGGTGGGCCGGCCACCCATTTTTGGAGGGTGAGTGAATGGGTGAAGATGAACGGCCCGCTTGCTGGACCTCAGAAAAACACACAAAGGAGGGCTGTGCTAGAATATTTCATTTCCTTGAATGAAGTGCTTATTAACACGGGAGATATACAGACCTTCCACGGTTCGAAAACGTATAATAAGTATAATGTTTGCCTCCAAATTCGTGATTCCAAGAACTGAAAAGATATTAAAACTGAAAGTGTCTATATTGGAATCACAAAAATGTGAAATCAAACCATGTAATTAATTGAGTAATTGTCTCTCATACTTTAGAACTTTGAAAAGGGTCTGAACAAAAATTTCATACATATTTTGTAAATGATATAAGAATTTTGATCGGTTGTTGCTGTCTCTGCTTGCGTGCTGCTCTCTGATTGCGAATGATGGCTTCCAGTGTCCTAGGAGGATGACGCCAGACCGCCTGAATATTATGATCTGTGAATCTTAACAGAAATCATACAGAACCAATTACGTTTATATTAATCTCACAAACTATAAGCAAATTTAAGACTGCGTAAACACTCGATCACAATGTCAGACATTTGTGAGCTGTATATTTTTCCCGAACAGGAGTATCTCGGAGTCAATGAACACCTCCCTCACAGCAACCACTAGACTACTATGTTCCAGGTACAATGTCACAGAAAGGAGGGAAGTTTTGGGTTGGGATATAATATAAGAGGATGGAATATCAAAACGTTTGACGATGAAGTATTCCGCCATTGGTTGGAGAATATTGTACTACTATATACAATGTACTAATATTATATTATCGGCAGAATCCAAGGTTGTCCAAGTTATGAGCTGGGCAACTGAAGCTATACACAGAAAAAACTAACCACCGACATTTAGCAGTTGATTGGTGGATGGAAGACATATCTCTAGCGTCGACAGTGCCTTCGAGGCAGGTGATTGGGCCAGCGAGCTCATGGCGAGCTAATGACATTTGTTCATTTGTAAGATCAATATAAATTGGCCAGAAATCAGTTGATGATCGCAATTGAGAAAGTGAACCTCTGTGTGCTAAAAGCCTGTGTGACAAAGTAGATAAAGATGTAGTGCAGTGGGCAATACAAGATGGGTAGTATGGGCAAGTTTATAAAATCGCATTCCCAGTCTCCAACCTCCTCTCAACACACTTCGGAGAAAAGGGACGACCACACCTCCTGGCAAGCCGATGAACATCCAGTGGCGAATCCTGAACATTATTTTAAGTCTACCGCACTTTATGGAAGCTACCTCTACCGTTGTCATTTATTTTGAGCTTTTCCAATCCCAATCTAAATCACGATCCTTATGATGAAATTCCGTTCTTAATACAACACAACAATACGACAATACTATAAGATAATTACACACCACTAACTCTTGGAACATTAATACACTCCATTTCACAAAAACTTGAGACAAGCGTAACTTACGAACGACCAGAGAAGGATTTTTCACCGCAATATTTTGCAGTACCTGCCCACCGACCGTCCAGACGCGCATCCTCCCCTCCCTCCGCCCTTGAAACATGAGGAGCCCTAGGTTATCGCGGCTGGCATGCGGTGCATTCGTCTGCGCTAGCGAATTTCCTGGACAGCATTATACTTGGGTTTTTCTAACGTGGCGGCTGAGGGTAGTATCTCCAAGATGGAATTCGGCACGACTTTTTGAGTCGTTCTCAGTCCCACCGCTAGAGTCGCTTGATTTGCAGCACTGCTTAATGCGGTCGCGATCATGCGACATCTTGCAGCAGGACCAAGAAAGGCGCAAGAAGTCGTGCCAAATTCCAACTTGGAGATACTACCTCAGCCGCCACGTTAGAAAACCCCGAGTATAAAAACTGTGTGAAACTTCTCACTCAAACGCATTTCATAGCGCTTACGGATGCGGAAGACTGACTAGCTCTCGGTTGCAAAACAGTTATTTTTTCGCATCTGATTTGAAGCTTTCAAAATCTCAATAACTTTTCAGAGGAGTATCAAACTTATGAAATATTCCTTATAGACTTATTAGGTACTTACTAGGTACTCGGCGGTATGCGCGATGTATCGGAGAATTTGCCACTTTAAACATCAAAATACCACTTCATACAGAAATGTCATCTCCAGTCACTAAAGATGAGCTACTGCACGTATTCCGTAGAATTGGTAATACTAAGGCCCCAGAACCGGGATACCTCCAGCTACTCACTCCAGGATATCTTCAAAATCGCCCTCAAGATACCCCGTGGACGGTCGGTGGGCAATATCCGCTCGTAGTGAAGTCTTCGTGGATCTCTACGATTCATATCTGAGACAAGAAATGTTTCCTGAGGGATAAAAAAAACTATTACTTCCTTCAAAGAAGAAAAACTTCTTACAGAGCTGGCGTTCGTGTATTCTATGTATTTATGATTCTGCTGGTAAGTTTTCGAACATTAGCTCAAGTTTGCATGAGGTTGTAGAAAAAGGAGGAGGACTCTGGTTTTCACTAGTATGGCTTCCACAAGACTCGCTCAACAGTCGACACTTTTCAGCTTGTCGTTTATATTGCCAGTTGGGCTATTAGAAGGATCAGATTGAAAAGATGTCCAAACTAGTGGCACTACAACAGTACATACTTTCTCGCTTCAACACGTTATGATCTGTTGGGAAAATGTCCCTTTCAAACTCGAAAATAAATCCTTTTAATTGCTATACTTATTTCCCTTTTCCCATGGCACCATAAACCATCTCTTCATAAAACCACGAACTTGACCAACCGAGTACACAACCGTTTTCTGACTGATATGGTTGCAGACGTTTGGAATTTGATTGTTGTTTTTGTTGGAAGCATGGCACGTAATCTCAACTTGCGGACTAGTGCGAAACTGTGAATGACACATTTCCCGTCTTCTCCGATTTCGTGTATCATTGTCGAAGTATCAATTCCAATGCCAGAAATTCTTAGTGATAAATTATCATATCATTCATAATCGTTTATCTGTGCCAGCGCCGTGGTATCATTCAAAAACGTTCAAGCAAATACTGCTACAATAAATGAAAAATGGTTTATTATGACGTTCACATTCAGATTTATGAAGGAAATTTTTCGGTTTGAGGGGACAAATAAGAATATTAATTGAAATTCCTAGAGAAATATGACTCATTAAGAACAAAAAAGTAATAAAACGTTAATAATAACTTAAATATAACGAAAATAGGATGCATTAAAACAAAAAGCACTTATATGCTACATAAAATCATCGAAATTTTGTTCGTTTAACTGTGACTTTGGTTATTATCTTATTATATAGCTCACAATAAAAATATGAGTTTCCGTAAACTTCCAAGCTCTAATGAGAAGCATTCGAATATAATTTGAAACTGCTGTGTTGCCATTTTGCAAACTGCCAGCATGTCAAATGAAGCGCTGGAAATTCGATTTTACCATTTCGTTGTTTTTTTTCGATTTTCGAAAATACGGAGAGTACTCTGAAAATAGGATCAGCACCACTTTCTTTACCGTTCTTTGCTACATAAGAGAAAAAATTAAAGAAAAAAATTGGAGCCGTTTCTAAGAAAATAGTTGTTTAAAATTTAAAAATTGCCTGTTTCACCCAAAAGTACGTAAAAAATACTTATATTTTCGAAAAAATTGAACATGACCTTTTCTGAAAATGTTTTTGATTAACACATTTCCGTGATAACGCACGGGTTCGACGGGCCCGGGGCCCCCGATAGTTCTTAAAAAAATAATTAATAATAGTTTTCAAGAAATAAAATAAAAAGCCACATAAAATGGGCTTAACGGAGTGATGTGTCGTGCATCATTGGATAATATTTATAATAGGGAATGTTTCGAGAATGCCAATCAGTGATGAGAAGTTAAATTGTTTTTTTAACTTTTCTAAATATTTTGACTAAATTAATTTTTTTAATTGATAGGATTTTTTTATATTTCATCATCGAAGTTGGGGCAGGAGAGATCTGTGAAATTAAGAATAGGGGGCCCTAATTCTGTTAAAATGGCCCTGGTTTGGACATTTTTTACATTAATAAAATTATTTTATTTCGAAAATTTCACTACCCTCGAATATATTGTCATAATGAAAGATCCTTCCACACACATATTCGTCTTCATACCAGCGCTTTTAGACTGTACCCGGGACCGGAAATATGCACTCACCGTGACAGACAGAAAGGGAATTACTCCCAGAACTGTCAACTTAACACAATGACATTACCAAGTGTGCATTTTGTATGAACAAACCTAATATCAAAATGAAAACAAATTCTCCAAACGTTTATAATGCATTCAATACCATCAAATTCGCAAAACGCGCATGCGTCAAGTATGGGCACAGCAAGGTACTAGCCTGACTACAGGACAGCGGCGGTCGGTGGGTTGGAATTGGAAGGGGCGGCAAGTTCGAACTACCACATATATTTTACCTCTTCAAAATATTTCTTTAACGAGGATAATTATCGTATCATGTAGTATACCATCGATTTGCACGCATCGGTATTTTAATTCTTGCCTAAGACAACGTTTACATTGATAACGGAAAATACAATTGTGCTCACGCGAAAATAAGAGATTTTTTAAAACCATATTTCCAGCAAACACAACAGTAATATATGAAATCAGATGAAGGAGTCAGTATGCTTGGCTTAGTTGATAGGCGCGGACTCTGCGGAACACAACCCTAAAAGCAGTGCGCGGTCCTCACTCTTACCACAGCCCGCTAGCATGCCTACGCTAGTTACGCTTCTTACTCAAGCTTCCATTGAATCGCATGCACCAATTAGGGACGGTCTCGCGATAGTCAACGGTGCGACCCATTCCAAAAACATTAATCTTTCGCTTAAGCACATAGCGTGGCACGTAGTGAAGTCGCTAGCCTTTCACCACTGAGGTCCGGGTTCAATTCCCATCGAATCTCATGTGAAATTTGTTCCAACAAAACGAGTTTGGCTGCTTCACAAGGGCTAGTCCAGCCCCTGTGAAGTGTTCTAAACCCTATCCTTATTCCCTCCCAATTCTGGCCGCTGAGTAGTGACGCAGAAGCGCGTAGCAGGAGGCGCGTGTGCGGAGATGCTACCTGGCGGTCCTCTTGACAACTGACTGCGACATGACAGAAAGTTATAATGGAAAATTACTCCACAAGCGCGCAATGTAATGGAGGATTACTTCCCAGCGCAAAGCGCTCAACGCTCCTTAAGGGTCTTGGAGACGCGTTGCGTCAAAATGGTAGACTCAACAATTTTTTTAAAAAAAAGCGGTCACATAAAACTAAATTCGTACTCAAAATTGCCCTTGTAGTATGCACAAATTAAACGAGTCGATTTATTGCAAGTTTAACAATTTCTACAACTTTGCCCGAGGTTAGTTTTTTTGGGGAGGACACCGCCTCAGAGCCAAAAAATTGCAGAAATGACAGAACTTCTTGTTGTGTTCTCATCCTAAAAGGTGTC
The DNA here is from genome assembly GCA_964035755.1 of Teleogryllus oceanicus. NCBI lineage: Eukaryota > Metazoa > Arthropoda > Insecta > Orthoptera > Gryllidae > Teleogryllus > Teleogryllus oceanicus. The sequence goes on from CAXIVR010000013.1 coordinate 66,551,578, forward strand.
ACCATGTACATTTCAAAATTTATAAATCGAGGTTTTTTTTGCAAAATAATTCAGGCAAACAAGGGTTAAAGAGCAGCCGCCACTGCTAGCCCGGGCGTGCCTACACGGAGAGGTGCAAGCGGGCGCAAGTCTGCGGAATGAGATGAGACTGATCGCTTGGTGCCGGGGCAATTACGAAAAGCTTGAAATGGAAATATGACTCGTGCCACGATAATGAAACGTTCAAAATACATTTCCACATGAATGTACACTCATTTCCGATGAATCCATACACCCAGTGCTTGATTTATAAAATTTTAGGCCCCGGAACGCGCCCCAAATTAATTTATTTAATGAAAATAATTATATAGTTATAATTTAATTAACCCCGAGGTACCGGAACGTCATTCCGTCGCATTCCGCCAGAAACCCTGCCCTGCATACACCGCATTAAAATTATTGTAACTGGCAAAGGTGGCTCGGGGCAACAACTTGTCACTGCAGTGTCTCTCAACGAGAGATCCTTGGGTTCGAGTCCAGACGGTGGTAGGAATTCTGTCACTAGCTACATTACTAGGTTCAATTCAGCCGCTGTCTGGAGGAGAATTCTAGCGGACGGCTGCCCTGATCGGTAATTTTCCGCGGCTTCTCAGATCAACACCACGCGAATATAGGAGCAATACCCGAAATGATCATTCAGTCAATCAATCTTATTTTAAGAGTCGTTTATTTTTTATTATGAAACTAGCAAAACATCCGGTGTTGCCCCTCTCTCTTCATATTCAATCAATGCGAATGAGGGAAAAGATCAATTTTATACAAACCACGGGGTTTAAGATTATTTTTTTAACGTAATTGGTACAAATTTTAATAAAATACTATAAATTTCTTTCATTTCATTTTACAAGACTATTAGATGAATTTCTTGCTATCTTATGCAACACTACTGGCCTCTAGCAAATAAATCAGGTACCAGTTTTGCTGCAGCACTTCTGGGCTCTGGCGTAATATATTAGGAACTACGTACTCTAAGCGAGAGGCGAAAAATGGTTGCGGTGCATCTACAGACATGTTAATTATATTTTATTTTCCGCATTTGGATTGTGTTAATCTTTACCAAACTTTCCTATAACACTCCTACAATCCTGAAGAAGAGCTTGTAAAAATTTCATATTTATTCATACGCTACATTTTGTGGCATAATGAACTTAAATTTTCACTCAATTCAAATTTCAAACCATAAATTTGCAAAAAAATGCAGTTTTTTGTAAAAACAAAATTTCAAAGCAATTTAAGTAAGAGATGTCAGCGTTTCTGTCATTTGTTACAGGTCATTAGCACAAGTTACAAAAATCTTAATGAATTAAACCCATTCTTCTATTTGATATCTTCACTTTTAGCAAATTATTGTTGAATTTGGTGGTAGATTTTTACCAGTGGTAACATTATAATTTATCTTCTGTTAATGGGACCAAAGAATTCATAATGAATAATAAAAGGTGCAATACTTAAACCATGCAAAAACACTTCGTTCAAAAATCATACATAAACATTTTTCAAAAACTGACCTTCTTCAATTTATATGTCTCGACTTAAGGTGCTGCGAATTTAAAAATTATACAGGTGTCCAGGGAGGAAATGGAGAATTTGAAAATAATCTCTTAAGACAATTTTAAGCATATTTTCTGTAATAAACTACTTTGATATTTGAGTCGCATATAAGCGCTCAAAGTTGGTTTGAAAAAATGCTTTCTAGGCCAAAAGTTGCACTACAGAAGCATAGAAACATTTCAGAAATATGTTAATTGTTTATTATTCACAAGAGAAATGAATATATTTGTTTAGAGAGAAAAATTAACTCAGAAACCAAAAAAGGCACCCAATTTTTACAATTAAACTGCATTTTTATTTCTCAGTTAATTTTTCTTTCTGAATGAATACATTCATTTCTCTAGTAAATAATAAACACTTCACGTTTCTGGAGTGTTTCTATGCTTATACAATGCAAACTTTTGCCTAGAAAGCACTTTTTCAAACCAACTTTTGAGTGCTTCTTTGGGGCTCAACCTTTCAGAATACCCAAGTAGTTTATTAGACAAAAAATGCTTAAAAAGTCTCAAGACCTTATTTTCGATTTTTCGACGTTTCCTCCCTAGACACCTGTATAGAGCGGTAGGAAAGTATCTCTCTGCACTGGACCAAGTCAGGGCCTTCCGTTAAAAATGGCAATGATGTTAGCAAAGAGATAGCTGGGAAACAAGTGAAGAGGACAACACTTCCAGCATCTGGATTGTCACGTATGTGATATTTACATTTTCTTTTGTTACTCACAGGTACCAACATAGTTTTTGTTGCAAGCTGCAAGGTGCCACTGCTGAGAGACTTTCCTGGTCACTGTATATAAATTTAAAGTATTTAAAGTGTTTCCTTACATGGAGCATCTAATACATTTTACAAAAGTTCTAAATAAGAATGTTCTAGATTTTTGTTTTAAATATCTTTTTGAAGAAATCAAAAAATGCTTAGAAGAGTGAACAAAGTGTCCGTCTTACTAACACTTCTGAATCTGCCAAAATCTGCTAAAGTTTAGTGTTTTTTCAAACCTTTCTCATTATTGACGCTAAGGTGTTTTCTTAAACAATCTATGCTTCAATTCAAGCACTCAAAATAATTTATTGTAAATTTTTCTCAGAATATTTGTGGTAATTTTCACTAAATTCTGAATCGATTCCAAACATCTTAACAGAATTTTCTTCACAGCACTCCAGTTCTTTCTTTAAACTTTTTGAAAGTTACAAATTGAATCACATGGTTCAATTATATTTTTAACAACACCTTTGAATTTTAAAAAAAAATTCTTATTTTTACCAAATTGTAATGCTCATGTAATATTACTAGTTGCACCAGATGTAAACGAGTTTAGTATAGCAACACCTTTCACAGTTTCTGCTAATGTGCACAATATTGAAAAAGTATCACCTGTAAGCTGTTCTTCTGGGTTCTCTAATCCTAAAATATAATCATTCACAATTAGTTCCGAACATTCTGTCACAAAATCTTCAACCAACACATTTGATTTGGCCCCGGATTTGCTTAAGAATTCCATATTTTTCTCCCAGTTTTTGAAGAGATTAAAACTCCCCCAACTCTGTCTAATTTGTGTTTACTTCCTCTCCTTCAATTGCTCTATTAATCGTTTCGTATATAAACATTAAAAGCCCACTATTTTGTATATTTATGTGAATAAGGTGTTTACGAAATATCAATTACGGAAAAAATCGGCTGAACGGTTTTCAAGTTTTGTTCACAGACCAGATTGACGGACGGACAGACAGACAAACAGACTTTTTTCCGTCAATCGGTTTTTCGGTGCCAAGGACCAACAAAAAAACTGATTCTGGCTACCTAACGAGCTAGAGGTTTTTTTTCTAAATTTGGTATCTGGATTTAACCACTTTTTCGTTGGCACGGCCCTAACATCACATGTAATTCAGAGAAGTATCCCTCCGCCGCGACAGGCGTTTATGGCTGCTGCAAAAACATCCCTACGCAGAAAACTACTCACCCGGCCGCCCCCCCCCTCGCCCCGCTTGCCTGCCCCTCCGCCCCACTCTCGCCCCGCTTGCCTGCCCCTCCGCCCCACTCTCGCCCCGCTTGCCTGCCCCTCCACCCCACTCTCGCCCCGCTTGTCTGCCCCTCCGCCCCACTCTCGCCCCGCTTGCCTGCCCTCCGCCCCACTCCGCCCCGCTTGCCTGCCCTCCGCCCCACTCTCGTCCCGCTTGCCTGCCCCTCCGCCCCACTCACCCCGCTTGCCTGACCCCTCGCCCCGCTTGCCTGCCCCTCCGCCCCACTCTCGCCCCGCTTGCCTGCCCCTCCGCCCCACTCTCGCCCCGCTTGCCTGCCCCTCCGCCCCACTCTCGCCCCGCTTGCCTGCCCCTCCGTCTCACTCTCGCCCCGCTTGCCTGCCCCTCCGTCCCACTCACCCCGCTTGCCTGCCCCTCCGCCCCACTCTCGCCCCGCTTGCCTGCCCCTCCGCCCCACTCTCGCCCCGCTTGCCTGCCCCTCCGCCCCACTCTGCTCACTCGCCCTGCCTGCCCATGTCCGTCCGCGTGGCCGTCGCCGTGCGCGCGGCAGAGCCCTTACCACCGGGAACTTCTTGCTGAGCGGCAGGCTCTGCGCGAAGGCCTGGCGGGTGTTGCCCTGGATGGGGCAGGTGGTGTAGCCGCACGAGTTGGTGTCCATGCCGACGAGCGGCAGGTCCGTCATGTCGTTGGCCCAGTAGGCGCGGCTGGTGGCGTTCTGCAGGGTGGCGGCGGCCGTGAAGTCGAACTCGAGGGGCGGCGCGCCCGCGCTTCCTTGCACGGCTTGTTCTCGGCCGCCTCCGCGCACGGCGTGATGCGCAGCTCGTGCACCTCGCAGCGCGGCGCCACCACGCTGCCGTCCTCGCGCGTCTCTGTACACGCGTCACGCGCCAACGTCAGACGGACGGGGACCTGGACCTGGACGGGGCCGGGGGCCGGGGGGCCGGGGGGACCTGGACCTGGACGGGGACCTGGACGGGGACCGGGACCTGGACGGGGACCGGGACCGGGGACGGGCGGCGGGGACCGGGTCGGGGACCGGGTCGGGGACCGGGTCGGGGACCGGGTCGGGGACCGGGTCGGGGACCGGGTCGGGGACCGGGTCGGGGACCGGGTCGGGGACCGGGTCGGGGACCGGGTCGGGGACCGGGTCGGGGACCGGGTCGGGGACCGGGACCTCAAGGTCACTGAAGGCCCGTCAGAGTAGCATTTATGCACAGCGTTTCGCGTCTTTCTCAGTCGAGTCGCTTCATCGCCGACCCTGATACGATCGTGAGCATGCGACATCTAGCGGCCCTACTGAAAAAGACGTGAAAAACCATGCTTAAATGCTACCGTGGTGACGGGCCTTCAGTGACTGAGGTCCAGCTACTACTCGCGCAACTTTTCTTGGACGATGACCTTGCTTCCCCCTCCCTTGAGCAATAAACAGTTGAAGGCAAAAGCTGAAGCACTGATGACAACATTACAAGCATTAAAACTTCGTTGACGCAAAGCAGAAGCTAGTCAAAGCTAGATGCTTTCATAATAAAGAACTTCTGTTGAGGTTTATTATTAATATATAAAGAAATGGCTGAGACAGGTCCAGGTCCTCCGAGGGAGGCACCTAAAACTCCTATCTAGTGTCACTGCTGTTGCCTAGCCAGAGTGATGACGTGGCCGCACACGTTGACTTTGATTTTTCAGAGGTTGGCTTTACTATAAATACTCTTGCGGCAAACCTTTGTAACTAATACCCCACTCCGCCCGCATTTCCTCAATCCATCGTCCAAGAAAAGTTGCGCGAGTAGTATGTAAAAATCGGAGTATACTCCGGCGCACCACTCCTGCACAGCACCAGGTTGCGTCATGAACCACTGCACGCACTCGTCGTTTGAAAAGTCAAATTGGACGCTGGCAGCCATGTTGCATGGAGAGTAAGAAGAGTGAGAGAAACATTTTGAAAGTGGTATACAGTGACAATTTTCAACGAAAAGTAACATGATAACGGTGTAAATAAAATAAAAGTTGCAATATTTTAAAAAAATGATGTTTCAATGACTTGTAACAAGGCGATGATTGTTTTGACAACTGGCGGCATTTAAAATTCCTGCTAATATTGTGACGCAAACTGGTGCCTGATTTTCATTGGCTGAAGTCTGATACGATGCGCAAGAGCCCCCTTCAAGTAAAGCAAATGATATCGTAAACAATCGACGGCACTCTCGACCTTCAACGCGCGCAACTCAAACAGCGCATGCGCAGATGCTCGAAACTGGTATAGAGAAAGTTGGAGGGATTGCTGTACTCTGTGCTGTGGCTCTACTGCGTAGAAGACGGCAATCGACACCAATCTCGTCCTTCTGTGCATTCGCAGTTCGAGTTGCGCATGCGCAGGAAAGGTTACAAGGAAGTTAAAGCCCAGCGTAACCTCTCGCGGCCCACGAGTGACTTCTCAAAAGTGATACGTATCTCCTAGTGCGCGGGCGCAAAATATCAATATTGTTGTTGACTGCTGTACGATACGCAGTTCTTCAACACCACAGAGAGGAGCATGGCAACTTATATCGCATGCTAAAATATCACTCGACCATGCTATACACAATTTGTTCCAACTCTTAAGAGGAAATGTAGGCTATACCCACGTAACTTTAGAACCTGCTACAGTTTTTGAACTGTTGAAGTTATTGTAATGCAGTTTTCAAGTGCATGAGGGAATGGAGCTAATTGATAATTTATTAATTTCTATTTTAACACTTATCTCCCACCAGTCGGGACACGATCTAACCTTCCGACATGTGTGATCGAGTAGACCATGTAAGAGTAAGTATGTGTAAGTAAGTGATAGATAGGACAAGGAAGGGGAAGGAAAGATAGTGCGTGGTCCGTGACCCGTTTGTAAGATTACTGCTCCGGCATTCGCTGGGTATTGATCGGAGACATCCCGGAAACTACCGATCAGAGCGGCCGGCCATATTCCTCCAGACAACGGCTTAAGTCAATGTGGGTTTGTATCTACTGTCGAAAATCCTGCCCCCAGTGGGATTCATACCTTAGGACCTCCCGTTCAGAGGGACTCCAGTGACGGTAGTTGATGCCCTGAGCCACCTTTTGCTGCTCGCACGCACACAACTACATATACGAGTACATACATGCACAACACTACCATAAATGCCGGGAGACCACTCTGATGCTTAGAGCTTGCGTTGGGAGGGTTATGTAATCCCGAGATTGCGACATTACTCCTCTGCTATGACGTGAGATCCGCGAGCCGACCTTCACGCCCACTCGCTGAAAGTCTTCCTCCAGGTGACTCCACCGGAAGAGGTGGCTCAGGGCATCTGGTGTCACTGTACATAGTAGCTCTAACCGGAAAGGTCCTAGAGGCCCGACAATGGCAGGATTTCCGACAGTAGCTTGTCAGCTAGGTGTAATTCAGTTGCTGTCTGAAAGAATTCTAGAGGCCAGCTGTTCTGATCGGTAGTTTTCCGTGGTTTCTCCGATCAATGAATGCGGGAGTATAACCCTAACAAACGGGCCACGGACCGCACGCTGTCTTTCCTACCTCTTCCTTGTCCTGATCTGACTCACACACACACACACACACACATACATACACCGACACTAACATGCACTACACTACCACACATGCCAGAAGATTGGTCGGGGGCTTAGAGCTTGTCCCGGACGTGGCAATGATCAGCTGGTGGAAGATACCTGGCTGGGGAGAAACCCCGCTAGTTGACGGTAGGTCGGCGCCGGATCTTGCCATCCAGCGAGGCAAGATTCCCACCACCTCCAATGAAAAACATGCACTACATTTACGAGATTAATGACCTCGGTAGTGGACGCGAATCACTAACAATCGATGAATCCAGGTCTCTCCGGTTATGCGGGGCACCGCCCAGCCGGTACCAGCTCTAGAACCCGGCTAGTCTCCCGACATGAATGATAGAGTACGTAATGTAAGTTTGTGAGATGGGAGATGAGGGGTGAAAGGAGATCGCGCACGGTTTGTGGCCCGATTAAGGACATTCTCTGCTGCTGCTGCTGCTGCTGCTGCTGCTGCTGCTGCTGCTGCTGCTGCTCTGGAATTCTGCTGGTATTGATCAGAGTAACCACAAAACTACTGATCGGAGCAGGTGGTCGCCAGAATTCTTAGTCATTTAGCGTCTTTCTTCCTCATCTCCGTCTTCTCTCGCCTTAAACACACACAGTTACATTCACTACACTCCCAGACACGTCTGAAGACTGACCTGAAATTTGGGGTCCGTCCTGACTAAGGCGTTGCCTCGCTAATAGGCATACCTGGAGGGGGCATGGCGCTAGCAGGCACTAGATCCAACGGAGAGGAACTACCCCACATTTCTGAGTATAACATACGTTTCACTTGCGGTACTAATGACCATACTAATTTACGCACTGAAGCATGAAATCAATCAAAATCAAACAATATCGAGATTTACAAACTTCCTTACATCTTCATGACCCCTAAGTGACCCATCCTTGGCACTGAACCCCATCATCCCCTTCAAATCCAACCATCGCCTATAATTCCATTGAGCTGAACTCTAGCCCCTTGAGGGAGAGGGGAGAATGGGTACTACTCGCGCACCTTTTCTTGAACGATGACCTTGCTTCCCCCTCCCTGGAGCCATAAACAGCTGAAGGCAAACGATCGCAGCGAGCACTGATAACATTCCAAGCATTAAAACTTCGTTGGCGCGAAACATAAGCTAATAGCTTTTATAGTAAAGAACGTCTGTTCAGATTTATTATGAGAATCTGAAGAAATGGCTGAGGTACGTTCAGGTCCTTCAAGGGAGGCACTTAAAACTCCCGAAAAAGTTAGGAGGATATATCGTAGCGGCGAACGCAAACTTATAGAAAAAGGTGTGAAATCTTGTGAAGTGGAAAAGGAGAACAAAGTTTTGTTGCGTCCTATCAGTCAAGCAGTAGATCGGGCTTCTGCGTATACTGGTGCTAGTATTTCCACTATACGTAGAATAAAGATGCAAAGAGCCAAAGACCCCTCACAATCCCCAGAAACGCCCGGTAAAAAAGGTAATATTCAAGTAAACCCATTTATTTATTTATTTATTTGCGTCAAAAAAACAGTTAAAAACTGCGTATGACGTGCTATGGGGAAAAGTGAATTGTGTGCACATTTTCAAAATTCTGCGATCTCTACACCAAGTCATATACTACTTAAATTTTGAATTTTTAAAAACAACAACAAAAACTCCCATGTAATAAAACCTATTTTCAAGGATAAACAAGCAATAAATTTTGAATTTTGAAAGGGAGAAAAAAAACAAAAAACTCCCATGTAATAAAATCGATTTTCAAGGATAAATAATTTATCATACACTCTGTAATTTATTTTTTTACATACTTTTTCCACCAACTTTACACTTTCAACGAAAGGCTGACTTATAGTATTTTAAGACCTTAATGTTCACCTTGTTAGTAACTCTTTAGATTGTCACAATTTATAAGAAGTAATTAATGCAATAAAACAAGATATGATAAAATAAGATTCAGTGGGCAAGTGAGGAACTATGTGTAGACACCTCCTCGTGGTGAGTTCTGGGTAATTTCGACAAGAATGCTTGTCAAAATTAGCAAACATCTACGCAAGCCGACCACTTAAATACATTTTAATTCATCTAGTGTCCCTGCTGTTGCCTACCCAGAGCGATGACCTGGCCGCAAACGTAGCAGATTTGACTTTCATCTACCACAGGTTGGCATTACTTAAAATACTCTAGTGGCCGACTTTGTAAATCTCCGCCCGCATTTCGTCAATCTATCGTTCAAGAAAAGTTGCGCGAGTGGTATAGACGACCATCCTAAACATCTGAAGATTGATAAAATGCTAAATTTGAACTGCCGTGAAAGACAGAAATGCAGAACATGTAGAAATAAAAAACTAGTGGTGCTACAACAGCAAATAGTTTCTCCCATTTTTTGCAACTGCTCGCATTATTTCCAGCACATCATACATGCAAGCCAGGATAATTTCACATACAAATTGAAGACTCAGAACTAAAGGCCATCCAACATATCGCATTAGAAATGCATTCGAAACGTCGATATCATTACTTTACGCCTAACTTTAATGAAGTTGAATATACTGTGAGAAGCCAAGAACCCTGGCTTTAGTTTGAATGTTATAAGCAGCATCCAGCGTTAGTAATAACAGCATTGCTTGAAAACTCCGAAGTCAAAGAATACGCGTTGTTAAGACAACGGATCAACAAAGTGTGCATTCCATGCTTGATGTCATAGCGTTGTGCTGATAGACACGGCCCGGAACACATGAAAAAGGTTTGGAGTGGGTATTGGATGGCTGTGATCTGTTAGAGAGACGCAAGGGATCATTTTCTAGAAAAATATTGGAGCGAACGCACGTAAGCGGTTGGTGAGGTTGGAACGGATTTTCAGCATAGGCTGGGTATTATGTAAATGATAGTGAGGCAGGAATTTATGATTAGTTTGAGGTATGACAGCTTGGTATTGTGTAAATTGTAATATTAAATTATAATTGGGAATTTTATTAATGTAATCGTTGGAATTTCGAAAACATGGACTCCGTGTTTCGAGGAAATATACGTAAGGTAACTCCGTAGACGGAAGAATTTTTGCATAAGTATCTGAATATAGTCAGTCGCGATTGGGTGTTTCATACGAAATAGATGGGGAAAGTCGGGACTGCGTATTAATTTTGTGGGAATATTAAGTCCTAGTAGTAGCAAATCGTTGAGTACATTTTGAAACATTTTTAATTTAGGCAAGGACGCGAGAATTGGTACAACAAGGATTCCATGGACAACATTCTGCTAGTCAGCCGAGAAGCCATCTATCAAGATATTATAGTAAGCTTACGAACTTATATTGAAACCCTTTTAAGTTTATAAAAAAGTAATTCTCATGAGATAGAAAGACATTTTAATATTAGAACAAACGTTAAATTTTGATGATTAAAAGACTGGTAATTTGCATTAATTGCCATCAATCTAAAAATTGGTTTCAATCAATAGAACTTCCAGGAATCGCAATTCTGTACAGAATTACACGTCCACAGGCAACAAGTAAGAAATCCTATGTTGTATGTCGAGCCCGTGGTTAAGTTGAAAGTAAATTTAGTAAATTAATGTTTAATTTCACAATACCATTTTTATTGAACGTAGAGAACATTGTAACACTAACGTAAATAAAACGTAAAGTAAAGAAAACCTCATATCTTATCTCTCCCATCATGTCGCCATTCAACAATGAACTTCTCAAATATCCATCGCTGCATTATTGAACAATGCAGTGGGGTGTTATAAAATTTTCGTATAAAATTATGGTACTCAATTTTTTTTTCAGTTTTTCTTTCTCATTACATATAAATCTTTTTATGAGTGAAAATGTAGTTGGGCTAATTTCAATTTAGATTCGCGGATTGCTTCAAAGGAAATCAAGAATACGTTGAGAATACAAATTGTAGAATAAAGTAAAAATCTAATTAATATTAGAATTTAAATATTAAGTTATAATTAAAATTATCATATCCTTTTGATCTTTGCCCTTTGGGACACTTTCTTGTATTTCATTAATTTCAAGCAGAAATATCGCGAAAATACTAGTTTTTTAAACAAAATTAACATTTTTTTTAACGAACTGATTTTTCTAGAACATCTTTTAAGACTAAAATATATCCAATCCAATCTATTTTATGGATTCCAAATGCTATTTTGCAATTACCGATACGGAGAGTCCAACGGAAATGGGACTTGCGGCGTTCTTTTAAGCGCCTCTTCTACCCGTGGAAAAAGTTTAAAGAAATTTTTTTGGACAGTTTTTGGAAAATAATTTTTTTTAGAAAACTCAAATTACCCGAAAACTACTCTAAAAAGTACTTTTTTTAAAGAGTGTTCCTTTACAACTGACTGTCTGAAACAAAAATTACCATCATCAGTTTTGTAGTTTTGAAATGTTAATTTTTTGTAGTTTTCGAAAAATATGGAAATAGCCGAAAATGGGACTAGCCCCATATACTATCCTTTATTACCTCTGAGGAGAAAATTTGAGAAAAGTTTCCAGCAATGTTTCAGAAAAAAAAATGTTTTAAAAACTTTCCTGTATTTCGTGCGATTTACTGAAAACTACTAATATTTTCCAAAAATTAAATTTTAAGAAACAGATTTCAAAAAGAAAAAACCTCCTCAGTATTATAGTCGTAGGAATACGCTAAAAAATTGCACTTTTGCAATATAAATATAATCTGGAATTTCAACGAACATTAGCTCTGCACCATTCTCTTAAGCGTACTTTACGCTAACCGACAATATTCTATACTAAAAAAATTAAAACTTTTTTTAAAAAATTTTGATAATATTCCAAGACCTTCATGCAACCTACTCCCCAAAATTAAAATTGAGTTTCAAAATCAAGGGACCTCGTCATCAGTCAGATGGATCAGGGAATATCAATATAGGAGATCGGCTGAACGGTTTAGGCGCTAGCGTTGACATCAGACGGACTTCGAGTTAAATCTAAAAGTTGAAGCTTTTACTGAAGTTGGGTATCATAGCCGTCTAGTATGTGTGCAATTTTCAGATATTTAACTGGTCCTCCAACAGAAATATTACAGTTGAAAATTTGGAAAAAAATCCAAATTTCCAATTTTTAAGAGGGTGTAATTTTCAAGGGCTTCGTTCCTTGCCAGTGATATTTTACAAAAATAAATATACTGTTATTTTAAAAGCACAGAAAAAGTTATAGCTGAGATTCTATTCCTTCTTTGAGAAATTACTCTCTGAAAATCGAACTTGGTTCATTCGCTTTCAAAGATTTGGTGCAAATATTTCTCAAATAATAACATAGAAGGTAGGTAACTAATATTTATATTTGTAGGCCAGAGTATACTGAATCCAGTGCCTTTTATTCTAGAATACTAGAACAATCTGAATAATTTAGAAAGAGTAAATATCTACAAACGCGAGAAATGACGCACGGCGTAAAACAAAAATGGCCCCCAATTTGTAAACCAGATACAATAAAAATAAACCAAACATGCTTTTGAACAGCCAAAACGTAAGGAAATTTATATTGAAAATATGATTTTTTTTTTCGAGATGGTCGAGGGACCAGTTTATTAAATTGTGGACCATTTAAAATGGATTGACCTGTTTGAGGAAGTAATTTACTACAAATAGGGACAAGATTTATCTATATTTTCATTACCAGGGCCCATAAGGCTTTTTTGGTCTAAAATTCGCCGTTTTCCCCAGAAGCATTACAATACTTCCTCTCTACTGAGTAAGCAGTAGCGAGAAAGTCAAAAGAAGAAACGTGAGATTAGCGTGTGCCGCACAAGACGAGGTATGGCCTTAGTGCGATTTCTTCAGTCTATGGACATTCGACCCGTAAGTGGATGTCCTAGGAGGAAGCGGTGTTCTTCCCCCGTCTGGTTAGCGAGATCTGGCGCCGTTGGCTTCGCGCCGGTCTCCCTCTCCAGCGGGACCCCGCACCGAGAGTGACAAGGATTAAGCTTCACACCGGTCTCCCCCTCCAGCGGGACCCCGCACCGAGAGTGACAAGGATTAAGCTTCAGACCGGTCTCCCCTCCAGCGGGACCCCGCACCGAGAGTGACACGGATTAAGCTTCAGACCGGTCTCCCTCCAGCGGGACCCCGCACCGAGAGTGACAAGGATTAAGCTTCACACCGGTCTCCCCCTCCAGCGGGACCCCGCACCGAGAGTGACAAGGATTAAGCTTCAGACCGGTCTCCCCCTCCAGCGGGACCCCGCACCGAGAGTGACAAGGATTAAGCTTCACACCGGTCTCCCCCTCCAGCGGGACCCCGCACCGAGAGTGAAAAGGACCGGTCTCCCTGCGTGAGGCATGGAAGTACGGGACGAGGATACGAAAAGGAAGAGGAAAGAAAGATTGCGCGCGGTCTGTGACCCGTTTGTCCGGCATTCGCCCAGGGCAACCACGGAAAACTACAGATCAGAGCAACCGGCCGCTGGAAATATTCTCCAGACAGCGACCGACTGCGACTTAACTGCTTAGCTAATGTCGAAAATCCTGCCACGTCGGGATTCGAATCATAGAACATCCTGGTTAGAGGCACTGCAGTGACGTCAGTTGATAATCTGAGCCACATCAGCTGGTCATGTACGTGTTGAACCTACTAGACAAATACGAGTCGTTTGTGAGGTAACTATAATTGTTTTTCTCGAGCCTCCAATTACAATTACTCTCCACTGATGCAAGCACAAACACATTTGTGATTTCAGTGGCGGCTCGAGAATTCAAAAGTTGGTGGTTCACCACAAAAAAATGGACTGGGATGGCTTAGTTCAGTTTGCAAACCCAGTTGTCCGCAAGTCTGTGTATACATGAAAGTAGACAAGAACTGTTTCTCCACGATTTGAACATTTTACTACAAGCCAAAAGCAGCCTGGGCTTAAGTTCCCGTTTCATTGTTGATGGTTGGCGGAGACTCGCTGCATCAGCCTGGTCAATAGGTGTTGCTCGTCCTTTCGCAGAGGTCATAAAACTTCAATCGTCTCTCAAGATTTTGAATAATGGTCAATTTGTCACTATGAGGTCATTCATAAATTACGTAACGCCAAAGAGGGGGAGGGGGAAACGTTACGTTGCATTACATATGTGTATGGAGGGGTTGTTAATTTAGTGTTACGTTACGCTGATAATGTTTATTTTTCCTTCAATATTTGCTGAAATAATTCATTTTATTGTCTTACACTAAAACCTTAAAATATTAACAATAAATTTAAAAAATATAAATAAAAATTAAAAAGCTACGATATATAAAAGTTTACAATAACTGAAGATGTATTTTTACCAAGGTATATTGATTTAATATTAGATTAGGAAGAAAATATTCGAAACTAGCCTACAGTATATTTTAGAATACAATTAAATTGACACAGTAAATTCTCGCCCAAGCGGTAACCTCCAAGACATGTGCACTGGTCTCAAGTTTTCTCGTCAATGCTTCCTTCACATAAAAATTGTCTCCGAAACTAATTGTTAGGTGAAGCATCGACAATTAATTAATTAAATTAATTTATTTATTTAACGTCAACAAAACAGTTAAAAACTGCGTATGACGTGCTATGGGGAAAAGTGAATTGTGTGCACATTTTCAAAATTCTGTGATCCCTACAGTAAGTCATATATTACTTAAATTTTGAATTTTTGAAAGGGATGTCAGCATCGGCGATTAATTCAGACTTTAATTATAATTAAATTAATTTTGACACAAAATTAATACAAATTGTTTAATTGTTATTGAATTTATAGTTGTTTTTACTTTTAACGGAATTATTTAGGGGTTCACGCGAGCGTTATAGGTGCGCTACAGGGAGAGAGGGGTATTCACAATGTTCCCAATCGTGACATTTTGGGCGGCCTCTATCGGTGTTTGTTTCTGTCCGTAGGATGGCGCTGCGTCGGAGTCGACTCTTCCTCCCGGGCAGAGTCGCCGAGGGAGCTAGTTCGGAGATAAACAGCCGAACAGACGTGATATTTATTTTATTTATTTTACGTGATATTTATTTTATATATTTCACAAATTACTTAACATCTATTTATATATTTATTTATTTTCGTCAAAAAAACAGTTAAAACTTCGTATGACGTGCTATGGGAAAAGTGAATTGTGTGCACATTTTCAAAATTCTGTGATCCCTACACTAAGTCATATACTAATTAAAATTGAAAACAAAAGGGAAAAAAAGAGCTCCCATATAATAAAATCTATTTTCAAGCATAAAAAGGCAATAAATTTTGGCTCTTATCCATATTGTCCTTCGGAATAATACTTGCTGCCGCGACAACATGGAAACGATAATTTGAATAATTGTATTTCCCACTGAATTCTAGAAGACGTGCACAGAAAATGAAGTTACATTTATGTCCAGAAGCAAAACATGGGGCCATCTCAGCATTTGCTCAATGGATCAGGGAAACTGGACGAAAAACCTGATGGAGATGAGGGTCATTGACCCGGAGGCTGCAATACAATACTTGTTACAGGTTGTTTATACACATTTATACAGTTCAAATGTTAAATAATGCATTCTGTATAATTGTTAAAATTAATGAAGAATGCATGATAGAGCTAGATAGAAGCTATATAGATAGAACATTATGAGTATGGGGCGGATTTTGGTAACTAAAACATCGCCAAAAGTTATCAATAATGTGCTCTTAAAATGTTTTATATATTACCTAAAAGCAAAGAAAAATTACGTAAAAAACTGGTTCAAGACTCTCTTCCGATGAACAACTCAAGCTGTTGGATATGTTACTAATGTAATTGAGGCTTCTTCATTTTGTTTAAGTGAACTTAGCTAGCAAATGTTTGGTTTGAACTGTTCTTTACCAGAAAATTCCGAAATCTGTCAAACTGACAATGGGGCTAATAGGCGTCGCAAGAACCTTAGATTATACTATACTCATAATAGCTGACGTTACAAGTTTCTGAGCAAAGAAATAGAATATCCTACTCAGAAATTCTGTGGAGAACATTTGTTGCATCTCTTAAATATTATTTGAAGTTAGTACCATTTAAAATAATGTTAAAATGGATAAAATAAGCGAAAATGCTTGGAAAAAATGACAGAAAAAGGTAAAAAATTATGTTAATCGAAAGTGTTTAAAAAATGAAAAAAAGGCTCATATCCTTTTCTCATAACATAAAATTAATGCCTATACTAAAAGGCATTGTTCTAAAGTGAAAAGGAAAAAATATATTTCATTCAAATCCGCCCCCTAATTATAAGCGACGCTGTTAGAATGCCATATTTAATAACATTTCCGTCTGCAACTAACATCAAGATTTGTTAAACCTTGTCGAACTAGAGTAGTTAGCAGTAACTGTCTGTTGCAGAACCTTCTTTGGTCTAATCAGCAGCACAAAATTGGTAATACATGATATATGCTAAGATAATTCACTGTTGCTTATTCCAGTGCAATTGTGATGCAAGTTTCCCGCGTTCAGCAGTTTCCTACTTTTATTGTCTGTGTATATCAACGCAATCGTGCTGTTACTAACTGAACTTTTTTAATGCAGCGCTTGTATTTTGTTAACTTCAACAAATCATTAAACCTTGTGAGTTACATTAAAGTTCTGATGATGTATGATTTCAATCACTTTCTTTGAAGAGGAAATCAAGAATACGTTGAGAATACAAATTGTAGAATAAAGTAAAAATCTAATTAATATTAGAATTTAAATATTAAGTTATAATTAAAATTATCATATCCTTTTGATCTTTGCCCTTTGGGACACTTTCTTGTATTTCATTAATTTCAAGCAGAAATATCGCGAAAATACTAGTTTTTCAAACAAAATTAACATTTTTTTAACGAACTGATTTTTCTAGAACATCTTTGGAGACTAAAATATATCCAATCCAATCTATTTTATGGTGTCCAAATGCTATTTTGCAATTACCGATACGGAGAGTCCAACGGAAATGGGACTTGCGGCGTTCTTTTAAGCGCCTCTTCTACCCGTGGAAAAAGTTTAAAGAAATTTTTTTGGAACAGTTTTTGGAAAATAATTTTTTTAGAAAACTCAAATTACCCGAAAACTACTCTAAAAAAGTACTTTTTTAAAGAGTTGTTCCTTTACAACTGACTGTCTGAAACAAAAATTACCATCATCAGTTTTGTAGTTTTGAAATGTTAAATTTTTGTAGTTTTCGAAAAATATGGAAATAGCCGAAAATGGGACTAGCCCCATATACTATCCTTTATTACCTCTGAGGAGAAAATTTGAGAAAAGTTTCCAGCAATGTTTCAGAAAAAAAAATGTTTTAAAAACTTTCCTATATTTCGTGCGATTTACTGAAAACTACTAATATTTTCCAAAAATTGAACATGACTATTTCAAAATCTGTTTTTAAGAAACAGATTTCAAAAAGAAAAAACCTCCTCAGTATTATAGTCGTAGGAATACGCTAAAAAATTGCACTTTTGCAATATAAATATAATCTGGAATTTCAACGAACATTAGCTCTGCACCATTCTCTTAAGCGTACTTTACGCTAACCGACAATATTCTATACTAAAAAAATTAAAACTTTTTTTAAAAAATTTTGATAATATTCCAAGACCTTCATGCAACCTACTCCCCAAAATTAAAATATGAGTTTCAAAATCAAGGGACCTCGTCATCAGTCAGATGGATCAGGGAATATCAATATAGGAGATCGGCTGAACGGTTTAGGCGCTAGCGTTGACATCAGACGGACTTCGAGTTAAATCTAAAAGTTGAAGCTTTTACTGAAGTTGGGTATCATAGCCGTCTAGTATGTGTGCAATTTTCAGATATTTAACTGGTCCTCCAACAGAAATATTACAGTTGAAAATTTGGAAAAAAATCCAAATTTCCAATTTTTAAGAGGGTGTAATTTTCAAGGGCTTCGTTCCTTGCCAGTGATATTTTACAAAAAATAAATATACTGTTATGTGTAAAAGCACAGAAAAAGTTATAGCTGAGATTCTATTCCTTCTTTGAGAAATTACTCTCTGAAAATCGAACTTGGTTCATTCGCGTTTCAAAGATTTGGTCGCAAATATTTCTCAAATAATAACATAGAAGGTAGGTAACTAATATTTATATTTGTAGGCCAGAGTATACTGAATCCAGTGCCTTTTATTCTAGAATACTAGAACAATCTGAATAATTTAGAAAGAGTAAATATCTACAAACGCGAGAAATGACGCACGGCGTAAAACAAAAATGGCCCCCAATTTGTAAACCAGATACAATAAAAATAAACCAAACATGCTTTTGAACAGCCAAAACGTAAGGAAATTTATATTGAAAATATGATTTTTTTTTTCGAGATGGTCGAGGGACCAGTTTATTAAATTGTGGACCATTTAAAATGGATTGACCTGTTTGAGGAAGTAATTTACTACAAATAGGGACAAGATTTATCTATATTTTCATTACCAGGGCCCATAAGGCTTTTTTGGTCTAAAATTCGCCGTTTTCCCCAGAAGCATTACAATACTTCCTCTCTACTGAGTAAGCAGTAGCGAGAAAGTCAAAAGAAGAAACGTAAGATTAGCGTGTGCCGCACAAGACGAGGTATGGCCTTAGTGCGATTTCTTCAGTCTATGGACATTCGACCCGTAAGTGGATGTCCTAGGAGGAAGCGGTGTTCTTCCCCCGTCTGGTTAGCGAGATCTGGCGCCGTTGGCTTCGCGCCGGTCTCCCTCTCCAGCGGGACCCCGCACCGAGAGTGACACGGATTAAGCTTCAGACCGGTCTCCTCCAGCGGGACCCCGCACCGAGAGTGACAAGGATTAGCTTCGAGGAAGCGGTGTTCTTCCCCCGTCTGGTTAGCGAGATCTGGCGCCGTTGGCTTCACACCGGTCTCCCCCTCCAGCGGGACCCCGCACCGAGAGTGACAAGGATTAAGCTTCAGACCGGTCTCCCCCTCCAGCGGGACCCCGCACCGAGAGTGACAAGGATTAAGCTTCAGACCGGTCTCCCCCTCCAGCGGAACCCGCACCGAGAGTGACAAGGACCGGTCTCCCTGCGTGGGGCATGGAAGTACGGGACGAGGATACGACAAGGGAGAGGAAAGAAAGATTGCGCGCGGTCTGTGACCCGTTTGTCCGGCATTCGCCCAGGGCAACCACGGAAAACTACAGATCAGAGCAACCGGCCGCTGGAAATATTCTCCAGACAGCGACCGACTGCGACTTAACTGCTTAGCTAATGTCGAAAATCCTGCCACGTCGGGATTCGAATCATAGAACATCCTGGTTAGAGGCACTGCAGTGACGTCAGTTGATAATCTGAGCCACATCAGCTGGTCATGTACGTGTTGAACCTACTAGACAAATACGAGTCGTTTGTGAGGTAACTATAATTGTTTTTCTCGAGCCTCCAATTACAATTACTCTCCACTGATGCAAGCACAAACACATTTGTGATTTCAGTGGCGGCTCGAGAATTCAAAAGTTGGTGGTTCACCACAAAAAAATGGACTGGGATGGCTTAGTTCAGTTTGCAAACCCAGTTGTCCGCAAGTCTGTGTATACATGAAAGTAGACAAGAACTGTTTCTCCACGATTTGAACATTTTACTACAAGCCAAAAGCAGCCTGGGCTTAAGTTCCCGTTTCATTGTTGATGGTTGGCGGAGACTCGCTGCATCAGCCTGGTCAATAGGTGTTGCTCGTCCTTTCGCAGAGGTCATAAAACTTCAATCGTCTCTCAAGATTTTGAATAATGGTCAATTTGTCACTATGAGGTCATTCATAAATTACGTAACGCCAAAGAGGGGGAGGGGGAAACGTTACGTTGCATTACATATGTGTATGGAGGGTTGTTAATTTAGTGTTACGTTACGCTGATAATGTTTATTTTTCCTTCAATATTTGCTGAAATAATTCATTTTATTGTCTTACACTAAAACCTTAAAATATTAACAATAAATTTAAAAAATATAAATAAATTAAAAAGCTACGATATATAAAAGTTTACAATAACTGAAGATGTATTTTTACCAACGGTATATTGATTTAATATTAGATTAGGAAGAAAATATTCGAAACTAGCCTACAGTATATTTTAGAATACAATTAAATTGACACAGTAAATTCTCGCCCAAGCGGTAACCTCCAAGACATGTGCACTGGTCTCAAGTTTTCTCGTCAATGCTTCCTTCACATAAAAATTGTCTCCGAAACTAATTGTTAGGTGAAGCATCGACAATTAATTAATTAAATTAATTTATTTATTTAACGTCAACAAAACAGTTAAAAACTGCGTATGACGTGCTATGGGGAAAAGTGAATTGTGTGCACATTTTCAAAATTCTGTGATCCCTACAGTAAGTCATATATTACTTAAATTTTGAATTTTTGAAAGGGATGTCAGCATCGGCGATTAATTCAGACTTTAATTATAATTAAATTAATTTTGACACAAAATTAATACAAATTGTTTTAATTGTTATTGAATTTATAGTTGTTTTTTTACTTTTTAACGGAATTATTTAGGGGGGGTTCACGCGAGCGTTATAGGTGCGCTACAGGGGAGAGAGGGGGTATTCACAATGTTCCCAATCGTGACATTTTTGGGCGGCCTCTATCGGAGTGTTTGTTTCCTGTCCGTAGGATGGCGCTGCCGTCGGGAGTCGACTCCTTGGCCCTCCCGGGCAGAGTCGCCGAGGGAGCTAGTTCGGAGATAAACAGCCGAACAGACGTGATATTTATTTTATTTATTTTACGTGATATTTATTTTATATATTTCACAAATTACTTAACATCTATTTATATATTTATTTATTTTCGTCAAAAAAACAGTTAAAAACTGCGTATGACGTGCTATGGGGAAAAGTGAATTGTGTGCACATTTTCAAAATTCTGTGATCCCTACACTAAGTCATATACTAATTAAAATTGAAAACAAAAGGGAAAAAAAGAGCTCCCATATAATAAAATCTATTTTCAAGCATAAAAAGGCAATAAATTTTGGCTCTTATCCATGTTGTCCTTCGGAATAATACTTGCTGCCGCGACAACATGGAAACGATAATTTGAATAATTGTATTTCCCACTGAATTCTAGAAGACGTGCACAGAAAATGAAGTTACATTTATGTCCAGAAGCAAAACATGGGGCCATCTCAGCATTTGCTCAATGGATCAGGGAAACTGGACGAAAAACCTGATGGAGATGGGGGTCATTGACCCGGAGGCTGCAATACAATACTTGTTACAGGTTGTTTATACACATTTATACAGTTCAAATGTTAAATAATGCATTCTGTATAATTGTTAAAATTAATGAAGAATGCATGATAGAGCTAGATAGAAGCTATATAGATAGAACATTATGAGTATGGAGGGATTTTGCAACTAAAACATCGCCAAAAGTTATCAATAATGTGCTCTTAAAATGTTTTATATATTACCTAAAAGCAAAGAAAAATTACGTAAAAAACTGGTTCAAGACTCTCTTCCGATGAACAACTCAAGCTGTTGGATATGTTACTAATGTAATTGAGGCTTCTTCATTTTGTTTAAGTGAACTTAGCTAGCAAATGTTTGGTTTGAACTGTTCTTTACCAGAAAATTCCGAAATCTGTCAAACTGACAATGGGGCTAATAGGCGTCGCAAGAACCTTAGATTATACTATACTCATAATAGCTGACGTTACAAGTTTCTGAGCAAAGAAATAGAATATCCTACTCAGAAATTCTGTGGAGAACATTTGTTGCATCTCTTAAATATTATTTGAAGTTAGTACCATTTAAAATAATGTTAAAATGGATAAAATAAGCGAAAATGCTTGGAAAAAATGACAGAAAAAGGTAAAAAATTATGTTAATCGAAAGTGTTTAAAAAATGAAAAAAAGGCTCATATCCTTTTCTCATAACATAAAATTAATGCCTATACTAAAAGGCATTGTTCTAAAGTGAAAAGGAAAAAAAAATACTATTTCATTCAAATCCGCCCCCTAATTATAAGCGACGCTGTTAGAATGCCATATTTAATAACATTTCCGTCTGCAACTAACATCAAGATTTGTTAAACCTTGTCGAACTAGAGTAGTTAGCAGTAACTGTCTGTTGCAGAACCTTCTTTGGTCTAATCAGCAGCACAAAATTGGTAATACATGATATATGCTAAGATAATTCACTGTTGCTTATTCCAGTGCAATTGTGATGCAAGTTTCCCGCGTTCAGTAGTTTCCTACTTTTATTGTCTGTGTATATCAACGCAATCGTGCTGTTACTAACTGAACTTTTTTAATGCAGCGCTTGTATTTTGTTAACTTCAACAAATCATTAAACCTTGTGAGTTACATTAAAGTTCTGATGATGTATGATTTCAATCACTTTCTTTGAAGCCCCCCCCCCCCTTCATGAATTATATGCAGCAGAGTCGCTTGTACTTCATTATTTTTCTAAGCATCAGCAGCGATTATCTCGAAGTACGCGACAGCCATTTCCCTTTTGAGAGTTACGCACTGATGGCCCAATGAACTTTAAACCCCCTTTTCAGCAGTATCATTAAAATTCAGGCCTCAATTGTAGAAAAAAGATATTTAAATCCCGGATCTCTTTATCTCTTGCAGTGTCAACTCCTTCTCAGTATTGATTTGCATGCAAAAAATTGTGCTCCACAAATTCTGGCGCTCTTACGATCGAATATAACAGCTCAGAAGACTTAAGAAATTTAAACCATTTTCAGAAAATTTTCAAAATATGAAGGATTTATTATAAATTACCCAGAAAAATCAAAATATACGTTTGAAATCTGCAAGGCCTCCGGAGTTCGTCCGGATCAATAGGGGAGTATCAATATTGGAAAAAATTGTTTGAAATGTTTGAAAATTTCTTTAATGCTAGCGTTGCCAGATGGACCGACGTTTTGCCATCTATCAATTTTTCGGTACCAAGAACCTCTTAAATTGTGGATTCTGACTATTCAACGCGTAAGAGGAAGTAATTGGGTACATGTAGGGACATGAGTTTTGATAGCACAATACCCCATAAGTTTTTCTACAGAAAAATCGTCGCCGTGTTTGTAGGTGTATGTATGAGTATGTACATGTATATTTATATCTGTCGAAAAAGTCATAACAAGACTTTTTTTACAACATACGAGAAACTCGCTTAAAGACTATTTGTGCAAACAAGAAAAGTGTTCCATCAAAAAACCAACTACTTTAATAGTGAAATATTTAAAACAAATTAGTGGTGCTAAAACAGCACATTATTAACTGTTGAAAATGAAAACTGGTGAAAATGAGACCTGTGCCATTTTTTTAAGAGCCCTACGTCTATCCGTAGAAACATTTGAAGACAAAATTTAGAGTGCTTCTTGAGAAATTTTTTTTTAAAAATTTGTCTTATCTTCAAGCAGGTATGACGCGATAAATACTAGTTTTCAAACATCCATGCTTAAAGGTTTGATAATTAGACCGTTTTATTTCTTACAAAAATCTATATATTTAAATTTGTAGATTTCTAACGTTAACTTCTTGCAATTTTCGAATTTACAGACAGTTTGCCGGATGTTTTTACGTTATTTGATACATACGAAGAAGAGATTTAAAGAAAAAATTAGAGCCAGTTTTTATAAATAAATTATTGAAAAATTGCCTAAATTCCGGCCAAATTACGCAAAAATCAGACATATCCGAAAAATTGTAGATGTTATTTCAAGAACTGTAATTGAAGAACAGAGTTTATAAGAAAAAAAACCAATTGTAGGAAGACGCCGAATAACGTTTTGAACTTTTGGAACTTTAAAAAATCTGGGATTTTAACGAAAGTGATATCTGAACTATTCTTTCAAGCAACCTTCACAATATCCGAGAGCAAAGTTGAAACAAAAAGTTGTAGCTATGTGTGATATAATTTTGAACTTTTTTTTTTTGAGGCTTGACCGTCCAAAAAATCAAAATGTCTGTTTCTTAAACGAAGGGCCTCGAGTTAATTTAATTCGATCGTATATCAATTTTGGAGAAAGTAGTCTAAATTTAGGCGCTAACGTTGACCATGAGTAGAGAGACGTTTTGTAGTCCTCGATTTTTCGGTGTCACGGATCCACAAAACGTGAATTTTGACAACCCAACGTATTCGAGGAAGTAATTTATTATATACAAGACAAAGATTCGTTACCTGGCCCGGAAATACAAGTTTTTCTATAAAGAATTATTCTCTTTCCGAGCACTATTACAATATTTTCTCTTAACGAAGTTAGGCGAGAGTAAAAATAGTACCAAAATACTGTAAGTACGAGCCAGAAATTGAGTTCTGACGGAACGCCATGGAACGGCGTTCCAGAATTTCGTGAATAATTATTATATACTGTGATAAGCCAAGCACTGAAGAATTAATTTTTAGTGATAAAATTAACATTTAGCGTTGGAATATGGCATCGTTTTCAGTCAAAGAATACGAGTTGTTAGGACAACGGATCAAGAAGAGTTAATATTCCATGCCTGATGTCAGATCGTGATACAAATGGACACGGCCCCGGTCACATGATGTGCAGAAAATACAAGGGGTTTCATACGAAACACAGATAGGGAAAGTCGCGACCGCGTGTTAGATTTGTGGGAATATTAAATTTAATTATAGCAATCGTTGAGGATATTCTGAACATTTTTATTTAGGAAAGGACACGTAAATTGGTTCACCAGGGATCTCGGGACAAGTCAATAAGGCAAGACTTGTCAGTAAGGCAAGAAGCCAACAACCAAGATTACGAATATAATTATGAACGTAAGCTTACGATCTATAATCAAACCCGTACGGTGTTTCAATGTTTAAAGTGAAAAGAAATTCATGGAAATTTGACAAAACTGATATGCAAGAATGTTAAATTTTTATTATTGAAAAAGACTGATAATTCATTGTTGGCATCAATCTAATAATTTATTCCAATTAATAGAACTTCCAGCAATCTTGGTTCCGCATAGAATCACACGTCCACATTGAACAGGTAAGAAGTGTATGTTGTGTGTCGAAGCCATGCTTAAAATTGGCAAGAAATTTAATAATTTCATAAATTAGATTACAAACAATAGAACTTTTTAAAAATATCACTACACACACACACACACACACGCACACGCGCGCGCACCGAAAGCATCAAGCAAAAATATTCGTTTGAAGCCTCCATACGTAGTTATACTTTCAGTTTCATTGTTTCGCTCTGCGATCACATTCGCTGTTTGTGGGCGAATACCCCCCTTTCTGGATTTGGAGGGGAAATGCGAGCGGAGTCGGGGGAAGTAATCCGTGCTAACTTGCCCACCGAGCTTCCCGGGCAGACAAGTAACCCGTGCGGGCGCAATCTGACATTCCCTGGGTGTAGATAGAAGAAATAGTAGGGAGTTCTGGTCCAGCATTCCACTAGATCGGTAATACTGTCCGCTATGGTACATTAAACGATTGGCTACATTAAACGATTAAATTCAATAGAAAAGAAAAAATCGTTTCTGGCATAACTGTTTCTATACAATTAGAGACATACTGAGCATCAAAGAAAAGTAACATTATTTTAACAAAACATGCTTTTTTAGACATAAATGTAACTTCATTTTCTGTGCACGTCTTCTAGAACTCAGTGGGAAATACAATTATTCAAATTATCGTTTCCATGTTGTCGCGGCAGGAAGTAATAAGAGCCAACATTTATTGCTTATTTATCCTTGAAAATAGATTTTATTACATGGGAGTTTTTTGTTTTTTTTTCTCCCTTTCAAAATTCAAAATTTAAGTAGTATATGACTTAGTGTAGGGATCACAGAATTTTGAAAATGTGCACCCAATTCACTTTTCCCCATAGCACGTCATACGCAGTTTTTAACTGTTTTTTGACGTAAATAAATAAATAAATAAATAGACTCCAGGCCGTGTATCAGGCCGCACTAAATTCGCAATATGGCAGCTTGAAAGATTTCCTGTCGGAATAGCCAACTTATGAAACTATAACTCTGATCAAGTCTCTCCCTTTTGTTTTGTTTGTTGTCTCATTCACAATCCTCGCGCGGTCTCGAGTCTTGTCCACTGTTCAATAATACATGTTTCGTTTTTCGGTAGAATTAAAAAGAGATGTTCATCTATAAACAAATATTAACTCTGTGAATAATTATTAAGTTAATTAAGAATTATCATTATCAACTATTGCGAGCTTAAGAAGTGTTAAAACGTGTCAAGTGCAAATGAAAAATACACTTCTATGTTATTCAGTCCTTACGTTTTAAGTTTTTATTGAACCAAATAAATACCACAATTATTGAAGTTAATTAAGTGATATACATGGTAGTTTTTAAGTGATCTAATGAAATGTTCCCAACAGTCCAGTTATGTCAATATCAATGCAAATACATCTATTTAATTTATCTGTTCAATTATTCATTAGTTTTTAAAAGTAAGTTCAAAAAAAATAATGAAAATCATTAGTGTAAGTAAGTTTTCAAAACTTATCCATTGTTTAAAGGTTCAGTATTAAGTATAGACCCATGTTGTTAGGCTTACCATTATTTTCCAGTTATAATTAAAATGAATTCAAAAAATAATAATAAATATAATATAATTAATTTAAAACAAGAAATACTAAAGGGACACTTAACAACAACAAATAATGAACTACTATAACTATTTCAATTAACTTTATTATTATTACTAAAGAAAACAATTGGAAAATAATAAATAAAACTCAAACACGCCTAGTACTACTAAATAAATAAATTGAACGATAAAACGCAAAGAGCGAAAAGCACCAAACGCAAAATGCAAATTTAAAAATTTATTGGTTTATTTTTAATTAGCAACACTCGTAAACTAACACAATTTCACTTGGATGGCTTTGAATGTTGGCGGTATCTACGGAAGTAGTCATTGTGTCATTACAAACTTAAATTTTAAAAAATGTCCCTACCGCTTGAAGGTAATATATTCAGGGTATTTGTGTGACGGTTGGCAACAACTTTAGCCAACATAAAACGAATCGAAACTACCCTAAATCGAGTATAAATGTATGTTCTCATCCGACAGTGACATTTTTCAAAAGTTGTCCCGTTAGTTCGGCTTTTTAGCTGGCCAGCAGTCTATGGCGTGCACAAGCAGGCAACTTCTTGGATTTGACTGGCTATAGATATCGATATTGCAGTGGAATACCGTACACAAGCACTATTATTTATCGACTTCACCCGGCATTGATATTGAAATGGCTATCGATTGCTACAACGCTTTGTCGTGCCAAAACTCCCAATAAAAAAAGGCGCTCGTTGTCATTCATCAGTGCTTGGATCCCGAATAACTCTTGATCGGTTGTGGTAACACGCAACCTCGCAATCAAGGCGAGGTCCCCAGTCTGTTGGCTGCTCGTTGGACCAGGGTGCGGCCCCTGGAGGTCGGGTCGAGGGGCGCGCCTGTATCTCGCAGACGCTGATAACTCCCCTCCCCCCGCCTGGCGGGCGCCAGACGAACTGCGCCTCTCACACCAAATTCTCCGTTCCATTCCGCCGCGTCGCGAAGTCTGTCGTCACCCCAGCCAGAAAGACTAAAGGCCCTACACACCGTACACTTACGGTCCATAAAGTCCTCGTGAAACTGAAACGACTTTACAACCCCAAACTTGGGTTATCAGATGTCCTGATTTTTGAACTCAATCATACCCTATTATAAAATAAAAAATAAAATTGCGGCAGGCAAAAGTGATATGAGTGAAACGCAGGGCTTCTAACTATAATGTTTTACTCTTATACTTGTACGGGGAATTTTAAACAGAGAGAGGAACATACTTTAATAATAAAGCTCCCGGGTCATAATTTACCGTAAAGTGCAGTGTCAACTTCTAAATTCAAAAGTCTGACTTTTTTTGTAATGTCTTGATTTTTTGATTCAACTATCTCGATTTTTACTTCTCGTATACATACGTATATACGGAGTAATATCCGTAGTATAGAGAAAGTTATGTAATGCTGCGGAAAATTAATTTCGAGATTTCAACGGAAATACACGTTTTGGGGTCACCTGATACCGAAAAAGTTTTTTTTTCTCTAAAAAGTCCGTCCGTGAACACTACTAGCGCCTAAACCAGGGTGCTCAGGCAGAGTGAATCGGCAGCGCGTCGTGTTGGTTATGCCTCATTCACAATGCAAACTTAAACGTAACGTAAGCCGTAAACGTATGCAGTAAACGTTTCACGGAAAAACGAGCATTCACAATGGCAAACGTAAGCTGGAACGTAGGTTTTGCCTGAACCAATCAGAATTCAACATATTGATCGATGCGTTTCTAGCTTTTTTTTTCGACTCTCCTATCGATTTGCATTTGCAAGCAGCTGTTGCGCCCCTACCTATTGAGGTTATATGCGAGCAGTGAGCTTTAAATTGTGTACCGCAAATATATTTAACGCCACGTTCAGATTTTGTCATGGAGAGAGATTTGGGCGTGCAGCTTGTGCTGTTGCAAGCTTCTGCAGCATTAATTTTAGTGCGCTTTATTTGCCATTTCGAATCAACACTTCGCAATTCGTACCAAAACTCCACAAACTTCTCTGCTCTACCTTTCAACTATACACACCAACGCACACCAATACACACGCATAAACAAGATTCGATCTGGAGTCGACCTTCTCGCGGATTTTGTTGTGCATTTGTTTTGTTTTTTTCATGCTCCTCTCAGATTGGTCTTCGGTAGAATTTCGACGTAAACTTAAACGTAGAAGCTTGGAGCTTGCGAGCTCTTTTAAGTTTACGTCTCACGTCTACGTTTACGTCAAGGCATTGTGAATGATCTCGCTTTATAACCCATTTCTAGGTTTTGCGGCTACGTTACGGTTACGTTTAAGTTTGCATTGTGAATGAGGCCTTACTGAGAGCGCGACATCGAAGCCTGAGCGCTGCGCGGCTTGCGATAACGTCTGTCACAGTGGTTCGATAAATCCAGTCGCGGACACATGGAAGTCGACGCGAGCTCTTCGCAAACCAAAACGTCCTCACCGCCAATTTTCAATAGAGCATGGAAAGAAAAGTTATATTTTCGCGGATTGCAGCAGCTGTGCCGTTTACTGTGCAAAAACGTGTCTAATCACATAAAGTTTAATTTGAAACATTATACGATTAATCATGCTGCGCAATATGACTAGTACTTTAAAAAAGAACGTAAGGAGTTTGTAGTGCTATGAGAAGCAATGAGTTTCAAGAAGTAGGTTTTGGATATATTTTGATTTTCCTGTATTGTTTCAACGGTAAAATAACACAATATAAAAGAGGTTAGTTTTATGTATTTTAAAACTGTTTCTTTGGGAAAAAAGATCGGAATTTGAAATCCGATTTAAAGATTTATTTCGTTTGCAATTAGAATTTAATATATTTGCTACACCTTTTCTCTTGACATAGGCGTTTTTCCTTATGATTTTGAATTAGAAATTTTTCATTTGTACTGTGGCAATAGAACCCAATGCTAGAATGTACATGGAATAACGTTTACCTAAATATTACATGCCAAGGGGTTAAAATTTTAGTAAAAAAACAACAATTGAATAAAGATATTTGAATACTGAAAAGTGTTGTCTTGACAACACATACTTTCTCGCAATATTTGTAACTTTTGCAATTTTCCAAAACTCACCGATTTTAACGAAAATCGCTCATACACCATTTTTAATAGCGTACTGTTCGAGAAAAAAAATGTTTTTCACAAAAACTTATTTTAAAACTGCTTTTATTTCATTCAAATATTACGTGAAAACTACTCCTTTTAATACTTTGTGCGTGATCGTATTTAAAGATTTTTTTAAATTTGGTTACGAAAAAACTACCTTCAATACTGTAGTTTTAGAAAACTCAGAAGCATGTTAAACTTTTGTAATATTCTAAAATTCAGAATATTCTACGGAAATCGATTTGAGCGATTTTTACTAGGGGGTTTCGACGAAACAATTCTAAGAAAAATCTAAAGTCCTTTTCGAGAAAATTTTCAAAATGCCGTTGGGATTTTTTTTAAAAAAATTGTTGCGTCTACCATTTTGGCGCAGCGCGTCTCCAAGCCCCTTAAGGGGCGTTGAGCGCTTTGCGCTGGGGAGGAATCCTCCATTGCATTGCGCGCCTAGGGAGTTAACTTTCTGTAATGTCGCGTCATGTCGCAGTCAGTTGTCAAGAGGATCGCCAGGTAGCATCTCCGCGTACGCGCTTTCTGCTACGCGCTCCTGCGTCACTACCCAGCGGCCAGAATTGGGAAGGAATAAGAATAGGGGCAGGGTTTAGCACACTTCGCAAGGGTTGGACTAGCCCATGGTGGAAATAAATGGTGTTATTTCCACCATGGACTAGCCCTAGAGAAGCAGCCAAACTCCTTTTGTTGGAACAAATTTCACACGAGATTCGACGGTAATCGAACCCGGACCTCAGTGGTGAAAGGTTAGCGACTTCGCTATGTGCCACGAGCGAGCTTTTTTATTTCATTTCAAATATCCCCAAAATCCAAATATTCGTTTTAAATACAAGAGGTCGCGACTCAGCCAGATTGGGAATATCAATTTTGATAAAAATTCTACCTACTGTTTGCCGCGAGCGTTGTTCACAAAAAGAGACCCTACATACATGTTGCAGCAAACCAATTTTTCGGTAACAATAACCCACAAACGTTATTCTTTTTTGATAACTGGTCATTTACAAAACAATGACTTACAAACCATCATTTGAAATGTTGAAAAGTAAAACGGTTTTTTTTTATTTTTAATATGACTTTTTACTGGTTAAAATTCTGCTCAATATCTGAAGTAATGAAATCCATCAATAACCTGACCTGACCTGAAATGTTCTCTTAATTTGGTAAAATGTCTTCCACGGAGGAAAACTAAACTTTTTCTGATAACCCTGCGTGTGAGTCCTCTGGAAAATGGGATGCGCGCCGTCTCCCACGTGACCTCGAAGGCGCCGCCCTCAAATAGCGAAACGAGGCCAGCAATTCAGACCTCATTGCTCAGCGCTCCGAATTCCGCTTGCGTTCACGCCATGTAGCTCTCGAAAGAGGTTAGGTCCGGCTATGCGTCACCTCAAATCTCTTCCGACCCATTGGTAGGAAGGGGACCTCATGACCTGGGCTTACATAGTTTAAAAAGCACTTTTAAACATCCCTTCGTAAAAGCGGTTACTTTCAGGAAATGCAAAGCAACCTAATATCAATTATGCTTGAATTACATATGCTTGAATATAATGAAAGTCCGTAAGGCAGTCTAAAAGATGACTCGTGGTAAAAGTGAGCTTTTTATTCGTGCGAGTAGGCAATGTTGCGACACGAGGCCGATAGGCGGAGTGACGGAATCCTACGAGCAAATATATCACAAAGAACTTATTAATACAGTTTACGTTGTATAACCTGTAGTGAACGTTCGGATATAGTGAACCAAATCCACTGGTCACGATTCGCGGTTCGCAATCGCAGACAATACAAATAAACTCCAAGAGATACAATTAAACTTCATATAAATTTTAGACAACGAAACGTAGGAAGATTCTCAGCCCATGATACATTTGCTTCACGACGTTTCGTGGCTCAATGAAATCACATTTTCAGGGGGAGGTTTCAATCTTTATGAAAACTTCAAGAGGATGGCATTTACACGACATATTTTTGATGTTAATAATAGTACAAGGCGAGGTCTTCAAAAATCAAAAACAGGCACGAAACAAAAGTTGTTTTCTTATAGAGAAAAAATGTAGTTGTGTAAATGTCGTGTTTCAACTGTTTCATCACGATTCAAAACTCTGTCTGAAGATGTTACATTGAGCACGAAAAGTCGTGATGTTTACATGGTGGAAAATAAACCTCGTGTGCTGCGAGTCTTCCTATGTTTTATTGATGATCTATTATTGATGTGGAAATTTCTCTTCTTTTAATTGCATCACTTCAGACAATCACATTGGTCTCTTTATTTGACCAAACTACAATTAGATGATTATCAACAATTATTAACAATCCGGTTGTTATCAACTCCACATCGGCTTTTGGAACACAGGAAATACAATTTCGCTTCTAGAAAAATACTTCGCTCCAGGACCGTGAATTCTAAGACTAAGTGCTAGTAGGCGAAGTGTCCCGTGAGTCATTTTGCAGCATTTACGACTAATAAAAGATACTAAGGGAATGTACCACTCAGGAAATCGTTTCAGCTCATCTATGGCAATTCTGACAAGTGTGAAATGAAATCCCATCTGGCTGGGGCATTGTAAATGTACTGGAAGAGTCTTTCAGAACACAAGAAAATAAATCATTGACAAAGAGGAGTGAAATAAAAGCGTTCCAGCACGACACGAATCATTCAGGAGTGTCAAGGCTGTTTTACAAGTAATACAACTTATTATTTTAAGGATAGTCGACTACATTAAAAATTATAATTTCCAGTGTTTTGATAATTTTTAAATATGAAAATAAATTATCAAGGAGAAAGCGTTAAGAGACTGAGAAAATACATTCACTATTGGTGGTTAGTATATTCACTATTCGTGTTAAATTTACTATTCGTTATATTGAACGTATTAGTTATATTTCAATATTAGTTAGAGTGAACCGTAACTGTTAGTCCCAACGGTTCATTATAACCACAGTCTAATGTATTTTGTTATTTATTTACAAATTACTATTAAAATAATATAGTGAGAATGTTTATTAACAAAACAATGGTATTCTGCAAATTGTTCATTAACGAAGTAAACTTTCAGTTGTTGAGAGCTTCTGCGAGATCTCGCAGATTTTTTTGCAGCGATGTTTTTGTGGAAGAAATATTTTTTAATTAGAAACGTCTTTCATTGCTTCTTCTTGAAGAAATCTACAAGAGTGCGTTTTAAACAAACTTAATATTTTATGATTATGATAAAATTGTTGACGGTTGCCTGTTCTCTGGCAATCCCATTTTTCAAACATACCCCGTCACAAATCCCGGACGCAAGTTTCATTTCCTGACCTTCCGGCTAATACAAGATACATGTTAACCCTTTTATGGCTGACACAAAAAATAATAAATAGTTCGTTTTATTAAAATATTCCTATAACAAATATGATATTTAGGCACCATTTTTAAAATTTGCATACAATTATTTTATTGAACCGAAAAAACCGACGCGACATTATTGCCTTGTTTTAAAGTCAAAGTTCTTTCCAAAAGGCATGAGAATTCCCTAAAAAGTGTGTTTCGGGCTTCGGTATCCCATCACCTCATCCCATTGGCCTTTCGTCGCGATGCTCATTATGTAGTATTAATGACGTTTACTCTATTGAGTTGCAGAAACTTTTTTTGCAATGGAAAAGCTCCTCTCCGTTCTAAGCGCTCGTCTGGTCTCTCGACGTGTGTGGTAGTGTAGTGCATGTAGGTGGGTGAATGTGAAAGGGGAGGGGGCGTGGACGAGGAAAAGAAGACCGCACGCGGTCCGCGGCCCGTTTCTTAGAACACTACCCCGGCATTCGCCTCGTGGCGGTGGGAGAAACGACGGCAAAGTATCGCTCGAGTTCTCCTCCAGGCCGCGGCTGAATTCGTTCGACCCAGCGGCAGGGCTTGATATCGCACGGGCCCGAGGTCACAACGTTCAAGGACCCCCGATAGTTCTTAAAAACACTTATTTAGTACTAATTTTTTAAAAAATATTAAAAAATGTACAAAAAGTTATGTATGATTAAACTATACGCAAAAAAATTGGCATAACAGAGTGACGTGTTGCGCATGATTGGATAATACTTATAATATGGACTGTTACTGGTTGATGCGTTTCAATTTTATATTGTTCAATTCAATAAAAATTAGAGCTATTTAATTTGTAGTCTTTTTCAATCTAATTATAAATAGTTTTCTTACTTACATATACATTTATGTTTACATTTTTTGTTTGAATAATTTTGAATTGAAACGCTAAGAAATAAATGTACAAAATAAATATATAATACAAAATAAAAATACAAAATTAATATATAAAATAAAATAATAAAATACAACATTTTTGAAAAACTCTTTGTATTTCAGCATCGAAATTCGGGGAAGGGGGAAGAGGGAGGGATCGGTGAAAAGTCTGAATGGGGCCCTACCCAGACGAGTGTCGAAAATTGGCTGGGGCGCGAGGGCACGCTGCGCGTGCGTGCATGCGTGGCCCGTGTGGGCGCGCCAGTGAAGGTGGGCGGGGCGGGGCGGGGATCCAGTCAACACAGTCGGCCGCAATTGGGCCAATTTGCCCATCAGGGCGGAGGTGGCGTGAGCGACGGCGGCGGAAGCGGTGGGCCGCGGCGGGGCTCGCCTCGCCACGCGGTGCACGACAGGGCACGGCGGGGCGGAGTTTTTAAGGAGCTCTGAATAGCGTAGCGTAAGAGCACGAGCATCTCTGGTGGCGGGGGGGGGAGGCAGACCCCCAAACATTTTCTAGTTCCATTCTAAAATCCTTTCTGTTCTAAAAACTTCTCAGTATTAACGTCGTACAGCATTATATCCCTGTCGTATTCATGTCGTACGCGCACAGGATTTCTCAGAATACTAAGCAGAAATGGTCATAGAAAAGGGTTTGATCGTTTCGCAAGGAAAGCGCACAGGTATAATTTGCCTCGGTCGGGAATCGAACACGGGCTTGCGCCGCGGAAAGCGAGGAAGGCTAACCAACGAGCCACCGACAGAGGCTGAATTTCATAAACTGTAAGTAAAATGCATCTGCAAACATACCATCACTCTCCCCGATGCCACCAGCCCATTAATAGCAACTTTCTTAATTTACCCCTTTGAAGGGTCTTCGTTCAGAAGGTTGTAAGTGTCCAGTGCACTGACTTTGCAGTAGGGCGATGGAAATTCGCGCGCACGCGACAAGCCCTGCAACTGGGCTTCCTCCTGAGGGAATCCCAGGGCGGATCTGATTGGCTGCTCGCTCAGTTTCACTTTCATTCCGTTAAATGATACAGGGGATATGAATAGTGATGGCAAATTTTAGCAAATCAACAATACATCAATAAAAGATTTTCCGATGTCAACCTCGACAAAACGACAAACATCGACAAAACGACAAACATCGACAAAACGACAAACATCGACAAAACGACAAACATCGACAAAACGACAAACATCGACAAAACGACAAACATCGACAAAACGACAAACATCGACAAAACGACAAACATCGACAAAATATATGAATGTTTTAAATATCATGAAACACATCGAAATCAAATGTCATGGTCTTAATGTGATACAAACCCCATCATTATTAGTTTTATGTTGTAGCGTCGTGTCGCTAAAACAGCGTGGGCACGTGGCGCGTGGCGGGCACCGGATGCGTAGACAAAGGCAGGAGCTATGACGCACGGGGTTTTTCTGACAGGGTGTGCGCATCGTTAGGGCGAAGGCAATGGAGGCGGCGGGCAGCGTCGCGAAGGCTATTTAAGGGCCGTGAGAACAATAGCTCTTCTTCTTTGTGATACTAGCAGCGGCAGCGTAGGTCGGCCGTGAGAGGTGCGAGCGTGCATGCGGCGAAGACTCCGGCAGTTATTGTCGTGACTAGTGAGACATGTAGTCGGGCAGGGCAAGCGGTACTTCGCACGGCGAAACATTAGGTAGTATGTTGCGGTGTGGTAACCGTTGTAAATATCTCTCCTAGCAGTGGGGTCTATTTAGTTCGTTAATTGTATACAGTGCATTGGTTATTTGTGACTACGGTCTCAATTGTGAATAAACCTGCTGTTATTACAACCCACTCTCGTCTGTGTACTGATTACACCCGTATGACGCCACAATGTATATTCTTCCTTAAATTTCACTGCAATCTTAATTTCCTAATGAATGTTCTCTGTGGTCAAGGTTCAAAATGCAGTTTAACGATATTATCACGTAAAAAATAATCAGAAAAGGTAATAACCCTGGAGAAAGGTTACGAACAGCGAACGCTTTCATGCCATAAGGGGATCGACTGCAGTGATAATAGGGATGGCGAGCAATCTTTAAAAAAACTAGACACTGGAAATTTTATTTATATCATGAGAACTTTTTTTTTAAACAGATGTTTCTGAACAAATACATCGATCTGAACAAAACCTCGAAAGCAAAACATGGATGTATCTGCTTGAAAATATAGTTTTTTTTTTGTTTGTTTTTGTTTTGTTTTTTTGCCATCCGTAGATATAAAGTGACCCAAGTTTAATTTTTGAATTAACAGAGCCTTGCTTACCTTACCCCTCTGAAAGAACATCTAGTGCAGGTAGATCATCAAGGTCGAAAGTTAGGGTTAACGACTTGCCCCGCAACACGCGAGTGTTGGGTTTGCGTCTAGAATCCGAACCCATCGTTCACCTAACACCCATCTTGAAATTGTCTTGTTTTTGGTCGTTTTTGTTGTTTTTTGTGAAGTGCGTAAAAAGTGAGATTTTGAGCTTCTAAGGAATAGAATATGTCTTGCATATTCAAAAGAATCTAAACAACAAAATGTAGGTTCGTTGCCGACTGATAACTATTGGGAATTCTGAATCTGAAAATTATTTAAACCGTCCAAAAGAAGATCTAAGTATATTTAAATGCGTTTAAAAAATAGTAAATAATTCTAAAAAGCTTTTTGCGTCAATAAGGCAAAATAAAACTTACTCAAAATGTTTTACTTTTCATAATTAGTGCTCATGTGCTAAAAACTTTTGATAAATACCCAATTAAACAGGCACTTTCCTAAACAAGCTATGTCCAGTAATAATATGCCATTTTGTTCGCAAAAATGCAAGATTCGCCCAATTAACCGACCATCTCTCCAATACATCTTTTTTCACGAAGTCAACAGTGGTCGCTTTCCCCTATTTGATTTCATAAGAAATGCGCTACTTGGAACTTCATTGTTTCGTGTTTCCGGACGAGTCGGCCACTATGGTCATTAGCCCCGTTAAGTCTAGTACTCGAGGAAACCGTTCTTGCCTCTCAGTGGATGATCCGAGGCCGACCTACATGTCACTTGAGGGGTTTCCCCAACCAGGCATCCCCTCCCCATTGGGGGAATCGTTCCAGACAGGAGCTCGAAGCTTCCGACCGGTCTCCCGGCATGTGTGGTAGTGTAGTGCATGTAAATGTAAGTGTGTGTAGGGGTGAGGATAGGACAAGGAAGAGGAAGGAAAGATCGCCAACTTGTTAGGGTATTCTTTTGGTGGTGATCGGAGAAACCACGGACAACTACCGATCAGAGCAGCCGCAAGCTAGAATTCTCCAGCAGACAGCGTCCAAATTCGATCTAGATTTCTAGGTTGTGTCGAAAATAATGCCACCGTCGGGTCTCGAACCTACGACCACCCGGCCAGACGCACTGCAGTGACATCCGTTTATGCCCTGAGCCACCTCTCCCGGTGGGGAAAAAAGAGGACAAGTGTGAGGAAGGGAAGATTGCGCGGAGTGCTTGGAGCACTGGTTAAAATACCGTCCCGCCATTTGCCCACTCTTGATTAAAGAAACCACGGAAAATTACCGTTTAGAGCAGCGAGCCGTCAGGATTTAACCACTTTTTAAGTAACGTGATCATATTGCACTTCAGGGTGTTTGATGTTTTATTTCAAGTCTATCTGGCATCGAATTTGTTTCCTCGAACTTCCTGGTCACATTTTTATTTTCGACCGAAAATCGAAATGACGCAAACTTACCACAGTCTTTCCTTGTCATCATATTACAAAGTTGGGGACTTCCAGTTGCAACATTGGATTTATCAGTTCATTTGGTCAAATAAATACCATGTCGAAACTAATTATTGATTAAAAAATAATCTCATGAGCATTAGTAGAGGCCAAAAGTTGTTGACGGAAGAAAGACGAGGACTGTTAATCTCGCGGCTTATTAGAAACTTCGTATGCACATGGCTATAACAGGCCAGCAAGATTGCTTTCCTAGAATGGAAAGATAAGTGAACTTGCGCACTCGTATGTTAGTTTATGGCAGGGAGATACTTTGCGTCTTGTGTGGCAAGTTCTATGACGCGATTGGTCGCACATATTGCTCAATCGATTTTCTCATTCCTCACTTTCATTACAAAGGCGCAGCGACTAAGCGTAAACTTATCTTTAATTAATCTCAAATACACGTTTTGCATTTTTAGTTTTAAAAAATACGTTTCTATCGCACATATGCATTGAACTGGACCACCAAGCTATCCAATCACTACCAACAGTGCGTTTAAGCACTTGAACGAATGGACAAAAGAGTTGAATGCTTGAAGAAGAAGAAGAAGAAGAAGAAGAAGAAGAAGAAGAAGAAGAAAACAACAACAACAACAACAACAACAACAACAACAACAACAACAACAACAACAACAACAACAACAACAACAACAACAACAACAACAACAACAACAACAACAACAACAACAACAACAACAACAACAACAACAACTTAAAACACTGTATTGAATATTTCGTGATTCCGGGCGCGTTTCCTTATGGCCAGTATATAAGGCTCTCGCTAATGAAGCCATTTCCTGTACATTTGGTGCCGGATTTGTGGAAGCGGCGGACTATTTAGAGGATTTGAAATTAGTTTGAACAATACGGACTACAAAGATACTGTACATTCATTTACAAAGAGATTGCGTTGCTGGTCTTAAATTGTACTCACAAAGCCGAGTGGCTTTCCGCGAAGAACCTCGGTTCAAATTGTCTAAAATGTCGAGTTTCTGCTTGCAGACTAGCGTGAACGTGTTTCCTTTTGGATGCTGTAGTACTGAACTTTACTGTTAGCAAGTCAGAATTTCAGTAGCATTGTTTAACATTTTTAAGAAAACGGTGTTGCACAAAATAATTCTTTGTATTGCGCGTCATTGCTTTAGTGACTGGAGGTCGCATGTGATCTGGAATACTGGGGGTCGAGTTAGCGAGAGTAGAGTATTTAGAAAAGTGTAGTACGTGTTATAACCCTGGCGGTGTTCCTCTCCCCCCCCCCGGAAGGTGCCTTGCGGGGGAGGGGGTTCGCGGACCGATCAAACGCATTGATTTTGCTCGGAACAACAGGTCAGGGCTACCGAATGTTGTTTTCGAGTCAATGGAGGAAGAGAGCGTCGCATGCCACTGCAGTGCCTCTGACCGGAAGCCCTAGAGATCCACTCCCGACGGTGGCAGGATTTTCGACACAAGCCACCGAGCTAGGTCGAATTTAACAGCTGTAAAGAAGAAAATTCTTGCGGCCAGCTGCTCTGATCGGTAGTTTTCCGTGGTTTCTCCGATCAACACCAGGCGAATGCCGGAGCAGTACCCTACCAAACGGGCCACGGACCGCGGGCGATCTGTCCTTCCTCTTCCTTGTGCTATCCTTTCCCCTTACACATACACCCGCGCGTGCGCGAACTATAGTACCCCACCATTGGGGATATTGGAGCTTCTCCCGGGGCGGTGCTCTGCTAATGGGAGACACCTGGTTGGGGAAACCTCGTTAGCCGACGCGTCAGCGGCGGATCTCGCAACTGAGCGGAGGAACATCTCCGGCGTCTCCCGCGATAAAAACATACCCCACACCCACCGAACCAATGACCTTGGCACTTGACGCGCCCGAAACAATCAATCAATTAATCCAAAAACTGGAATTCTGGTATTGTTTACTGGTCCTTACTGTGATGTGCATTTTGTTTTCTCTATGATCTTATTATTGCTTTCCTATTGGTGTTACGATTTGAATTTTCGAATTCTTTAGTTGGGGTGGCGTCTAATAATAATAATAATAATAATAATAATAATAATAATAATAATAATAATAATAATAATAATAATAATAATAATAATAATAATAATAATAATTTTAAAGTCTCGTTTCCCTCCAATATCCGCGAGACTAATTGCGGAGAGAGAGAAAAAAAACAAAGAAACACGCCGGGTAAAATTCTACATTCAAAATACAGTTTTTCGCAATGTCGCTACCAGAACGCAGCACTGTCTTGAAACACGGGCCTTAGATGCGTGAATTTCCTAGAAATAGAAAAATTCACAGGAAGTCGCCAATTCGCTTGTACTGTTAAATCGCGAGGTCTTCACCTGGTCGCTGTTTTGCTTCTACGCAGAGAGTATTATTGCGTAGTTCAGCGCTGGTAGTCGGCATTCAAATTTTAGTTCATTATTGACAAACTTTGCCGGCCTCGTAATGCACGCTCCTTTGTATGCATACTAATACACAAACACCAAGCGCGAAGGCCCCAGCTCTGGTGAACTACGCGGGGATTGGTGATAAACGTGAAAATAATGCCAAAATGGGTTGCACGTAATATCGTTCTTGAAATATTTATGCTCGCATATGCGGACAACATACACTCTAGGAACATCACATTTTCAAGACACGGCAGTCGACATTCCAAATTTCATTTTCACTGCACTCCCGAAATCGCTAACGCTTATTTTCATACCTTAACTACCCTTCATTTATCATGAATTAATTTCACATTTAATTCTTGGATACAGATTTATCCAAATTTCTTCCTGACATAATTTTTTAAAAAGTATCACCCATATTTACTATTTCGAATACGTGCACAGAGAGGAAATTATGTTGTATGGAGAATGTTCTGTGGCAAGGCTCCCGAAAACCGATTTCGAGATTTCAAAGGAAACATTTTTAGATCCCATGATATCGATTTTTTTTTTCAAACATTTGCCAGTCCGTGAAGTATGAACAAATTTAAAAAAATTATTCGCATTTTTAATCTAATAGTTTGGTGAATTGATAACCTTAATTGGGGCTCTGCAAATTATCTGACAATCTTGTAAATTGATCAACTTTTTCTTTCTTTTTAATAGTTCTTTTATTATCCTTTATGACCATTATTATGTCTTTCAAGGGTATTTATGTTACATAGTATATACAATCATCTTTTTAGATACATTTCATAATACATGTACAATGTTTGAAGCCTATAATATTGGAAACTAACAATTAAGAATACCCGGGAAGGATCATTCGGAAAAATACATACAATATTTGGATTACAAAGGATAAATATTGAATTTAGGAATGTTTGAACCTGCTTTACAGCTAATTAAGGAGAATGTAGTAGGTCTTTAGAATATCTTGATTTGATTCGTGGAAAAAGATTGACTAATTTACCTAGAGTGTAAAAAGGAGTGGCTGGGCAAGATGAAAGAAAAGAGTAGAAATTTGAAGAGAAGTTCTAAAAATCAAGTTTTCAGAGGTTCTGTAGATAATTCTTTTAAAATTTGATCATTTCTGATATACCATGAAGCTTTTAAAACATTTCTTAAAAATTTATTTTGCAGAACTTCCAGTTTTTGAAGGTTGCTTTTAGCGGAACCTCCTCAAATTGGGTCGCCGTAGGTCAGTGAAGGTAGTATAATGTATTTAAACATTATTAATGCCGAGTCTAATGATAATTTCGATTTTCTATTTGTGAACGGACACAATTTTAGTATTTTTATGTGTGTGTGTGTGTGTGTGTATGTGTGTGTGTATGTGTGTGTGTATGTGTGTGTGTTGTGTGTGTGTATGTGTGTGTGTATGTGTGTGTGTATGTGTGTGTGTATGTGTGTGTGTGTGTGTGTATGTGTGTGTGTTGTGTGTATGTGTGTGTGTATGTGTGTGTGTGTGTGTGTGTGTGTGTGTGTGTGTGTGTGTATGTGTGTGTGTGTATGTGTGTGTATGTGTGTGTGTGTGTGTGTGTGTGTGTGTGTGTATGTGTGTGTGTATGTGTGTGATGTGTGTGTGTATGTGTGTGTATGTGTGTGTGTATGTGTGTGTATGTGTGTGTGTATGTGTGTTTGTGAGTGTTACTAGCTATTGACGTTATGTGGTGTTTCGAGGTTAATTTGGTATCTATTTAAAGTCCAAGATATTTAACAGGAGTGTCATTTGGAAGCCATTTAACTGCATGGTTATTAATTATTAAGGGATAAGAAGGAAAAATCAGTTTTAGGGAGTGGAAATTGATCAACATAAAATCAATAATTGTTATCAATTCATTCACACAGTTAATTATTTTATTAATACGCATAAGTTATAATTTACGCTTAAAGTTATAATTTCGTTATTTTTTTGTTTTATTTATTTTTAGTAAAACGTGACAAATGTCAATAAAAGAATATGAATGAAAATAGACTTTGCACCCCCCATGGGCCGGGAGCGGTAGCTCAGTGCAACTGATGATACTGCAGCATCTGTGACCGGGAGGTCCTAGGTTCGAGTCCTGCGGCGGCAGGATTTTCGACACTAGATTTTCAGTTAGGTTTAATTCAGTCACTGTCTGGAGGAGAATTCTAGCGGCCGGCTGCTCTGATCGGTAGATTTCCTTGGTTTCTCCGATCAACACCAGGCGAATGCCGGAACAGTACCCTACCAAACGGGCCACGGACCGCGCGCGATCTAACCTTCCTCTTCCTTGTCCTATCCTCTCCCCTTACATATACATACTTACACTAACATGCACTACACTACCATACATTCTGAGAGACCGGTCGGGAGCCAGGAGCTTGTCCCGGCTGGGGCGGTGCCCCGCTGGTGGGAGAGTCCCGGTTAGGGGGAAACCCCACTAGCCGACGGTAGGTCGGCGCCGGATCTCGCCATCCAGCGGGGAAGATCACCGCCATCTCCCGAGAACAAACAATCACTACACCTACGGGACTAATAACCAAAGCAGTTGACGCGCCCGGAAAGTCGAAAAAGCCAACCAACCAAGCAACCCCCCGTGAGGGGAGAGGCCGTGACTCGCTTCGTGTGCAGCTCAGCCGCCGCCCGAGCGAAGTCCCACCGGCCTCTCTCGCGTCCAGAGAGCAATCGCGATTAGGGGCGGCTCTCGCAAGCAATGGGCTCCGGGCTCAGTGCAACAGATGCTCAGTGATGACAACCCCATCGACTGAAGGGGATCGATCGCCTGATTATTGCGGGTTTCCAACTGCTAAGGTCATTAGCGTCGTACGTGGAGTGAATGCTTTTATTGTAGTAGGTGGCGGTATTCTTCCCCCAGCTGGGATCTGGCGCCGACCTACCGTCGAGTAGCGAGGGTTTCCCCTGAACGTGGTATCTCCCACCGTCGGGGCACCGCCCCAACCGGAACAAACTCTAAGCTCCTCTCTTGAAATGTGGTCAAGTAGTGCATGTTAGTGTAAGTGTGTGTGAGGCCACATTCACAATGCAAACTTAAACATAAACGTAACATAGCCGCAAAACCTACAAATGAGTTTCTAAGCGAGACCATTCACAATGCCTTGACGTAACCGTTGACGTAAGTCCGTAAACTTAAACTTAACTCTTACGTCGGAAATACCAATCAGAGAGCAGCGTGGAAGGTCGATTTCAGATTGTGTTGAGGTAGTTATTGGTTATGTCATTTTTATTGTAATGTAGAAAACTAGTTTGCGAACAGTTTTGATGCGTGTAGTAAATTCAGAGTAAGAATTTGGGCAATTCTTATTGTGACTTTAACTTGACATGGCGAATAAACTAATTATGTTCGACAAATTACTCAACTTGGTACAAGAGAATCCTTGTTTATACGATAAAGGAAATGCAAGCACTACTACAACAGCATATATATATATATATATATATATATATATATATATATATATATATATATATATAAAGATAAATCGATGAAAATGTCGAAGAAAAAGCTAGAAACTATGGTGGAAAGACCTTTCCACCGTGCTAGAAACGAATCGATCAAGTTTCATTACGTTGAATTGTGATTGGTTCAGGCGAAACTTACGTTCCTGCTTACGTTCGTCAATTTGAATGCTTGTTTTACGTGTAAAATTTAGGCTAAGTTTACAGCATTACGTTATGTTTAGGTTTGCATTGTGAATGAGGCCTCAGTGGAAAGAATATGACAAGGAAGAGGAAGGAAAGATCGCGCATTGTTTCGTGA
The DNA here is from genome assembly GCA_964035755.1 of Teleogryllus oceanicus. Lineage (NCBI taxonomy): Eukaryota > Metazoa > Arthropoda > Insecta > Orthoptera > Gryllidae > Teleogryllus > Teleogryllus oceanicus. The sequence continues at coordinate 66,595,484 of CAXIVR010000013.1, forward strand.
CCCATTTGTGAGGGGCTTTACATTCGCCTGGTGTTGATCGGAGAAACCACGGAAAGCTATCGATAATAGCAGCCGGCCGCTAGAATTCTCCTCCAGACAGCAGTGACATCAGTTGATACCCTGAGCCATCTAAGCCGGTACCCATTGTATTTATAACCTCGAACTTTCAAGATGAATTTACCCTTTTTTATATCCGAGTGATGTTTGATATATGATATTTTTTATATCTGAGCTATGTATAATTTCGTTTGAATGGATCATTTTTGTGCTTGGAGAAGAAAGTAGCGCATGTGGAGTTAATGCAGATAAATTTATAACAATAACTGTCAAATAACTTCTCCCAAAAACTGTCCTGGGCCAGATATTCAGTCTTACTTTTAAATTTCGCGCCAGTTGCTCTGGACGCGTGGTCCGCGAGCTCTAGGAAGCTTGTTATCTTGCCCGCGACCTTGGCATGCCTGGTGTAGGGTGTGAGGAGACGGAAAACGAGCCCCGAGCCACCCGGGCCTTCGTTGGGGTCGTCCCCTGTTGAGCTCTCGGTCGTGGCTCGATACTCGGGGCAAAGAGGAGGGACTTGTCCCGGCGCACGTGAGTGGCGCATTGTTTGTACTAGCCTGCATAGCTGGGAGCCCTGAGCTGGCAGGGCGGCCCCACCCAGGCATTGAATGGCTGCGAGGGCAAAGTGCGTTCCGGCGGGATCCGGATAGCAGCTTGAGAGCGGGAAGGGGGCCCCGAGCCGCCCGGGCCTTCGTTGGCGTGGTCCCCTGTTGAGCTCTCGGTCGTGGCTCGATACTCGGGGCAAAGAGGAGGGACTTGTCCCGGCGCACGTGAGTGGCGCATTGTTTGTACTAGCCCGCATAGCTGGGAGCCCGGAGCTGGCAGGGCGGCACCACCCAGGCATTGAAAGGGGAGGCGGCCGTGAGGGCAAAGTGCGTCCCGGGGGAACCCGGATAGCAGCTTGAGAGCGGGAAGGGGGCCCCGAGCCGCCCGGGCCTTCGTTGGGGTCGTCCCCTGTTGAGCTCTCGGTCGTGGCTCGATACTCGGGGCAAAGAGGAGGGACTTGTCCCGGCGCACGTGAGTGGCGCATTGTTTGTACTAGCCCGCATAGCTGGGAGCCCTGAGCTGGCAGGGCGGCCCCGCCCAGGCATTGAATGGCCGTGAGGGCAAAGTGCGTGCCGGGGGATCCGGATAGCAGCTTGAGAGCGGGAAGAGCACTACCACGCAAACCACACAAACTCATTCTCATTTGAAATTCGAAACAACACCCTCGTTCATATCTTCCTTCCTTCGCTTTTGTTTTCTGATACAATAGATAAGGGATTTTTTTAAAATTTATTTCTTCTCGTTCGACTATCGTCTTTCGGGGATTTTGACGGGTACAATGTTACATACAATGAATTTACTTGGCCATCCTCAGTCAACTGCTGGTCTCGGTATAACCCTTCACTATTTTTAAAATTTCATATTTGTATAACTTGACTAATGGAAGTTTGCATTTATTGTTTAGAAGTGGAGGGGTGTGTTTTGGGGGAAATTGAGGACAAAAGAGGTCTTTGGGGAATCAGGATCTAATGCGTGGAGGGTGATGAGCGTTTTGACAGTGATTGAATATTGGAGTGTTGGGAAGATAAGGGATAAGACCCCAAATTGCTAATTACTAACAATAAAACGAACTCAAAGATATTCAATATTAACAGTTACGAGAAACTTGTTCTATTTATTCAAAAAGTTTTAATATTTAGCCCCTCGAGTGGCTCTTGTGCAGCGTGCGAGCTTTCTGTGAGGCGGGCACAGTTTTGATTCCCGATCAGGACGAAAAGGAAGTTGTAGGCTTCGAATACTAATCGTCTCAGTTTCTGTAGCTGTATGCCAAAGGAGAAGCTCAGGCAGGCTAAATAAGCAAGGTGCGGTGATGGGAAATTCATGCTAGCCACATGCCTTCCTAACTCACAGTTGTGAAAAATAAATAGAATCATGGCCCGTGCCTGGGAATACCGCTAGCCGGCGGAAGTCTAACCCAATATGCCAAATTCATACATTTTCAAATTGAATTATTTATGTGAAAGGTACACATTCAGACAAAAAATACGCTTTTATATCCGTCATGGTATGCAAAATTTACAAATATATCGTCAACTGCCTTGCTTTCAGAACCGAATTGAACCTTCCTTAAATAGGAATACTTAAAAGCACTTCGATAAAAAATAATTGCATAAAAATAACAATATAAGATTAGTAGTAACCCATCAGATTGTGACATCTGAAATGTTATCGAGGGCTTATTCAGTTTCAACTTTAAGAGATTTAACAAGGATAAATAGTGTAATCTTTCTGGCATGTGATATTCTTTAAACGTCCATGTTTTACGAGATTCATTTTATTTTAATATTAACTACTCAACTCTTTAACTGATCTATAGGTCGTTATTGTAGAAAGAATATTATTAAGAAGTTAGTATGTTTTATTCGCGTGTCAAGCATACAAATAAATGCGGGTTCTAGGTATCTAATAGATAAACAACAATGCGAAAGATAGTAGTGCAAAATCCTTGGAAGAGTATAGCCTGCTCCTTAACTTATGTCTAAGCCATGCAATCAGAGCTTTTTAAACCCGTCGCCAACCCATTTTTATTTAGCGACATTATTAACTTTAAGATGTCCGAGGTCTGTGTTTGCATTGCAATCTGCCCAAGCCGCAAGAAATGTCATCTCAGGAACGTGAACATTATGTTCAAGCACCGACTGTACCTCTCCTTCACATGTTATTTACAGAATATCAACACTTTACATTAATAAAAATCATAAATACGAAAAACAATAAGGGAAAACAACTATGTACGATCAATTGTTGTTGTAAGCCACAATCACTAGTCACAATCACTGGTATATATTTCTACAGAAATATATACCAGATACATCGCAAAACTTCAACTCTGAAAAATATCTACAGAATATTCAAAGGACAACAATAATTCAGGAATAAGCCAAATAACGCAATACCAAAACTTCGTTCATAAAGATAAAATTATGTGTTATTCCTTTTCTGGTAAGTACTTACCATCAGGGCATGATTGAAATGATACGACTTCACCGTACACAACTCCAAGGACACAGAAAAGGGCGAGCAGGGCAAGGGACTTAGAGGCTGCCATGGCTCCAAACGAACGAATGCGTCCTCACACAACGAAGTCAAACGACAGTCTGAACGCACAGCACCACGGGCCGCCACCACGCAAAGCACATCTATTCCCCCCTCTTTTGGGCTGTTGCCAACAGTACTGCAGGGCGCGACCAGTCGCTACCCAGACCAGCGCTTATGACCAATGAAATGTTTTGGAGAATCGAGATATTGAACTAGCTAGGTCACAAACAAAATGATATTAAAAGAACGGACGTTGTGATTAGTCAACGGCCGCACGAGAACTCTGAACATTAAAAGCCATTTTTATTGTTTTCAGGAATAGCCTATAGACTAATTTTATTTAGTTATTCGAAAAACTCCGGAATACAAAATACTTCAGAAGCTTGGCGATTAATTACACATATCAATGATTTTTATAAAAAATAATTTGCGGAATATTTTTAATTAATAATACAGGTCAACAATATAACATCATTAGAAATAAAATTATGTTTAATTTTCTATGTACCACGTTCATATTCAAAATATGTACTTATAATTTCTAATGCACGTATCGTTTTTGCGATAAGACGATTTTAATTTTGCGAATGTGCAAATTATCCCCTAAAGTAAGAATACGTAGTTAACAATGAAAAATCATCAGAAAAGAAAATATGTGAGATTACTAAGAGTCCAAGTATTGTTCAAATTTTATCCAACATGAATAGTTTCAGAGATACGACGGTTCATATATGGTGACTGCGAATTCCAAAAGGTAAAGCCGTTCGTTCAGGAACTACTGTTATGGAGAGGTGGTTCAGGGCATCAACTGATGTCAGTGCAGTGCCTCTGTCCAGGAGGCCCTAGGGTCGAGTTCCGACAGTGGCAAAATTTTCGACTCTAGCTATTCAGCTAGGTCGAATTCAGTCGCTGTCTTGAGGAGAATTCTAGTGGCCGACTGCTCTGATCGGTAGTTTTCTGTGGTTTCTCCGATCAACGCCAGGTGAATGCTGGAGCAGTACCCTACCAAACGGGCCACGAACCGCGCGGTATCTATCCTTCCTCGTCCTTGTCCTATCCTCACTCCTTACATACACAAACTTATTCTAACATGCACTACACTACCACACATGCCGGGAGACCCGTCGGGAGCTTACAGCTTGTCCCGGCTGAGGCGGTGCTCCCGCTGGTGGGAGATACGTAGTTGGGAAAACACCGGTAGCTGACGGAAAGTCGGCGTCGGATCTCGCCATCTAGTGGGTTAAGACCACCGCCATATCCCGAGGGAAAACATGCACTACACTTACGGTACTAAGGTCCTTAGCAAAGCATTTGACGCCCCCGAAATCACTAACAGCCAATCAATCAATCAGGAACTGCTGATGCATAGAATGAAATGAGATTTTGTTTTAATTAACGTAGCTCGAAACACCTACGAAGTGTCTCTACTTTCTGAATAGCCACGTCTTGTCAATGGAGCTTTTTGGAATCTCGCCTGAGTGTACATTATTAACATTGACCAAAATTCGTGTTGCGTGATGAAGAGCGGGTATACCGTTGGTCTACATCCGTGTGTTATTGTTAATATTACCTTTGAAATTTTTCGAAAATGTAAAACATTCTGCTATGATTGGTTGCTTGGATGGTTCGTTAGTGATTCCGGGCGCGGCAACAGCTTAGGTCATTATTCCCGTAAGTGTAGTTTTATCCCCTCGGAAGATGGCAGTGATTTTTCCCCGCTGGATGGCGAAATCCGGCGCCGACCTACCGTCGGCTAGCGGGGTTTCCTCCTAGCCAGGACTCTCCCACTAGCGGGGCACCGCCCCAGCCGGGACAAGCTCTAAGCTCTCGACCGATCTCCCGGAATTTGTGTAGTGTAGCGCATCATTCTGCTATGTGTGAGGTTCCTTTACAACAAAAAGTCAGCGGCGTGGATACCAACATAACTGTCACTCCTCTTTATATAAAGCATGCAGTAATTGTTTGGTGAAGACGGTAGGTAAAACAAACTCTGGAGCATTTCAGTATCTCCGAGAAAAAATTCCAACAAGTGGTGCTTAAACAGCACGTACTTTCACACCATTAGTTATGAAAGTGAAATAGTTACAAGCGAAAATTAAGCAATTAGAAAATTTCAAGCAATAGATTTTTTATTCAAAACTTTAAATGAAAATATATTTCTGGCATTGAATTCATTTTATTAGGTATGCAGTGTATTCCCGAACATATGGGATGCGGATGGATTTTTTAGCCTTACAATATTCTTCGTAAGCAGTATGCGGGAATGTAAAATAATAAAAAGTTAATAAATAATTCAATACTAATACCATTGCCAAACAAATGCAAATAAATCGAAAAATGTATATAGTAATTATTGAAAACTATGGTATTGTAATATTCTGCAAATATATAAAAGTATTAATTTATATTACCGCAAACAAGAGGCAACCGGCATTATCGATTTCTGTTATAGAAGGATTATCCAAAGGATGAGCCAAAGTGACAGTTCGCGTAACAAGTGAACATCACATGTATTTCAGAGAAGTATCCCTCCGCCGCGACAGCTGTTCAGCCACGCCCCTTCGTAAAGTGTTAATGGCTCCTGTGAAAACATCCCTATGCAGAAGTCTAAGAGTTTCGCTGTGGTATATGCACGTCCGTGAGTCCGGGAAATATTTAAATTTAATTACGTATGTGAAAAATCTCTTAACATGCTCTCACAAGCAGTAAAAGAAAACTGCCACGAATGTAAATAGAAAGAAAAATGATTTTAAGCCGGAAACACGTGCACCGGTACGCATCTCGCATTCAAGTCTCGGTTTTAAAATAAACATAATATTCATCACACAAACAGTAAATTTAGTGTAATGTTTATAGAAAAAAAACTTTTTATAGAAGAGCACATACCACTGCACTTCCTAATTTCAATTATGTCTCGCGGCGCACTATATTTTCGGCAGACGACATCGCAAAAGAAAGCGTCGAAGCCATTACAAGTTAGCCAACTGCAAACAAACGACTGCAAGAAGGGAATCTAATGGGCTGAAGGGCACAACGACCACACAACCTTCAGGTATGTTGTCAGCACTGTCACTTTGGCTCATACTAAGGAAAATCGTTCTATATAAGTGCGGTATTAGGGTTACAACAACCATCAATGACCGCTCATGAATTCGTTTTCACATTTAACACAATTAAAGGTGGCGATTTAAATGAAAGAAAATAAATATAATATAAATATAATAAATAATAGTAATAAAATGAAATAATACACAGGTTCTAACTCACGTAGCATCCAATTGCGTAAAAAGGGAGCGAGCGACTAAAAGCTAGGAATATTTATTTCAAACAGGTTTTAAATAATTTCTAAAAGACTAATTTGTAAAGTATAACAAAATATCCAGTGTAAGAAACGAACAAAGAAATATGAAATAATGTACATGTTGCAACTTATGTAGCATCCAACTGCCACGAAACACATGTAATTTATGTTCACGAAGTGCAGGATTTTCAGAGGGGGTGATTAAGTTTGACGCCTAATTACTCAAAAAATACTTTTTTTTTTTTTTTTTTGAAAAATTCAACATTACCTTATTTGAAGACCTGTTTTTGATGAACACATTTCATAAAGAAAATAATTGTATCTTCATAATTGTAGTTGTAGGAAGACACCGAAATTGTTTAAAAATTTTTTTCAATTTTCGACATATCAGGGTTTTTAACCAACACGAGGACCTGAGCCTTTCTCTTATACATCCTTTAGACTATCCAGAAACAAAGTTAAACAAAATAGACGGCGGCATTCTTTTGAAAATTTTGAAATTGTCCGAGGAGCTTCATGTAAAGGACCTTCCAATATTAAAAATCGGTTTCAGATTCAAGGGGCCGCGACATCAACCAGATCGATTAGAGAATATCAGTTTTGGAGAAAATCGGCTGAACGGTTTAGCCGCTAGCGTTGTTCACAGACGGACAGACGTTTTGCCGTCAAGCGATTTTTCGATATCAAGGATCCATAAAACATCGATTTTGGCTACACCACGTGTTAGAGGATTTCTTTTCTAAATTTAGCAACTGGATTTATCCAATTTTTCGTTACCAGGGACCTGAAGGGTTTTTCCAAAACCTTTTTAAACGCGCCATGATCGCCAAATAGATGAAAATTCGCCGTGTTTTTGTACAGCATTACATAACTTTCTCTTCTTAAAACGTTCCTTCTTAAGCGCGAAAAAGTAAAAATTCGCGCGGCAAAATGAGATGGAATCCTCGTGAGATCCCACATCCGAGAGATTCTATATGAACACGCAAACAATGATCCCAGAAGCACAAGATGCCAGGACAAGTTTTCAGTGAGTGTGTGAACATTTCCTGGGGAAAAACAAATCTTCAGATTCTGTTTATGGAATGTTACTGTTGACTCTTTGGACTCTGAATATAGACTGTTAATGAATCAAAGAGATTTTTGTTCTTTTAAAAACTGGACTGGAGAATTCACACTTTACTCTCCCTTTACTAGCACAATTATAAGGAAATAGAATAGGACGATTTTTACTTTTTAATGTTATAAATGGATTCGTTATTGTAGAGAAATGGTGGGTGAGAGCATAAATTTGCTTGCAAAACGTTCACATTTGTTAAAACTGGTTTAGAAAACTATGATTACATTTCTGATGATTAGAAAAGGTTTCATTTTATATGGTGGGTGAGAGCATAAATTTGCTTGCAAAACGTGTTTTATCTGATGATTTAAAATATGAAAACGGTTTCTTCCATTTCCCATGTCACTGCAGAGAGTCGCTGCCCATGTCGCCGCAGTGCATCTGACCGGAATGTCCTAGGCTCGAGTCCCGACGTAAACAAGATTTTCGACAGTAACTTGTCAGCTTGGTTGAAGCAGAATTCTAGCGGCCGGCTGCTCTGATCGGTAGTTTTTCGTGGTTTCGCTGCTCTGATCGGTGGTTTCTTCGATCAACACCAGGTAAATACCGGAGCAGTGCCTTGAACAACGGGCCACGGACCGCGCGCGATCTTTCCTCCCTCTTCCTTGTCCTATCCTCTCCCCTTACTTACACACACACACACCACAAACACAGGATAAGGTGACGAGACATCCCGTATTAGCCGGAACAGTCCCTTTCTTCGGAGTCCTTGTGTTTTTGCCCCGTGTTTTTGAAAGGAAAACGGGACGCCAGAATGTCCCGTTTTTGTGACAATTACTAATAGGTATAAAGTGCCGTCTACAATTTTAAATTTATCAGAATGTATTCCGTTGGGTTTGCATTACTTTATAAAAAATTAAGCGTGAGTAGATCATACGCTCATGCACTACGTAACAATATTGTTTCACAGAGTTGAAACAAGACGGAAGAGGTAAGTAGAGGTTCTTGAAGTGAAAATGAGCTATCGCTTCATTTGAGTTTGTATACAGTATCCCTATCTATATCGTTACCATGACGTTCTGTAATCCGAACTCCAGTTTTTGTGAGTTTGATGCGACTTAATTGAGGCTATCTCAATGAGGTATTAGTGCAGTCGATGGGAGCCAAAGGGGGTCCACCTGCAAAAGGTGAGGTAGAATATTTTATTTTGTTTTAGTAAGAAACCCCAGAAGTTTTCCACCTGAAATACTTCGGGACAAGTTTTAACAGGCAGAAACAAAAAGTTACGGGATTTTTTTGTTGAAATAAGTTTTTAATGGCAAAATAGTTATGTACAATTTTAAAGCTCATAAAATTTCTACAAATTTGCTTCATAAATTATTTTCTCAGGCAAATAGAAACAGCTAACAGATTTTAAAAATTCATCAAATTTTCTTTTATACTGAAGTTGCACAAAATTACTAATTATCCCTCTAATGTAGTATTTATGAATTCCTAAGATCATTATAAATAAAATGTGATAAACACTAATGATTTTAATGATTACGGAAATTACATTCGCGTTTGAAAGTTCTGGTAAAAGTTTCAATAAAATAAAATGATGATCGTTAATTTCTTCTTCTTCTTCTTCTTCTTCTTCTTCTTCTTCTTATTATTATTATTATTATTATTACTTACAACAGATTTTGAAATGTTAAATCTCGTCCACGCCGTAAATTCTATATCGCTACTAATAGCGCTTCCACATCGCTGCTATATCGCTCGATTCCCTCAACCATTTTAGAACGAGAAGTTCGCAATAAAAACCGTAATCATTAAATGACGTTTAGGTATGTATATCGGGAGGGTGTTAGTGTGTTTTATATGTGAGGGGAATTTGGGCGAAGGTGAAATGGTTGTGGTGAAAAAGAAAGGAGACGTGTCAATTCAAAAATTGTTCTTGTGGGAGGATGTGACAGTACCTTAACCTTATCAAGTGAAGTATATTAATCCAAAATTGATTTTAGCAGCAACTCGAAAGGAAAGTGAGTATACTCAGTCAGGTATATCAACAGCTCTTAGATCATATAATAGATACAATTTGAAAACCCATTGTTTCCTATGTGGGAAAGAGAATGCGTGTGAATTTATGGAATCACAAAAAGGACTGTCCTATACACACAGAAATTGTGGGCACAAAATATGAAGTTTTTCTTGATACCATCTATAATCAACGCAGCTAAAACCGTCAATAAGAATGGGATCAACAAGTTACACACATTGCTGACGAGTATTTGGTCGTAGAAGAAGCTCGATTGCAGATTGGGGAATTATTGTCGTTATTCCTTCCATGATATGGAAAGTATTAGACCACCCAATATGTTCACATTACAAACTGCGTTTGCCAAACACGTACTGACAGAATGCTTCATTATTTACTTTTTGGTATTTAACAGAACGTCAATCGTTTCAAGTATTCGAGTTTCAATGATAAAGCGAATTCAATAGAAAATAAGATATCAACAAGGAACTTTGATCCAAACATTTTTTTGGCAATTCTCAAAAGGAAAAAAAATTTTTATTCCCGATATGATGGCATGCCCCAACGATATCCATTACTTTTTTCATGACCCAAATTTGCCGTTCAAGTTTTAAAACCCTGATTCAAATAATAAAGGAAAGCCCCTTTGTAGACGATTTAAATTATGAAAAAAATTTTTTCCCTGGTGGGTTTTTCCTTCATTTGATGCATCTGTAAAGGATCAGCGTTTTAAAGCCTAAATTTCATGTGAATTACTTTTTGACGAAGAAAGAAAACGTCTTTTTATTCTATTGAATCGTTTTTGATCTAAGTATCGCCCGGGTTTAGATAAATTTCCCCGGATTTTTTTAAAAAACGGCATGCCATTATACCCCCGTTAACTCACATATTTAATGATTTTTAGACTAACTTTTCCCCAGATTTTTTAAAAACAAAAAATTCCCGCTTTCCAAAAAGGCAACAAACAAAAATTCAAAATTACCCCCATTTCTTTCATCATTTTTTAAAAAATATTAGAGAGATTTTTTTACGTACGAATGGAAATTTTCTTTTAAACACGACGCGCTTTCAGATTGCAACATGATTTGAAAATCAAAACAAGGGAAACAGCATATTTTTTTTTTAAAGACCCCCCACATTGATAAAAAGAGGATATTATTTTTTTAATCTTAAAAAGTTTTGAGTCATTGACCCCAATTTTATTTCCAAATTATTCATATGGAATTCTTTATTGTTGATTTTATGTTCGTCCCTTAAACAAGATCCGAGAGTTGAAATATTTTACGGAAATGGAACTTTGTCCCACCTTTCCGATTTTTCCCGTTGCATGGGATTTCCCTAAAGGATCGATTTTGGCCCTACTTTTTCCTACTTTACGTAAACGATATGCCCCGACGATTCGAACAAGAAGGTTCTCGGGGATGATACGAACATCCTTTGACAAAAGAAAAGTACAATATCAGATGTTTCAAATTGGTCGAAAAAAAATTTAAATTTGAAAACGAAAAAAAAAGTTTTAATGCAGTTTTCTATTTCAAAAAAAAACGTGCCCATTAAAAATAACATTTACATTGACTGATGTTAAAAAAAATTTTTTAGGTCTCTAATTAGTCAAACTTAAATGGAACCCCATTTAAAAATTTAAAAACAAAATTAAATTTCATTATGAGGTTCAGAATTTTGAAAATTTCAGTCACCCTTAAACTGTCTTGTGTATACTTCGAATGTTCATTCCATGAGATATGGAAATTTTCTGGGAAAACATTTTAAAGCTCCAGACTTTTAGATTACAAAACGAATTGTAGAATAATAACCAAATCCCCCCCACGTGATTCTGTTTTCAAACTAGAATTTTTCCCATTACGTTTTTTTATTTAGAATCAGGGGTTTTTTGAAAAAATGACTTGCTAAAGGGGGGGAATTTTTTTTTCAAAAAAATCCCAAGTTATTACTTAAAACACTCGACGTAGAAACATTCTCGGTGGATAAACACCCAAACAAAAAATTCACATAAATACTTTTACCTCGCTTGCAAAAATCATGTCCGGGCCGAACTTACCAGATTTTTTCCGACCCTCTGCCCTTCGGACGAGCGACCAACGCTTTAGCTTCATTTCGGGGAGGGGAATTCATCTTGAACATTACAAAATGGGGGATGGGAGTTATTATAGTAAATATTTAAAGAATTTTAAAATAAACCAAAATTTTTCATAAATTTTTGTAAAACATTTAATTATAAAATAAAGGCATTTTCCAGTAAAAATTTTAAAACTGTTAAAAAACTTTTTGAAAATAACACGACAACGACTATTGCTCCAGTCTACTTTCGTTTTTATTGAAATTTTTAATATAAATGAAATAATTTGATTGTATATTGTCTAACCTATTTTTTATTAAAAAAATTTAAATAATTTAAAGAAATACGTTTTAGAGCAGTTTCCCAAACACGCTGAGATGGCTTGTTGGAAAATTATCATCAATTTCAGATGACCCAAAAAATTTATATATGGTCGCAAATTTAAATATTGTAATAAAATATTTTGATATGTAAAATCCCAAATAAACTTAAAGTAAAAGTTCATTTAGTCACGAAAGTTTTTTCCAACATTATGATTGAAGTAGTTAAGAAAAATGAATGATTTTGATTTTTTGTTTTGGGGATAAAATTTAAATTCCCTTTCAATTAACGTTAGGGATTGATTTTACATGGAGTTCTTACGCAAATATTAAAAATCATATGTACCTAGTCTTGAGGATTTTGGGAAAACCCCAAAAACAATTTGACTTTTTAATAAATTTTTAAATTTTAATGTTTGGGTAGAAACCCCAGTTTTTGCATTGTGTGAACATTGAGAACACACACACACACACACACAAAAAACACACACAAAACCCCCCTCATATAATATATTACTTAATGTAATTTATGTATGATTTAACCAACGCAATAAAATTTAAATATTTTAAAATTTTTTAAAGGTAATTTTACATTACGATTTTTTTTTTTTGAGAGACGAGAAAGCAAAAAGTTTTTACACGTCATCAATGTTAAACAAATTTTTCTAGATGGACCATAAAACTGTTTTTGTTTCCATTAAGAATCACTAGAGATTCCCCTTTATAAATTATTTCAAAATTGTAATTGTTAAAAAGTTTCAAAATTTTGTCAAATTTGGGAAATCTGTGTAGATAACGTTAGAAAATGAATGGGATCCTTCTGTAAAATATTGTTAAAAAAAATTTTCTTTTTTCTACTTTTTTTAATTTCATACAAAATTCCCAAATTTTATTGATATGTTTTCACAACGCATTTTATAAAATGCATATTCATAATTTTAATAAATTTTTAAATAAAAAAAAAATAAGTTTTTTTTTTATTTAAAATTTATTTTTTATAAATATTTAAAAAGATTTAATTAAAAGTACAAATAAAATTTAAAGGGTTAAATTTTTAAAACATAACTACAATATTTATTATTGTTGAAAGATTGCTACTATATTACAATGTAACTTTTTAAAATGTATCCCCCATTGATTGATATTTTTGGTCTTATATATATTCAAAAGATTTTACAAAGAAAATCAAAATCGAAAAATCAAAATAATTCATTGGCTTTTGGGTCGTACATTGGACCACTTAATGGGTCAAGAAGGAGAAATTCGCGGGGTTGTAACCAAATTTCGGGGTCACATTGGTCCTTTCTTTAAGTCTTGGGTTTCCAAAAGGATATAGATATTTCATTAATTTGAGAATACAGGATAATAAGAGAAATGAGAAAAATTGTCTGTTTTTAAAAAACGTTTTTGAATATGCATCAGAAGTCCTACTCAAATTTAAATTTTCTGTTTCGTCGATAAACTAAATTTTCCGTGAATTTTTTCGCCCCCAAAGCGAAAGTTTTTGGGTTGAGACCACATTTTAGTGGATCAAAATAGATTTTAATTGGGGAATTAATTTCTTTTAACATAAAGAAATATGAATTTACTTTTGTGCTAGTTTTTTTTCACTTCAGTCCGTCAATTTTTCGAAAAAAACAATCATTTTTTTTTTTACCAAAATAAACTTTTTCGACCTGTAAATTCGGAAAAAAGTTTTTCCATTAAAAAAGGACATGGATAAAGGGAAACGTTTACAAAAATTAAAAAAAAAAGAGAATATCTGATTTTGGGGATTAAAAGGGGACTCTTAAAAATAATCAAATTTTCTTTTTTTTATTTAATTTTTCAAAGAAGTAATTTGTTTTTGGGTTTAGTTTCCGGCAAGATTTAACAGATCTTGTCCTGCATACTTGTCCAGCAATAAAAAAAGGTTTCTTCACCCGTATCTTCCATTTCGGGTTTAAAGGAAATTTTATTAATTTTGCGAGTTTTTTTGTTTAATGCCCTTTTTTTGAATCTCACACCAATGTTTTTTTTTCCGTCAATCATCCTTATTCTTTTTATTGTCAAATCCATAGATTAAAGATTTTTTTTCCTGTTTTTTTCCCGAAAGGATCACCAAAGATAATTTTGATATTCTGTCAGCATGCATTCTGCAGCATACCATTGGTTGTTTGATTTCTTTTTGACCATTTGTCTCCAACTATTATCTGTCTAACTTTCGTTTATATTCTATAAAACAGTTTTAACAAATCGTTCCAAAATTCTTTTTAATTCAACGAGAGTTTATTGCATCATTTTAATTTTTTTCCGTTTCTACTAAAAAAATTTTCCCCATTGTTTTGATATTGTTCTGTTTTTTTTTAAAAATGTTTTTCAAAAATATTATGAAGTCTACAAAAATTTGGGCCCTTTCCCGTTTTTTTAATAAATTTTGGGCCCCCTTTCCAATATCACCATATATTTAAATTCTTTCCATGAAATAAAATTTTTTGTCTGATATATCAAATTTCCCACAACCATGTTTTTGACTTTTTTATTTATTTTGAGTCTCCTTTTTTTATGTTTATTAATTTTTTAAATTTTAAAGATACAAAAATATTTTTTTACCTATTTTTCTGATATGACCAAAAGGGAAAATAATTAAAAGGTTTTGCACCCCTTTAAGTTTTAAAATATCCAAAAAAATTTTTTTTAGTTTTTTGGGTTATGATAATAAATTTCAACATTTTTTTTTACCATTTATGACTTTTTTGGGGTCCCCAAAATAATGTAACAAGTATTTCAAGTCAAGTTAGGGGTAAAGAATGTTTATAAAAAAATTTAATAAATAAAAGATTTCATCTTCATTTCAACTAGTTTACCATAGTTCAATGAGAGAAAAAGAAATTTTCTGGGATGAAGAGAGGGAAATGACCCGAGTTTTTTATTTATCCGGGTTGGGAGGGTTTTAAAATGTTTTAGATACTTTGAATGAATGATTGAGAAGAATTTTTTACAATGGACTTGTTTATTAACAAACACAAAACAATGTATTTTGAATGTTAAAAGGGGCAGATAAAATATTTACTTAACTAATAACGAATATTTGTTATATAAATACATGGAAAAACCCAAGAATTTTTTTTTTCAACTCATCACTAATTATTTTTTAAATTTATTTAGGTGTTAAAAAACTACATTTTAAATTTTGTATACTTACGTATATACAGAGTAATATAGGGTATAGAGAATGTTATAAATGCTCCCAAAAAAACTGGGCATTTTCGGGAAAAATCAGCGCGTTCTGGACGAAAACAAAAAAAAATTGCAAATTAAGAAAAAAAGTCCCAACACGGGTTAGCTAACCCGTTTTTGGGATCCGTGATCCCAAAAAACCATAAAAAACGTCCGTCGCCCGTCTGATAAACCAGGCCAAACCATGCATACGTTTTTTTCCAAATTTAAAAAACCCTTTTCTTTTTTCCTGAGAAGAAGTTTTTAAAAAACTTTCAAATTTTGGGGAAAATTTTAGCCTTCCGGACTTTTAATTTTTTTAAAAACCTAAAATTGCAAAATTTTTTTAAAAAACTTTTATTTGAAAATCCCTTAAAAAGGGAAATGCCAATTTTTTCCCCCCGAATTTTGAAAATCCAAAATTTAAAATTTTTTGGGTCTTACTACAACTAAAAAATTTAAAAGATAAAATTTTGCTTCAAATGAAATGTTTGTTATAATTAGATTTTTTAAAAGGGAATAATTTTTTTAAGTTTTAGTTGATTTGCAAATATGGGGAAATTTGCAATTTTAAAAATTTAATAAAAAGATTTTCAAAACCTAAATTTTTTTCTTTAAATTTTTTTGTAATCCAATTCAGATATCCTAATAAACGATATTGTTATTCATTTTTTTTAAAAAATTACAAAAAAATTTTTTGAAAAAATTTCTCAGCTGAAATATAATTTAAAAGATTTGTATAGATTATTTAACTTGATAGAAGGTTAAATGATTTGGGGTTTTTCAAAACTAAATAGATTCCTGTGAAAAGATATTTTGAACGAAAAGTTGAGAAAATGTAAAAATGTATTTGTGCGGGATAGTTCAGCTGGCAAGAAACGGCAAGAACCATGTGAGCTGGCAAAAACCCTTTAAAACCCAGCCCAATAGGAAATTAAAAACATTTCAGAAAAAGTTTTTCCCATTCTGTAGCATTGTTCTTCTTTTTTGGTAGTGGGAAGGAAGCATTTCTAATTTTGCAAAAAAAAATTTCAGCAGAAAACGACCAAAGTGAGACAAAAAAAAAAGTTAATTACAAAGGAGTAAATTTATTAGGGATTGGGAAGGGAAAACGAACGTACCAATGAAAAACCAAAAGGTCAGAAAGGAAAATATGGAGGGGAATGATCTGTAAACGACCGTAACAAAAGTACATCAAATTTTTTCCGCTTTTTGTAATGGTATTTTTTCCAAAGAAAAAATTTTTGAACTTTTCGACATCATTAGAATTTTTTTTCTTGCTCGTCAAAAACCGCTGATATTGGGATTTGAACACGTTCCTCTATTGTGAAGCCAGCACCAAGGATTGGCTCCAAACAGTCGTACGTGACCGGAATTTATAAATTGAATTTACAAATTTTTGTCTTCAACCTTTGTTTTCCGACCTGCTTTTAAAATATTAAATAAATTATTTGAAAAGTAAGAGCAAAAAATCAGGGGCACATAAAAAGTTAATTTATTTAAGAATTTTTCTTCAGTACTATGTATTTTGAGGCGCTTGGTTTACCTGACGCTTCCCCCTTATCGTCTCCCCAATGAGATTATTAGAGGGAAAACCAAAAGGACGCCGAACCCCCCGAACAAAATTTCATTTGTAAGTAATTACTAGAATCTAAGAAACATTTATTGATTTCAAGAAAATCAATCATTACGCAGTTTTTATCTTTTGTTCATCTACCATTTTAAAAAAATAAACTTTTTTCTCTTTTATTTAATGTTTTCAAATATAAAAAAAGTTACACTATTCCCAATTTCTTCGTTTTAAAAAACCCAAACGACAATCAAATGCATATTAAATTATTAAAAGGAAATATTAAAAAATCTCAAAATTTTTTTCAAAAAACAAACTGAGTTTTCCATTTCTTCAAAAAGCCCCTAATCTTTAAACGTCACCCCCCAGTCATTTAAACAATTTTTTAAATATTAGAAGGTGTTGAGAGGATATTTGTTGAGTTTGTAGCGAAGGGATGTTGCTTAACGAAAGAAACAGAAAAAGTCGATTTCGAAAACGGTTTTAAACGTTTTAATATAAGAAAAGGTTTTCAGGTTTTTTTATTTAAAAAATTTTTTAAAATTGTAAATATTGTTTGCATTTTTGCAAAAAAAATGCCATCTTCAAGAAAGCCCATGATTGTTATAAGAAGAATTATGAAAAAAATTTTTTGAAAGAAAAATTTTTTTTTAAATTTTTGTAGTTGTGAAGACGCCCCAAAACAAATTTTTAAATTTTTTGAAAATTCGATTTAAACCCATGAAAATTGAACTATGTCATCCTTCTAGGATTTACTTATTTACCAGAAAATTGAAGGTTTTTTAGAAAATTTGAAAAAGTCCGAAAGGTCAAGTACCCCCCAAAATTTAAAGATTTTTCAAATTTTCCGTAACAAACCCCGAAAACGGGGTTTTCCATTGGGGACGTACGTGGGTTTTGGGAGTAGTAATCAAGAGATGGAAGGGTTTTATAAACCACTTTTCGACTCCAAAAAGTGTATTACCGTTTAATCGCGAAATCGATTTTTCCCTTTTATTACATCCTTTTTATACTACGTATAGCACGAATAACAGTATATGTCCCTACGAATATACACAACCTTATTGTGCATATGAGAAAATAAAACGAAGAAATTTTTTTTGGAATAACAATATCATAGTTCAAAATCCATCTAAAGTAACAAAGGCCAAAAAGGGGAGATAAAAAAATACTGAGAATTTTCTATTTTGATTTCATTTAATGAGTTTATTTTTTTAAAAAATGATTCATATTAAAAAAAGAAGTATTTATCTAACAAGAAAACGAGTAATTTTTCCAATCGGGAAACGGTAAAAGGGTGAAAATATCAAATGGGGAAAACACGAGCCCAAGAACCCAAAATGTAAAAAGCATTTTTTTGAAACTCATGGTCGAGCAACTGGTCAAATCGAACGATGCGGGGGGATTCCCCTCCGAAGGGAATTCATCTTTATACTCAATTAATATTATAGGTCCCAAAATGGATATCACTAACGAACGGGATAAATTTTATATATTTCCATAAAAAATGAAGATTTTGACAAACTTTTTTAAGTGAATAAAATGTTTCAAAAAGTTTACTATTTAAATTCTGAGGAGAAAATTTTTACAAAAATTATAAATAAATGCACATTTGTATAAAATTGTAAAAAAGGGGTCAAACAATTACATTTTATAGTATGTTCAGCAAAAATCTTATAAGCAATAAATAAAAACAGTATTTTTCCGCAAACATTTTATTTTAATTTAAATTAGGTAAAAAGAACGGGAAAGAAGAAAAAGGATCGGGGAGAACCGATCTCAAACTCCATTTAAAAACCCGTCAAAAATTTAGCTACAGAGAGATTTTTTCTTTTATAATCTGGTTTTTATCTAGAATACAAAAAATTTTTCTGTAATTTTTCCATTTTCTGAGAAAATTTTAAAACGAAGAAACCCTATTTCTAAACATATTCGTTCTCAAAGTAAATTTCAGGGAAAAAGCAAAAAGTGCAACTATTTTTTAAAAAACATGATAATATATTTATTTATCGAACTCATATATTTAGGAAATTTTATAAAAAATTTTATTTGATTTAAAAGAACGACTTTTCCAAGACATTTTTAGATCCGAAATTCACCCCTTTTTTTTTCCTATATTGAGACTAAATGAATGATTTTGATTGATCAATACAAGCATGGCGAAAATCATTGATATAACAAAAATTAAAAATTTCCTTATTTTCTTTGAAATTGGGGCTGATTGAATGGTAACCACTTTGTCTGTCTACCCCACTAAAGATAAGCCGACAAAACATTGTTTATTTAAAAAAGGGGATAAATAAAAAAAAATTTATTTTTACAACACGTCAAATGTACTTTTTTTTATGTTTTGAGTTTTAAATTTTTAAATGTGGCTCCACCACAAGATTTACATTAAAAAATTTTTTGAAGACCCTAAAGAAATAAAATTTCAAGTTACAAAAATTTGGGGTGGTTTTGTTAGATTTTTCAAAAGGGACAAAAACAAAAAGGTAATTTTAATGAGTTAAAATTTCATACTTTTTAAACGTAAAAAAAAATATTCTTTCCAATTAATAAAAGAAAAAGAAATTATTTTTTTTAAAAATTTTTTAATAAACCAAGACTTTTAGATTCTATTCTAGAACTGTTAAAAATGTAAATTATAGTGATTATCAACTTGGGACAGACTTTTCAAATTTTTTCTAAGATTACATAAAAAAGAAAGATATTGCAATTAGAACTGTTAATATTTTAGCCATCTCTTTCCCAAAATTTTTTTTTACATTGTTTGGGAAAACAAGATACCCGCAACAATTTAATATAATACATTATCGTTTACAAAAAAAAATTTTTTCCTCCTGAAGAATTTTGGGGAAAGCTCTCGTGAATGATTAATGGGTTTGGATCAGGTAAAAAATACATATCGGCAGGAGATCTTGGGGCCATTCCTCATCTATACGTTTAATCCAGGGGTATAAAAGGTACCAAAAACATGAGGGGTGTTGAATGAATTTATCTTGAAATTTATTGTTTTAAATGTAAACATTTACTTCAGGTTAAGAAACTCAATCTTTAAAAAATGTGGGAACCCTCAGCGGAAAACATTTTATAGTTATTCAGGAAAAATTTTTATCGTGTCTTTTGTAGGGCCCGCAAGTAGTTCATCCTGGAACTCATCTGCCCTCCCATATCTTCAAAGGGGTTACATTACGGATAAGACTGAACTGTAACCGTCGAAACACCAGACGAAAAAGAACCGGTAGTATTAAGGAAGTAATATGATTTTTAAAAACCAATTTCCAACTAAGAGAATTTGGGCAAAATTGTTTTTATGAAAATTTAACCAAATTGAATATTAAAACAAAAAATTTTTAAATTTTCTGCAAAAAAAATTGATTGATTGTTTCAAGAAATTATAAGTTATAATGTAAAAACGAAGTATTAAAACAAAACAATATTTTTTCCTTTCCGTCCCAATATTATACTATTACATAATTGGGAAAAGAGTTTTCCCCGTAAGACTTATTTTCAATTTTAGTTTTAAAGAAATTTTTTTTAATTTCTTATAATTCCTCGAAATAAGACCACCCCCGGTCAGATATAAGAACGGAGGTTCTGGTGCATGATGGAAAACCTGGGCCCCTTTGGCCCCCTAAGTCTTTTTAAAAAATTTAAAAATTAAAAAAATTGCATAATACTGAAATTCCCCCTAAAGAAGAAAAAAATCACCTTTTGATTCAACTCCGTTAGCGTGACAGGACCCCTGACGTTAACCATTTTAAGGGTTTCTGTTTTGGCCACGAAAAATAAAATATAAAAAAACCTAAAAAGAACATAATCGTTTCAAATATTTTTTTTCTGGGAACTTTTAAGTTTAAATATAGTATAAATATAAAATAAAATGTATAAAAGAATATTAAATATATTTAAAATAATATAATTTATTTTTAAAAAATGGGAAATTTTCTCTTTGAAAGAAAGTAAATTTTTTTTTTTCTATGGGACTTAGTTATTTCATAATAAAAATGAAAAGGGGCTTAAAATTTGAGAAGAGCAATGTCTAGAAAGAAATTTAAAAAACTAGGGTTAAAAAGTACTTTTTACCTATTTTCAAAACTTATGCTGTCTTAAAAGTTTAAAAATTGAAAATGCTTATTTAAAAAATTACAAGGGTTTCATCAAGGGAAAATTTAAATTTTTAAATTTTTCTTGTAGGGAAAACTTGAAAATAGTTTTGAAACAAAACCCAATATTCTTTAAACATTCCCACATCCAACCATAAAAAGTAATAAAAAATTATGGGGCATTTGTTTGAACATTTTAAAAAGTCCCAGGGGCTTCCAAAAATACCTCCCCAATTTAATATGTTTAAAAACGCCAACATCAAAAATGTTTGGGAGTTTTAATTTTTGGGGAAAATTGAACGGTTTAGCGCTATTGTCAGGGGCGGACGGAAGACATTTTACCGTCTGATTTTTAAAAAAAACCCCCAAAACATGGATTCCCACACCAATGATTTGAGGGGTTTTTTTTAAAGCAAGTGGGTTTATCCATTTTTTTCGTCACGGGCCGGGAATATGCTTTTTCGCAGACACCGCCGTTTTTCTACAAAACTTTCTTTCCCAAGAAGAAAGTAGCAATATATGAGAAAAAATTTAGATTATGTTCAGGAAAAATTTTTATTTTTCACTGCAAAGCAATTTTCCCAAATTTTAAAAAATTTATACAATTTTTTTAACTTCTTTTAAAATTTGATACTGAAAAAAAGGTTCAAGAATTTTAAACAATTGAATGTAATGTTAAAATCCCAGAGATATTAATAAAAAATGAATTTATAAGATTTTTTAATAACTATAGGGATCGAATGAAGAGGTGAAAAAAAGAGTTCTTTTCGAAAGTTTCTTGCAAGAGTAAATTCATACCCCCCAGAAAAAATTAAACTTGGGGTCAGAACCCAATAACTTGCTTTTAATATCAATTTTTTAAAAAAACATTGATTTTGAAGTCAGAAGTTTTAATTTTTTTGGGTACCCTGCGTAAAAGGTCCTTTTCCCACAAAAATCAAAAAAAAAATACATGTTGCAGATCTTTTGGAAAAATTTTTGGGGTTCGTGATTTAAAAGGGAAATTTTCCTTTAAAACCCCAAATAATTTTTTTCTTGATACTTTTTTCTTTTATGCTGGGAGAGAATGTAAAAAAGTAAATATTTAAAAGTCTTAATAAATTAGTCCAATTTTTTTCCCTCACTGTCTCAGCTTTAAAAAATATGGAAAAATGAAAGAACAATTTTAGGGGATATTTAATAAAAATTTTTCCCAAAGAAAAAAAAAGTGTGAATAAAAAATTTTTCTAAATGAATATCATTAATATTGAAAATTTTAAAAAGAAAAATTTTAAATAATAATCGAATTATTATATATGAAATATTTTTTATTAAAAACTGTTTTATAATATATTTGCCCAGGGAAAAAAGTCCTTAGGTTTTATTAGGAAGATTATTGAAACCGATTAAATTGTGAAAATTTTTGACAAAAGTTGTTTTTTTTATATTTTTAATGTCTCTTTAACTACTAGGTCATAAAAAACCATTGGGCTTTTATGTTTTGGGGTTTTTAGAGAATACGTAAGGACATCACGGGAAACACATCTACCGAGGCAACCGCGGGCCCTTTTTGAACCGGAAGTACGGTTCTCCCTTTTCTTTTTCCCAGTAAACCTTTGACACAAAACCAAAAATCAAAAAAAATCAAAATCCTAACTCCATCATGAATTATTTTTTCCGGGTTTCCCCCACGGGGGAAAAGGGGAAAAGCCCCACAGGGAGAAAGGGCCCCGAGGAAACCGAAAAACATCTTTATGGAAATCATTTTACTACCAAGATTTTATCCAACGTTGAATTGAAGAGAGTGGAGAACTTTTTCAAACCCCAAGGTCAAAAACCCTGTCGGGGCATCCGGGCCCGCCCGAGGCAAAAATTGTTTTTACCTGGGGCGGCACGCCCCTTTGCAGACACTCGGGAGTTTCCCCCCCCATCCCCCCGAAATGAAGAAAGACCTTACTGTTAAATGCCCGTATATAAAAAAAAGAGCCGAAAAAGGTAGTTTGTCGATATAGAAAAATGCCTACTTTCCCGAACCTTTTAAAATTTTTCATGGATTTTTAAATCAAACGTGAAGGGATGATTTTTTCATGCCTTTTTTAAAAAATTTTGGGTTTTTTATGAAATGTTTTTATTTTTTTCATTTTAAAATTTTATATTTTTTTGTTTTTACTTTTTAATTTGTAATTAAAAAAAATTTTTAAATTTTTTATACAATTTCAAAAATTTTTTGAAAAAATTGAACATGTAATTGAAAGATATTTGAGCAAATACAGTTTTTTATAAAAAGAAGGTAAAATTTTTTTCGGAAATAATAAAGACTGTAGTTTGTTTTAGATTTTAGAACTTTTAAACTATTTAACTTTGGTTTTCCGGGTTTATCAAACCAAATGTATTTTGGCGAGGGGTTGTATTTGGGGTTTGAAACAAATTTTGTTTTATACTTCAATGGGTAAAAATTTCACACCATTACAAAACAAGGGCGGTGGTTTTTTAATAAAACCGTTTTACCAAATGATAAAACGTTCAAGTTTAGATGTGAATTTGGGGAGCTTTTTAATCGAACTAAACACCCAGAAACTGTTTCGGGGCTAAAAAAACCAACATAAATTGGAAAAATAATAGATTGGAAAAACGTGTTCCCCTTAAATATTTTAATTGGAAAAATTTTCCTGAATTGAAATTTTTAACTAAATACCAAATTCCTTTAAAGTTTATTCAAACAAGTTTTTTTTCTTTTTTTAAAAGCTGTTTTTAAAAAAAATTACATTTATTGAAATTTTTAAAGGGTTTTTAAATTTTTTTTTTTTTACTGGGTTTTTCAAAATATTTAAGAAAAAAATTTAACTTAGGGGTAGATTTCCCCAAAAAAAGAATTAAAAATTTTTGTTTATATTATTTTATTTATTAAAGAATCAATTTTTAAATTTTTTTAATATATGTAATTTATATGTTGAAATAATTAATTATGTTAGGGCCATTCAGGCCATATCAGATTTTATGTTGCCCGTAACCTTAAATAAATAAAAAAAAAAAAAATCACTGGGGAAGGATAGATATAATTTCCCCGTGTAACAAAAAAAAGCAACTTTTTGAAAAAAATATGAAGAATAAGAAAATTTTATTTTAAATATTTTTAATGAGAGGTTCCCCGTTCCTTTTTAGATTATCACTATAAAAATTTCATCAATTTTTCAAATAGTCTAAAAATATTAAAAGAATTTTGCAAAAGATAATCATTGGGGAACCCCGGGAGTGATTTTTAATTGATTAAGAAATCACGTTTCATGCACCTGCTATAGAAAAAATGGGGTTAATTTTTAACGTAAAATGTGTATTGTTTCTTTAATAAAGGGTTAAGCAAATACATTTTTTTAAAAATGAACATGAATTTAATTGTTATAGAAATGGATATTATGAAATGCATTATATTGTGTTTTTAAAAATTATTATGTAATAGAGTTCTTTTCTTTAGAACCATTAGATTTTAAAATAGTTGTGAAACAAAACTTTCAATAATTAATTTTAAATTCTACAAATTTACAATATTAGATACCATAAATTAGACTTATTTTCATAGTAAAGAACTCGATAAAAATGTCACAGCCCCTTCCCGTGACCCGCTGCCCCTTGGTTCGTCAGCGTCCACGGGGTTCAGGGCCAACGTCCAGTGCAATTGGCGGAGTGATCCCGCGCCCGCGCGCACCAATCCGTTTTGTTTCTGTGCCCTCCGTTACCTCCTCTTACTTCCTCTCACCCTCCCTCTCCTGTTACCCCTGCTCACGTTAGAGAGGCAGCGTCACTGACCTGAGAAATTGCTCCGCCCCTTTGAGATAATAGGAGGAAAATCTTCGAGGGAGGAAGGGGACGTGTCTGAAACTTGGAGCAAAAGCCAATGATAAGAGCGATACGCCTCGACGCCAGGATTGGTCAAGTGTCCATCGATGGTTGTCCAAGCTGTGAAAAGCCAGATTTGGCCGCACAAGGCATCGCCTATATTCTGTGAGAGTGGGTATACATTATTTTACAACACTTGCCAGATGACATTAAACGTTTAAAATTTCAATAGAAAAGTTTAAATCCCAAGGAAATCGTTTCGCTGCATAACTGTTTTATACAATTAGAGACTATACTGAGCATCACAAGAAAAGGAACATTAATTTTAAAATGATACATAATGCATTATTTACCATTTGGACTGTATAATGAGTATAAACAACCTGTAACAACTATTGTACTACAGTTCCTGGTCAATGACCCCATCTCGATCAGGTTTTTCGTCCAGTTTCCTGATCCATTGAGCAAATGCTGAGATGGCCCCTTGTTTTGTTCGGGACATAAATGTAACTTCATTTCTGTGCACGTCTTCTAGAATTCAGTGAAACACAATTCTTCAAATTATCGTTTCCATGTTGTCGCGGCAGGAAGTAATAAGAGCCAAAATTTATTGCTTATTTTCTTTGAAAATAGATTTTATTACATGGGAGTTTTTTTGTTGTTTTTTTTCTCCCTTTCAAAATTCAAAATTTATTGCTTATTTTCTTTGAAAATAGATTTTATTACATGGGAGTTTTTTTGTTGTTTTTTTTCTCCCTTTCAAAATTCAAAATTTATTGCTTATTTATCCTTGAAATGTGCACACAATTCACTTTTCCCATAGCACGTCATACGCAGTTTTTAACTGTTTTTTTGACGCAAATAAATAAATAAATAAATAAAAGTAAATCGTGTTGGTTGGGAGAACGTACAGGCCTACAGTCACTTATAACAGAACATACAAACGCGAATGTAACCTCAGTAATAATTAAAAACATTAGAAACTAATCGCTTTTTATTTATAATGCCCTTGGGAATCCATAAATGCTACATGAGAGAGAGAGAGAGAGAGAGAGAGAGAGAGAGAGAGAGAGAGAGAGAGAGAAAGAGAGAGAGAGAGAGAGACAGACAGACAGAGAGAGAGAGAGAGAGAGAGACAGAGAGACAGACAGACAGACAATTAGTAATTTTGTGCAACTTCAGTATAAAAAAGGAAATTTGGTGAAGTTTTAAAATTTTCTTAGCGCTGTTACTATTTGCTCGCTTTTCCACAAATAATTACATTTTATTATTTGAAGTTCCAGCTTCTAAACATTAACTTTATAACTAAAAGCAAATAACAAATCTAACTACAAAATAAAATACTTGCAGACTCACATATATAATTTTTGTGGAGTTGTACATAATATTCCAACACTATCAATAAATTGTCATACTGTAAAACTTATCCTATTTTTATATTTTTCTTCTATTGTATTCATAAAGAAAGTTTTGAAATTGATCTGTCAACTCGTGACCTTGAAGGGACTTACTGTTTTAAGCTGAGTATAACATGCGGAACTTCATGCACGGGTACGACGACAAAAATATATATGTTTAATGTCCTATGTGTTAGTAACAAGTAGTATAAAACTTATTTATTGAAAAATATATATGAATTCATTCATTAGGAGCAAGTGACATGCAAAACAACTGCACAGATTAGTCTTAATATTGTTATGATCATTGCTTAATTAACAACCACTGCACTAAACTTCTTTACATACAGAAGAAAAAGTACATGAATTAATATGACAAACAACTGTACAAATTAGTCTTAATATGTAAATGCTCATTACTAAATTACACACCACTGTTCAAAATTCCTTCGCATATTGAAGAAAACATTTTACTGGATGTAGTACTGAAAACATACATATTTTCCATTTTACCATTTTTAACCTAAGAACTGTGTAAATAGTAAAAGTGAGATTTCTAGTGAACAGCTGCCATACTACTAAAGAATTATTCACATTCTCCCTTCTGCAGTATTATTTTCAATGAAGGAGTGAGTACTTCAGCAAGTCGATCTTCCCCTTTTAGTAGATTCGAAATTTTAGTAGACTGCCCATCTCTTGGCATTTGTAATTTTGTTTTGACAATTGTGACACTCGTTTCGTCAAACAATTCAGTTGTCACAAATTTCTGTAAAAGAAGACGTTATTTAGACTGTATATGATATCTATATATTGTATATTGTACATTACTGTATATTCTGTATTGTATATTATTGTACTTTTTATTCTCTCAACCTACGTCAATTATTAAACACTTAACTCACAATGTTTTGTTGCCACTTTGTATATAACGCGGACAAAGAGCAATGCATGAGTATTGACATTCTTTGCCACAGTTACGGCTTTCTTTCAATGTTCACAAGGACATTACATTACCTTATTCAAACTCCAATGAATTTCGTAATAATTCTGGATATTGATGAAATCAGTGGTAGATCTCAGACGTCATCCTCTGGTGGCGCGCAGCTAAACTATTGGCATTGATGCACTCTTGAATTTGTGATGCAAAGCTAGGCGAAAAATGTCCAGAAAAGTAATTATTTTAAAAATATATTACTGTTTATGTTTGTAAATCATTGCATATATAACTACAGGCCTTTAAAGGTTGCTAGCACAAAAGTTTCATCGGCATTGGTTCAGTAGATTCAGAGATTCCCTGCGCTGTAAGACAACGCACTTGGTCTTATATATTAGTATAGATATAGATGTAGATATAGATATAGATATAGAATAGATATAGATGAGAAGATGGTGGATGGTTCTAGACATGTTAAATAACCCTGAAGGTTATCGGTGGAAGAGCAATTTATTGTGAAAG
Organism: Teleogryllus oceanicus; assembly: GCA_964035755.1. NCBI lineage: Eukaryota > Metazoa > Arthropoda > Insecta > Orthoptera > Gryllidae > Teleogryllus > Teleogryllus oceanicus. Next base: position 66,622,940 of record CAXIVR010000013.1, read on the forward strand.
CTTTACCCCATCTTCCAAGGTTTGTTGTGAAAAGAAATCTTCAAAAATCTATTAAGCTGGCTTTGCAAAGAAGCAGTTTCCTTGCGTGTGTAGAGGCCGCAGTACATCCAATAACGGTCATTGACATAACTTGTGAACATTTTGTATCAATGATCTTGAAGAACATTGTCGTTATTACTAATGAAGTAATTGTGAGGCCTAAATACTTGCATTCAAAGCCTCTACCTCGAAAAGTTCAGCGTTTGTAATGCGGATCTCCGTACATTTGCAAGCAGCAGCCGATCCAGGAAAGGTCGGAGAGCAGCGTGCCAGAGCACATACGGGTATTGTGTATAAAAGTGGCTAAACTTATTTCTTGGCTACAATTTATTTAAAATAATTTAAATTGTATATTTACAAGTTTACTATTTTGGGTAAGAGGTACTACTAAAAAAAGCTACAACACAAATTATTTAATGGGCTAGTTTATGGGTTATAGAAACTCAAAGGCTTTCACGGCTGAGCCATTACCGGACTGATGCCAGTCAGCCGTCGTCCTCGACACTTCGCCCGAAACCTCGCCACTGAGGATGCCCACCGCAGTCGTGGGCGAAAGGTTTGGCAGTTCAACGCCAATTGGACCACTGCCCATCAGCCCGGAAGACATAAGTAATAAGTAGAAACTACTAAATAGTTATTGTTAAATGTGTTACACTAGTCTACTTAAGAATATTTTCTCTAATTCATGATATTCCCAGTCGCTACTATGCTTTTATCATCACTCATAATGTTCTTCTTTTTCTTCTTTCTTCTTCTTCTTCTCTTCTTCTTCTTCTTCTTCTATCATCATCAACATCTTCCATCTCCATCTTCTACTTCCACTTTCTTCTCCTCCATCTTGTTTTTCTGAGTTTTAGTGTAGCATCTTCTAAATGTACAGCATACGTCGTTAAAAATTTAATGCGTCTTTGAGAACAGCTTATTTGTTCCCCTTTACTTCTGCATTACTGAATAACAAGGATAGATGACTCTGAATTTCGAATATTGCCTTCGGGACAGGCCGACTTCTACAAACACTGATAGAGCTTGCCTTGTCACGGAATGAATGCAATTTTTTTCGTGTTGCTGAAAGCTTATTATTGCCTTACGCACTTTTGACGCTCTTTTTCGAGATTCCGACGTTTCTTTCATAACATCAGAAATATCTCTTTAACCAGTAGCTCTTAAACTCATTTGAGCAGCATAAGTCAATTTACTCAGACACTTGCTTCCGTAACTCTTGTGTTTTGCGTCGTTTGCTGCGGTCATTTGAATCTCCGAATTCCTTCATCGGTCGACCCGGTTTTTATTTAGTCCATATTGGTAATTTCACAGCACCGATAAGCCACATTTCATTATTTTTTACAAATCTTTCTTCCATATTAAACGCAGCTGCCCATTTTTCTTTGAATTCAGACTTGAAAAATCGTAATTTACGTTTAAATTCGTTCACTTTTTCCGATGGACAATTTATGATTTTCACAGGGGCGTTTATTCCATGGAAGCAAGGAAATTATATTTTAACCACTTGACTAACAATTTAGGATAATTACCCGTAATCCAAGTTAAACAGTTCTAACAGGGCGCATCCAATCTTATCTTTCCAAAATGAGCTCTGCATGCGCCCATGAGCTGACTGCATCCAGCGTCTCATAGGGAATGCTGTGATCAGTAGAGACAGGATTTTTATGTAATTACATATTTTTTGTCTTTCTACTTACCGTCCTGAAAATTATAATCTTGGCGAATGGTCGAAAATATTTTTACGTTCTATCAATTTTTCCCCCTTTATTTCATTTTTTAAATGAAAAAAGTATTCTAAAATAATCAAAATTTTTCTAAATTGTTCCCGTGTGAAGACGCGGCCCCAGTCCGGCGCACGCCTGAGTTATCTCAATGGCGGGAAGTGCGTGTCAGCGACTGAGATCATTTTCAACTTGAAGTGTGAAAACTATCACTGACACCGCGTTTCGTGACATTTAACCTAAATTTTCGAGAAACTTCGGTGAACGCCGACCGGTCGACGTAGAACACTTACTAGATGAGAATGTTGACGGTTGCACTGTTGCAGTACATTTTCTGGTCGAAGATATCGCCAGTTTGTACAATCGCTTCTATTGCGTCTAGTCTGGCTGGGAAACTACAGTCCTGGATAGCAATAGATGAAGTTTTTACTACAGATTGATTCACTGGCTGAATGATTTTTAAAACGTTCGCATTTTTTTAAAATTTGTTTAGAAAATTTTTTAATATTACATATTATATCCGATATTACATATTTACTACATATTCTCACTGTTTTCATTACATATTTATGTACATATTTTGAAGTTTCATACTACATATTTTTCCGGTCTCTAGTGATCAGAATATATGCTGGCGCGTGTGGTGGGCGCGCGCAGGCTCAATTCAGTCGAGCTCGCCTTTGGCGCAGGGCCAGTTGATTCAGCGTGACTCACAGCGCGTGGTGGGCTCCGCATGTGCTTATCGGTTCAGTGTTTAAATTATCCATTTGTAATCTTTTCCATGTTAATAATGTTGCTAAAGAATGGCACATACTTTCTCATAGCAAAGTTTTCTAAATTTTTGGCTGTGGACTGGCTTTCCGGTCTTGCCCCATCCTCTTTCCAGCTACATATTCTCACTGTATATATGTACCTCTGCTGCACAAAAATGGCGATGTCCTGAGCCGAACTTACCAGAGTTTTCGACCCTGCCTCCCTGGATCGAGCTGACCAATCCGCTTTAGCTTCATTTCAGGAGAGGGACTATTCATCTTGAACATTACAAAATGGCGGTGATGGCGAGTTATATTATAGTAATATTTGAATATAAATATTAAATCAACCAACAGTTTTACATAAATTTTGTATATACGTTTAATTACATAAATAAAGGCATGCAATTTCCCAGTAAAACATATTTTAAAACTGTTATAAAACGGTTTTTGCAAAAATAACACTGGATAACGACTATTAAGCTCCATGTCTACATTTCGTCGTTTATTATTGTAATATTTAATATAAAATGCAAATAATTTGCATTGTATGTCATTTCTAACCTAGTTATTTTATTAGAAAATTAATAACTTAAAGAAATACGTTTTAGAGTCAGTTTCACAAACACGTCTCCGAGATAGCAGCTTCAGTTGTGAAATACTCATCATCAATTTCTAGATGACCCAATTAAAAATACTATATGGTCGCTGGACATTAATATTGTAATAAATAGTTTTGATATAAAAAATACTAAATAAACTTAAAGTTTTTAAAAGTTCATTTATACAAAAAGCCCCCAGACATTATAATTGGTAAGTGCAGCGTAAGAAATGAATGATTATTGATCTTTTTTTTTGGGATCACAAAATTACCTTTTCAATCTAAGTTAGGGGGATTGCTTTTTACATGGATTCTTTACCAAAATTAAAAATCATATGTGAACCTGTCTTTGGGGATTTTTGCGTGAGAATCAAAACGAATATGACTCTTATAAAAATTTTTAATATCTTAATGTTTGCGAAGGAAAAAAACCAGTTTTTGTCTTTTGGGGTGAAATTTGGGAGGAAACACACACACACACACACACACACAACACACAAAACCCCCTACACAAATTTTATTTAATGTAATTTTTTATGATTTAACCAACGAATGAAATTAATATATTTATATTTTTAACAAGTATTTTTTATTTTACGTTTTTTTATTTTCGAGAGACGAAGCCAAGTTTTTACGTCACGGAATGTTACACCCATTCCAGAAAAACAGACCTATGAAAACACTGTTTTTTTAATCCATTAAGAATCATAAATTTTTGTCTAAATTATTTCAAAAATTTTTAATAATGTTTCAAAATTTTGTCAAACTGAAATCGTAGTAATCTTGAAAATGAATAGGATCTCTTCTAAAATATTGTTAAAATAAAATTTTTTCTTTTTTCTACATTTTTTTTTTTCATACAAAATTCCAATTTTTTGGGATGTGTTTCACAAATCTTCGTAATTTATGTATTCATAATTTTTAATGAATTGTTAATAAATTTAAAAAAAAAAACAATTAATTTTTTTTTTGGGGGAAAATTTTTTTGTTATAAATTTTATAAAGAAATTTTAATTTAAAAGTACTATAATATGAATTAAGGGAATTTAAACTAAATACAATATTTATTATTGTTGAAACTTATTGCTACTATATTAAATGTAACGTTTTAAAATGTACCCCCCATTGATTGATAGTTTGGTTCATATGATATTCACGAGGATTTCAAAAAAAATTTCAAATAATAACGAAATAACCTCAAATTTATAATTCTTGGCATTTGTCGCACCCGGGCGACCACTTTGCGGTCGGGGAAGGAGAAATCGGGGCTACGCGGGGGGTTTCAAACCCAAAATTTCAGGGTCACCATTGCTTCCTTTATTAAGTTTTGGGACCAAAGTGATACAGTTTTTCAACATTAACTTGAGAATACAGGAAACCCAGAGAGAAAATAAACTGTCGGGATTTTTAAAAAAAATCTCCCTTTTGGAATACTGCATCAGAAGTCCTACCAAATTAATTTTCTGTCATTCGTCGAAAAACGGAAATTTTGTGAATTATTTATCCCCAAATAAAAAAGGGGGTTAAAAAACCCACATTTTTAAAGTGGACGAAAAAGATTTTTTGGAATTGAATTATTCATTTAACATAAAAAAATGTAAATTTATATTTGGTAGTTTTCTCTTTCACTTCAGCCCCGTAAATTTTTTCAAAAAAAATTTCAACTTTTTTTTACCTAAATAAAATTTTTTTCGACCTGTAAATTGGAAGAATAGTTTTTCCCCATTGAAAAGGATCATCCCAAAAAGGGACAAAGTTTAAAATATCATAAATACCAAATGAGAATTTCTGTTTTTTTGTTATTAAAGGACTTCTCTAGAAAATAATAAAATTTTTTTTGTTTTATTTAATTTTTTCAAAAAAGAACAATTTTTTTTGGTTTACCGGAAGATTTTAAACAGATCTTGCCCCCTTTCGTAGCAAATAACAAGGTTTTTATCCGGATTTTCCCATTTTAAGGTAATTATTAAATTCTAAGCGAGTATTTTCATTTAATGACCTTTTTTCGCAATCTACACCCCAATGTTTTTTTCCGTGGGCATTTTCCCATTCTGTCCCCTTCAGTCAAATGATACGTTTTAAAAGATTTCCCCTTCCTCGTTTTCTTCGAAAGGATTCACCAAAGAAAATTTTTTTGATATTCTGTCAGCAGCTTTTCCCATACCTTTGGGTTTGTTTGGGATTCTACTTTTTGATCCTTGTCTCAATAAATTTTTTCGTCAATTTTTTCTTTTTTTCATCAAACAGTATACTGACAACATCGTTCCAAAATTTTTTCATAGCATTTAACCGAGAGTTTATTGCACTTTTTTTTTAATTTGTTTCATAGTAACAAGTTCCACCATTGTCTTGATATTATCTCAGTTTTCCCAAAAATGTTTTTTATAGAATATTCAAATTCAAAATTGGCCTTCCCTAGGTTATATTTTAATAAAGCAATTTATTAACCCCTGCTCCAATAATCACCCATATTTTTAAATTTTTCCTATGGAAAAAACTATTTTTTTCAGATCATATCAAATTTCCTACAACCTATGTTTTGACTTTCATTATTTATTTTGAGTCTCATTTTTGTTTTATTAATTTGGATTAAATGTTAAGATACAAAAATATTATTTTCTACCTATTTTTCAAGTGATTTGTCAAAAGGGAACCCATGTATGAATTCAAAGGTTTTTGCAGCCGTTCTCAAGTTTTAAAAGATATCCCCCAACATTTTTAGTTTTTTGGGATTATGCAAATAAAACCCTTTCAACATTTTTTTTTAATTTGCATGATTATTGGTCCCTAAAATAATGTAAAAGTATTTAAAATCAAGTTAAGGGGTAAAAAATTTTTGATGAAATATTTATAAAAAAAAAGATTTTCATCTTCATTTTCATTACTTTTTTAAATTTAGTTCAAGAGAGAAAAAATTTTTCTAGGAAAGGGGACGGACCTGGTCTTTATTTTGACCGGGTTTGGGGATGGTTTAGTAAAATAGGAGCATCCCTTGAATGAATGATTAAAAGAATATTTAATAATGGACTTGTTTATTTCAATACTTCAAAAAAATGTGTTTCAGAATTTAGAAATGGGCAGATAAACATATTTACTTCAACTAATAATCAAATTTTTAAAAATTTACAGGGTTTTTAAAACCCAAGAATTATTTTTCAACTTAAAACTTTTCCTTAAAATTTATCGGGGCCCCTGAAAAACACTTCATTTTACATTTATCTTTACGTAATAAGAGTAAATATAGTAAAAGAATGTTATAAAATGCTGCGCGAAAAGCATTTTCGGAAAAAATCATTGCGCCTCGGTGACGCAAAACTAAAAAAAAAGGCAAATTAAGAAAAAAAGTCCCCAACAGGGGGGGAAAGATAATTCCAGTTTTGTGGACCCGTGATGCCAAAAACTTGGAAGCAAAATTTGTCTGTCCTTCATACAACTCTAGCGCCAAAAAACCATGCATAGATTTGTTCCAAATTGAAGAAACCCTGTCGTTTTCGCCTGAGCTGGCTTGGATTTTGAAAACATTCAAATTTTGGGGACTATTTGTACCCTTTCCCGGAATTTAATTTTTTTTCAAAACGGCCCCAAAATTTTTTCTGTAAATTTTTTTAACTGTTTACTCTATAGTAAAATACGCTTATAAAGGTAGAAATGCCCAATTATCATGGAACCCAATTTGGAAAACCCAAAATTTGAATATTTTGCGGGTCTTACTAAAACAAAAATTAAAGATAGAGATTTTTGTTCAAATGAAATTTTTTTTTTTTAAAATTTAGACTTCAATAAATGCAATTTTTTAAGTTTTAGTTGATTTCACAATTTTGGGTGAATATTTGCAATTTTAAAATTTACATAAACAAGATTTTCTAAAAAACGGCCCCAAATTTTTTTCAAATTTTTTTTTTAATCCAAAAAGTACCCGATGACATAAAGAGATATTGTTATTCTATTGTTTTAAAATTAAAAATGTTTTTTTAAAATCCCTCTATGTTAATATGAGCTTTTAATGATTTGTATGATTATTTAATTTGAGTAAAGGTTTTTAAATGACTTTGGGGAATTTTTTAAAAAACCAAATGTTTCCCTTGGAAAAAGATATTTTGAACCGGTTAGAAAATGCAAAATGTATTTTGTATAGATGTGCTGGCAAGAGAAGGGAAAAACCCTTTATGTGAGTTGGCAAAACCTTTTAAAAACCAGTCCAAAAGGAAATTATAAACTTTTCAGAGAAAGTCTGCCCCATTTGTAGCCCCTCTGTTCTTCATTTTGGTAGTAGCAAAGGGATTTTTTAAATTTTTTAAAAGAAAGAAAAATTTGATAGAAAACTTGAAAAAGAACAGTGAGAAAAATAAAAAGAACAAAGGAGAAATACTTGTATTAGGAGTAAGGAAAGGACAAGAAAAAACCAAAACGGCCTGAACAGGAAAATATGGAGTAGTGAATGATCTGGAAAACACCAGAACAAAAGTACATCAAATTTTTTTCCGCAGTTTTGTAATGGTATTTCGAGAAAGGAATGTTTAGAACATTCCACATCGTTAAGAATTTATTTTATTTGCTCGTAAGAAAAAACCCGCTGATACCCGGGGGGATTTGAACACGCTTTCTCATTGTGGACGCACCTGGATTGGAGACAGACGTAGGCCCGGAATTTACCAATTTAAAGAATTTTAAAATTTTTGTCTTAAAATTCATTGTTTTCCGCACTTCTGAAATTTTAAAAATTTTAAAAAATTACCTCAAAGAGATAAAAAAAAAGAATCTAGGGGACTAAAAAATAGTTAATTCTATTTTGAATGTTTCAGTTCAGTTATGTAATTTTTGGTTGGTTCAGCCTGAGCTCAACCCATCGCTCTCCCCAAGGTGAGATTTTAGAGGGATAATTTGGGGTTAAGACAATTTTGACAGGGCCCCAAATTTCAAAACATTTGCGCAAGAATTACTAGAATCTAAAAAACATTTATTGTTCAAAAAAAAATCCCCCATATTACAGTTATTATTTTTTGTTCATCTACTACATTTATATAAAAAAAAACTCATTTTCTCGTGTTATTGTTGTTTAATATAAAACAAATGTTAACTTTTTAAATTTTTTTTTTAAAAACTCTCAAACGACAACCTAAACAACTTATATTATTAAAAAAAAATTTTAAATTTAAAATTCCAATATCAAAAAAAAAAAGTTGATGAACGGGCCCGGGACGTGAACTCGAGTCTTCCATTTCCCAAACAAGCATGAACTACATGTCACCCCCGCAGCATTATACAAGTTTTAATATTAGGATGTGTTGAGAGGATACTTGTTGAGTTTTTGTGAAGACAGGAATGTTGTTTGCAAAAAGAAAAGTAAAAATTTCCCAAAACGGTTTTAAAACGTTTTTAGTAAGAAAAAAAAAGGTTTAGGGGTTTTATTTCAAAAATTTTTTAAATTGAAAATATTGTTGCTTTTTTTAAAAAAATGCCACATTTCAAGAAAGTTTAAGATTGATAAGAACGAATTAGGGAAAAATATTTCATTTAAAAGACAAATCTGTTTTAATTTGAATTGAAATGACGCCAAAATTTCAAACTTTTTTTAAAATTTCGAGTTAACCATGAAAATTAACTATGCCATCCTTCTGTATTTTTTTTTCCCAGAAAATTAGGAGGTTTTGAAAAAATTTTTTAAAATGCCCAAAGGTTTATGTAGCCCCCAAATTTAAAAGTTTTTTAAAATTTTGCTTCAACTACAGCCAAAAAAAAGGGGGTTTTTCAATTTTGGGAAAGGGACTCTTGGTTTGGGGTAGTAGTGATCACAGAATGGAGAGGTTAAAAAACCTTTTTGACTGCAAAACTTTATTAGTTTAACGCAAATCGTTTTTGTTGTATTAAATTTCTTTATAGTATCCCACAATATATATATATGTCACATGAATATACAGTTACTCGTATATTCGTGCGTATGGAAAAGAAAAATCAGAAAAAAGTTTTTTTTTGTGCTGAGATAACAAATTTATCATTTCAAAACCCTTTTAAAACGTGTTAAGTAGTTTAAAATGAAATAAAAAAACATACTGAGAATTTTCATTACGTTTTCTTTTCAAGGTGAGTTTTTTTTTTAATAAATGATTCATATTGCAAAATATGAAGTATTTATGTAATCAAAAAAAAACGAGTAATTTGTCCACGGGGCACGACGTTGTGTAAAGCCCAAAATTATCAATTACTTTGCCCAAACCTTCCTCATTGATTTTGTAAATGATGACAGCGGTGACAAATATCAAAGCGGGGAATAACGAGCCCAAGAACCCAACTGAAAAACGCATTTTTCGGAAAGCTCATTTCGAAAACCAAATCGAACGTTTCTTGTTTCCCGGGGGAAAATTACATTTTTATACTCAAAAAAAATAGGTCACAAATGGATATACTAAAACGGGATAAACATTTCTATATTTCTTTTCCCCATAAAGTAAGGGGGAAAATTTTTTTGAAGGAATAAAATTTTTTAAAAACTTTCACTATTTTAAATTTCCGGGGGTTGGGAAATTTTACTAACAAAAATAAAATAAATACACATTTGTATAAAATTTGTAAAAAAGGGATCAAACTAATTTTTTATAGTATGTTCAGCAAAGATCTTATAAAAAATAAAAAAATTTTTCCGTAAACATTTTATTTTTTAATTCTCAGACTTGGGAAAAACAAAAGCATGAAAAAAAAAAGGCATCGCAAAACCCGATCCTCAATACCTGAAAACCCGGAGTCAAACGATTTAGCTACAGAAAGAGTTTTGGTCTCGAACCAATCCTTAATGTATCAAGAATAAAAATGTTTTTCTGTAATTTTTTTTTTCTGGGGAAACTTTTAAGACGAAATAAAAATCATATTCTCAAAATTTTCGTTCTCAAAAAAATTTTCGGGAAAAATGAAAATTGGGGAAAACTGATTTTTTTAAAAAACGATAATATTTTATTTATCTAACTCTATAAATTTAGAATTTTTATAATAAATTTAATTTTTGTTTTAAAAAGAACATTACCCCGACTTTTTGAGACCCGAAATTGCATCCTTGTTTTTCCATTTGAGACTAAATGACAGGTGTTTTGGGCATTGATCCCCTACAAAAACATAAAAATCTTTGGGATATAACTAAATAATTAAAATTTTTATTTTTTTTGTTAAAATTGGGACTGATTGAATGTCCACTTAGTCTCGCTACCCGCACTAAAGATAAGGTATCAAAACATTGTTTATTTAAAAGGGAAATAATAAAAAAATTGATTTCTTTAAATGCCAAATCTCTTTATTATGTTTTGGAAAAAATTTTGAAATTTTTCCCTCTAGGTTTACTTTAAAAAATTAAAAGAAAAAAAAAAAAAAATTTTTAATTTTCAACAATTATGGAGGGTCTTTAATTTCCCCAAAAACACAAAAAAAATTAAATTTTAATAGCAAATTTAATGAATTTCAAACGTGTGATATATTTTCCCCAAAAAAGAACAAAAAATTTTTTTTAAATTTTTAAAAAACCCCAGAGATTGAAGGGACTTTACCAAATTGAAAAGAAATTACTAGTGTTTTATCGGGAAAGATTTTTTATTACAAGATTACAAAAATAGGGAAATGATATTGCAATTTTTTTCATTTTAAATATTTGAGCTTCTTTTCCAAAATTTTCCCGTTTCCACATTGTTGGGAAATAAAGATCCAGACACAACTTAATATAATCTTATCTTTACAAAAAAAGTTTTTTCCCTTTTAAAGTTTTTTGGGAAGTCTCTGTGATGATATGATTAAGGGTTTCCAGGCATCAGGTAAAAATATTCGGAGGTTTTGATCTGGGTCCTTTCCTCTATCTACTCCCTTTAATAGATACCGGGTACCCGCCCCGATGGGGGGTGTTGAGAATAAATTTCTATTTTAAAATTTATTGTTCTTAGAAAACAACATTTATTTAGGTTAGGCAACTCAATTTTTGATAAGAATGGAATCCGGGATATATTCTAAGGTTGTTTCTAGTTAGAAATTTCGATTGAAGTTTTTTGGGGGGTTTATGAAGTAGTTTCATCCGGAACTGCTATTTTGCCCTCCCATATCTTCAAGGTGATCTCCACTTTTAGGATAAGACTGAACGAAACCGTCGAAACCCACAAAATACAGAACCGGTAGTATTAAAAACATTTTTTTTTTAAAACCAATTAAACAACTAAAATTTTGGACAAATTTGCATTCTTTTTCATAAAAACTTGTAACCAAACTTAAAAGTATAATGCTAACAATATTTTAATTATCAGAAATAGTTGATTGATTGTTTTCTAAAGAAATTATAATGCTTATAATGTAAAAAGAAGTAGTTGAACTACAACAGCACATACTTTTTTCTTTAAATGCTAAATTTATATATTTGAATTGGGAAAAAGATTTTTTAAAAGTAAGATTCTTTTTTTTTAATTTGTAGTTAAAAATTAACTTTTTTAATTTTCAAAAATATATAGAGTTCCCCGAAAAAAAGGACACCAGGGCCCCCATAGTTTGGGACAGAACGGAGGTTTAGTCGTCAATTTATGAGAAAAACGGCCCTTTAGGCCCCCAAGTTTTTTTAAAAAATTAAATTAATTAAAAATTGGGCATTTACTACCAAATACACCAACAGAAGAAAAAATCACCTTCAATTGAACTCCAAAAGTTAAAGGGGACAGCTACCCAGGCGTTAACCCTTCGGTAAAGGATTTGTGTTTTAGGGACGAAATGTAGTTAAAAAAAATAAACAGCTAAATAAAATAACGTTTTGAATTTTTTCTTTTTAGAGGTCAACTTTTTGTTAAAAAATTTTTATATATAATATAATATAAAAAAATTTTAAATAGGGAAAAAAAAAAGTTTTAATTAGTTTTAAATTTTTTAAACTTTAAAGGAGTTTTTGAAAACGAATTAGGGGGAATTTAAAAAAGCAATAAAAACATTTTAAAGAGTTGTTATTTTTTGTATAACAGCATTATAAATTTATGCAAAAATCAAAAATTTTTGAACTAATTGCAAAAGCAGTTTTTCTTTGGAACATTTAATTGGGATTGAGCCCCCTTTGACGTGATGACGATTTAAAGATCGAAGAAAGATGGACTTGCGGGAAAATTTTTGAACAAAAGAAGGCAGAAAAGTTAATACCGGCAAAACCCGGGGGATTGTAGAAAAAAAAAAAATTTAAAATTGATGGAAAAAAAGAACGTAAGATTAAGGAATAGTTTTTCTTTCATTTAGTTCTTTACTTTATTACAAAATGAGTTTTAGTGATTCAATTTTTTAATTTTTTATTAAGAGGGGATAAAGGGGCGTTTGTGGTGTGCACTGAAATTGAAGGCCATGATCAAAATTAAAGATTTTTGATATTTCTGCTTTTTTAAAATTTAATTTTACATGAAAAAAGGAATGTCCGAAGAAAAATCAAAGGGCCTTTTCCCGGTGATGTGAAAAATTTTAGTAAAACAGCTGTGGAAAAAATTCTTTAAGAAGGGTTTGAATTTTTTTGAAATATTTGAACCATTAAAAACATCTTTTTCTTTTTTTTTGGGGGTTTTCGGATATTTGGGCTTTTGGGGAAGGGAATTGTTAAAAATTACGATGATTTCTGAAGAAGGTTTTTGTTTGTTTCAAAATTAAAAAACTAAACTAAAAAACCCGAATATTTTGGGTTTTTTATGAAGGTTTTATAGATTTGTAAAAAAAACAATTTTGATTCAAAGTCCATAATAAACTTTTCTTATTTTTTTAACAAATGATGCCGAACCCCTTGGGGTTAACACTTTGAAAATTAACTCATTGCGAAAACCTTAACTAAAACAGAAAATTTAATTCATTGGGGAAAACCCACTATGTTGCGACAGTGGGCCCCTATTACACCCTTAAGCGTCATGGAGGATGGCGATATCAAAGTTGCAGAATCTCATTGAAATCAACGAATAAAAAAATATTTGAAAATAGGGAAAAGACGAAATAAGTAGCAGGTATTCATCAATTAAAAAAAATTTTTTTACTGGGTTTTGTTCCTATCTTTTAAAACCCCCCGACTGCTCCATTTATTTAAAATCAAAAAAAAATTGAAACTGGTTATTATATTAAGAATAAAATCTTTTTACTTTGTATAACCTGAACCTTCATTTCCCAGGTTCGTCAATTTTTAAAAGGGGAGGGACCAAAATGACGGGGTGAACCCCAATCTTCTGCCAAACCTAATACGTCTCATTTTGGTGTAAAAAGGCCCCTTTTAGAACGATTTAAAGAAAACCCCCTTTTAAGTGGGATACAAAAATATATTAATATAAATAATTATAATTTAATAGAATGCGAAATTTTTTTTATAGAAAGAAATACAATTTTTACTTTTTTTCATAACTTAGCCCCATTGTCATAATAAAAAAGAAAAGGGCTTTCAATTTTGAGAAGATTTTTTCGAAGTAAAAGTTTTAAAAATATAGTGATTTAAAAAGGCGTATTTTCACCCCCTATTTTTTGGAAACTTTGGGGAAATAAAAAGTTTAAAAAATTTCAAGATCTTATTTAAAACATCTTTTAAAAAACATGAAGGGAAAATTAAATTTTAATTTTACTTGTAGGAATACTTAGAAAATCTTTTTCAAGAAATGACTAGCAATATTCTCTTAAATGTACCCCAATATCCAAAATTATTACATTTTTTTTTATTTAATTTGTAATAAAAATTATGGACATTTGTTTGAAATTTGAAAATGTCCCAGGGGGTCACAAATTTCTCCCCAAAAGAATATGGTTTAAATTTAAGGGGCCCACCCCTCAGCCAGATGATTGGGGGGTAATTTTGGTAAAAGGCTGAAGGTTTAGCCGCTGGGTTTTTCAGGACGGGGAAGGGGAAATTTTACGTAGTCGATTTTTCGCATCAACCACCCCCCAAAAATGGTTCTGGCAACCCCCGATTTGGGGTTTTTTAAATTTAATGGTTTTTTTCCCTTTTTTTTTAAAGGGGGGGTAATATGCTTTTTTTGCCGACAATTGCCTTTTTTCGTAGCACCAATTTCTCTCCTTAGAAAAAGTGCCAATATATGAGAAAAATTTGATTATCGTTAAAATTTGTTGTTTCACCAAAACAATTTTAAATTAAAAACATTTAAAATTTTTTTAACTTCTTTTTTGGGAAATTTGTTTCTGAGGAAAGTAAAGAGTTCATGAAAATTTGAAACAGATTAGAATTTCAATGTTTAAAAACCTGGGTATTAATAAAAAGGGGACATTTATACAGTATTTGTAATAAGAAAGGTATCGAATGAAGAGGTAAAGTAAAAAAAAAAGAGTTCTTTTAAAAGTTTCAATAATGCAATATAAAAAATTTAACCCTCAGAAATATTGGGAAAACATTGATTAGAATCCCAATGAACTTCTAGTATAATATCAATTTTTAAAAAAAAACATTGATTTGAAGTCAGTAATTTTTAATTTTTTTACCCTGGGACACAGGTCCTTTTCCTACAACGAGCTAAAAAAAAATACATGTTTTAGAGTCTTTTGGGAAAAATTTTTTTGGGGTTCGTGATTTCAAAGCCAATTTTCCTTCAAAACCCTAAATACTATTTTTACTTGATATCATTGCTGAGGGTGGATTTTGAATTAAAAAAATAGTAAAATATTTAATGAAGTCTTAACTAATAAGGCTTTTTTTGTCACTGTTCCTCGCAATATCTATGGAAATATTAAAGAAGAACAAAAATTATTACTGAATAAAATGTTTATTTACCCAAGAAAAAGAAAGTGGAAAAAAAATACTACAATAATACAGAATATTGTAAAAACTCTGAGAGAGTTGTTTGTATTAATAATCGAATTGCAGACCATATAAAAATTCATTTTTGGGTTAAATAAATTTCAATTTTATAATCATTTTCCCAGGGAAAAAAATTTAGGGTTTATTACAAAGTTTTTAAAAATCTGAATTCAAATATGTGAAATTTTCAAATTGGAAATTTTGTTTTTGTATATATTTTTAATATCTCTTTAACTACTAGGTCATATAACGACCACTGTGATTTTTATGTTTGGGCTGTAGGGGAATAGGGACATCAGAAAAACATCATTCCCGGGAACCCGCCCCTTCGAACCCCGGGAAACTACGGCCTGTCGTCCATTTCCTCTTTCTCTCCCCAAAACCTTTTACATCATATATCCAAATCAAATACATCAAGATATGAATTTCCCTCATTTGAATTTTTTTTTTTCCTTTTCCCCCATGGGGATAAGTGGAAAAGAAACCCTGACTAGGTAGTAAAGTTGGCCTGGGAAGCCGAAAAACATCTTTAGGTAATATCTACTTACTACCAAAATTTTTTCAAGATGCATTTTGGGAAAAGAGTGGCAGAACTCTTTTTAAACCAAAGGACTAAGACCCCTTTTCGTGGTCATCCCGTGGCTCTAAGCCAGGCAAAATTTTTCACCCCATGGGGACCACTTCTCGCACGGGGCATCTCGGCAGTTACCCACCCCATCCCCAGAAATGAAGAACAGACCCATGTAAAACATGCCCTGTGCCCGGGTAATGAAAGACCCGGGAAAGGGTGTTTGACTATGAAAGTGCTGGCTACTGTCCTGCAAACTTTTCTTTTTAGCATGCTTTCATTCTATAAATCTACGGGAAGGGGGTGATTTTAACATCCTTTATAAAAATTTTTTGTTTTGATTTAAAACTGTCTTTGTATTTTTTTATTTTAAAAAATCATTTTTCTGTTTTTTCCTTTTTTAAACTTGTAATTTAAAAAAAAATATTTTAACATTTTTTTACTAATTTTCAGAAAAATTTTGGGAAAAAATATTGCATTTAAAGAAAGATATTTGGCACAATACAAGTTCTTTTATATTATTAAAAAAATTGTTTATTTGGAAAAAAATAAAGACTGTAGTTTTGTTTTCGATTTGGGAAATTTTATCTCATTGAATTTTTTGTGTTTTTCCGGGGACTAAAAACCCAAAGTATTTTCAGGTTGATATGCATTCAAGTGGATCTTATGGCACAAATTTTTTGTCATGTATATCCCTTTTGGGAAAAATTTTTTCACAATTAATCGTTAGAAAACAAGGAGGGGTGTTTCCGGGAAAAAAAACGTTTTTACTTCAATATTGATAACCTGGTTTCCGGGGTTTAATTTGGGGAGAGCTTGAAAAACTAAACCCCCCAGAAACGTTTTTGGTCCCCAAAAAACCTAACATAAATTGGGAAAGATAAGGGTTGGGAACACTGTGTTCCGCTTAAAATTTTTTGGGAAATTGTCCGGGAAATTTAAATTTTTAACTAAATACTAATCTCAAAGTTTATTCAAAAAGTTTTTTTTCTTTCTTAACAGCTGTTTTGAAAATTACTTTATTTTAACATTTAAGGGTTTTTAAATTTATTCTTTTTTTCAGTTTATTCAAAAAAATTTTAAAAAAATATTTAATTAATTGATTTACAAATTAAAAGAATTAAAATTTTTTTTTTATATTTTGTATTTATTAAAGATATGAATTATTAAAATTTTTTTTTTAATATATAATTTATATTTTAAAATAATTAATTTGTTAGTTTTTTCAGGCCATACGATGTTTCCTGTATATTACCTAAATAAATAAATAAAAAAAAATATCACTGGGGAAGGGGTAGATATAATCTTCTCAGCAGGTAACAGAAAAAATAAACTTTAAAAATATATGAAGAAAAAACAATTATATTTTTTTAAAAATTTCTAATGAGAGGGTTCTGTTCCCTTTTTACCCGATTATCACTAAAAAGATCAATTTTAAAATAGTCTAAACAATTTAAAAACAATTTTGCAATGATAATTTGGGGAAAACCCGGGGATTTTTTTAAATTTATTTAAAAAATCACTGTTTGATGCACCCGCTCATAAGAAAATGGGCGACATTTTTATAATGGAAAAAAGTGTATTTTTATTTTTAATAAAGGCGTAATTGTAAAATACAAAGTTTTTAAATACAACGAATTTAATTTGTTTATAGGAAAAGTGTTTTTATGTAAATCATTATATTTGGGTTTTCCGAAAATTTTTATGTAATATTGTTTTTTTTCTTTTGAACCATTGCATTTTAAAATAGTTTGTGAAACAAAACTTTTAATACTATTAATTTAATCTGAAAAATTTCACAAAAATTTTACCATAAATTAGACCATTTCATGGGAAGAACTCGATAAAAATTAAGCCCCTTCCCCTGACCGCTGCCCCCGGTTCGTCAGCGTCCATTTTTTCCAACGTCCAGGCAAAGGGGGGGATCCCCGCCCGCGCGCCCCAACCGTTTTGTTTTGGCCCCCCTGTTTCCCCCTCATTTCCACCCCCCCCTCCTGTTTCCCCTGCTCCCCAAGGCGCCACTGCTAGAAATTGCTCCCCCCTTTGAGAAACAGGGGGAAAAATTCGAGGGGAGGAAGGGGGGCGTGTCTGAAACTTGGGGAAAAAACCAAGATAAAACGGATACGCCTCGACGCCGGGTTGGCGGGGCCGGGGTGGTTTTCGTTGAAAGCCAGATTTTCCAGGGGATCACCCATATTCTGTGAGGGGTACATAAAGTTCCAAATTTTGGGGAAACCAATCATAGAATATCTTCGTTATACCCCAAAGATCCAAACAATGCAAATATTGTGAACAATCTGGGGGTATTTTTCATTTATCGGATCTACCCAAATTTTGGGCCTCACTAGAAATTTTTAAAAAAAAGAAGGGGGCTGTTCAACAGCAATTTCATTGAAAAAATTTTAAATGTTTTTCCGAAAAAACGATTAAGGTTTTTAAAAAGCAAATTTGAAGCTATTTTCCCCAGGAATAATTGGGTTTTCAAAAACTTCATTTGAAACTTCCCTACAAAAGCAAAAAATGTTTACAAATGATTGTGTAATTTTTTAAAAAAAAATATACAAAATGAACTTTCATCATATTCGGGGCAAGGGAAAATTTGGGTTATGAAGAAAATTGGGATTTTTTTAAAAGGGGTTGAGTTTTTGAAAAAGCAGAATTTTGAGTGTTTTGAAACTTTTAGTTTTGGGAAAATTTATAGACATCATTTAAATGAACAAAAATTTTTTTTTGAAACAATCAAAAATAGCAATAAGACGTTTACATCAAGGGACATTTAGCACTACACTAGGAAAATTTAAAGAAAAAAATTGGGGAAAGTTTTAGAAAATTTTTATTGTAAATTTTAAAAAAATATTGTTTAATATTGCTCGAAAACATAAAATTTTCAAAAATGTAGTAATCTAAATGAAAGAACTAAATAAAAAAATTTAATTTGAAAAAAAATATCTATTTTTTTTTTAGTTGTCAAGAAGCGAAAAAAAACAAAGATTTTTCAATGATGAAAAACAGTTAAAGGAAAAAGGAATGGGAATTTTATAAGGGGTTTTATACTATTTTTCAAAAATTTTAAAAAAAATTGTATGTTTTCAGAAAATGTTGAAAAAATCCCAGTGGCTTCATGGCAATCCCCCAAATTTTTAAAAAATGTTTTTTAAAATTTCAAATTTTAATTAGATCAGATGAAAAATTTTTTAGGACCACGCTGGTTTAGTCAGAGGTTTTGACAACACAAAAGACAAAAAGGGCGGAGGGGGACGGGCGAACGTTTTTTAAAAAAAAAACACTTTCAGATAGGGGCCCAAATGAATTATACTATATCATAGGGGAAAGATAGGGGGCCCCATCAAGTGTATATACGTAACTTTTTTTTATAATTATATATATATATATATATATATATATATATATATTATTGATATTGATTTTTCGAAAAAATAAATCTTCCATCTTTATGGGATTGCTTCCTAAAAAAACGTCACCACACGCCATTGGGTTTTCAAAAAAATTTTCTTTTATTTGTTCTTTTCATCAATTAAACGTTTAAAAAAATTTTTTATAAGAGGATTTTTCTAGACATCTCCAACACTTACTTTGGGAAAACAAACAAAAAAAAATTATTGATATAATCAACACAATTTTTTAATCACCGATCTTTAAAAAAAGTGCCATAAACTAAATTGTGGAAAATGAGGGGTTTTTTTTTTTTAACGATTGAAAGAACTTTAAACAATTTGTAATAAAAAGTTTTAGGCAGGCCTTTAATAAAACATGTTTATAAAAATCAACACAAAATTTGTCATTTTGTTCACTTAAAACCAAAATTTTGTAAAAATTAATCTTAACGGCGTTTTTAATTTTAAAAAACTAAAACTTAAATTTAATATCCATTTTTCCCTTTAAATGAAATTTGTTGTCCATAATCACTTTTTCTTATTAATTAAAAAAAAAAAAATAAGTTTTCCCAAATGCCATTTTTTCAACTAAAAAATTAAAACTTGATTTTCTCAAAACCTCAAATTTTTTTTTAAAGATTGGGAAAAAGGCAAATTTACTTATGTTGACAAATCCTATTGTTCTATTCTTTTTTTTTAAAAAGTACAAAATTTATTTTTTTTTTTTCTTGTCTCCCAGTCACCATTTTGCGCAAAATTATGGCAATTTGTTTACATCATTGTTTTTATGGTTTATTAGTTCATTGCCGTGTGTTTATGGACCTCAAAACACGTAAAGGTATAGATATCCGCGGCCCATTTTGACTTTTTGCCCCAAAGGCCTTTTCATACTTTATGGACCGCCAAAACCAAAAAAAATACATTTTTAGAATTGATTTATTAAAAAAATTTCGGCAATCAAATACAATAAATAAATGGTATAATGTTCAAATAAGTAAAATAATTCGTTATAAACTTTATTTTGCTTAACTGATATGAAATTTGCTGTTTTGAAATGTTCCCGTGAATAAACAATTGCCACCAGTCACTCATATTTCACGTCTTAAAATATGTGCTTCTTGAGTAGCAGTAATTAATCGTAGTAATAAGATGTATAAGGCACATCGGCTAACATCCTCGAAATGTTATTTTTTTGTGTTATAACATATTCTAAATTCCTTTAGGCAATAGAAGCAAATAACCTAAAAGTACCGTTTCATCAACGCAATTTCACTGTTATTACACTGTTATAAAACTCTGAAATACACCATAAACATTTTCATATATTTTCGAAATTTTACTGAAAACAACTGTCCGTAGTTTTGTTAGCTTTTGCGAGAATTTCCTCAGGAACTTCACAATATTCTTTCATCATGTACGAACAAATCAGTCCAATAACAATTATGTAATTATTATTACAAAATACATATATTTGTGCAGTGGTCAGTAGCGAAAATTTTAGATATAACAAGACGGAGGCAGGAGCGCCCAGACTTTATATGCATACAAGCGGACTATGACCATTCTCACTAGCTCAAGAAGGGAGCAGGGCCGTGGAGGGGGAATCGCCAACGGAAGGTCGAGACGTACGTTACACCGTATATACATCCGTACGTATACGAGAAAGTAAACTAGTGGTGCTATAGAATGGTACAGACTTTCTCGTAATAAAGTTTTCTCATTTCCTTGATGCGGACCGGCTCTAAGGTCTTGCCCCATCCTCTTGCCATCTATCTCCGCCCAAAGTACTACATTTTTACTTTCTCGTATACATACTATATACGGAGTAATTAATATACGTAATAGAGAGACAGTAATGTAATGCTGTGTGAAAAAAACGGCGAATTCCGACAGAAAAAATTCATTGCCGGGCCCTGATAACGAGAAAGTGGATAAATCCAGTTGCTAAATTAAGAAAAAAATCCTCCAGCACGTGGTGTAGCCGGAATCGCTGTTTGATCGGTCCTTGATGCCGAAAAACCAATTGAAAGCAAAACGTCCGTCCGTCTACTACGAACTTACGAAAAATGCAACTACGAGAAACTAAAATTTTGTCAATAAACAAACAGTTCCAATGTACTTTAACGAAACATTTTTTTTAAATAATGAGGGAAATTTTAATTCTAAGTATTAATATGAATAGAAAAAAAATTGTACTACAAATACTAAAAAAACTCAACAATGACTTACAAAACTCGCCTCAAACCACAACCTCTCAAATCCACGCTCTAACCTCAATATCGCCCTACACTCAATTCCGCTTCAGACCAGTGTCGCCTGCCACGAGCAGTTCGCGCGCTCGATCAGCTGGGGAGCAGGGAGTATAGGCCTGCTGGAAAGCTTCGCCGCCATTTGCTGCAGTTTCATTGGACGAGAGGCTTCGCGTTCTCGGGCTGAGATAAATGTTGACCATCCTTCCCGTTCCCGTCGTGTTGTGAACGCCTTCCTGAAATGTCCATCTTTTAACTTTCTTTACGTTCCCGGGCTATTGTGAAGCGGCCTTTAGGCTTAACGCCATTTTCTTAAAACCGGCTTCAATCTTTTCAATGAAAATTGCTATTTAGTACGAGGTTGCAACCTTTTTTTAATATTCTGAAAATAATATTTCGGTTCTACTATTTGGAAGCCGAAAAGTTGAGAAAATTTCCAAACATGAACTTTGGGCGGCGTTAGATGACAGCAAGCAAGACGTTACGGCAAGACTGTGCAGCACCAGTCCACACCAAGAAACCTACAAAAAATTGCTACGAGAAAGTCTGTGCCATTCTATAAGCACCACTATTTGGAAATTGTGTCAACTTTTCGGTTCTCTGACCGTAGAACCGAAGAATATTAAATAAGGTTAAAAACCTCGTCATAATAGCAATTTTCGTTGAAAAATTTAGAGCTGTTTTGAACAAAATGGCATTTAAGCCTTATCGTAATTGCAAAACTTGAAGCTTTTTTCACAGGAATCTATTGTTTTCGGAAAACTTAATTTGAAGTCATTTGACGCACATCCACTCACAAATGCGATAATGTTAGATAATCGGTAGAAACGTGCATATTAACGGCGTGAGAGATATTTAAAAAAAAAAATTTACATTTGTGTAATTGTTTAAAAAACCATAGAATACGCCAAAATAAATTTTACGTCATATTAAACAGTGCAATTAGCATTATTTGTAGGAAACGTTTCAAGAAAAAATTTTAAGCCGTACCGTAGGTATTTGAGAAAATGCGTTTAAGCGTTTCTGAAAATGTGGAATTTTGAACTCATTTTCGCGGAAAACTAGTTTTCGAAAAACTTTATATGACATCATTTAAAGTTCATGTGCTCATAAATGCAATAATTTGAACAAGTCGCCTCTAATGTAAATATTATCGACATGAGAGACCAGTCAAAAACATTACACTTTTTGTAATTTTTGAAAAACAAAATAATGGAGCAATATGGCGTTTATGTCATCTTGTAGGCACATTTACTACTATCACTACCAAAAGTTAAAAGAAAAAAAGTTTTTGTGAAAATCTTGTTTTTGTTATTTTTTAAAAATTGCAAATATTGCACGCACTATTTCTCGAAAACAACGCAAATTTGCAATAAAGGTACCTGTCCTTGAAACTTCATGAAATAACTAATTATGGACAACAAATTTTATTTGAAGGAAAAATCACTATCTTCAATTTTGTAGTTGTAGGAAGACACCAAAAAATTCAGACTTTTGCAATTATCGAAATTTCTGAGTTAACAGTAAAAATCAGATATATGCCACTTTTATAAGTGTATTTTATTCTATTCTTGGAAGAAATTTAATGAAAAAATTTGAAGCTGTGTTTGGGAACATTTTGATAACGTCCCAGGGCTTCATGCAAAGTACCCCCAAATTTTAAAGAATGTTTTTCAAAATTTGTTTCAACCAGAGCCAGATGGACAAGGATTTCTGCAATTTGGGAAAATTTCTACGCATGGTTTAGGAGCTAGTAGTGTTCACAAACAGACGTTTTGAGAAAAAGAACACTTTTTCGGTATTCGGGGGTCCCTAAACGTGCCTTTCCATTGAAATCTCGAAATCGATTTTCCCCATCATAACATAACTTTCTCTATACTATATATTACTATATTACTCCGTATATACATACGTATATGAGAAAGTAAAAATCTATCTTCAATATCACAGTTGAAGACACTGAAAAACAATTTTGAGCTTTTCCGTTAAAAAAGGGTTCAAGACCTCATGGTGGTAGGATTTTTCATACTAGCTACATATCTAGGTTGAATTCAGCCACTGTCTGGAGGAGAATTCCCTGGACTGGCTGATATGAGAGGTAGTTTTCATGGTTTCTCTGATTAACAGCATCTAAATGCTGAAGCAGTACTCTTACAAACAAGCCACGGACCACACACAATATTAATTTTCATGTGACAAAACCTTCAAAGAATGTACATTTATAAAGCAGAAGGAACATTAACTTTCATTAAAGAAATAATATTAAGTGTAAGTATAAGCAAACAAATGATTAACTATCACAAGATATGAATTACAAAGAATTACTTAGTAATTTATAGTACAAGAGAATAGAATAAGATCTTCAAGAGAGAGAAAGAGGTGGTGATAGGAGTTAAAGGAGCTAATTCTCACAAGTTAATAAAACAATTTTATCCACCATAAGTCAAACTTTATGAATCTGAGATGAGTTTTTATAAATATCCATGGTCTCCTAAAAACTACTATCAACATCAGTCTTCTCATCTTTTAGAGGATGAATGGTGAAATTTAAATGTAAATAATAGAACAATAGATTTTTTAAAGGTGGAAAAACATTGTGCAGTATTCGTACTGTAACATCTTATTACAAAACTCAGTTGGATATCAAACTCAGCACATGGGTTTTGTTTCATAACTTTTTAATGTCTAATTGTAATAAGATGATTTAGGATACTTGTTTCATAAATAACTTTTACTTTTCAGTACAGTACATTGTTTAATTCATTATCAGTGAGAAACCAAAGACAAGTAAGTTCAAAGCTGTCATTGAGACAAACAAACAGCAACATACGAAAAGTGTACTAATAATTAAATAAAATTCTCTGCTGAAAAGTAAATATTAGACATCTTTTGTTTCTGCTGCCAAGGTCAGTAAAATATATTATGGTTTACATGGCTGCAATAGATAAACTACCTTTATCCTTTCCTCTGAGGTGCTCATACTAGCAATTTATGGCTCACTGAAGGAAGAGTGTAGAAATCAAACTTCTTGAAGCAAAGGGAAAAATTGTCAAATTCTATTTAATCCTAGTCGGTCAGGATTGATGTTTTATTGTTCCCTTTCCTTATCACAAATCTCCTAAACGATGGCAAAACATAAGCTGCAAAGAAGATAAAAATATTACGTGTAACTTTAATTTCTAATTATATTGACAGACGTATTTGCTGGCAAATTTGCTGCGCAATTGAAGCCAATATTTTTGAACAGGCTAGTAGAGAGAATCTCAAACAAACGGCATTGTATCAAGTGACACGCAATGTGAAAGTGAACAAAAATACATTACCAAGATTTTGTTACTTGACACACTTGATCGATGAGGCCATGCAGACTCTCAGTTCATTACCCATAACATGCGAATCTGTTTTTTACAAGAGATAGAAATGAAAAAATGAAAAATGCAAAAAATGCAACAGAGAGAGAGAGAGAGAGAATGAAATGAAAAAAAAATTAAAATCAGATTGATAAAATTCTACATCCAACCACAGAAATGGGTGATCAAAATAGTTATTTATGATACGAATATTAGAAGTGACATTTTATTCTGCGAGGAGAAATGTTATGACACGAGGGCATTAGGCTGGGTGGCACAATCCTATGATCAAAATAAAATCACTTTTATCACGTGTGTCGTACAGACAGCCTTACTGGTTTTCATTTTATTTTAATTCAAGTAAACAAATCACTTAATACATTAAGGTCAGTAGGAGCTGATGTAGACAGACAAAATGATATTGGTTTCTTTGTTGCATTAACAAATTTATACGAACATTTGAGCATTGTCTCACTTTTAGCTCTAGTGCTAAAACTTTTTCGCACACTATGCATGCCCTCAAAGAATCTCTTTTACTAGTGGGTGCCTAGAAAACTTATTTTCCAAGCAAAAACTTTCCAAACTTGAAAATATGTTGCTATTTCCCATGTCATCTGTGAAACGGAGAAACAGATGTATCAGTTTGCAGTTCACAACTTGATGACACAAACGTTTAACAATAAGCAAATTTCAAGTACATTTTAAAAGAATCGGATGCCTCGAACAAGGGTGGGACAGGAAGAGATTCTGGTGACACAGAGGGAATGATCTTAGATGTTGTCAGATAAAAGACTAAGTACGCAAATCTAATGTGCAAAACTTTCAAGGGGGGCCTAAAATGTCAGAAGGCAACGTAGTACAGGGGGGTAAAAAAGAAACAGAAATATAGATAAGATAAAGTGGGAGTGACAAAAATCATGTCTGGGATGATTTTAAGGAACAAGACAATACTGATAGCTCAGGCAATACGTTTCAACCATCTCAACAAGTCTTTTCTAGTCAATTAGACAATTAGCAATTCTGTTTAGACCAAATAGTAAGAATAAGTTACAAATTTAAAAATTCTCAAGAGGCCTCTTTAAAATTAGGGGACAGTCTTCTATTCAGGAAAATATTCTAATTTCTCAATTTTTGCCAAAGTGTGATTTGATTTTTTTACTGATCCATATCCTCCATAAATATGAACAAAATATACATACTAACAAGGTAAGCCAAACTTTCACCAGAGTCAAGATATTAATTTTTACAAATAGTGTGAGGTTTGCTGTGGTTTATCCTGTTCCTGTCCCAAGCCCTTTAATTCTAAGGTAACCAAGGGGTATTGCCTTTCCAGTCTTTCTAAAAAAGTTAACATTTCAATACAAAATGAATAATTTGTAGGGGAATTTAAAGAAAGTCTTAAGTATCAATTTTTAATGTATTACAAGAAACTTAGAAACCTCCTTTGTATTTCACGAAAATTTCCAATTTTCTGCTCAGGTCATCAGGATAACACACAACTGATTTTCTTGATCCTGAAGTGATTAATTTTTCGTTGTAGTTTTCCAGAATATTGTTGTAATGCAAAAAACCTGTTATGTTCTGGAGAGCACAATTTAAGTTTCCAACATCATTTATTCTTCATTAATGGACGATTAGTAATATAGACTTCCAAGATAAATAAAAAGAATAGTTCAAACTCGTAGTTTTTATTTTTATTGAAAGGAATTTTATTAAACTGAAGTTTTGGGCAACATTATCCCACAAAAATAAATGGTGATCTCCATCTTTGAAATAGCAATGCATCTGCCACCAAGCAGCAATTGGCACATTGATTAAAATAAATATTTATTCCACATAAAAAGTTATTTTTTTGGGATCTGATTTACCTTAAAATTTCAATTTCTTTTTGAGTTACAACAGTATTCCAACTCAGCAACAAATTGTAAATCAAACATTACATGAGCTGCACATAAAAAAATGCTAATAATCATCTCTCTCAAGCACTCCTTCACTTGTGAAAGAAATAATTAAACGTATTGCTACTTAATTTTCATTCATATTCATTCGGTCTGCTATTCTTTTATATTTTCTTTATTTTGCAACATCTTACCTCTCATCAGATAGCATATACCACATTTGGGAGTAACTGGAATTCCAAAAGTAATTTACAATTGATATACAAGAAATGGATAATTAAGAAAATCATTTACGAGATTGTATCCAAACAGTTGTATCAATTCTACCGAGTCCACAAAATTTTGTACAACTAGTAAGTATGTTGTACATCAATGAGCTAGTATATCCCATATGCCTGTGTGATAATGGATTGATTTCATTTTCAAAGTGCTTTTACAATAAAATATTTGGAGATCCTTATGAGCTTCTGAAAACCAACAAAAATTACAAACTCAAAAAGAGACAAAAGACAATCAATTGACTTAAGTTTTATTGCAGGAACCAAGTACATTTAACCATTACAAAACTTGATACTTCTTAACAGCAGACAATTCCGAAGAAATGTTTGTAATATTAGGTGCATCATCGTTAAAGGGTGGCATTTCCTGGACCCATGCAGCCAAATTAATGTTAACCTACAACAATAACAAATTCAGATAAGAGACATTTTCTACAAATTCCACTTAGCACACAAAAGACAGATCCCAATTTTGTCCTTACAGGATGGCAATACATAAAGTGGGCATAAGCTACATCAAGTCATGTAACTTCCTTTGAGATACTTCAACACTTTGCAACAGGAAATTCTATGAAATCCACAAACTCGAACTTTTGCCGATTCATCATTAAAGATATTTTTTCTTCTTGTGACATTCAAGTGCAAAACATGACCAATTTGAAAAAAGAGGACTTCAAAACAGGCTGGAAATAGGACCATTTTATGTTACCGGTATTGTCTCATTGACACTTTTAGGGCATTTTAGCTAATGGAAAATTTCTTGCAAGTATTTTTGACCAGCCTGTAAAATACTTCTTATTGAGTGGAAAAGAATTGGATTTATATTCAAATTACATCTAAAAACGGGTAAAATGCACTTTTTTTAAAAAAAGTAATGAAGTTTGAAAAATCTTTAAATATAAGGAATGCTTGTTTAGTAAATTAATTATTATATGATAGCACTGAAATTAATCACCTTGGACTAATTAAAAAAATAAAATGAAATGCTGAAATGATCCAGTGGCCAAGATTGCTAAGGCAGTAGTGTCGTAGCGATCTTGGACCGAAGGGTCGCGGGTTCGAGTCCCGCCTCAGCCATGGTTGTATTTGTATTCGTCTTTTCACCCCTTATCATCACCATATCATTTCATTTGGATATGTTTCAATTGGATATATGCATAATGAAATATTTAAAGAAATTAGGAGATCTCTTGGGTGGGAATTAATATCAAAAGTATAAAAATATACAATTAATTTTCTCGCATGTAAAAATTTTGAAATTTGTAATTGTTTTCCATTTGAATACCTGAAGATTAAATTTATTTGTTATTACCTACATATTGAAATATTGTAATCTTTTTTCGGGGCCTTGGGAAAACAAAAACAAGAACAATCCAGCCACTTATGATGTTAAGGTGCTAGCATCAACTGAAGTGACATGTAATCATAAGAAGGAAAAACCTGACGTTTGTTTTTCAACTTCATCTAGAAATCTTACTTTGTATTGAAAGTTAACTAATTTCAATAAAAATAATTTTGAACGATGAAAGTTAAACACCCAATTCTTGATTATATTACATATGGTTAGGGTGTTTTTAATTTTTAATTTTTTTGTTTCTGCTGTTTCATGATGTGCTATTAACGTATCATTAGGCAGTATCTTAAGTAATAAATGAAACCATGTCAATTCTTTAATTCCGTACAAGTCAATTCTTACATTCATGATTTGAGTTACAACAATCAGTAACACTAATGCTTACTGTGATATTTATCTCCACATTATTATAATTATTGAAATCATCAACAGTTGAAAATTTTTGTTAATTCACATATAAATAATTCATGGTATGTGTATAGAAAAAAGTACATGCATATTGGCTAAAAAAAACAATATTCATTCATGAGTAGTTTTTTAGTTGTATGATGTTGTCATGACCAGAATTCTAGCCTATAACTCATTACTTATTAGTCAAGTTTATTCAATATTCTTGTATATTTTATATTCATAAAAAATTCAAAATGCTGATAGTATCAAAAATTATCCTCCTGTAGTGGCAAATATAGTTATTTACATAATTAAATAATATTAATGGGAATTGTGCTGCAAATTGAGAAAAAAGGCTAGTTCACAATTGGATTGAAAATTAGAATTAGAAAGAATTAGTGAACTGGAAGAATTGCTTGTTGACAAGGTTTCATTTAATACTAAAAGTTTGACAACAGCTTAGTATCATGTCAAAGAGCAAATCAAAAGCAAATCATTTTTTCTTTCTTAAAACATCTGTCTTCCTTGAGTTGATATTAGTATTTACATGTCTTCAAGCATACACATTTTTGAAAAAACTTTAGATAGTAAAAACCTTACATGTTATCAAGAACAATAAAATAAGTATCACATTACAAAATGATAATGGATAAACTAATATTAATTTACTTTCAGTCAAATAGTGAAATTTTGAATCTTACTGTAATATAATAAAACACAGCTAATGGATGCCTGTTTTACTAGAATGAAAAGCAAGTCTTTGGAACACAAGGTAAAAAAAATAAACATTTTATTCAAATACATAAAAAGTTGCAATTGTTTGACAAAAGTTTGATTTAAATTAGATTTATTTTATTTTAATAAGATATTCTGATTTAAATTTAATTTTTAAAATTAGTATCTCTATCATGTATATTTTGTTTAGTTGATTAGATTTAAACATGAATTATATATTTGGGAATGGTTATAGTAGATAAGAATGATTAACGTAATACCAAACTATGACAAATTATGTAATCGTAAGTCAATGTTTTTTTATCTACCTTTTCAAATTTTTATATCAACAGACAATGTTATTCATAGTTACTATTTAAATATTAGGCCATGAATATTCTTATATAACTTCATTAACTAGTTTATGTAATATATTGCAAAGTTTTCGTATTTTGCTTTGCCTCTGAGATAAAACAATCAAAAGTTATTATGTTCCTGAAACTTTCAATGAAAGTTAAAAATATCCTGCTATATTACATTTTCTAATCAATTTCAGTTTACTTTTTATAATTTCGCTGTCTGCTAGACCAGTCCTTCCAGAAATTCAGCAGTCTGAATGAGAGTACCATTACAAACACACTGCGTTGCAACTTTGGCCACTCTATCAATTGCATTGAAGCAAGTTTTATCAAACAGTGTAGTACCATGTTGAGAAAATGAAACAAGTGACCTTAACATGAAATAAAAGAAAATTTTAAAACGTTTGGAAACAGAGTAAAGTGCTCATCTGTTGAAGGAGTATAATATTGGCTGTTCAACATATGGGGCACCACTGAGTCACTTTTCTAATAAAGGAATCCTACCATTTTGTAACTAGTTACTGTAAACACAGTGCCTACATGCGTTTCCATATTATGATTCATTACATTCAGTCTATTTTCTTTAATTCTCTTCTCTATTTTCTTAGTTTCTTAAATTCATTCTAAACTTTTTACCATCCATTCATTTGGTGATTTTACTAATCCAGCCATGTGAAGTCCTGGTGTAACTACAGTAGTGAGAGGTTACTGTAATCTGGTTGTTTTATTACAACAAAGGCAGTAAAGAGTGAAAATTAAATATTTAATCTTTAGTAGACAAAACAAGCTTTCAACTAAATTAATTACTTAAATATCAGCCAATTGCCTTCACGCCAATTACTTAGCTCACACTACGACACCCAATAGCCTATAGTACAGAATCATTGCTTTAAACTCACAGGAAGATCTGCAAAAGTCTCTTCAAGGGGAGGAACTGTCACAAGTAAAGTGCCTTTTCGAATAGTCTGCTGGAGGAAACTCCACATCATAACTTGATGATCTAAGTCCATAAAGAATTCAAACACGTTGTTCATAATAATCACATCAGCTGCTTGAACAACATCTGGTCGATTTATTACATTGTCCTCAATAATTTCTATTCTATCCTGCAACAACACCAGTAAAGATGTTAGGACAAGAACCCAAAGTTATTGTTGAGATCTGGAATTAGTAACTTTTAGGAATGTAAAGAAATGGAGTAGGTAAGGGGAATCAGGAGGAATTTCATTGGCTCCACAGAGGAAAAAACACTGTTAATATACATAATAATTAGGATTGTAATGTAATCACAAACACTATACATAAATATGTAAGCATGTCCTACACATTCACATAAAGTATTTACATATTTCAGAAGTCTCCAAAAAGGTGAGTTGGAGCTGGCAACAGGCTTTAGATATAACAAAAGAATTCTACAAACACTTTAAAAAAATATTTTAATTTCAAGAGAACACAGTAGCACTGTAATGGGAAACTAGCAGTGTCTGCTATAAAGTCATCAGTTAAAAGGCAATTTGTTTCTTTACATTCCTACAACGCATATTCTACATGGTGCAAGCATCCTTTCTTGATATACAAACTGCCAACCATATTCCCCTCATCTGATGATCTTGTAGATAATATTTTCTATCATTATTTTTAGCATTATGTCTTGAATATACAACATTAGAAACCTACAATAAACAAAGTTACATAGTTTAGCCTGTGGCCTGTATACCTACACAGAAGGCATCCTTGTTGAATGTTTTGCAGTCATTTCAAGAAGTATTTTTCTTTCTTTCACCTGAACATTTCAAAAGGCAGGGCCTGCAAAACAAGTCTTGCACCGACCCTTCATATGCTCTCTACATACATAACATCTCTAAGATTTTTTACCAATCGCTCGCAAGTCAGTTTTAATTCCTACATACAAAAAAATGCCTTAGCTCTTTATTGAAATTATGTAGTATGTGCCATAAATTAGAAAATATTAAAATTAACCTATTTAGGTCCACAGTTCCATTAATGGAACAGTTTTATTTTTCAACTTTTTAGAGTCGTTGCAAATATCACCTAGAAACCTGTAGTATAAGAAATACTGGTCTCTTTGAACATGGGATTGACGAGGGATTTCTCATGTATTGATAGAAACGTAATTAGAGCCTTATCTATGTAGTGAGTTTTTTTAAATGACAACCATGAAAGAATGGTAAATTTATTACAGTTTAGTTACTTTTATATTATTTTAATATACTTTGTTGTGAATGATATATTCTCTTGTACCACTATATTTGTTGTTAAAACTCTAATTGGTGATTCAGTAAGAGTTTTCAGTTGTTTCATTATTGGAACAATGGGCACAATTGACCCATTTAAAGTATTCTAAAGTAGACCCACTTAAAGTATTCTATACTTTAAGTGTGAAAAACTTCACTGGGCGAAACATGAAACTGTAATTTGACTTTTTGCAGACCCGCTGTTCACAAAATATGGTGCTGTTAGAGCAAGATGATGTTTTAGAAGCAGATATAGTAATAACACCTTGAAATAACGTATCTGATATTGACAGTGACGACAAAAAAAACAACAAAACAAACAATTATTGACCATTTGTCAAGAAATCAGCTTCTTGCAAATGCAGACATTACTGCTAAGAGATTTGAAAATGGACAACTAATGAAAAATATAATCTCTTAAGATGAGCCTACTGACAGCAATTAAAATTAATCCCAAGTACCTGCACAATTGGACCATCCTTGAATAGTAACAAATGGTTCCAGGCCAAAAGGATCCACTGAATCATTTTATAACACAGATCAATTATTTGAGTAATTTAATGATGATGATGATGATGATGATGATGATGTGATTTAACTCATTATAGATTGTACCAAGAACTACTGCTTTGAGAAAGGTTTTCCTAAAATGAATTTAAACTAGAGGAAATTTGTGTATTCCTGGCCATTCCCCCGATATCTGGATATCTGGCAAGCACCTCAATTGCATATATATATTAGAAGCAAAGTTCAGACTGTTACAATCTATGTCCAGGAATTAGTTTATTCAAATTATGAACAACATTCATGTTTGTGACTATAATTTACAGCTCCGAAACTATTTTTTCTCTACGAATCTCTTCTTTTTCTCTAGGCACGATTGAATTTCAGGTAGATCAAGTACTTTTTGGAAGAGACAAATCTGAGTGTAGACGAGGCCATGACACCTTACTTTAATAGGCAGCAACATATACATAGTAAACACTTATTCTTGTAGGTACAAAGCATGGAGTTTATGCACTTGCCTTAGGTATGTTTTACAAAGTGATCTGTGTCAGGGAGCATCAACAGCCAACATTTATCCTAACTTAGAAGTATATGGGTGTTTGGTTCTGAATTTTCTCACAAGGCTTCCCACTGGAATAAAATGTAATTTTATATTTCACAAATTACTTAACATCTATTTATTTATTTATTTTCGTCAAAAAAACAGTTAAAAACTGCGTATGACGTGCTATGGGGAAAAGTGAATTGTGTGCACATTTTCAAAATTCTGTGATCCCTACACCAAGTCATATACTACTTAAATTTTGAATTTTCAAAGGGAGAAGAAAGAAAAAGAAAAAAAAATCCCATGTAGTAAAATCTATTTTCAAAAATAAAAAGCAATAAAATTTTGAATTTTGAAAGGAAAAAAACAAAAAAAACCCATGTATAAAATCTATTTTCAAAAATAAATAAGCAATAAAATTTTGAATTTTGAAAGGGAGAAAAAAAACAAAAAAACTCCCATGTAATAAAATCTATTTTCAAAAATAAATAAGCAATAAAATTTTGAATTTTGAAAGGGAGAAAAAAAAAAAAAATCCCATGTATAAAATCTATTTTCAAATAAATAAGCAATAAATTTTGGCTCTTATTACTTCCTGCTGCGACATGGAAACGATAATTTGAATAATTGTATTTCCCACCGAATTCTAGAAGACGTGCACATAAAATGAAGTTACATTTATGTCCAGAAGCAAAACAAGGGGCCATCTCAGCATTTGCTCAATGGATCAGGGAAACTGGACGAAAAACCTGATCGAGATGAGTATGGGCATCTTTACCCATACTCAATGATTTACTACAAGGACATGAAGACATTGGAACTCTCCATGCCAATCACACAGAAAAGGGTCCATTATCTGATCTGAAAGTAGCGAAAGTAAGTGAAAAAGATATTTTCGGCACAGGTAATGGACATAAATTCTGGAATAACATTGGTTCACAGAATAACGTAGTCACAGTTGCTCCACTACGCAATGCAAGATGGACTCGTGCTCTGAACAAAGCTGTTGAAACACATCAGCCAAACTGTGACAGCATATAACCCTAATGTATCACTTTTTTCAGATTTAAAAGGCTGTGGTGGCAAATGATGAACTTTTGCCTAAAACTCTCAAAAATGACTGCCATTTTGTTAAATTTTGAAAAAACTCCTGCACCAAACAACATGTTGTATTAAGTCGAAACATTGAAAGGAAATTTAGCTGTATTTACTACTAATTATAGTATACATAATGACACATACAGCAAATTAAACAAATGGTGTTAAATTGGTCTATTACTATTAATGAATGTTACGATATGCTGGTACGATATTTGTCACGTTTCCAAGTGCTCTGCTGCTCTTTCATCAGTTTTACAGCTCACTCGGCCACTGTGTTCGAGCGAGGCAAATCAAGCACGGACCGTTGCTTTATCCAGCGAGTGGAAAAATATTTTAAAGCCTTAGGACACTTCAATTTAGAGACAGCAGCCTGCAGATCATTGTACGTGTCCTTTAAACAATGCTGATTTGAATACCATGCTTTTGCCCAAGCAGTTGCCATGAAGTCACAAGCAGATTTGAGCTGGTCTCTCGATTTTGGAAAGAGATAATAAGCAATTAGGCAACGATTACCCATGAATTCCATCTGGCACTATGAAGGAAAGGTAACTTCTGCCACTTGAGTAGGGGCCACCTTTTCTCCTTCTGGTAGATTTTATATCCTTTACAGAGTTCAAAAAGAAACCTGACATCATTTCGTCATCTTGTTTTTCGTGTGGCAGTATCTTTTCTCTGCCGGAATAATTTTTTTGTAAGTCACTAAAACATTATCAATGAATTGATAGTGTTGGGTGATCCTGATTCTGTTGAGAACAGGAAATCCATCAAGTGATGTAGTTCCAATGAAGTAGAATATGATGTTGACACCCAATAAACTAAGGTGCTTCTAGACCCTTTAGTCTGAACTCCCTCACGAGTTTAGCAACTCCATTTTTGAGCCCTGTACTGACTGCTGTGGTATAAAAAATTATCATTTGATCACTTCTTCCAGGCACTGTATTTGTCTAGCAGGACTTGTATTTGAATAAAGATGTCATCAGCTGATCCTGTTCCACAAACCAAATTGTTGACGTGCAGAGTTCTTGCAGAAATGTTAAGACAGATGCCTGATATTCTCAATTCGCTCTCCCCATCAAAATGCAAGCCGAATTCCTCTTCAGCATTTAGTTCTTTGAGGTGTTTCTTGATCTTTCCTGTTTACTTGATCACTTGACACCAAACCCTCGATTGTGATGGTGTAGGTACATTATTCCATTTTCAGCCATTTTTTTTAGAACTTTTGATGCTTTTTGTGTTGACAAGGACACTTTTGACATCAGCGTGACAGACCTTTTGTTTCATACTTTCACGTTACTGGGGGATTAGAATTGTGATTCATCCCAATCAATGCTTTCTTCTTCAGAAATTTCTTCAGTATTACTATCAGTAAACTGTTGTTCTTGGCTTGCCTAAAGTGATAAGCTCCTTTGCTTTGAAGGATGGATCGTTTTCATATTAGCCACATTGAGTTATGTATCCAACTCAGCCTCCTGATTCAATTTGTTTTCTGTAAAATTCTCTCTCTTCATTGCAAAATTGGTTTTCACTCCGCTTCGTAACATAGAAAAATGAGTAAGCTTTTTTTCAAATTCTTCTTCCCTACGCTTTATATATTTTTTGAACCATTTTATCAGCTTATCAACCTTCGCAGAAACTTCCTGCATAGAAAGAATGGGGGAATTTAGCTCCTCCCAAAGTTTCTACTCCCAACAATTCATTTGATATCTTTCTTATTTGGTCAGCCCTTGGAGTCCATCGTACAATCCCAAATATCTACCACAATGCATATGTTTAAATGTATTTTGCATGTGATCTCATTATGTCCATTTTCATTTCTGGTATGATGGACTGGCACTTAGTTGTTGTTGGCAAATTCTCTGTCCATTTCTTTCCAGCCGATTCTACTGCTTATTTGAATTGTTTACTTTAAAACAGCACATTACTATGCATCTAAAAATAAATTACACATCATTAGAAAGGACAATTGAGGAAGTACAGTTCTAAACAAATGTAATTCTTTATTACCCTGTATCTCATAAATGAAATTATATTTGGACACGGGAGGTTTTTTCATAAACAAATTAAAATACTAGCAAAAATTGGTGAAATAGACAAAAGTTCATCAAATGCAACATCAGGAAAATTAATATTTTGAAAAAAGTTGAAAAAATCATATCCCTTGTATACAGGGAAAAAATTGGAAATATTAGCAGTTCCTCAGCATCCTTTGAATGCATTAAACAATGGTTGCTGTACAGATAGTCTTCTAAAAGCCATTTGACATTAGAATTCTTTAGAAATTGCACAAACAAAAATTTTTGGCAGTTGGCACGTGAAAGCAAGTATGTTGAATCTTCTCACCTTGACAACCCAAACCTGTAGAAAAGTGTCTCAAAAGATGTCAGGTATGATGAAAAATAATCACATCCTAGTGAAATATGATAAGCAGACAGGGCACTGACAATGCAAAAAGAACACTACTATGAAAGGTTTGAAAGTAATGTTGCCTTACAACTTCGGAACTGTAAATTAGAAGAGGTTCGTTAACTTCATTTTGGTAAAACCTTTCAAATTATATTTTCTTTTCATCTGCTAAGGCATATCAGATTAATAAAGTCAATATTTTATGTTGTTTTCCTAGTTCGAATTTTTAAAGGTTAATATAGAATACTTAATACAGTAAAACGTGCTCAATGTGGAATAAAGGAAATCTGTCAAATGTGAATATATACCAAGGTCTTGGCAAACAAAATCTCTACAGTATTACATTGTCTAATAATAATTCACATGCATCACTTAAGATGCTTTACACATGTAACGTCTGTTGACCTTACTTCAGTACATTTCCTTCATTACACTTCAAAGTAGTACATACCTGGAAGTTATATTTCTTGATAACTTCTCTCTGCAACTTGCAGAAATCACTATTCATTTCAATACCAACTATTTTTGCTGCTCTTGTGTACAGGAAAGCCTGAAAAGTAAACTACATGAGCAATCTGCTTGTATTCAAAATATTAAATAATTGTATTTTCATTTAATTTTTTGCCTCCAAAGGAATATGTGCAAGAAGTTCCCAGTAAAGGAGAAACAGGTAGAATTACTGATGTACACGTTAAGTAATTTTCTCAATCTGGAAATTAAGATAAGGTATAGTACAGGTACACTCCAAAAAAACTGCTCTTTTCCTTCCATCAAAGACTTTGAATGAAATGAATGGGAATGGCCTTCTAATACTCTTGTCTAATATGGTAAGGATGACAATTATTGACAATTTATAAGAAACAATGAAACCCAACTCAAATTTGAAATGGGAAAAAAATTATTTTTGTGGGATAGATGTGCAAACGTTGAAGGGAACGGGGGAGGGGCAAAATGAAGATGCACAGGTGCAGGGCAGTTGGAGGGGGGGGGGGGGGGGGGGTGGGAAATGAAGATCGCTGCAGGGAAGTTGGAGGATAGAAGGCAAAATGAAGATGGACAGGTGCAGTGCAGTTGGAGGGTGGGAGGCAGAGGCAAAATGAAGATGGACAGGTGCAGAGCAGTTAGTGGGTGGGGTGGGGGTGGGGGTATTGTAGAGAAATGCACGGCCTAAATTATGATTCTTAAACAGAATTCTTAAAAATTATCTGTGAAATTTAGTTCTTTTAGTTCCATCATTCCAGAACAAGATTGGACAGAAGTGTGGAAACTCGGAATCTAAGTAAAATTGAAGCAAAATGACTGACATAATCCTTTTTGATAAAATAAACAGAACTATTTGATTTTCAGAGCAATTTATTCTAAATGATCAGCAATATTAGAATGGTTACTCTCACAGAGTATGGGTCCTGTAATACTGTAATGCACGGGCAGGGTGAACAAAATTTGCTGCAACAATGGCAATTTTCATTTTTTAAACAATTATTAATTAAATGCAGGTTTTTCTAATAGATTCATCTAGTTTCTTTCCATACTGTAACTAACTTCCAAGATAAACCATTGTTGTTCTTGGAAAATTTAAAATAATATTTTTTAATTAATATATAGCAGTTATATACAATATATAGTCATTATTATTGTAGTTCATTATCTGGTCTTCTGAGCACTTACGGGCTTTTATTGTGAATTATATTAACAGTGAAATGAATATTCTGTAGTTTTTAAAATTTGTTAAATTCACTTGGCAAAAAATTGTATGTTAAAGTTTCCAAGAACAGCAGTGATTCACATGCCTGTGATTGATAATGGTATTATGTACCTATATTAAATTTAAGTTACTTCAAAAAGTGTCAAAGAACAAAATACTTGAGTTATATGTTCACAATTTAACAAGAACTCATATTGTCACTTAAATAAGAGTATGCCCTAAAAAATATTTGGAATACGTTTTAATATTAGTAAAACTAATTTTAAATAGTTTTTTTTTTAAGTCATATCAAATATTTTATATTCTTCAGTACAAGTCCGACAAGTAATAAAATCGGAAAACTATATTAATACTATATAAACTATAAAACTCATTAACAGGAGTACTACTCGGATTGATTGATTGACTTTTAGTGATCATCAACTACTGAGGTCATTAGCCCCATAAGTGTATGTGTAAGCGACCCCATGTTTTTTCATTGGGAGGTGATGATCTCCCCCTGCTGGATGGCGATATCTGGCACTGACCTACCGCCGACTAGCGGTATTTTCCCAACCAGGAATCTCCCACCAGCAGAGCACCACCCCAGGTGGGATAAGCCACCACCTCCTAGAGTTATAAAGCCTGCTCACTAGTACGTGACGTCACTAAGATGGCGGCGTAGGTAGTCATGATGCATGGGTGGCCTGGGCGCAGGCATGTTGTTTTCAGTTGAATTCGTCTGGTGTTGTCCGTGTGTTCGGTGCAGTTTATACTTATATTATACTGCCAGTTTGATATGCCGTTTAGATATGTAGTTCCGAGGTGTCGAGGAAACTGCGATGAAGCCTGGAAAGTACATGTTTTGGTTTTCCAAAAGATCCTGTTTTGCGGAAGAAATGGACGGCTGCTATTCGCAGAGAAGATTTTGTTCCTTCCAAATCCTCGAAGGTAAGGCTGTGGTTCTTATGCACATGTAGAACCTACATTTATTATATTATTATTTATTCAAAGCATAAATTGTATGTAAGTTGCTAAGGGTTGTGACATTATTTAGTAATATTCCTAATGTTTTATCACGAAGCCAAGTTGTTTGCAATTAGATCTTGCAATTCTTCCTTGTAATATGATGCTGAACTTGCAACTATTTTCTGTATACTGTTAAGTGAATAGTGATAGTAGAAACTTAAACTATCAGTTAAGTAATCTTAGAATAGTAGCACTTAAGTTATAGCATTCAATTGTATGTAATGCGAAAAAAATTCATAACCTCACAAATAATCATAGAGATTTCCTGTAACTTGTATGAATAAGTTACTAAAAAAAAAAATAATTTATGTCAAAGGAATTACCCTAGGCAAGTATGAAATCAAAAGTCTCAATGGTGCATGAATTAATTTCAAATTAATTTTTTTTGTTCTTTGGTAAAATTGGTTTGAAAGTGAAACTTAAATTCTATGTACTTAATATTATAGACTAACCATTGAAAAATTTTAGTTTACCCCTCATGCAACGTTATTATTATTATTATTATTATTATTATTATACATATTATAATATATTATTTTTTCTTGTTTCAGGTATGCCACCTTCATTTCCATCAAAATGACATTATTGGGGAGAAGGTGGTGTATAATGAACAAGGAGAGAAGCTGTCATCGCGACTGAATGTACCGAAGTTAAGAAGAAATGCTGTACCATCTCTGCTCCCTAACTGTCCAGCTCACCAAGGGGTTTTCCAGACAGGAAGGCCCTTGTGAAAAGCAGGAAAGACTGGAAATGGAAATTACAGAGAAAACTACATACATTCCAATAAATTCAGTGATTACAAATAGATGTGTATTATATTGTAAATAATTATGTCTGATGTATTGTATTATAAAGAAAAATGTTTAATAAAAACTATGTGCTAAGAACAAAGTTTTTAATCATGCATTGATATACTATTGTATTAAAAAAGGAAAGATAATTTAGTTTCCTGGAATATGCACTGAAGAAAATGTAAGATGAGAATGGGTGACTGTTCCCAATGACTCCTTGTAATAAGGAATGCTTCAAAAGTCACCAATGAAAGAAATGTTTGCTGTCCCACTATCTTAAAATATCTGAGAGAGAATTCGTTCATGATGATTGTGTAAATGGTCATTCAGTAAATGATTTAGTCAAGCATTTACGCTGGAAAGCTGTATTTTTGATAAGTTTTGTCAACAGAAAATGACAGATTATCAAACAAATTGCAGAAGATTGAATATTTTTCAGTAAATTCATCAGTTGTATTCTCAATAAATACCGTATTGAAAACTCATGTTTATTAAAAAATGTACTTGAAAGAACTTTCATCATGAATTGATAATTTTTAATACAAAAGGAGTGAAAACGGGTTTCCTGGCGTTGAAAATGCTGTGGAAATGGTAAGCGAGGAATGGCCGACGCTCTCCATGACTACCTACGGTGACGTCATGAAACAGTGAGCAGGCTTTATAACTCTAGGAGGTGGTGGATAAGCCCACAACCGGTCTCCCGGAAAGTGTGGTAGCGTAGCGCCTGTCACTGTGTGTCTGTGCGCGCGTCAGTGTGTGTGTGTCGCGCGCGCGTCAGGTGTGTGTGGCGCGCGCGTCAGTGTGTGTGGCGCGCGCGCGTCAGGTGTGTGTGCCGCGTCAGTGCGTGTGTGGCGCGCGCGCGTCAACGTGAGTGAGTGAGTGTGTGTGTGTGTGCGCGCGCGCGCGCGCGTCAACGTGAGTGTGTGTGTGTGTGCGCGCGCGCGTCACATGAGTGTGTGTGTGTGTGCGCGCGCGCGTGCGTCAACGTGAGTGTGTGTGTGCGCGCGCGTCAGCGTGTGTGTGCGCGCGTCAGCGTGAGTGTGTGTCGTGCGCGCGCGTCAGCGTGAGTGTGTGTGTGCGCCGCGTCAGCGTGAGTGTGTGTGTGCGTCAGCGTGAGTGTGCGCGCGTCAGCGTGAGTGAGTGCGCGTCAGCGTGTGTGTGTCCGTGTGGGGGGGGAGGGTGCGCGCACGTAAGGTGCCTGTTTGTTTGGGTATTGCTCCGGCATTAGCCTGGTGTTGATCGGAGAAACCACTGAAAACTAGCAATCAGAGCCGGCAACTAGAATTCTCCTCCAGACAGCATCTGAATTTGACCTGGCTGACAAGCCAGTGTCAAATATCCTGCCACTGTTGGGACTCAAACCTAGGACCTCCCGGTCAGAGGCACTACACTAATATCAATTGATGCCCTGAGCCACCTCTCCCAGTGAGTGCTACACTTGGGAGTCACACATGATGTCTGGACTTCGTACAAATAATTTATTTGCATGACTTAAAATTTCTTACACATGTAATGTGTTAATTTCTATAATGTCAAGATTTAGTCACAAAAGTACTTCGCTACTAATCTAAGTCATTGCTCACTCTGCTACTCGCATATTTCAAGTGTGTTCTGCTTTCCAGTTCCACTAAAATTCACCATCTTCACCCCTCTTATTCATTCAACAAAACTGACAATATACTTACCCCATATAAAATGCCACCAAGTCTTGACCCAATATCCAGAACAACTTTACCATCAATTGGAGGGAGTAGAGCATTGAACATAAGATTTATTCTCTCTCTTGATGCAGAATGAGAGAAGTAAGCTGAGGGAATCAAACAAAAATTAATTCTTTATTACCTGTATTGTTATAGTTAGTTGCTATTATTATTATTATTATTATTATGATGATGAGGGTTGGGGCAAAAGTCATGGCATTTATTTTTTTCTCAAAGAAATGTTATCAGATCACTGATTGTATTTGTCATGTGAACGAAGTGCTATACTAATGTGTATTCATAACAACAGATGGCTTCTTGAATGTCTCTATTAGCACAGAGAGAAATGTAAAATCAGTTGCCTAACTGCTGACGTGTGAGATGATCCATAAAGAGAGTATTTCATTAGGTTTTGTTTTATTTCCTGTAAATATTGTTAAGCTTGCTTTATTTGTATTTTGGCAATTGCATGTCTTTCCCATGTCAATAAGTCAATAAAATTTATTAATTAAAAATGAATGCATTATATGACAAGGTTTACAGATTATAAAACTGAGTAAATGACGAAGATGGAAGTAGATTTAATTGTAAGGTAATAGGGTAATTACTGTTCATCAAAGCACTTAACTCCCACATTTTGCATTGATTTTTGTGTAAAGGACTAGGTACCAGTACCATACTACTTTTATTTCACACCACCTCAAGTCAGAGGAACTGGCAACTAAGTCTCCTTCGTTTGCACAAATTTTCTTTTATTCTTTTCTGAACAAAAAGTATCTTTGTAGTTTGTTCCTTTGATTTTTATCTTGTGCAATTAATACATAGTTATTTTCTCACTCACAAATGCCACTTCACCTTGTGTGCCTACATATCATTTGGCGAAATAGGTTACACGAGCACGTTTTCTGAAGCTCCAGAATCCCTATCCCTACTCCTTTATTCGTGGAATTATGAAGAAATGATGGACATAAGTGTTTTTGACAAAACATGGTAACTAGGGAACAGAATTTATTGTAATAAAAATGGCAAAATATGTACATACATATGTACTTATATTTTCTAAAATATGTAAGAAAAAATAGATATGTGAAATAAAAATTCATTATAATTATAGTTTTAAATTCCATTCTGCAAGTGTTTTCCAAGCACAGTACGTTGTGATCCGATAACATGGACTGAAAGAGGCTGAAAGAAAGTCCCACATCTACAGAAGCAATTATTTGCAAGTTTCATCCAAAATATATACTTTTGTAGTATATGCAATGTTTCCAAGGAGCCAGCACTCAAGTGAATAGTACCGTGTACCCTGAGATAGAAAGAGGGGGATAAAGGAAGCCCCTCCCTCCCTGCAACTTCAGAAAAGTGAGAAGACAATGATCTGAAAAAGTATTGGTTTTATCGAGTTACAAATGGAGTCTACGATACATGGAGTCTACAATACATTGAGTCTACAAAACATGGAGTCTACGAAACACGAGGTTGAAGTTCCTTCTGCTTCACATACATCCGCTCATCCTTGATCCTGACTATGCAGTTTCAATAAAAGCAAATGAGGGCCAGAGGAAGGGGGAAGAAGTAAATTTGACAATTAATAGCGAAAGTCTGGCGTTAATACAAGCGCACTGCGTGATTTTGTATGTATTTCAGTAAAATAGATAGTTTTCAAGTAACTTATATTTTGAACTCGCATGTGAAATGTTCATTTTCTACCTATAAATATATTAAAATGTATCAAAATATGTAGCTATAGATAAAATATGTGATTATACCAAAATATGTAAAACTATGTAAAATAAAAATGGTTCCAATTCGTTCAGAATGTTGTAATAAGTCTAAAAAATATTAGTGAATGCAGGTTTCTTGTCCCCGTAAAAATATGTATTTACGTGAAAATCCTCCTCTTCTGATAACCATACACTTTTTCTCCCACATAATAGAAAATGTTTAGTATAAAAAAGAGCTAAAGACATAGAAAAGTCCAAATAACCAATCCTTCACATATCTCAAATCAAACCACCAAGTATTAATGAAATGATAACTTAATTAAGAAATCGTCAATAAATTAATATTAAATGTATATAATAAAAATGTGCAGGTGCAACGACCAAATACACTATAGTCACATTATTTTTGTCAGAAATACTTACTTAAGGGTTTAGTTTTACGTGAACCACACTGCAAACAATAGCTCCTTGGAATTTGTCCCTCAT
Organism: Teleogryllus oceanicus; assembly: GCA_964035755.1. NCBI lineage: Eukaryota > Metazoa > Arthropoda > Insecta > Orthoptera > Gryllidae > Teleogryllus > Teleogryllus oceanicus. The sequence goes on from CAXIVR010000013.1 coordinate 66,666,599, forward strand.
CACAAAGCTTGTCTACCATTTCATCATCATAAAGAAATGCATCCACATGAACTGAATGATTGGGATCACAATCTGAATTCTGTATGAAAGCAAAAAGGAAATGATTAATTATTCCTGGATAAAAAAAATAGTTATTAGGAAATGTACATTATATCTTTGTACTTCTCAAAGACCTTTTGCATTAAAAGCAACTACTTAATTACATTTTCCTACGTTACTAGTGATTTTGGAAAACTCACAATGTACGTTCCTTAGTTATTTTCAATTTATTCAAAAATTACCTGGCAGACCCCAATTACAGCAGGATTTACAGAAAGAAAAGAGGGGGGAAAATAAATAAATAAAAAAATAAAAGAAGAAAAAGTACAAATTATTCAAACACAGCACACCAATAAGGTAAAACCATAATGAAAAACATTACAACAGGAACATAATACAGTACACTCTGTCTAAGCAGGAATCAAATGGGACGGGACCCTCCAAAAAAATTCTGGTTTAGAGAAGTTTCGTTTCATACACAGTTTTCTATTTTATGACACTTGTGTTATTGATACTTCTGTCCTGAAACTAGCAAATTCCATGACTTTAATACAATTATTGAAATTCATTAACATACAATATATTTACAGTGGAAATCACCATGAAATGAACATTAAACATTACTCATGAAAAGCTTCCGAGTTTCATTTGCTTCTATATGATTCACCTTTTTATCTAAGGTAAGAGTTTTATGTTCTTTTTTCCCCATCTATTGTTAAACTGGTTGTGAAAGTCATAATAATACACACCAACTACTGCCACGTGGCTGCAGTCGGCGTGCTTACCGACTCTTTCAATCCACAACGCATCACAGCCCAGAGCACTACAGTAACTTTCTGACACCTTCACATGGCCTTGAGCAATGCATCTGTGGCCAAGGGGTTACAATTCTCAAAACAGGTCAGGGAGGCGCATGAACAGAAGCCACATCCATACACCTTCGCAGGCTCAGAGAGTCAGGAGGAAAGGAATCCCTCTAGAGCCTGCGCTCTGAGAGACAAGCGACCCCAAGGTTGAATTCTACACAACTGCTGAAACCCCTCTCCTTCTCCGTAAGGGTGACATGACTAAATCGCATGTCACAGGGACAGAATTTAAAACAGACTTGCAGATCCATTCATTTCATTAAGAATATCTCAAGTCTCTCTGCCAAATGCATTGAATTGACTTCAGCTATTCTGTTTTATAAAGTTTTTGTTTCCCCCTGTAGAATATGAAAAAACAATTCTGTTTGTGTGTTGGACAGGTTCTGTTTTTTGCTGTGTAAAATGCCATTTAACTTTATGGACTGGAGAAATTTTCCGGTTAAGCGAGGTTTCTGGCTTAAGACAGGTCCTGGTTTAGACAGATTTTACTGTAGTGAGCAATACTCCAATTGATTCATTCATATTCAAATTTTTATGGTTTCATTATTTTATTCAAATTTTGTTTATAATTTGAATAAGAAAAACTGAAGTCTAAATCTCATTTTTTACTCACTTCATTGAATTTAGAAAACATTCTTAAGAGTGCAGAAGTGCATTTAGTTTCTTAAAATATAATAATCCACAATACCTTAGATTACAAGTCCCCAAACTGTGGGGTACAATGGCTGCAGAAGGGGGGAGGGGAAGGGAGAAATCAATATTGAATTTATTGGTAAAGCAGTAGCATTGAGGAAGACTAGATATTAGCAAAAAAAATTAATAGTTGCAGTCAAACAGCTCACCCTGTTTTATAAAGTTTGTGAAGACAAAAGCAAACCTTTACCCATCACAATAGAAGTGTTTATTAACTCTCCTGAATTTTTAATAACTTTCACTAGTAGTTATGAATTTGTTTGTCTATTACATTTTATTTCATTTTAATGTTACTTTTTCAAGGTTTTATATCTGTAAAAATAAAAGAAATTTAATAGCTTTGTTTGTTTTAATTTTGGTATTATCCTGTACTTGCTTTTTATGAAAAAGTGCAAACAAGTATATTGCAATATACTTGTTTTATTGATACTTGCAAAGATGTGTAGTATATAAAACATTATAAATGGTGCAGTTGTATGGTACACTAAGGCCGGGGAAGGGGGGCTGAAAAGTTTGAGAACCTGTGCCTTGGATAATTGTACCAACGATTAACTCTTATCTATAAGCAATTGGTTACTTTGATTAAAAACATGTGTCTGTTGGCAAGAATAGTTATGATAAATTCTTTCAACAAGGATTTGATATTTTATACGCTTGAACTTTTGTAGTGTAAATAATTCAAACATAGTTTTTGAGTTTCAATTTGAATACTAAGCAGCAAGGAGACAAAATAATAAACATATTCCAGTGTAATAAGACAATTAAAGAGGAGTACTGAACTCTAACCATGGAGACAAAATTTTGAATAATAAAGCCAAGAATTTTTAATGCAGCATTTACGACATTAAATTTGTCCTCCTCAACATACTTTTATAAATGTTTCTTTTAATGCTTAAATACACACGAGTAAGAGACCCAGAGACATATTAAAATATTTTTAAATTATTAAAATTTAATGTTTTAAAATATTTCTCTACATATTACATTACAAATTTCATAAACCTTGGGCTACTAATAATAAACTTTCCATTAAATTTTGAACTTTCCACAAATTTCAAAATATTTGAAAGTTGCACTTCTGCACCATTCGAGTCTTTTAGACTCACCTGAACATTTTTTGAATTTAAGGATTACACTTTTTTTATGAATGATTACTTTACCGGGGCATAGCTCTCAAAGAATTTTGCCTAAAAATAATCACTATTATTGAGACACAGGGCTACATTCCAATTGTGGAGATATTCCAGCACCTGTACTTCGATTTTTCTATAGTGGGCAATGACATGGGTCACTGTTAACCTCCTATCTTATAAAATGGATCTTTTTAACAGTAGAAAGGATTTCGGAGGTCACAAGCCCTGTTGAAAAGGACATTCGTGAATTAATTTAAAAGATATGTTTTATAAGGCAGGAGGTGTAACAATGACTTCATTTCATTGGCCACTATAGTATAGCAAGTGAAATCAGCAACAGGAAAATTCTATATTTGGTTATCACAAAGAATTCACCAAGGAAGTTTGTGTTTCCATAACACAAAAGTCTCGTTTTCCTCAGTACAGTTCATTAAGGAAACAAAATAACCGAAGAATGTCATCAAAATCCAGAAGTCATATTATACCGAGTTAACATAACAATCTGAAGGAGACACTTAGAGCAAATGGCTAAACAACACAACAAAATAAGACGCTTGCTCATTTTTGACAATTTTCTGGATATTGTCACGTAAAAACTTTTTACTTATTGCACCCTTGTTCACAGCAAAACAAAACTAATAGCAGGAATTTATTTGTATGCAAACTGGTGGATCAGTTAGTACTTGCCATTTATACACAATATTAAAAATCTTCAACTTTGCAATATTTGTAAACGAATATAAGGAGTATAGTAATGTGACATGTTCGAAACACTCCAACTGCAAATAGTCCAATTTGCAACTAGTATTTCCAGAAATTTCTAATGCTTCTGACTCGACTAGAACTTCACAAACTTAATAAAATATTTAAATCTCTGCCATCTAAAAATTCTGAATAAAAAATAAATTATCTAAACCTAATTTTAAATTGAAAAATCTTGTTTAAAAAGTAATACAATTCGAACAAATGCCACTTAAATACAACTTCAAGGGAACATAATTGATAGTACGGTTTTCTAATGAAATTATTGAAAGCTGTATTCATGAGTCTATAAGACCTACTGGTGCTTTACTGTAGAAATGAATGGTGCTTAACTAAGGGTAAGGAATATGGAATTTCAAAAAATCTAATTGAGCCACTCCAAAGAAAACTACTAAGTTTCCAAATTTCAATATGCAACAAAAGAACAAAACAAAACAAAAAATCCTAAATAAAGACAATAAGCTTTGGTACTGATTTATTTTAAAGAGAAAAATGAGGGACAGTTACTCAATTAAGTTAACCATTGAACTCAATTGTTTCTGAGAAATTTTGTTTCATATACAGAACAGACAAGTTCAAGTAATTATTTATTACATTCTATCGATAATGAGGAAGGTTCCTCGTTCATATATTAAATTAATAGAACATATATTAAATTAATATACAATTTTAAGAAAAAAAGAACATACTGGGCCAACCGTTGATGTGACAATTGTTTCCGAAGGCAAAATTGCATCCGGTGGTAATTCACTCCGTATATCATCCGCAATAGCACTCAGCACATCATCGGGAAGTTCTCTTTTCTTCGAAGGGGGTGTGCAGGCTTCAAAAAACACACGTGCGTAAGACAACACAGCGTTGAATGCAAGGATAAACGTAAAAAAGTAGGGTTATCGTTGCGGAACAGAGACAACGATAACTTAGCTTACAGTTCAACCAATTCCAATGAATCCAACTGAGCAGTTTCTTCAGATTTTCTTCATCGTTCATGCGTCGCAATATACTCAGAAATTCTTCCTGGGCTTCAGGCACTGTCATTTTTGACAAGTATTGCCGTGTTCACCCATTCTGATGTAAATGGGCGAGAAAAATGATCACACGAACTCAGACGTTACTACTTGCTAGCAAGAGAATAAATTAAGCTTTGAAACCCCGTTTATAGGGCGAGTGCCCTACAAAACACCGGAAAATCAATCGACCACAATTCGCACACCTCAATTCGCCTCAAATAGACCTCCGCGTAACTCGCAGACGGAACATTACACACACATCTTGCTGCCAACCTTTATGGCGCAATGTCCGGAGGTGAAAATTTTTCGAAACGTGACGTTGGAATCCTTGAACAGAAACGAGGCAATCGAAGACTGCCAGACAGGCGTATCTTCTCTATACCGAATAACTATTGGTTTTTAGCTCGAACTTAAAAACAAAATTGTAATGAACTCATTACATTTGTGTAATCAAGTTGGCATATAAATGCGCTTTCGTAGTTCGTCTCAAGAGCTGATTGCGTAGATCGATTCACATAGTAAAACATCACTACTGATATTGCAATTTCGGCGGTGATATGTCAGGGCGATAACACGAGTAATCGGAAATTTTATATTCTTGTTCTCCAAGCCAGTGTTTTGCTGACGAATTTTTTAATGCACTCTTCGAAGTTGAAACTATTTTGTCTGTTGGCGCAAAGGAAATATCTTTGTTATTTCGTGCAATTGTATACTCACAATAAACTTCAGTTTTTTGCACTCATTTACTCTCATTTACTCATGATTCACAACCAAACCATTTCATTCTAATGAGGTATATTTCACAAATTAAAGAATAATATGGGTACTCATGTAAAATGACGTTAATTAGGGTCGGATTTGATAATTTTGTATTTCCGGGCGTATCAACTGCGTTGGTCATTAGATCCCGTAGGTGTAGTGGATGTGGAATCCCGGGAAGTGGTGATGTTCCTGCCCCGCTATGTCACTACGCGAGAGCAGTGGGGGGGGGGCTGGTGCCCCAACACACTGGAGGTTGCATCTCCATCGAATGACGGAAATGTAAATTCCGTCAATTTAAAATAGGAATATATAATGAAAACGGAAACAATTAACATAAATTAAAACTAAGTTAAATAAAAGTCTTTAACCCTTAACTAAGGGCTATGTTTTGTCACACAAGTACCCGCGCGATGTACTTTGTACGCCAAGCCTATTTTGTTAGACAAATGAACTCCGGGAGCCCTGAGTAATTTTCGGATACAATTTTTATTTAGTTTTATTTGAAATGTAAACATATTACAATTTCAATTAAATAATAATAATAAAAAATAGCATATTAGTCTTTAGAACAATTTGTGCATTTGATGACTTTAATGATTCGTTGCATGGAAATTTGTTGCACCAGTTCGTCGTAAGTGTAGTAATAATTGTAGTATTGAGGTTTTTGTTTTTCCGCAAATGTGACAGTTTTTTTAAATTTTGTTGGTGGTGGCCATCACGACTTCCAGTTTTTGTAAATTTGTTGACAAGCGATGTTTTATTCCACTTTGTAACATTGTCTTTGACAATTAAAACATGTCTACCCTCTGCTTGAATAATTGCTAGCAAAACCAAGCTCAGAACACGTGGCATGTTCACATTCGGCCACTATAACTTCTTCCTTAACATCACTTGCAGCATCGCAAATTTCGTCTTCTGAAGATTCCTCATGTAATAATTCACATATCTGCTTTTCCGCTAAATTATTCATCTCTTTATTACTTCTAAAGTAAAATAAAATAAATAAGTTTAATTACATCAATAATATAAGAAAATAAATTAAGAAATCCTGTGATAATAAAAGAAAATGAAAACTCACATCGGTATCCACGCGGAGCACACTGGTTGAATCGGGCCTAAAACCTGGTTATAATTGCAAATGTCAGTGGATTCGCGTAAAAATGGGTGTCGATGGCTTTTTGAGATCGCTGAATTTGAATATCATAATGAAATTTCAAAATTCAAAATGGCGGGTTAAAGGAATGAAAAAATGAACCCAAATGAGGAGAAAAATTGATAGAATGGCTCTCGCGGTCGCTGATGTCGAATAAACGAAATGAAATATCAAAATTCAAAGCTGAAACTTGAAAGTGAAAGGATTGTTCGTAGAAATATGGTTATACGTAACGTACTATTTTCGAAGTTGCTTAATACAAATATTGCTACGAAATTCAAAACCGTTGCTTGAAAAAGATACATCGGATTTAAAGGATAAAGAAATGTTTTAGAGGGAATTGTGATTTAAGAGAGTTTTGACTTCCTTGGTTCGTTGATTTACTCAACGTATAAAAAGTGTACAGTCGTTATGATCGTATCTGCGCACATTTTCCTGGTCTCTGGAATCTCTACCCCCTTCCTTTTCCTACACTATTTTTTAAATTGAATTATGAAAAAAGAGGGTTTTTGGTCACATTTGATATATCAACCGATCATGTTAACTCTACTAAATTTTCTCTTCTTTGAAAAGAAACTTCTACAATTTGTCATTCATACTATAACTTAACTGCGTCAGAGACACTATTATGGCAATTTATGATTCCATGTCTTATTCTGAATACACTGATATTGACGGAATATCTTGCTAAAATCGAGACGATTTTAGAGTATCTGTGCAAATCCTAACTATCGTTGGGCATTTATATATCTTTTCATTCTTTTGACATAAAGGGAAAGAGACAGTGAAAAGAGACACTTAACGTAGGAAGTGGATTTACTAACGACTGGAGACTCCCGGGAGATCCAAACTGAGCACGAAGATCATGACACCGGAAAACAAAGATCACTTCGATGCGTCACTGCAAGTCAGATGCTCGAGAAAGGAAATGCTTAAGAAAACATGTCGTCATTCAAGGCCAAAGGGCCGTCGAAAATGCAGCTGACATACATTTCCTTGTATCACGTGGCGAACAATTATTTACAAAAAAAATATTTGAGATATCTATACTCACAAATACGATAATGTATAAGAAATGACCGAAAAGTAAATATTGACATGAGTAATATTTCAAAAAATATTTTTGTTTAATTTAAAAAGCAACAAAAGAATGCATCACAGTGGCATTTATGTCCTGTTATTAAGTTCATTTAGAACTATCCGTACACAAAGTTTACAGAAAATATCTGGAGCCCTTTTCGAGAAAATTGCATTTGAGCGTTTCTGAAAATGCGGAGTTTCGAGTTATATATATTTACAATGGTATAATTATATTATAAGCAATATTATAAGTTATATGCGTATATTTATGTGTTATTCAATTGACACCCATCTGTCAGGAATCAATGTTGTACAGACCTAATTTCGTCGGCACTTATCTATTGAAAAATATTATATGTTATTGAAAAAAAGGTCAACTGTAATTTGAGATAATATCACTTTTACATCGTAGAACTCTTAGCCTTGGTTTCTACGACAAGAAAATAAGAATCCTTAAAGTACACTAAAAATATTAAAGTGTTCGGTGGCACGGATTAATATTGTTTATTCATTCCAAAAATGTATATCAGTAATTTTCTTATTAAAAGTAATTATCAGAAGAAGAAATCGAAAAAATATACCGAGAAAGTAATTCCCTGTGGCGTCGAAGACACTTCAGGGATATGTAGTGTTAAATCCCACTATGAAGCACTGCAGTAAAGTGGCTATAAAATAAAAAGGTGCAGGTATGTACAGCTAAATGTGTTATTCTGATTAAGGGCATTCTACGTGATAGATAAAAAAAATTGATTGAGGCAGGAATACGCAAGACAAAAAATATAATCCACAATATACATGACTAACATTGTTACGCTACATAGGTTAGAATTCAGCCGCATTATACATAAAATAATTAGACCCTTTTTCTCAAAAATATACTTAAATTATAGTGAAAAGAGTTTCTATCGGAAACACGAAAAGAATCCACTGAAAAATAATTTAAACACTTTTTTAAAAGAAATTAAGAAAAGTAGTGGACAAGAAGCAATGAATTCGCGAGTTTCGAACGATAATTTTAAGAGACCATGAGGACGATAAAAATGATCGAAATAACGTTCTGGAGCTACAGTAGTGTTCTCCCATGTCTTCCAAATGAGATTTGATAAGCGAGAATTCCGAACGCGCACTTTGAATTTTGCCATTATGGCCACGTTTTTGGCCCGATTCAAGCAGTGTAGAAAGTCCGCCAACGAACACTTTCCAACGGAAAAACAATCGTCTTGCCACAGCAGGAAATCTTACACAGCTGAGTATCGAGAAGGATGCAGCTGAACGAGGTTAGGTCAAGTGTCAGAGCGCGTGCTGATGTTATCTGACACCTACGGTGATAACAGTTCCAGTGGCGTACAATCGAGGAACTAAGGGATATTGAAACACTACTTACATAATTTTACGCGTCGGGTCCCTGTAAGGCATATACAGTACACCTCCCGTGCACGTGGTTCTGGCTTTGATTTTCACTGGGCATACAGGTAGGACTCAAGATTTATTTTTTATTTATTTATTTAGTCAAAGACTGTATGTGACGTATGGGGGAGAAAAACATCTGCGCACGCTTTCTTGAGTTTCAGAATCCCTTCCAACAATTTAACAATTAGTATTTGAAAGATGAATAATAATAATATTATTAATAATAATAATAATAATAATAACAACAACAAATTTAAAAAAGCGAGGGATTAACATTTCAAATACTAGATATTTTCGTTGCCAAATTATAGACAACTTATTTTTAACGGTAAAGGAACAAACAGATTTGATTTTTCTGTATTGTTAACAAAATAGAAACTCACCCTAAGCTCTACTACCACTACAAGCAAAAGGAAAGTTCAACAAAACGTGCGCATAGTGAAGCTACATTTACGCCCAGAAGCAAATCAAGGGGCCATCTCTGCATTTGCTCGATGGATCAGAGAAACTGGACAAAAACCCGATCGAGGGCACGAGGAACTCTAGCACATTGCAACAAGCGCTATTGCTTCGACACGTTTCACACAAATAAAATTATTTTATTTGGAAAACATCAGTACCCTGGAATATTTGGCAATAGTGAAAGATCCTCGACACACATTCGTATTGACAAGAACGCTCGCAAGCTGCTGGCCAGCTGCAGTCACGCGGGATTCCCCCTGACACAAAGGGACTACTTTCCAGAACCGTCGCCTTTACACAAAGAACTCATCAAATGTCCGTTTTGAATCAACAAACCTAATATCAAATGAAAAAAAATTCTCCAAATATCATAAACAATGCATTCATATATCATCAAAAATTGATTTTACTTGTGTTCTTTCAATAACAAGCGAAAGTCATAAAATTACGTTACAGCGAGTATTGGTATTCCCCTGAGACTCCCTCCGTCGCCGCCCAGCGCTAGACAGCGCCACCCGCTTGGTTGCTGCACCGAGACCGCATGTTCCCCGTGTTAAATCGAAGGACAAAAGAGTAAAAGTAGTAAACCTAGTAATGTAGGCAAGAGCCAAGAGCGTGGTGCAATTCCTGGCAAGGCACCAGACACCGGAAAGAGCACCAGTTGGACGCTCTTTGGTTTCAAAATGATTTTATATACATCGATATTGCTGCAATATCTTGAATATTGAATGCCATTAGAAGGAAAATGTATATTCCTAACATATTAAGAGATCTTTTTCGATTTTCTGGGGGTTGTGCAACCGTGCAATTTAAGCATGAGCCGTCATTGCGTGAGAAACTGCTCCGACTACACGTCGGCTTACTGAAAGGCACCGCCCCAACCGGATCATGCTCTAATAGTTTCCCCAATCTTTATTTTAATTGGTAAGTTATAATTTAGAAGCATGTTACATTTAGAAACATATTACACATTTCGAAATTCTGTCCATATCTAGTTTATCTTTCGATTTAATTTAATTTTTGTAACATTTCTTTTAAATAATTTCATTTTCGCTTTATAGCCCCTAGTGATCATTTTGGCATTGAAAAGTATTTAGACCAATAGAAAATAGCCACGTAACATGCCTCATTTATTTATTAACGTATGACTGCACAAGGTACTGACATTCGGTAGTCCTTAAGTGATAAGTAATTAACAGGAATGTGGAATCTCCGATAACTGAAATGCATTTGTCAATGCCGACCAATAAATTCATAGAGGATTAATTGTTTTGTAAGAATTTAGAGTAGGTAAGTAGAGAATACATCTAAAAAAAAAAAAATTGATGATGAATAGGGAACGGATTTTCATGTAAATACACGTTTTAATAGGAACAAGGTACCCGCTTTGAATTTGTTTCCTAGTTTTCTAGACATTCTGAATTAATTGAAACCATTTTTATTTTACATATTTTAGTGTAAGTACATATTTTCACATATTTTACCTTTACCACCATTTTTTAACATATTTCGTTACATTCAAATATTACTTGTAAAAACATAAAATAAGAATTTCCCAATAATATTCCGTGAATCTGGTTTTCTGATAAACTTAGCAATGTAACACTGCACGTTTGTGTCCTCCTGACCTTCGCTCCGACTGACCCTCTGCCCTTGCTTCTCAGAAACCGCGTAGAATGAGCGGATGGTCAAGAAGCAGAAGTATAAGCAATCACATGCTTTCTCGTGTTACATTCAACCCACGCGCAATACAATATTAATCCGACAAACATTGTTTAGAATGTCAGTCTTATCGCGCTTCCTGCGCCCCACCTAGATACCTCTCTGCCTCAGAAATGCGAAAATCGGAACCTATGAGTATTAGCTCTCCACTACAACTGGTCATGTATGCACCGGCTCTTCGTAAAACTACAGATTGTACTTTTAAGTATTTTACGTTTCATATAGCAATCTTATTGAGTGGTGTGGACTGGTACGAGACAATGCCAAAATCGAAGCGACATCCAAAGAGTTAGTGGCTAGATACATCCGCGAGTTTCCTAATGAATCCTTCAGAAGTGACTCGAGTATATCGTGCTGCGTATTCGGTGAGAAAAAAGTTTCCATCTCCCAACAGTTTCAAGTCACGCAGCACATCACTACAGCAAAACACAAAGAAAACAAAGAAAATTGAAGCTTCAGCAAACATTCCTAACATCTTCACCTGATGTTCAATCAAGTAAGTCAGTCTTCTTTACCGATTTGTGTCGTGCATTGAGTAGAGCCATAGTAGAGCGATATTCCCATTTACAAAGTCAGCGACCCTGAGTTCAAGAGCTTCTTAGAAAAATACACTGACAAACAAATTCCGGATGAAAGCACACTCAGAAAAAATACATGAAAACTATTTATTTGGAAACTCTGACTAAAATTCGAGAGCAAATAAAACTAGTAAGGTCTGGGTTTCAATTGATGAAACTTCTGAGGTTGAAGAAAGATATATTGCAAATATTATTGTAGGAAAGATGTGCCCTGAATCTCCTTCGACACCATTTCTATTATATTGTGAAGTTTTAGAAAAATGCAACCACGCTACAATTGCCAGATTTTTCAATTGACTCGATGAGTGCTGTGGCCTATCATGCATGAAAACGTGTTGTTGTTTTTAACCGATGCTGCTCCTTACATGGTGAAAGCAGGGAGTGTATTAAAAGTGTTCTACCCAAAGATGATTCATCTTTACGTGCGTAGTACATGCTCTTCATCGAGTGGCAGAAACTATTCGACATCAATTTCCTGATGTCGATACTTTGATATCGACTGTTAAAAAAGTATTTTTGAAAGCAAGCAGAGTTAAAATGTTTAAAGACAGTTATACTGAACTGAATTTGCCTCCACAGCCCGTAATTACAAGATGGGGCACGTGGTTAGAAGCGGCTAAATATTATTGTGAAAACTTTGAGCAAATAAAAGCAGTATTCAACGAAATGAGAGCATTCTAAATTGTCTATTACATTTTTAGATATTTATTTATTTTGGTGTTCCCACCATGTGCGGTCAGTAAAGTGCAGAAATCTGACATCTATATAAAATTAAAATGAAGGAAACAGAAACAATCTTTCACAATAAAATTAAAGAGACTATTTGATTTTGTATAATTTAATATCAATGCTGAGCATTATTATAATGGTTTCACACAGTACCGGAACTTTAATGCAGTAATGCTAAGTCAGACGCTGGCCATTCAAAGTTGGATTCTGCTATCAAAAATCTTTAGTGTTTAAACAATTATTTACAAAGTGCGGAGTTTTTGCACGGGTCCAGCAAGTAATAATTTTATTCGAAACTTTTAAGTTGAAAACATCGCATCTTTTTGGGTGTTCTTCACTTTGCTTCAGGTAAGTTTTACATATGGGCTAATGTCAAGCCATGGAAAATTATTTTTTATTTTAAAACGTTGGAGATTCGACAAAGAGAAGAAATGTCTGAAAGAAAAGAATAACGTAATATCACTGAAATGGATTATAAAAGAGTAAGTGGGAATAATGGCGCACAAGGCTCATTTTCAAAACATTTACTTTACTTTTGTCAGGGAAACAATTATTGATGTGGTCACTATTTACAGTTTGAGTAATTCGACTGTTTTGTTTGTTTTCTTTCCAGAGGAAAAAATCAAAATATTTAACTACAAGAAAATAATTAATTTCTTGTGAAAAAATGTGTGATAGAAGGTGGATACAGGCTATAGTGAAAGACCCCGACAACTTAGCGAGACTTGGTGAATTACCTGACCAAGACACCTACAAGAATGAAGCTTATGTTCGAAACCCTTTGATGAAGTTCAGACTTCAAAATGTTCAATTTCAAGATGTTCAGGACACCTTGTGAGTTGCGCTTATACAAGTGTTTTTTTTTTAGTTTGTGATATTTGAGTGTTTGCAAGCGTATTTTTTTATTTACTGACATTTTCCATTGACAATAATATCTTTTATTTGTGGTCACAGACTTGTACTGAAAACACAAAAAAATCATTTTGAAGGATGCATTAAGACTAGAGGCGCACCGAGAATTGTTCTCGGGAGGGGAGGGGAGGGGTACACTACAGGTTCAACCGACTGAATGTTTTCTTATAAAGTAGCTTACCTCTCTCAGAAGAAAATAAATTCAATGAAACTCTATGAATACAATTCAATTGAAAACTATGATAACATTCAATTGACACTGTCATTTTTATTGAAACTTATTCATTTTTATATGGAAAACATGACAAAGTATCGTTTTATTCTATTTATTTATTTTTTCGATATACTTCCAACAGGTGCCTACACAAATAAATCAGGTTTTCCGACGCATGAGCTGGCCACATACAGTTGTCAATGTGAGAAGCTTGGATTCTCCAAATCTAACCCACATACTGTTGTCCTTGTGCTTTGGTGATTGCAATAGCGAGTCGCACCGGAAACTGTAAATGTTTGAATTCAAATGGTAAATGTATTGGGATCATTGGAATATATGGCAACCGTAGGTCTACGTCTTCTCCCTTGAATTTCCCATTCAAAATTATAGTTTCGATGACATTATTCATCATCTTTGCACCGAAAGTCTTGTTCTGTTGCAAAGTCGTATGGATTGATCTTTCGTAAAAGAATGACAGGAACGCCAATTTTAAATACTGGAATGTGCGGTGGCATACGTGGCAAATCTAGTGAATTCAAGAATTATGTTGGGTAATTGACAACTTTGTCATGGTTCATTACACTATCGATGGACTATATACTACGTGATCCTTTCGCCTAGTATCCTATCAATGACCCCCATCTCGATCAGGTTTTTCGTCCAGTTTCCCTGATCCATTGAGCAAATGCTGAGATGGCCCCTTGTTTTGCTTCTGGACATAAATGTAACTTCATTTTCTGTGCACGTCTTCTAGAATTCAGTGGGAAATACAATTATTCAAATTATCGTTTCCATGTTGCCGCGGCAGGAAGTAATAAGAGCCAAAATTTATTGCTTATTTATCTTTGAAAATAGATTTTATTACATGGGAGTTTTTTTTTTTTTCTCCTTTCTAAGATTCAAAATTTATTGCTTATTTATCTTTGAAAATAGATTTTATTACATGGGAGTTTTTTTGTTTTTTCTCAAAAATTTTGTTTATTTAAAAAATTTTTTACATAGGAGTTTTTTGTTGTTTTTTTCCTTTCAAAAATTAAAATTTAATTTGACTTAATGTAGGGATCACAGAATTTTGAAAATGTGCACACAATTCACTTTTCCCCATAGCACGTCATACGCAGTTTTTAACTGTTTTTTGACGTAAAATAAATAAATAAATAAATAAATAAATAAATAAATAAATAAATAAATAAATAAATAAATAAATAGTATTCCATTTTGAATGCTGAAATTGATAGCATTGACATCGTTGTTTGTAGCAGCTAATACCCCACGTGCACTGAGCCAATGTTGATTTTTGTAATTTCGCGCGATATTTGGGAAAACATTTTGGATCAATTCGTCTTTGATTGATGTCATCTTACAAAAGTTGGTTGGCAATGTAATACATTGTTTAGATCTGTCGATTGTCATCTTCCCATTCCCAATACACAGCAGTTGTTTCGCAAAACGTTCGGCGGATGCGTCATTTTGTAGTTGAACTCGCATCTTGGTCTTCGAAGTCAATTTCTTTACGTCGCGATAGAACTGATGATTTGAGACTAGTGGCGTTTTCTTTGGGTGTGCAAGTCGTGTGTCAACGCCCAAGGAAATAAAATAATAATTTTTGCCTTTGAATTTATTTAGATTTTTTCATTTATTCGGTCTTCCGTGCGGTCGGCGTCGTAAGATCGGCACCAGTGCGTACATACAACGCGTGCAGTGCCCAAGGAAATAAAATAATAATTTTTGCCTTTGAATTTATTTAGATTTTTTCATTTATTCTGTCTTCCGTGCGGTCGGCGTCGTAAGATCGGCACCAGTGCGTACATACAACGCGTGCAGTGCGCGAGGGCAGCCCAGGCGGTTGGCGAATGCCTCCAACGTCTTCAGAGCGGATCGGGAGGCGGCACGCATGCGCGAGACGTCCCCCCACTCACGGACAAAGCGTGCGAAGGCATTGGATCTCGATGTAACGGCGTGCTGGAGAGGATTGTGATATCAGTGATTGCGTCCGTGATTGTGATATTCTGCGTCGCGTGTTGCAGTCTTTAGCGATACTAATGAAATTAGTGTTTTTTATAAAGATTGTGAAAAAGTGGGACAATAGTGTTGAAGCTGCAAAATAGCTTGAGGTTTTTGGGACAGCATCTACAGACGTTCCGGATTGAAGTACAAGACTCTCGCCTTTTTTCTACTACCATGACACAAGGGAAAATTCTGAGAGCCAATTATTTAAGAACTATTAGTTTACCTCATTGTAAGAATTATTGAGTGTCAGTATTACCTCGTCTGGGCGAAAAGAAAATCGTTTTTTCTCGTATGCGTGCGTGAGAGCTAAGTTTGCGTGCCAATGATCCTGCTAGGGTCGCAATGCCAACGGTACACAATTGAATTGATTGTCGTTAGGATAGACACTTCCGCATTAACAGCTTTTTTACAAGCAAGGTGACTCGCCGTGAAACTGTTTCGGCGACCTGCTTTTCAAACAATGCGATCCCACCGCCTTTTTTTGGAAAGACGATTGATTCTCAAAATGTCGACAATATGAAATATCCTTCTCTGGTCGTTTCTTGGTGTCCGTCCAATGGCACACTCTGACGCCATTCTTAGAAAGTAGTTCAACGTTTTAAAGCAGTTCAGTCGTTCCATAAAGTTTCATACGAAAAATTGTATTGCTTTTCCCTCTGGAAGCCTGCTCGCAGTTATTACAAAAAAACATACTAAACCCAAGGCAGGATGTTTGAAATGTACACCTTTTGCTGTTAATTAACACCCTTTGCTGCTGCTTAACTGATAATAATAATAATAATAATAATAATAATAATAATTTCTATAAATGATTGAATTCCAAGTGCGACGCCGAATCTGAATTAATTTTGGCCGCCTATGTGCTAACAAATAGTTTTAATAATTGCTTTCCTTCCCTTTCGTATGAAAAAAGACAAGTAATTGAATAATGGGTGATCTAACCTGAAAATATTTCCGAATTTAAAAAGAGAACCGAAGAAGGGGAAAAGCGTATTTAATTACTTTGAAGTGTATTATTCCAATCTCAGCAATAGAAATTACATTCTCATCGTTGTTATTTTGCGACTATCTTTCCCTCATTCTTCTAACATTATAATTTAAAATAAATATGGATTTTTTACATAATTCAATTTTACTCTAAATATGTAAGCGAAAAGAGTAGTGTGGGGGTTAACACTTTCCTTCACTGCCAACGCTCTAGGTCCAAACGCCACTGTTTGAGACATTCATTAAGTCCACTAGCGGGGGTTGAAAGTGGTATAACTGACAGAGTTTGTCGAGAATCACCAGACAATGAAATGAGTGTTCCTCCGAAGGGCTGTCCCTGAGGGCTGTGTCCTCAAATCTTGTAGGGTACGACCAAGTGCTTCCCATGTTGCATTCATTGTGAATCATTGGGTAGTCGTTCCATCTGGTAAGTTTTCATGATTGGAGCACTTTGCACATTCTGGAATTATTGATTATATTGCGTGTTGGCGTCTCAATGGTTTTCAAATTGAAGGGGAATTTCTGTGCTGAATAGACTGTTCGACCACCATCCGCCGCCGTGTTGCTGCAATTCCAAATTATGCAATTGCCAATGAAATTTTATTTCGTGATCGTACGGTTGAAAAAATTATTGAAATAATAATAATAATAATAATAATAATAATAATAATAATAATAATAATAATAATAATAATAATAATAATAATAATAATAATAATAATAACAACAACAACAACAACAACAACGCCAATCCGGTAGCCGACATCGCTAAGGCATGGCGATCTCGGACGGAAGGATCGGGGGTTCGAGTCCCGCCTCGGGCAAGGGTGTGTTTGTGTATGTCTGTTTGTGTGTGCCGTCCATTCATTCTTCATTATCATCATCATTCCCTATTCCAACCCCCCAGGACTAACAACCTTTGGGTATAAAAATTGGATTCAGCTTAATGCTGACCCCTGATTGATTTCATACAAGACTTACAACGTGATAAATGATACTGAGCTCGTGCAAGTGCATATATGCGTGGTCTAAGACGGCCGATTCGCGACAAAAGAAAAAAAGGAAAAGGAAAAAAGGCCAATCCGGATAGCTGATATCGCTAAGCAATAGAGCCGTGGCGATCTCGGAAGGAAGGATCGCGCGTTCGAGTCCCGCCTCGGGCATGGCTGTGAGTGTATGTGTGTGATTGTCCATTCACCCATCATCATCGTCGTCGTCTCATATTTCATCCTCCATGGGCTAACCACCCTGGGATGCAAAAATGGATTCGGCATAAAAGGACTGAACCCTCCCGGAAACGTCACGTGCACTTGGCCTTATTTTTATTTATCGTATGATAATAGACATGGATAATATATATATATATATATATATATATATATATATATATATATATAAACAACTTATCTGCCAGAGAGTCCTGAAGAGGACTAGTTAAGTTCGCATTCATATCATACATCATGTGCTTTAGCCAGGAGATCCAAGGATTATTTGGCTACCAATGTTGTTAGCTCTTTAGCGTTACCCAGGGTGTACCACGTGAGGCGAGCTAACTATACACCCCTGCACTTGGCCCTGGGGGAGTATGACTGAGCCTCGGGGGCACAAGTAACGCGTTCGCGTGGAGGCCAATTCACGACCAGAAAAGGAAAAATTCACTATTACACATACGGAAATTCATGACTTTTTTTTTTTTTTTTGAAAATGTTGATTGTTGATTGCAATTGTAAGCTCAATTTGTCCAGTATTTTATTAATACGATCAAAAATGTGCTTCATCGACAAACAAAATGTTACCGATTCTATTTAGAATACCAGTTGATTGGTAAAGGCAATTTTACTTCAGGCAACATTTTGTATTAATATGCATAGAAATTACATGGAAATTTACTTCTGTCTTTTCGATCATCTTGAAATTTAAATTAATATTTTACTTGCCCGTCGTTGCACGTGCCAATTTTTAAAAGTACGTCTTGAGTATGTACTATCTTGAAGTTAGAACCTCCTGAATAGTTTTTAAGAAATAAAGGAAATGTAAAAATATGTTTTAATGCCATTTTTGCCTGGGGGAGATTCATTTAAAATTTCTAGAAATTGTTTTTTAATATTGAGAAGTAAAAATCTTGTGAAAACCTGTTCTGCATTGAGATATGGAAGAAATAATTTTGGCACCCTCCCCCTTGCCTTGGGAGCAAAATTTGTTTTTAGATATTAATGTTTGTAATATTTTGAAGTTAGATCGTTTTGAATATTTATTTTTTATTGAAAAATAAAGGAAATTTGAAAAATATGTTTTAATACCAGTTTTGCCTCCCCTACCTCCATGGGGCCCGAATGTAAAATTGTAATTGTAAAAAACATTATACCAGAAACCTTTACGGAGTGTACTCAACAACTTCCCAAAGTTTCGTGATGAACGCATGAATGGAATAATAATGAATAAAGGACACACAGATATACATTCGTTTTTATGTGGACCTGGGAATGCCTCGCTATTGCAGGGTATTACTTATCACGTATAATTGCTCACGTGATTGTTAATCACGTTTTTCGCCACGCTGAGGAAAAGTCTAATAGTAATAATAATAAAAAACTTCGTCGCATGTAGAAGTTTGTTCTTGTTCTGATTTGGACATGGTTGTCAAGTATCTTATGGATATCCTGATTTGGACATGATTATCAAGTATTTCAAGTATCAAATTTGGGCATGCGTTCGCTATGGTATTATCTTGTAGAAATTTGATTTACTTTATGAGGTTCTAGTAATACTTCCGGCCGTTGTTTCACAATCTCAGGTGCAGAATACTACTACGCAGTGAATATGCACTTAATCCTTGATAGTGCAGTGGGTTGCGTTCAGGGGTGCTTGAGTCGTCATAAGGAAATAAATCATCAACGCCCCCACATGTCTGACTTAACTCAAAACACTCTTTACTTTCCTTTTTTAACACAAAACACTCCCGTTAGGCTCCTTGAGAGGCTGTGCGAGTCGGGGCTGTAGAGCGAGTAGGTTCTAGCTTGCCAGGCGCACCAAGCTGTCGCTATTCCGCTCGCTGGAGGGGATTGTCGTGTGCGCAGATTCCAGCTTGCCAGGCGCACCAAGCTGTCGCTATTCCGCTCGCTGGAGGGGATTGTCGTGTGCGCAGATTCCAGCTTGCCAGGCGCACCAAGCTGTCCCCTGGAGGGGATTGTCGTGTGCGCAGATTCCAGCTTGCCAGGCGCACCAAGCTGTCGGTGTACCGGTCGCTGGAGCGCCGCCCGCGCGGGGGGCCGGGCCCGCCCATGCAGGACCTCTTTGAGGAGGAGATCTGCGCGGTGAGCACTCACTTCCCCTCAACTCTTCTCATCTAGCCTCGCACCTGCATCTCATCTCACCGCGCCTCATTGAAGCGCACTTCACCCCGCGTCTCCGCAGCTCACCTCTCATGACATCACATTACTTCGCCTCAACTCACCACATCTAATCTCCCCCCACAACATCCTCTCTTCCTCATTTAATCACGCCTCAAAACACGTCTCATCATCTCATTTAACAGCACGTCCGCTCGCTTCACCGTCCCTCCCATCACATCACCTAACTCCTCCTCTCCTCCACACATCTCACTTCCACACTTCTCATCTCACCTCACACTTCGCCTCTCCCCCATTTAACCGCAGTTCACCTCGCCTCACATCACCTCACCACATCTCATCTCACCTCATATCCCTCTTCGCTTCACCTCTCACGCAATAATCTCACTACACATCTCATCACCTCATCTAACCACACTTCACCTCATCTCGATTCTCCTCATCTTATCAAACCTCAAGTCGTCTCACCTCACCTTATCGCATCAAGCCATCGTTAGTTCATCATGCACTGCAAAATTCCATCGTCAGGAGAAACCATACAGAACATCACCTGTGACATTTATAATTACACACTTCGTGATGTAAATACAACGTAGTGGTGTCATCAGTGTCGCTGTGTGGCAAAAGGCAAGAAGCTGATTCTGATGGCGAAGCCGCCGAAAGCCGGTTCTCTCAATAAATCCATTAAGTTGACAAAGATGACTTCAATTATTTCATCATCAACACTATAATCTTCCCGTATCTCTCGCCTTATAGGAATTTGTATTTAATTAAGGAAGTGGATGAATACCTTCACCCAGAACAATTGGTGCAAGCACCAAGGTGGAACGAGGGAATAACATGGGCAAGTAGGTAAAGGTATGTAGGTGCGAAACTAAAAGTAAGTTACACTACCTAGCAGCGAGAACATGCTGTGTTGAGACATAGGGTGGACTATAATGTCATTTAAGGGTCATTTTTATTTTATCGTATACGTACTTATATTCGGAATAATATACGTAGTATGGAAAAAGGGATGATGTGCGAAAGAACGGCAGATTTTCGGCAGAAAAAAAATCATTGCCGGGCTTTCATAACGAAAACGTGGATAAATCCAGTTGCTAAATTACGGAGAAAATCTCTAACACCTAATGTAGCCAGAATCACTGTTTGTTGGGTCCTTGATGCCAAAAACCAATTGAAAGCAAAACATCCGTCCCTCTGTCCGTCTATGTATGAAAACTACCAGCGCCTTCACCATGCGTAGGATTTTTGCGAATTGAAGAAACACCTGTTCATTTGGCTCTTGTTGAAGCTTTGAATAACATTCTTTAAAATTTGAGGGTACTTTACATCAAGCCCCCCCGGCATTTTCAAACTTTTCTCAAAAATGGATCAATTTTTTTTGCAAGAAAAGAGTATATTACACATAAAAAGGTAGAATATATTCAATTTCCATGATTAACTCTCAATGGTTAATTTTACAAAATGGCAAAAGTTTCAATTTTTTCGGTGTCTTGCGGCTAAGGGGGTACGTGCGGTTAGCACAAAGACGTCCGCACGCCATATTGTGGTCTTGCCAACCTGAGAAGTGAGTTTTCTCGCGGTCACACAGCAACATATACTGGGACACAGCAAGGAAAACGCACATTATTATCTGGCCCGACCGGGAATCGAACCCGGGGTTGCGTCAGGGAAAGCGACAACGCTGACCAATGAGTTAAACCGCGACGGCTCAGATAAACTACCCCAAAAATTAAATGAATGTTTTTCAAAACCTCAAGCTTCGACTCAGGCCAGATCGGCAGGGGTTTCTTCAATTTGAGGCATATCTTGCGCCCGGTTTAGGTGGTAATGTTGTTCACATTCTCCAGCCGGAAGGATGGACAGAACAACGAACGAACGGACGGACGTTTTAGCGTCAATCGATTTTTCGGTATCATGGACCCGAAAAACATGGATTCTGACTACACAACGTGTTAGACGATTTTTTTTCTAAATTTAGCAAGTGAATTTATGCACCTTTTCGTTATCCGGGTCCAGCAATAAGATTTTTTCTGCCGAAAATTTGCCGTTTTTTCGCGCAGCAATACATAACTTTCTCTCTTCTGCGTAAGCGGTAGCGAGAAAATAAAAATGTTTTTAATATAAATTATTTTCTCATTGTTATATATTTTCAATCTGAAAAATAGGGTTAAGTTGACGAGAAAAAATAAAAAATACATTTTTCTCGGGGAGTCGAGGGAGATGTGAGATGCGGGAGAGGTGTAAGCTGAAGCGGGAGAAGATGTGACTGAGGTGATGCGCTGTGGGAAGGGAAAGGGCACGTGGCGTTAAGTGAGGTGAGTGAAGTACAAAGTGAGGCGAGGTGAGGTGTAGGGCGAAGAAAGGCGACTGCGGAGAGGTGGGGTTAGGTGCTGTGTGTGGAATGGGGTAGTTTGAGGTTAAGTGTGAGGCGATGTGAGGGGAAGTGTGAGGTGATGTGAGGGGCGGTGTGATGAAGAGTGAGGTGATGTGAGGGGTAGTTTGAGGTTAAGTGTGAGGCGATGTGAGGGGTTGTGTGAGGTGAAGTGTGAGTGATGTGAAGGGTTGTGTGAGGGGGTGTGAGGGGCGGTGTGAGGTGAAGTGTGAGGTGATGTGAGCGTGCGTGAGGCGAAGGCTGGTGGGGGCGCAGATGCTGCCGGGGGCGCTGGTGGACAAGTACCGCTGGCTGTACGACTCGCTGATGGCGGAGGTGCGCCAGGAGTACGACGAGTCCATGATGGAGCACGCCAAGGAGTACAAGCTGCGGCCGGCGGAGGGCGACGAGTGGCCGCCGCCCTACATCAAGCCCTACATGTGAGCTCCCTCCCCCCCACACACACCCTGGATGCATTCGACATTTTTATCTTTTTCTTCTCATCTACTCATTTCCTTACGTCTTTATTTCTGGCTCTCTCCACTTGTCTTTTTCACTTTTATCTTCTTTCTTTTCTTCGTTTCTCTTTTTCTTTTTTTATGTATCTCTTTACCTCATTACTCATTCTCTCTGCCTTACCCTTTACGCTCGCTCGTGGCTCATAGCGAGGTCGCTAGCCTTTCACCACTGAGGCCCGGTTCGATTCCCATCGAATCTCATATGAAATTTGTTTCAACAAAACGAGTTGGCCTGCTTCGCAAGGGCTAGTCCAATCCCTGCGAAGTGTCCTAAACTCTACCCCTTTCCCAGTTCCTTCCCATATCTGGCCGCTGGGTAGTGACGCAGGAGCGCGTAGTAGGAGGCGCGTACGCGGAGATTCTACCAGGTGGCCTCTTGACAACCGACAGACGAGGCGAAACGAGACTCACATACATAAATATATACTCTCTCCTTACATACGAGAGATATTAATGGAGGATTACTCCGCGCTCAACGCTCGACACGGCGCGAAGAGACGCGTTGCGTCAATAATGATAAAATTAAGGACGCAACAAATTAAAAAAATCTCTTTCCATACTTCCTTTCTTTTTGTTTTCTTTATCTTTCTTCCCTTCTTTCATTCTTTGTTGTTTATCTTTTTCACTTTCTCCCTCCCTCTTACGAACCAATTACTTTTTCTCATCTTTATTTATCACTTACTTCGTCTTTCTTGTTTTATTTCTTAGTTTCTTACTATCCTTCTAACCTAACTATTCTCTTTGTCTCTTGCTGATTAACAGAACTGTAAGTGGTATATCTTTCTTTTTCTCTCCATTTCTTCTCCTGGCATTCTCTTTTCCTCTTTAACCCTTTGAGTCCTTTTATCTCTTTATCTACTTAACCCTTTGTTTCAAAGTTAAATATTTCTCAAGTTTTGTCTGAGTACGTTTTGGACGCATTAATTTTTCAAAATTCATACAGTAGAGTCTCGATAATTCGAGGTGGACGGTATGGGGCCTAGCTTGAATTACTGAAAACTCGTATAAAAATGATTAATTTATTAAAATAGAAAAAAAAATATTTCAAAGTATTCATATTTCAATAAAAAAATACTAGCATAATATTGTACATTAATTGCTGAAGATAAGTTAATTACATCTTAAAGTAATTGTCAGTTGTTTTTTGTTAAAGTACATTGTTTCTTTTACGTGCGACAATATTATTGCATCATCTGAACATCACATAGTCGGCTAGAGTTTCCTCAGGTTGTTGTTCTACATACCTCATGGTCACCTGGTGGTCTAGCGCAGCAAGATCCTCTTTGAGACTCACACGTGATGTAAAATCAATTAGGCCCTCCTCTTCCTCATTGTCATCATACTCTACCACATTAATAATATCAACTATAGCTGCATCCGTAAATTATAGTTGTTCGTCATTATTTAGGCATTCTTCCACCAGAAATATCTGTGTTTTCACACTCTGAGATTTTTAAATTAAAGTATACAAAGGCACAGCGTCCTCATCAATGTCCGGATTAGTATTTCTTTCTGTACCACTGTTGTTCAAAATTTTATTTCAAAATTTCAGAACTGTGTCTGTTATATCGTCCCATGCACTACCTATCCAGTACACAACGTCTTTAACGGTTACTTTCTTCAACGCATCTACAACGGTTTATTCATCTTCAGTGGATTCTGGAAGAGATGGTAGCAATCTACGGCGATACTTCCATGGGCTGGATTAAACTGGTTACGTTCAAGAGTAAAAACATGGAACGAATTTCGTTGAAATTCAATTCATTCTCATTTGGATGAAAACCCGCGTTGTCAGACACCAAGATGGTTTTGCAACGCACATTTCTTTTGTTCGAAATTCTTTTAACCTCTGGAACAAGGTAATCACAGTAAAACCAGTTTTTAAATGTGTTTTGCATCATCGAAGCACATTTTTGGTTTTGATATGTAACCGATGGAGGCGATATGCAATCATGTTTAAAGGCTCTAAGCTAAGCCACTTTTCGACAAGTTTCATTTTGTGACTTCCTGATGCATTTGATGTCACAAAAAGTGTCAATCTTTCTTTGCTCTTGTTGTGACTTGGAGCACTTTTTTCTTCAGGTGGTGTGGGTGTTTTAGAAGGTAGCATTTAAAAATAAAGGCCAATTACATCGCAATTTTAAAGCTGGTCATTTGTGGGTTTTTCATTTTTCACTATCTCTTGTAATTTCTTGCAAAAGTTTACTTCAGAATCGGCAGATAATTGTCTTAATTTTGAAATCTTCACCCATTTCTATTTGCTGAAAACGATATCTTTTTCTCCATGTCAAACCAGCCTACACTAGTAGTAAAAGTTTTAGTATCTGCTTCAACTAATTTTCTTTTCAACTAAAAGCTTTTTCTTGAAGAATTGGACCTGAAAGAGGGCATCCTCCTTGCCTTTGTTGGGTAAACCACATAAAAAGTGCCCCACCAGGTTTTTCATATTTAGATGCTTTCAAAGATTTTCTGCCCTATGATAAGTCTGAGCACTAGTTACTCGAAAAAAGCTTCTAATTTACTTCTGTTTCTATGCCAATCACCAATTGCAATTCACCTATGCCATATTCAACTGCAAGTTTTCTAAGGGTTTCCTCCTTATACAATATTTTTAATGCTTTTAATTTCACTGCTAATGGAACGAATTTAATTTTCTTTTTTGTAGAATCATGGAAAAACAACGATTCTATAAACTAAATTAAAAAATCATAGAAAAGTGATTTGAATTGCGCGTGCAAGTACCGAAATAATAGAACTGAAATTTGCACAACTAAACTAATTGTTGTTTCACCGTTTGAGCTGAATAATAACAATGCGACCGCACCGGTCTAATAACAATGCTTGGGCCCGCCAAACAACAATAGAAAACAGGGGTAGTTAATTTTTCATGTCTTGGTCATTTTTCGGAAATAAATTTGTTTTTATTTATTTATTTATTTTTAATTTTTTGATAAGTCGGACCGGGAGCGATAGCTCAGTGATGACACTGCAGCGCCTCTGACCGGGAGGTCCTAGGTTCTAGGTTCGAATCCTGAGGCGGCCGGATTTTCGAAACTAGCTTTTCAGCTAGGTTGAATTCAGTCACTGTCTGGAGGAGAATTCTAGTGACCGGCTGCTCTGATCGGTAGTTTTCCGCGGTTTCTCCGATCAACACCAGGCGAATGCGGAAGCAGTGCCCTAACAAATGGGCCACGGACCGCGCGCGATATTTCCTTCCTCTTCCTTGTCCTATCCTCACCTCTTACACACGCACTTACACTAACATGCGCTTCACTACCACATATTCCGGGAGACCGGTCGGGAGCTTAGAGCTTGTCCCGGCTGGGGCGGTGCCCCACTGGTGGGAGAGTCCTGGTTAGAGGGAAACCACGCTAGCCGACGGTAGGTCGGCGCCGGATCTCACCATCCAGCGGGGAAGATCACCGCCATCTCCCGAGTAAAAAACATGCACTACACTTACGGGACTAATAACCAACGCTGTTGACGTGCCAGGAACCAATCAATTGATAAGTCGGACTGAACTCGGATTTATGGGAAACTCGAACAATTGAGACTCTTCTGTACCTTTTTGATAATATTTTTATTATTATAGTTTTGTCTTTTGCAGGCCCAAAGAAGAAAATTTTTATTTTAATTAAAAATATAAATATATTTAATATCTTTTATTTATTATTTTTTAATGCAAATTTTACTCGTAGATACCAGTCTCTGCAGTTCCCGAATCCTTTAATGGGAGAGGTATTTTAAATATGTTTTTGTACATTTTAAAAATATTTGTATTTACTAGTAAAATAGAGACCATTGTCTTCTGAAATCACTACCAAATTGTTGAACTGATAAAATTGATTTTTCACTATCATCCACATTGTTTAAAAATCAGAAAAAATATATGTTATAGAATGTTGTAAGACACATTCAATGGTAAAAACCTGAGACAGTACTCCATCGTTATGACGTAGAAAATACATTTCAGAAATTTATTTATTTGTTTCTATTTGAACTTGGTGTCAGAATTGATTGTCAAAAATACCTTAAATTTCCACTACTTTTCCCCGTCTCTCCTTTTTTTCAGCCTGATACATGTAATAGAAGCTGAGAAAAAAATAAAACATGAAAAACACGTTTCTCGTATCTCTGCAACAGATTGCCCTAGGAGGCTGATTTTTGGTGAATATACGACATTATTCAATCTCTTTCGTATGAGCATCGCGATTACCGAGTTTATTTTGGAGTACTTTTCACCCCCTTATTCGGCTATACCCATTGTTATGTGAAAGTCAGTAGACAATAATAGTCTACCTTTTTCTGAATGTTTAGCTTGTCTCAAAATTTGAATTTCTTTATTAGTCTATTTCCAAACCCTAAATTTCTTCTAGTTTTTGGTTTGTAAAATTTTGGTAGTGGTCCGATGGGCAATTCTGTTATAACCAATCAATATTTCACGCCGTGAACATCTCTAAGACAAAATCAGTCGAAAAAGTACCTTCCATTTACATTATTGCAAAGTCAATACCTGTCAGATGCTTTAACCTCATTTTTAAATAGAAAATACAGAAATAAATATTCTTCATTATAATCCTCAACACTCGAAGGCTTGCCCTGCGATTAAAAGCTGTGGGAAGCCTTCTATTCTTATTTTTAAATCAGTAACTTTTTTTAAAGAAATCCGTAGTGGCAGCAGTAATAATATGAACATACAATAATATGAACATACAATAATGAAAATGAACGAACAAATTACTATATGAATAAACCAGGAAATACAGAAGAAATATAAGGCACAAATGAATAATTTTAATGTATTCTCTTTATATAAATTTTAAAGCGTTCATTTGTACATTGTATTTCTTGGTTTATTCATGTAGTACTTTGTTCGTTCATTTTGATAATTGTAGAGTCACTGATGATGGGATGTTGTCCCGAAACACGTGTACGGCTGAGTTTTCTGTTTATTGAAATTCTTATTGCAATGAACTACTTTGTGGTTGATACCTCCGCTATCCTGAATTAATAATCATGGATTACTACAATATCTTTGCTGCCACTACGGATTTCTTTAAAAAAAGTTATTGATTTAAAAGTAAGAATAGAAGGCTTCCCACAGCTTTTAAATCGCAGGACAAGCCTTCGAGTGTTGAGGATTATAATGAAGAATATTTATTTCTGTATTTTCTATTTAAAAATGAGGTTAAAGCATCTTACAGATATTGACTTTGCAATAATGTAACATGGAAGGTACTTTTTCGACTGATTTTGTCTTAGAGATGTTCACGGCGTGAAATATTGATTGGTTATAACAGAATTGCCCATCGGACCACTACCAAAATTTTACAAACCCAAAACTAGAAGAAATGTAGGGCTTGGAAATAAACTAATAAAGAAATTCAAGTTTTGAACCGCCATTTTGTGGTTGATACCTGTGCTGTTCTGAATTAATAATAATAATAAACATGATGGCGTGGGCCCGTGTGAGCGCCAGGGCGTGAGCGGAGGGTTGGCTATTCTGCGCGAGCAGGGAGGGGCGCACGGCGCGCTACCCGCTGTTCCTGCAGCGCCAGCAGCGCCTGCTGCTCAACCTGCACATCACGCACCCCATCGTGCGCAGCCTGTTCACGGCCTCCGTCGTCGCGCTGCCCGACGTCATGGTGGACTTCGCCAGCTACAGGCACGCACGCACGCACACCCCCTTGAACCATAAACAGTTGAAAGACAAGATCCGAGCATTAAAACTTCGTTGGCGCGAACAGAAGCTAGTCAAAGCTAGTACTACTCGCGCAACTTTTCTTGAACGATGACCTTGCTTCCCCCTCCCTTGAACCATAAACAGTTGAAGGAACTAATGACAAGATTCCGAGCATTAAAACTTCGTTGGCGCGAAACAGAAGCTAGTCAAAGCTAGTACTACTCGCGCAACTTTTCTTGAACGATGACCTTGCTTCCCCCTCCCTTGAACCATAAACAGTTGAAGGAACTAATGACAAGATTCCGAGCATTAAAACTTCGTTGGCGCGAAACAGAAGCTAGTCAAAGCTAGTACTACTCGCGCAACTTTTCTTGAACGATGACCTTGCTTCCCCCTCCCTTGAACCATAAACAGTTGAAGGCACTAATGACAAGATTCCGAGCATTAAAACTTCGTTGGCGCGAAACAGAAGCTAGTCAAAGCTAGTACTACTCGCGCAACTTTTCTTGAACGATGACCTTGCCCCTCCCTTGAACCATAAACAGTTGAAGGCACTAATGACAAGATTCCGAGCATTAAAACTTCGTTGGCGCGAAACAGAAGCTAGTCAAAGCTAGTACTACTCGCGCAACTTTTCTTGAACGATGACCTTGCTTCCCCCTCCCTTGAGCAATAAGCAGTTGAAGGAACTAATGACAAGATGCCGAGCATTAAAACTTCGTTGGCGCGACACAGAAGCTAGTCAAAGCTAGTACTACTCGCGCAACTTTTCTTGAACGATGACCTTGCTTCCCCCTCCCTTGAACCATAAACAGTTGAAGGAACTAATGACAAGATGCCGAGCATTAAAACTTCGTTGGCGCGACACAGAAGCTAGTCAAAGCTAGTACTACTCGCGCAACTTTTCTTGAACGATGACCTTGCTTCCCCCTCCCTTGAACCATAAACAGTTGAAGGAACTAATGACAAGATTCCGAGCATTAAAACTTCGTTGGCGCGAAACAGAAGCTAGTCAAAGCTAGTACTACTCGCGCAACTTTTCTTGAACGATGACCTTGCTTCCCCCTTGACCATAAACAGTTGAAGGAACTAATGACAAGATTCCGAGCATTAAAACTTCGTTGGCGCGAAACAGAAGCTAGTCAAAGCTAGTACTACTCGCGCAACTTTTCTTGAACGATGACCTTGCTTCCCCCTCCCCTGAACCATAAACAGTTGAAGGAACTAATGACAAGATTCCGAGCATTAAAACTTCGTTGGCGTGAAACAGAAGCTAGTCAAAGCTAGTACTACTCGCGCAACTTTTCTTGAACGATGACCTTGCTTCCCCCTCCCTTGAACCATAAACAGTTGAAGGAACTAACGACAATATTCCGAGCATTAAAACTTCGTTGGCGCGAAACAGAAGCTAGTCAAAGCTAGTACTACTCGCGCAACTTTTCTTGAACGATGACCTTGCTTCCCCCTCCCTTGAACCATAAACAGTTGAAGGAACTAACGACAATATTCCGAGCATTAAAACTTCGTTGGCGCGAAACAGAAGCTAGTCAAAGCTAGTACTACTCGCGCAACTTTTCTTGAACGATGACCTTGCTTCCCCCTCCCTTGAACCATAAACAGTTGAAGGAACTAACGACAATATTCCGAGCATTAAAACTTCGTTGGCGCGAAACAGAAGCTAGTCAAAGCTAGTACTACTCGCGCAACTTTTCTTGAACGATGACCTTGCTTCCCCCTCCCTCGAACCATAAACAGTTGAAGGAACTAATGACAAGATGCCGAGCATTAAAACTTCGTTGGCGCGACACAGAAGCTAGTCAAAGCTAGTACTACTCGCGCAACGTTTCTTGAACGATGACCTTGCTTCCCCCTCCCTTGAACCATAAACAGTTGAAGGAACTAATGACAAGATTCCGAGCATTAAAACTTCGTTGGCGCAAAACAGAAGCTAGTCAAAGCTAGTTGCTTTCATTGTTGAGAACTTCTGTTCAGCTCTATTACCATTATCTAAAGAAATGTCTGAGGCAGGTCCAGGACCTTCAAGGGAGGCACCTACAACTTCTAACTACTGTCCCTACTGTTGTCTACTCAGAGTGACGACCTGGCTGCACACATAGCAGGTTTGACTTTGATTTTGTAGAGGTTGTCATTACTGTAAATACTCTAGTGGCCGACTTTGTAACTAATACTTCCACTCCGCCCGCATTTCTTCAATCTATCGTTCAAGAAACGTTGCGCGAGTAGTAGTTGCTTTCATAGTCGAGAACTTCTGTTCAGCTTTATTACCATTATCTAAAGAAATGGCTGAGGCAGGTCCAGGCCCTTCAAGGGACGCACCTAAAACTCCTATCCTATCCTGCTGTTGCCTACCCAGAGCGATGTCCTGGCCACACACGTAGCACATTTGACTTTGATTTTCCAGAGGTTGACATTACTGTAAATACTCTTGTGGCCGACTTTGTAACTAATACCCCCCACTCCGCTCGCATTTCTTCAACCATCGTTCAAGAAAAGTTGCGCGAGTAGTACACAAGCATCGCACAAGAAACGTGTAGGCAGCAGCGGCGCGTGGAAAAAGACGACGATAAAATTAGAGAGCGGTGGCAGTGGCACAGTTAAATGAAAGGGATTTACTGAAACTATCGGATAATAATTGTAATTAAGAACAGCTATAGGCACGCACTACTCTTCGGAAGGTATTTTATGCACGGAATCTCAGAATAAATGTTGCACTGGCTGGCGAAACTTCTAGGCCGCTCTGGCTGGCTAATTCTTTTCTGCGGGGCTCAAACAATTGCAATCAGAAAAATACGCATGAGCGGTGGCGCTGGCGGTAGGCGCTTAAATGTCAGGCGCCTCACTTGGGGGTTGTTCACTCCTCCCCCACATTTCCAGATGGTTGTCAATTCATGCTAGAGTCCTTTTTAAATAATTGGGTTGCCATGAAATAATATATATCTATATATATATATATATATATATATATATATATATAAGAGGATATGCATATATCTGTTACATTTACACTCAAAAACTACTCGACCGATTTCGTTAAATTTTTACACTTTGTTCTTATTACTATCTGGAGAGTTTAAAAGGTGATTTGAGTTAAATTGGAGATGTGTAGGTGTTTTTGATGACTCAAGCGCCCCTGAATCTCAAGGGACCGTCAAATATTAAGCGTCTCTAGCTGTATATTCTGCCGCTGTGATGTTGAAATACCGACCGAAATTATTTCTTGGACGTAAATTCGTGCAAAAAAATCAAAATTCTCCAAGACAGTGTCATAACGAAGACATGCCCAAATTTGAAGGAGAACGTTTTAACAATGGGATACCTAACAATTATGTGCAATCCAGGACATCGTACAAACCCATACTCGTGAGAAATTCTATCATCTATTAGAATCTTGAACAGCTTAGCGTAAAACGTGATTAACGGTCAGGTGACCAGTAGTGGGTGAAGTAGTTGTATAATACACTGCAATAGCGAAGTATTGCTGGATCCACTATAAATAAGGACACGTAGAGATAAGCGACCCCGTCACCGGAAGGCACCACAACCAATCTCTGCCACTAAGAGGGCTACTGTATGTTGCGGTTTGGTTGATAGAGGTTTGCAATGCAATTTCATAAGTCAAGAAATATTTATTTATTCTGAATTACTGCACTACCTATAAATGATCCCTCTTAGCTTGCAGCCTTCCGATGGAGGTGTCGGTGAGATACTTTGGCGAAAAGAGTAGAAAGTACAATAATTTACCTCTTTTGTTTCGACTCCAAGCACCTTAATCCACTCTGAAATTTCACTCATGCGCTTAAAATCAAATGCACTGTAGCGAGTGCATAAAACAAACATACATTTTTGAATTTTCTGGTTCATCAAAAGTTATTAATACCGTAAGAGAGTAATCTTTTTCATCGTAGGAAGAGTTGATCATCTTCCTCTGCAGCATCGTGAGATCTGGCACCTACGCACACGCAGTTTTCCCCCTCACGAACAGTGCCCCAGCCGGAACAACCTCTAAGCTCCCGATTAGTCTGCCGCTATATGACAGTGTCGGGCATGCACATGTGCGTGAGTGTTAAAACTATACCACACGTCGGGAGTGTAGAAGGGCGGGTAAATCTTTGCTCGGCTGGGACGTTGCACGATTCGTGGGAGATATCTGAAAGGATGGAAAGTGCACTAGGAGTTTTGTTCATCACAGCGAATCTCACAATATATGGGGAAGAACAGCACCACTTTCCGTGTAAAAAAACTTCTTGTAGGACTATGCACGTTAGCAGTTGAACCGCGAGGAAACACGAAATTATTAATCCATCAATTGAAAATCCATGGTAACGCGGTGATGTGTGTGTGTGTGTGTGTGGGCGAGCAGGGAAATGGGCGCGCTGGACATGGGCAAGCTGCGCGCGCTGGTGCTGAAGGAGACGCAGGCGGCCGAGCTGGTGGTGGGGCGCTGGTACCAGCGGGTGCTGATGCGCGTCACAGAGAAGAGGGCGCTCAACAACGTGGCCCCCGAGCGCCGCCCGGCCTTCGTCGACTGCTGCACCGCCATCATCCGCGAGCAGGTCTCGCCCCCTCCTCGCTCTTTATAATGACGACTTAACCCTTTCTTGGGAACGAGGCTTTTAGCATCCTTCCAATACCGAGAGGGTAATGAACTTCCCCTCCATAATTGCTTTCATCCGCGAGCAGGTCACGCGCCCTCATCGTTCTTTATAATGACGGCTTAAGCCCTTGTTGGGAACGAGCCTCTTAGCATCCTTCCAATACCGAGAGGGTAATGAACTTCCCCTCCATCATTGCTTTCATCCGCGAGCAGGTCACGCGCCCTCCTCGTTCTTTATAATGACGGCTTAAGCCCTTTCTTGGGAACGAGCCTCTTAGCATCCTTCCAATACCAAGAGGGTAATGAACTTCCCCTCCATCATTGCTTTCATCCGCGAGCAGGTCACGCGCCCTCCTCGCTCTTTATAATGACGGCTTAAGCCCTTGTTGGGAACGAGCCTCTTAGCATCCTTCCAATACCAAGAGGGTAATGAACTTCCCCTCCATCATTGCTTTCATTCGCGAGCAGGTCACGAGCCCTCCTCGCTCTTTATAATGACGGCTTAACCCTTTCTTGGGAACGAGGCTTTTCGCATCCTTCCAATACCAAGAGGGTAATGAACATCCCCTCCATCATTGCTTTCATCCGCGAGCAGGTCACGCGCCCTCCTCGCTCTTTATAATGACGGCTTTAACCCCTTCTTGGGAACGAGCCTCTTAGCATCCTTCCAATACCAAGAGGGTAATGAACTTCCCCTCCATCATTGCTTTCATCCGCGAGCAGGTCACGCGCCCTCCTCGCTCTTTATAATGACGGCTTAACCCTTTCTTGGGAACGAGGCTTTTAGCATCCTTCCAATACCAAGAGGGTAATGAACTTCCCCTCCATCATTGCTTTCATCCGCGAGCAGGTCACGCCTCCTTCTTGCTCTTTTCAATGACTTGCTCTTTAACCCAATACTAAGGAGGTTAATGATGTTAACCCTCAAATTTGTGATGTATTTATGTTTACATCATTAAATGATGTAAACATCTGCGAGCAGGTCACGCGTTTTTTCCTTGCTGTTGATTCTATTTGGACAACAAAATAAGATAGTACTTAAGATTCATGCGATTCTATGGATAGAGAAAATACCACCTTTTATAAATAAACGTCGCATCTCCTGTGAATGCTTTAACTTCGCATGGTGAAAAATCATTTATCATTCACCATTGCGGTAATGCCTTTCTCAATTCCCATTGTATTTCCTGTCAAGTTCGTCATAAGTGATCATCATCGCCATATAATCACCACCTCGCGATTGAATAATAATAATAATAATAATAATAATAATAATAATAATTACAATAATAAAATAATAACAATAATGACAATAATAACAATAATGACAATAATAACAATAATAACAACAATAACAATAATAACAATAACAACAACGTTAGTTTGTTATTTTAGTAGATGATACTTTCATATTGAGTGATTATCAAAAATAGTTCTAATTTAGTTTAATTTAATTGAATAATAATTCATTTTTGATTTACTCTTCAAAAGAAGAGTAAATCAAAAATTTCGTTAGTATTATGTATTACGCAAATGTAGGTAGTACATGTTCAAGAATGGTTCCTTTGGATTAAAGATTTTTGTGTGAAATCGTTAAAAAGTTTGTACTTAATTTGGTTAGTCATTATGTGTTTCGATGTCATTTATTAAATTCATCACTCACGAATAAAAGAAGGTGTAATATTTTCAAAAGAGTAGGACGGTCATCGGAGAGAAAAGTAGCGTTTTAGGATCAGACACATGACACTAAACTCGTGAGCGCACGAAGAATAATGCTTGCCCTTGCTAATTTTTTGAAAATTTATTGTAACATTAATATTTTATCATAAATACCGAAATAATGGTTTGGTAAATCAGATTAATCATAAATATGAGTCATTGGTAAAGTTTAGACCAATATATACGCGAGAATAAAATCGAAGATAAGTTCCCAACAACACGCTGACAATTTCCTGCTTTTTACGTAATCTCAAAACATAATACGAAAACAAAATACCAAGAGGATTAAGAAACAATAAATTCAAGTCATAATAAGACTGAACGACAACAACTAAGTACTATTTTTAGGTAGTTAACTATGAATAACCACATTAGATATTGAAATTGTAAATTATTTATATAATAATAAGAAATGAAGAAATTGAGTTGGAGAAACTAATTTATCCCTATCGACAGTCGGTCGCAGAGGAAAAGTGGGTCAAAATGCTGAGGATATGTCGAAGTACGTAGATGAAAAATCCTTATTTAGTAAAAGCTGTTCTTTCAGGGCATGCACGGCGTGCTAAAAGTTTAATTTTGGGCACTAGTGCTTAAAATGAGACGATACTCAAGTGTTCTGATAAATCTATGAATGCCACTAAAGAAAAAACTTTTCTCTGATCGCTTGAGCTACTGCTGACCATAATGTATCATTAAGTGATATGTGTACGTCAATTAAAATAAAATGGAAGTAGTAAGGTTGTCACAAAATAGCGTATGAAACACGTGATAAAGTGTTTTTTCATCGTAGAATGGCATCATTCGGCCTATCGACCTCGTGTCGGAACATGCAAAGAATAATACTGTTACCGAAAATTAATAAATATAAATATTTTTAAAGCGTTTTTCCCTGAGATCCTCCACCAAAATGGCCCCCGTCAAATTGTTGCCTTGGGGCCCCACCACAGTAAATCCGACACTGCGATCGCGTCCTAACTTAAGTCGTCAGAACCTTAGCATGCCAGGCGACAGTCGGATGAACAGTGTTCTGTTCTGAGCTCTGTTCACAAATTATACTAATGACATCTCGAGTGTACAACAGAGCTTTGGGTCTCGGAAATGCGCATATATTTCTGGTGATAAACAAGGCTGCGACGAAATCGAAAATTACAAGAGAAATTTTCTAACGAAATCATCATCATCATAATCATCATCATTATTATCACCATCATTATTTCAAAGTTTAGTCCGCTTAACCTTCAGCTATTGAGCTGAAGCTCTCTGCTCTGACTTAATTCTTTTAACATTCTGAAGCACGTTTCCCTTACTTTTACCACCTTCCTTTACCCAACATCCAGAAGGTGATGTTAATGTGGCAGGTGACTGAGCTAAAGCGGAGAACTGCGCGCGCGCTGTTAGACTTGCTCGAACACCCGAAGGAGATGCCTATCGTAAAGATGGAGATAGGCTACAACGAGGACATCGTCCTCTATCCAGACCTCGAGGAGTACGTCAGCAACTTCAGGCAGATGCTCGATAAGGTACGTCGCACTTCCACACAAAGAAATCGGTTCAGGGCGTCAGTGGCGGTGCCTCAGTGGCCTCTGATTGAGAGGTTGTGGTTTCGAGTTCGGACGGTGGTAGGAGTTTCATTTGATTGATTGATTGATTTTTTCGTGTTTCCGGGCGCGTCCACTGCTTTGGTCATTAGTCCCGTTAGTGTAGTGTATGCTTTTTCTCGGGAGATGGCTGTGATCTTCCCCCGCTGGATGGCGAGATCCGGCGCCGACCTACCGTCGGCTAGTCGTGTTTCCCCCTAACCAGGACTCTCCCACCAGCGGGGCACAACCCATCCGGGACAAGCTCTAAGCTCCCGACCGGTCTCCCGGAATAGATGTGGTAGTGTAGTGCATGTTAGTGTGTGTGTGTAAGGGGAGAGGAGAAGACACGGAAGAGGAAGGACAGGTTGCGTGCGGTCCGTGGCTGTTTGTTAGGGTACTGCTCCGACATTCGCCTTGTGTTGATCGGAGAAACCACGGAAAACTACCGATCAATCCGCTAGAATTCTCCTCCAGACAGCGACTGAATTCGACCTAGCTGAAAAGCTAGAGTCGAAAATCCTGCCGTCGTCAGGACTCGAACCTAGGACCTCCCGGCCAGAGGCGCTGCAGTGACATCAGTTGATGCACTGAGCTACCGATCCGGTAGGAGTTTCGTCATTAGCTACACAGCTAAGGAGAGTTCAGCAGCTGCCATATTGCTCTGATTTTCATAGTTGTCTCTACTAACATCAGGTGAATGCCGATCTATCAAAGGGGCCAAGGATCGCGAGCGATGTTTCACCGTCATATCTTCCTTCTACACACATGCTCTGCATGACCACACAGGCCGTGAGATCAGATGGGAGCGTAGAGCATGTCCCACTGGTGGGAGATACCTGGTTGAGGAATCTTTACAAACGCCCGGTTGACACTGGATCTCCCCATCAAGCGGTGAAAGATCACTACCTCTCGTAATTAAACATACACTAGACGAAGGGGACTAATTACCACAGTAGTTGACGTGCGTGAAGAAAAAAAGTAATGAATCAACTGGAAGACACGTCGGTACGTGTCTTCATTCAGTTGGTCGAGAGGACAGGTAGCTTAGAGCTTGTACCGGCTGGGGCGGTGCCCAGCTGAAGGGCAATACCCGGAGAGGAAAATCGCCCACAAACCGACCTGTAGGTCGGCGCGTAGATCTCACCAACGAGTGGGAAAGGAATGATGACAACCTCCAGAGATAAAACATTCGCAACACAAACGGTGTTAATGAACATATAGTAAACAAGAAGAAACGAAATCAATGAATCAATGGGTGAATAGATGAATGGATGAATGGACGAATGGATGAATGGATGAATAGATGAATAGGTAAATGGATGAATAGATGAATGGATGAATAGGTGAATGGCTGAATCGATGAATTGATGAATGGATAAATGTATGAATGGATGAATAGATGAATTGATGAATAGGTAAATGGATGAATAGATGAATGGATGAATAGGTGAATGGCTGAATGGATGAATTGATGAATGGATAAATGTATGAATGGATGAATAGATGAATTGATGAATAGGTAAATGGATGAATAAATAAAAAAAGTAAATGAGTAAGTAAGAGAGTGCATTGCTGGTGCGCGCGCGCAGATCTTCTGCGTGTCGTCGTCGCTGGTGTCGCTAGAGACGTACCTGCCGGACGTGCCTCGCAAGCGGAAGCTCATCGCCACGGACGTGCGCGACGGCTTCGACCAGCTGGCCACCCCTTACCTGCGCGCCATGAGTATGTCAGCACGACAGCGCTCACTCACTCAGGAAGCTTTCGTGTTCCATTCGACCGCTAGGGCACACTAGTGCAAAAGCGCATGTTCCACTCGCACAATCACACGGAACCAGGGCGCACTCGGGGCGCCCTGAACTGCACCACGGTGAATACACTGACCGGTGGATACACCGTGACTGCACTGACGATCGGGTCAGAGCAGTGCAATGCACCGGCCCATTTTGAGGTTAGGTACGGAAGTTATGCATGCTGATTTGGACTCCTGGTGAAATTGTGATCTTTTGTCACGCAGGAATACTTCGAATGATGGAGTATATTATGTTTTGAAAGAAATACTACCATACTGTGACTATACTGTGTACTGACTGTGATATAAAATACTGTGACTTACGGGAAGTTCGGAAAATCAGTTTGTGTTTTCCTATAATTTAACATTGAATTACTTCATGTTAACAAAACCAGGGCTATTTAGAAACTAAAGTGTTGTAGGTACGTCTCAATTCCGAAACGCTAATAAAGTGAAAATAAAAATAGTGACCCTTATAAAATCATTCAAATATATGTGTCAAGAAATGTTTCTCGCACGCCTATACATATACCAGCGGAAATGATCATGTTAATGTTTTTATGGTTTTCAATAACCAAAAGCAAACTGCAGAAGCCTTTCGGGTCAAAATCCTGTGTACAATATCGATCACTGGCAAATCTCGAAAAATGAAATTTCGACACACACGAATTTGAAGTTTTCGTAGTTTTCAAATGAAGAAATCACACGTTAATAATTTATGAATTAAGAAGTAAAATTACCAAATACTTCATAAATATTATAACAACGATCATAATTCAAAATTATTATTTTTCGAGTTCCATCAGTTTGACAGGCGAAGAACAGCGAACAGCGAACAGTGATCTCACTGAGTAGCACACACGCACTCAGTTGCGGGATCCGTTTCATTCGTGACTGCCCTTCACACGTGTGGGGCAGCACTGTTGCGGAGCGATGGCGCTTTTACCCTGCACTAGGGTGGGTTTCAGTGGAACGAATGGAAAACGCGAATAGGCCGTGGGTGACAAATGACCAGGTTTTATCACAGATGCAACCAGGATTTTTCCATGGACGTGGCTATAACTAACATGATGTTTTGTTGTAAATCATTTTTCATTTGTGCTGAATTTAATATTTATTTTATTTGCTTATTTCCATTCATGAATAACTTATTGGACTAGTATATTAAATGACATCTTCTGGGATGTCTCATGGGCAACGTACTAGCTTTCCGTGCTATAGTCTCCGGGTTCGATTCCCGGTCGAGGTAAAAATATAGTTGTTGATTTCCTTTACAATCGTCCCAGTTTATGCAGCTACGTGACGATGAAAAGCTCAAGAAATCGGATCGTGCCAGTTACGGTGAAGAGAATACGTCATGTGCGTCATGCCGCTCTTACTCCTGAGCATGGGAATTTAAGTAGGCCCAGGCAAGGTAGTTGGACTAACGACCCAAAACACGCCAAATACAAGTACATATTGAATGACATTGGTGATGGGGCCATCCATCGCCAACCTGTGAAGGCGACGCTCGCGCCCTCTCGCCGCCGCCCGGACAGGGAATAAAGGCTCCCACCGAGCGACGCGGAAGATCCGCAGCCTACGCGAATTGGCCGCAGCGGAAGTTTCGCGTCTCGTGTTGCCTTATGAGCACACTCAGACCTGCGCGGCAGGCGAGCGTCGCGGCAACGGATTGGCAGCGTTTAATCAGCGGCGAAATTTGTAAGCAGCCGGACGCGTTTCTTCCGCTGCAGCTCGAGTTTCGTCGAAGTTCGCCCTCGTTCGGGAATCTTCGCTCCCCTCTGGGTCGAGCGACCTTGCCAACCGTCACCAAACGCTGATTCATTATTGACGCTCTGGTGTGAACGGTTCCGCGAATTCTGTTGCCGCGTCTAGCTTGGAACTTTTCGCACCGCTCCCGCTGCGGATCTACCGCCCCCGTCTGTGGGAGCCTTGATTGCCACACACCTCCGGCGCGAGACACGGAGCGGGTGCGGCCACTTTCAACACTAAAGGCGAGATTCCGCTCTAGTGGTGGGGTAGTGTATGTGGGGGTGGGGGCGCAGAGTATGTATGAAAGGAGTAGGCAGATAATCAGCTCACTTCGCACTTCAGCGGCATCACATTGTGAATTTGAAGAACCTTTAAGGCTTTTTCGACTATTGGCCACCAAGCTCATGTGCTTGATCGACGCTACATTCACTTACACACACTAAAGTGAAGATGGTGTTGTCAAGTTCGTGTACGCGCGTCGTTATTGGCCGAAAAAGGTCAAGATAAGTTCCTTCATTCAGAGAGTGATATTGTTGAAGGTCATGTGTGCTGATTAGCTTCCGACATGTTTCGTACATACCGTCCACCATGCCTGCAACCTTAGAGTTGATTTTCCTTCTTACAGTTTTGATGGTGACGACAAAAGTTTTGAGTTAGCCGCGGAGACGAAATTCAAGAGTCCGTTCACACTAGGATTGCAAACAATGTTCATGTAAAAGGGAGGACACTCAATTAGAAAGCAACAACCACGCGTCAACACATTTCTTTTTATAAATATTTCATTTAGACTAACATCAGCTCTATTTTCATTTGCGATTCAAGTGAAAAGATTCGTTCACAAAATGCAGATGAAGAT
The DNA here is from genome assembly GCA_964035755.1 of Teleogryllus oceanicus. NCBI lineage: Eukaryota > Metazoa > Arthropoda > Insecta > Orthoptera > Gryllidae > Teleogryllus > Teleogryllus oceanicus. Next base: position 66,707,360 of record CAXIVR010000013.1, read on the forward strand.
GGTGTGAGCGTCTCTTTTTTTAGTCGCTAGGCATAGAGACACTATCATGCATGCGTATGTAAGCGTTCAGGGGAAGAATATTCGATTTCCCATTCTAAATTCAACATTAAACGTACAACGCAGCAGATGTTAGTCATGTGATAAAATAAATGACATCAAATGTTAAAATTTTTCTAAAAGGAGGGCACGTTACAGTACAAAGGAGAACGAAATGAGAACCTTGACGTCAATAGAGAGCTACAAAATGGAGGACGGAAGGCAACCACAGTTGATATTGCAGCGTCAGTTGAGAGTCAGCGTTTGGTGATTGTATTCATCATCCGATAAAGAAGAGACTCTTCTTACTATTCATGCAGGAGATACAAATATGGCAAATTACTTGCGGAGAATTTTCTGAGTACATACGGTACGGTGCTTTTAAGTTCATTTACGATTTTCCATCAAATCATTAATATTTTTTAGGAAACGAAGAAAATGAGTCATTAATCTAGAGACGGAGAGGGAAGAAAATTTCATTCATTGATGTCACAACTTCGAAAGGATGAGAAACACTTTTTTATTTACTTCTGGACGAATAGCGCCAGAGTTGATGAAATTTTTAATGTTTTCGCAGACGACATAGGACAATATCTCATTCATCAATCGCGAATTCACCTATAGAGTGCCTGGCCATTGCAGAAATATAAAAAACTGACACTATGCGTAATCAAAACTGCCGCCACGGTAATCGCTTTTTGAAAACGCTGGTATTCTCTTACAACCAGCTTTTCCCTTAACTGCGATGAAATCTTATTTTGGTATCTACAGACACAGATAACAATTGCGCATTCTGAGCAACACGTTGAATTAGTTTAAAAAAAATTAGATTAAAATATCTGTTCCTTGAGATGACAAGAAAAAATAGTGAAATAGCTAAAAAAAAGAACGTCTTTCTCGCCCTTATTTTCATGCAAACTTGTGCGAAAAGTATTCAAATTTCCGAAAAATTGTACACGACGTTATTTCCAAATCTATCTTTATGGAACAGATTTAATTAAGGGAAAAATCTCTCTCTTTCATAGTTTAGTTGTAAGAAGATTCCAAAAAACTTTTGAACTTTTGCAATTTCCAACACAGGGTTTTCAACGAACATGACACCAGCACCATTCTCTTAAACGTTCTGCACACTATTCAACAATAAAAGTTAATGAAAAACGATGGAGTCACTTTTTTGAAAATGTGGAAAATGTCCCCGGGGTTTCATATAAAGTAACCCCCGAAATTGAAATATGGATTTCAAATTCAAAGGTCGCAACATCAGCCAGATCGATTGGGGAATATCAATTTCGGAGAAAACCGACTGAAAGGTTTAGCAGCTAGCGTTGTTCAGAGACGAACAGACAGGAAGAGAACTGCACGTTTTGCCGTCATTCGATTGTTTGATTGATTTTTTCGTGTTTCCGGGCGAGTCAACTGCTTTGGTCATTAGTCCCGTTAGTGTAGTGCATGTTTTTTCTCGGGAGATGGCGGTGATCTTCCCCCGCTGGATGGCGAGATCCGGCGCCGACCTACCGTCGGCTGGTGGGGTTTCCCCCTAACCAGGACTCTCCCACCAGCGGGGCGCCACCCCAGCCGGGACAAGCTCTAACCTCCCGATCGGTCTCCCGGAATATGTGGGAGTGTAGTGCATGTTAGTGTAAGTGTACGTGTAAGGGGAGATGATAGGACAAGGAACGGGAAGGACAGATCGCGCGCGGTCCGTGGCCCCTTTGATAGGGTACTGCTCCGGCATTCGCCTGGTGTTGATCGGAGAAACCACGGAAAACTACCGATCAGAGCAGCCGGTCGCTAAAATTCTCCTCCAGACAGCGACTGAATTCGACCTAGCTGAATAGCTAGTGTCGAAAATCCTGCCGTCGTCAGGACACGAACCTAAGACCTCCCGGTCAGAGGCGGTGCAGTGACATCAGTTGATGCACTGAGCTACCGCTCCCGGTGCGTCATTCGATTTTTCGGTATCAAGGACCCACAAAACATGGATTCTGGCTGCACCACGTGATAGAGATTGTTTTCTAAACTTAGTAACTGAATTTATCCACTCTTTGCTCCAGGGCCCTGTAATAAGAGATTTTTTGCCAAATATTCGTCGTTTTTTGGGCATCATTACATAACTAGGGAGAAAGTCAAAATTGGACCTGACGGGTCTAATTTTTGTATAAAAGGAATTTAATTTAGTTCAGGTGTATTTGGAAAAAATTCGCGGTGTATGTGTCTTACAGCTGTTGAAGGTGTTCTACGATCAAAGGATTGTTTGTTTTTATTCGAGTTATAGTACACGTTTTGAGAAATCATATGATATTAAAAATAAGTTACCTACCGGGCAATCTGAGTGTAATTAATAAAAACAAATGAGAAAATCTTCATAAATGGAAGAACCCGGTTTGGGAGTACAAATATGTATACAAATAATGCTATTGTCAGGATTGTTTCACTTCAAGATCGATTGAAAGTAGCGCTAACTTAAAATTTTGTGTCAGTCATACGCATAAAGTATTTGACGATGCCAATTACGTGCACTAATCCAACGCAGAAAGAAAGAAAGAAAGAAAGAAAGTGCGGGAGTCGAAGTCAACATAAACAATATTAGGTATTGTCAACTTATCAAATTGAAAAAAAACATTAGGGGGACTAAATTAAATAAATTAATAAGCATTATATTAATATAAAAGCATATTTTAGTTACCAAGTGTTAGGTTAGCAATTCGAGCGATCACACTAACATTAACGTATTCTGTTCCTTTGAGCCGACTGACGTGGTTCAGGGCATCACTTCACGTCACTGCATTGCCTCTGGGAGGGCCTAAGGTTCGAGTCCCAAAGTGCGAGGATTTTCGACACTAGCTACATAGCTAGATAGAATTCAGCTGCTGTCTGCAGGAGAATTATAGCGACCGGCTGTTCTAATCGGTACTTCTTCATGGTTTCTCCGAACTACACTAGGCAAGTGCCGGGGCAGTAACCTAAATAAGGGACCACGAACAACGCGCGATTTTTTCATTCCCCATCCACGTCCCTCCCCCTAACTCTACACACACACACACACACACACACACACACACACACACACACACACACACACACACACCAAAGGGAGGATAGAGCTTGCCCTGGTCCGACTGGTTGGAAATACCTGGTTGGGAAAACACAATCCGACGTGTACAATAGCACCGGATCTCCCCACACTGCGAGATTTTACCGCCAGCTCCCGTGATAAAAACGGGACAACACGTACGGGATTAATAACCATAGCAGTTGGCTCGAAAACAATATCTAATCAGCGCATGAAGGGTTGCGTCTTTGAGCGGCGAGGGCGTCGGCAGAGACGGAGTTCGAGCGGTTGTACGGGCTGGACGCCATGCACGAGCTGATGGACTTCGTGAAGACCACGCAGTCCTTCGAGGAGTGCTACGAGCGGGCGGCCTACTACGGCCTCTTCCTGCGGCAGCTGTCCAACCTCACGGCGCGCGTCTACTTCGACATCGCCAGGTGCCTCCTCCTCTACCACCCATTCTCTCCCACACTCATGCGGCAGCTGTCCAACCTCACGGCGCGCGTCTACTTCGACATCGCCAGGTGCCTCCTCCTCTACCACCCATTCTCTCTTCCACACTTCATGCGGCAGCTGTCCAACCTCACGGCGCGCGTCACTTCGACATCGCCAGGTGCCTCCTCCTCTACCACCCATTCTCTCTTCCACACTTCATGCGGCAGCTGTCCATCCTCACGGCGCGCGTCTACTTCGACATCGCCAGGTGCCTCCTCCCTACCACCCATTCTCTCTTCCACACTTCATGCGGCAGCTGTCCAACCTCACGGCGCGCGTCTACTTCGACATCGCCAGGTGCCTCTCCTCTACCACCCATTCTCTCTTCCACACTTCATGCGGCGCTGTCCACCTCACGGCGCGCGTCTACTTCGACATCGCCAGCTGCCTCTCTCCTCTACCACCCATTCTCTCTTCCACACTTCATGCGACAGCTGTCCAACCTCACGGCGCGCGTCTACTTCGAAATCGCCAGGTGCCTCCCTCCCTCTACCACCCGTTCTCTCTTCCACACTTCATGCGGCAGCTGTCCAACCTCACGGCGCGCGTCTACTTCGACATCGCCAGGTGCCTCTCCTCTACCACCCCTTCTCTCTTCCACACTTCATGCGGCAGCTGTCCAACCTCACGGCGCGCGTCTACTTCGACATCGCCAGGTGCCTCTCTCCTCTACCACCCATTCTCTCTTCCACACTTCATGCGGCAGCTGTCCAACCTCACGGCGCGCGTCTACTTCGACATCGCCAGGTGCCTCCTCCTCTACCACCCATTCTCTCTTCCACACTCATGCGGCAGCTGTCCAACCTTAGGGCGCGCGTCTACTTCGACATCGCCAGGTGCCTCTTTCCTCTACCACCCATTCTCTCTTCCACACTTCATGCGGCAGCTGTCCAACCTCACGGCGCGCGTCTACTTCGACATCGCCAGGTGCCTCTCTCTCTACCACCCATTCTCTTCCACACTCATGCGGCAGCTGTCCAACCTCACGGCGCGCTCTACTTCGACATCGCCAGGTGCCTCCTCCTCTACCACCCATTCTCTCTTCCACATTTCATGCGGCAGCTGTCCAACCTCACGGCGCGCTCTACTTCGACATCGCCAGGTGCCTCCTCCTCTACCACCCATTCTCTCTTCCACACTCATGCGGCAGCTGTCCAACCTCACGGCGCGCGTCTACTTCGACATCGCCAGGTGCCTCCCTCCCTCTACCACCCATTCTCTCTTCCACACTTCATGCGGCAGCTGTCCAACCTCACGGCGCGCGTCTACTTCGACATCGCCAGGTGCCTCCCACGGCCGCGTCTACTTCGACATCGCCAGGTGCCTCCTCCCTCTACCACCCATTCTCTCTTCCACACTTCATGCGGCGCTGTCCAACCTCACGGCGCGCGTCTACTTCGACATCGCCAGGTGCCTCCCTCCCTCTACCACCCATTCTCTCTTCCACACTTCATGCGGCAGCTGTCCAACCTCACGGCGCGCGTCTACTTCGACATCGCCAGGTGCCTACCACCCTTCTCTCTCCACACTTCTGCGGCGCTGTCCACCTCACGGCGCGCGTCTACTTCGACATCGCCAGGTGCCTCCCTCCTCTACCACCCATTCTCTCTTCCACCTTCATGCGGCAGCTGTCCAACCTCACGGCGCGCGTCTACTTCGACATCGCCAGGTGCCTCCTCCTCTACCACCCATTCTCTCTTCCACACTTCATGCGGCGGCTGTCCAACCTCACGGCGCGCGTCTACTTCGACATAGCCAGGTGCCTAGCTCCCTCTACCTCCCATTCTCTCTTCCACACTTCATGCGGCAGCTGTCCAACCTTACGGCGCGCGTCTACTTCGACATCGCCAGGTGCCTCTTTCCCTCTACCACCCATTCTCTCTTCCACACTATGCGGCAGCTGTCCAACCTCACGGCGCGCGTCTACTTCGACATCGCCAGGTGCCTCCTCCTCTACCACCCATTCTCTCTTCCACACTTCATGCGGCAGCTGTCCAACCTCACGGCGCGTCTACTTCGACATCGCCAGGTGCCTCCTCCTCTACCACCCATTCTCTCTTCCACACTTCATGCGGCAGCTGTCCAACCTCACGGCGCGCGTCTACTTCGACATCGCCAGGTGCCTCTCTCCCTCTACCACCCATTCTCTCTTCCACACTTCATGCGGCAGCTGCCTCTACCACCCATTCTCTCTTCCACACTTCATGCGGCGCTGTCCAACCTCACGGCGCGCGTCTACTTCGACATCGCCAGGTGCCTCCCTCCCTCTACCACCCATTCTCTCTTCCACACTTCATGCGGCAGCTGTCCAACCTCACGGCGCGCGTCTACTTCGACATCGCCAGGTGCCTCCCTCTCCTCTACCACCCATTCTCTCTTCCACACTCATGCGGCAGCTGTCCAACCTACGGCGCGCGTCTACTTCGACATCGCCAGGTGCCCCCTCCCTCTACCACCCATTCTCTCTTCCACACTTCATGCGGCAGCTGTCCAACCTTACGGCGCGCGTCTACTTCGACATCGCCAGGTGCCTCTTTCCTCTACCACCCATTCTCTCTTCCACACTTCATGCGGCAGCTGTCCAACCTCACGGCGCGCGTCTACTTCGACATCGCCAGGTGCCTCTCTCCCTCTACCACCCATTCTCTCTTCCACACTTCATGCGGCAGCTGTCCAACCTCACGGCGCGCGTCTACTTCGACATCGCCAGGTGCCTCCCTCCCTCTACCACCCATTCTCTCTTCCACACTTCATGCGGCAGCTGTCCAACCTTACGGCGCGCGTCTACTTCGACATCGCCAGGTGCCTCTCTCCCTCTACCACCCATTCTCTCTTCCACACTTCATGCGGCAGCTGTCCAACCTCACGGCGCGCGTCTACTTCGACATGCCCAGCGGCAGCTGTCCAACCTACGGCGCGCGTCTACTTCGACATCGCCAGGTGCCTCCTCCCTCTACCACCCATTCTCTCTTCCACACTTCATGCGGCGGCTGTCCAACCTCACGGCGCGCGTCTACTTCGACATCGCCAGGTGCCTCTCTCCTCTACCACCCATTCTCTCTTCCACACTTCATGCGGCAACTGTCCAACCTCACGGCGCGTCTACTTCGACATCGCCAGGTGCCTCCCTCCCTCTACCACCCATTCTCTCTTCCACACTTCCTGCGGCGGCTGTCCAACCTCACGGCGCGCGTCTACTTTGACATCGCCAGGTGCCTCCCTCCTTCTACCACCCATTCTCTCTTCCACTCTTCCTGCGGCGGCTGTCCAACCTCACGGCGCGCGTCTACTTCGACATCGCCAGGTGCCTCCCTCCTCTACCACCCATTCTCTCTTCCACACTTCATGCGGCGGCTGTCCAACCTCACGGCGCGCGTCTACTTCGACATCGCCAGGTGCCTCCCTCCCTCTACCACCCATTCTCTCTTCCACACTTCATGCGGCGGCTGTCCAACCTCACGGCGCGAGTCTACTTCCATTCTTTCCTTCTCGCTCTATCTCGCTCTCTCGTCGTCGTTCTATCATTCTTTAATTTTTCCTTCTCTGTATCCCTCTTTTTCCCTCCAGGTCAATAAGGTAAGTGGTCCAGCACTGGGCACTCGACCATCCCGAAAATCATAGTTTGTGCATAAGCGTCTTTATGTTTGCTGTTCAAAAACAATGCCGTGTGCCATTTTTCGCGTTTATAGACATTTATAGACGCTCTTTTCGAAATTACTCATATCTCTGTTGTTCTAGCATTCTGTAATAAACGCTTTGAATTCAGTTTACTCTGGCTTACAAATGGAAATATTATTTATCTATCATTTATCTTTTTATTTCGGAAATATTTGCAAGCAAAGGGTATAGCCGAATAAGGTGGTGAAAGTGGCGCCAAATAAAATCGATAACCGCAATGCTTTTATGTAAGAGATTACAAAATGACGTAGGTTCCCAAAAAACGGCCTCCTAGGACAATCTGTTGCAGAGATATGTTTTGCGTGTTTTATTTTTTCTCAGCATCTATGCGTGTATCAGGCCGAAAAAATTGTGGAGACGGGGAATCAGTTCAATTTGAAAGTGTTTTTGCCAACGACATTTGAGGGCAAATTCATAAAGAAAAAAAATTTTTGAAATTCATTTTGACGTGATAACGTTGGAGTATTGTCTCAATTTTCCCCCTAAAATGGGTTTTATAACATTCTATAACATATAATTTTTCAGATTTGTAAACATGTGAACGGCATGAAAAAAATTAAACGAATTTTTTCCATCATATAATATAGCTTCTGACGCTCCCGGAAACAGGAAAAAATAAGTCGCACGAGCGTGTTTTTGGCGCACTTATTTCAAAACTGCGGGACTCGACCCGCGCCATCACCATTTCGTTCATGCGGCAAGGGCTCCCTCTCTGCGCTCGTCGCATAAATAACTATCTCGATCAGGTTTTTCGTCCAGTTTCCCTGATCCATTGAGCAAATGCTGAGATGGCCCCTTGTTTTGCTTCTGGACATAAATGTGACTTCATTTTCTGAGCACGTCTTCTAGAATTCAGTGGGAAACACAATTCTTCAAATTATTGTTTCCATGTTGTCGCGGCAGGTAAGAGCCAAAATTTATTGCTTATTTATCTTTGAAAATAGATTTATTACATGGAGTTTTTTTGTTTTTTTCTCCCTTTCAAAATTCAAAATTTATTGCTTATTTATTTTTGAAAATAGATTTTACTACATGGGAGTTTTTGTTTTTTTTCTCCCTTTCAAAATTCAAAATTTAAGTAGTATATGACTCAGTGTAGGGATCACAGAATTTTGAAAATGTGCACACAATTCACTTTTCCCCATAGCACGTCATACGCAGTTTTCAACTGTTTTTTTGACGTAAAATAAATAAATAAATAAATAAATAAATAAACTAATGAGACGTGCCCAGCGCCGCTCTCCGTCTGGTGAGCGCAGGGTGAACCAGCAGCCGATCATCAAGCACCTGACGGCGTTCGCGCGCGAGTACATCGACCTGATCGGCAAGCGGCTCATGGAGCTGTTCCTGGACGAGCTCCAGAAGTGAGTAGGCAGCTACTTATGGAACTAGCCCACAAGACTAATAATACAGGACGCGTTACACACAATGGTTTTTTGTTACTTCTAGTTAAGAAGAAATAAAAGAAGTCATCTTCGTCAACATATCAGCTTTATTAAGATAGCCGGCTTTCGACGGCTTTGCCGTCATCGTCAGTCTACAGAATACAGAAAGATACAAAAAAATTTATAAATAAATACACAATAAGATAGAAAAAAAATTAATTAAATTACAATTGATGGAATTCTAAAATATTAAGGAACATATAGCAGATAAAATTATAAAAATTAATTGCGACGGGGCGGAGAGGAATTAATACCTATACAAGCAGTTCAAATTTCAGATTATAAATATTTGTGAAGAAATATACATTCTCATATTCAAAAGAAAAACTGCTGATATGTTGACGAAGATGACTTCTTTTATTTCTTCTTATAAGAAAGTCAACAACATCCAATCAGAATTCCCACAATTATTTCTAGTTACTCAAAATAAACTTTCAACACTTTCATGAGTGAAGATATGTCATTTTTCTCGATGTTCTGTAGCAAGGTGTGTTGGTACAGGGTTTTGATAACATTTTTAAATGAAAATCGCTGTGGGACAAGTGGGACAAAGCAGGCAAAGGTGGACGAAGAGGACAAGGGGACGAAATGAGCCAAGGGGCAAATGGCAAGGGATTCAAATGGGAATACGCGTGACAAAACGGACGAGATGGGACGAAAGGACAAGTGGAATAAAAGGGTCATATTTATCCAAGATTTATGAGCACTGGTACAATCTAAACCCAAAGGTCCACTAAAATATTTGTAAGGACTCGAGCATTTTAGCGGTCATTGCTATGGACGCACTTTGAAAGCGTTGTTTAGATGATTGGTTGCTAAAGAGCTAAAATATTTACCGACGTCAATAACAAAACAAATTAAAAAGAGGCTTTGAAATAATATAAAAATTGTATTAAAATTCGAAATAAATACTTACATTGTACAGAAGCACGTGCGTTTTTCAAAAAACATTAAATTATTTTGCGTAATCAACTAAACGTTTTTGGAGCATACAGTTTTGTAAGACTTGGATTTACAAAAGTTGAAACATTATGTCTGCCATTAAGAATCATTCCTGTGTTTTTTTATTGTTGAATACTCTTACAGCTCTTACTGAAAGTAAATAAATCTTTGCGCTCTTCTACGAGATCAGATACAGCCTTGCATTATCATTAGAAATTATATGTAACCTTATGTTTTCTTAATTTATCAGATGCGTTCTGTTGTGCTGTGATTAGAGAGCAGATGGATCCTTGTGTTCTTCTTAGATCATGCAGACTTGCGTTTTTGTAAGAGAACAGATGCTGCCTTGAAATTTTGGAAACATCCTTGAGCTCATTTTGGCCTTTTTGGGTTAAATTTGCGATTTTTTGATAAAAGACGCATTATTTTGGTGGATTGCCGATGCAGCCTTGCAGTCTTCTGCACTGCAGTTTCAGTTGTGCACCATAACACACAGGCTAGATAGAAACTACTAGTACTGTTAAAATATGACTTACTGAACCACGTGAGTGGTATATCAAATCCGACAGCAGATGCATCCTTGTGGTTTTTAGAGAGGAGAAGCTGCCTTGCGTTTTCACTACAGGGTAGATGCAATACTGAGCCATCCGTGAACATTTCAGGAAATAGATGAAGTTTCGCGTTCTCTTGGAGAGCTGACGCAGCCTTGTGATGCGGAGAGCAACTGCGTGGACAGCAAGTGGTAGCTCAGTGCATCAACTGATGTCACTGCAGCGCCTCCGACCGGCAGGTCCTAGGTTCGAGGCGACGGCGGTAGGATTTCCGACACTAGCTTTTCAGCTAGGTGGAATCAGTCGATGTCTGGAGGAGAATTCTAACAGCCGGCTGCCCTGATCGGTAGTTTTCCGTGGTTTCTCCGATCAACATCAGGCGAATGCCGGAGCAGTACCCTAACAAACGGGCCACGGTCCGCGCGCGATCTTTCCTTCCTGTTCCTTGTACTATCCTCTCACACACTTACACTAACATGCACTACACTACCACATATTCCGGGAGACCGGTCGGGAGCTTAGAGCTTGTCCCGGCTGGGGCGGTGCCCCACTGGTGGGAGAGTGGGGAAACCGACGGTAGGTCGGCGCCGGATCTCGCCATCCGCCGAGGAAATGTGGTGTGCCTGCAGGTACCGGCAGGTGTTCGAGTCGGTGTCGCGGCGCGCGCAGTGCGCGCCGGGCAGCACGGAGGAGCTGATGGAGATGAACGCGTTCAGCCTGTGGGCCAGCACCACGCTGCTGAAGCGCATCCGCAACCGCCTGGCCACCGCCGCGCAGCGCCTCGCGGTGCTGGCCGAGGTGGGCGTGTTCACGCGCGACTTCATGCGCGCCACCGCCGACACCTTCGACTGGCTGCAGAAGATCAACCCCATCTTCGAGGAGAACTCGTCGGTGCGTTCCGCCCCTTTTTTGGTTGTTTTGTGGATTTGTGGATTCGGTACTATAACGGTTAGCGTATCGCACTGTTGTACCTGAGTTTGCGGGTTCAAACCCGATCGAAGCCGTGGATTTTTAAGGGCGAAAAGAAACCTTCGTACGCCTTCCTTCGGATGGGAAGTAAAGCCGACTGTCCCATGTAGTAGATTTACTGCATGTAAAAGATCCTCAAGCGTAAATGAAGCCTCTGAGCAAAATTGAGTTCCGCCTGTTTCGTCGCCCAAGATAATACCTTCCTTCTCCGCTAGGTGGTGAAAGGAGCGTAGCGAAATTTGCGTGGTTAGACGGAAGAGCGGGCCTGATGGCCCGAGTCTCGCCACGTAAAATAAGGCATTAACTAACTAACTAACTGCTGTTATTACTATTGCTATTGCTTTTACTATTGCTATTATTACTATTGCTTTTACTATTACTTTGCTATTGCTATTACTTTATAATTTGCTCTTGCTATTGCTATTACTATTACTCTTGCTATTGCTATTACCATTATAATTTGCTATTACTATTATTACTATTGCTTTATGCACTTCTCCCACGCGGGGGGAAACATTCACCTGCCACAGATGTCATTGTGGCTAGGCTCACTCGTACGGCTCAGAGCAAGTAACGAGCAAGATCTTCATTTATTTCCAGGACCTCTAACACTACGTATCAGACACATCAGTGACATTTTTTCTGACAATGTGACAGGTGTCTAGAATGACTGCTTTTTGTACTGTTCCTAGTATATGCTTTATATTCAATTCTTGCAGATGTTTGATGAGGGATTCCAAATTTTTTATCTCTGTCTAGCTTTGGTATTTTCTTTGTTCGTGTATGCGGAGTGGAGCTTATGTGACAGTGGTACTGTAATATCGATAATGGTGACGTCCTTCTTGGTTTTATTTAGCACTATAATGTCTGGTCTATTTGCAGTGATGGTCTTATCTGTCCCAATACATCTTCATGGATTCATTTTCCAAGACGGTGGGAGGTTGGTATTGATAGTATGGTACGTTTCCCACACTAAGATGTTCTTTAACAGCCAGAGATTGGTGAACGATTTTTGCAAAGTTGTTATGTCGTCGCAGGTATTCCGTTCCAGCGAGAATTTCACTTGCCCGAGTTATGTGCTCAATTGTTTCCGTCTCCGTTGAGCATAACCTACATTTATCGTTCAGTGTTTCTTTCAATATATATTTTCTGTAGTTTCGTGTGCTAATGACTCTGTCCTCAATGGCCATCAGGAATCCAGCGGTTTCTCCATATAAGTTACCTGCAGTTAACCAAAGATGCGAAAATGTGCTGTCAACATTTGTATCCTCAAGCTGATGAGGATACGAACCGTGTAAATATTTCTGCTTCCATGACAGTATTTTTTCTTCCATAGATTGCCAGGTATTTTCCAGATCTTGGTTTTGGTTTCGCAATTGTTTGCAATTGTTGATTTTGTTTTTACTATTGCTATTATTATTATTATTACTATTTCTATTGCTATTGCTATTACTATTTTTCCATAATTTGCTATTACAATTATTACTATTGCTATTTTATTAATTCTATTGCTATTGCTGTTACTATAATTACTATTACTATTGCTATTACAATTATATGCGCTTTCTGTCATTTATGACCACGTTAAAGGTTATATTCCGAGACCCAGTCATATTTTATCCCGGAAAGATTAACGTGTATCATTATGGGGATCATTTTTTTCCGCTCATCCCTTGGTAAGGCAAGGTTGTTAAGCCTTATGAGGTAATAGGATGAAGAAGAGGATGATGATGATGATGATGATGAAGGTGAAGGAGCAATCACAAATACGACCATGCCTAAGCAGGACTCGAACCGTTTTTCCTTCTAAATATTCTGGTGTAGTGTCGCAATTGTTGAAAATAGATGCTGAGTTGTTGTTTAAGAGTATAACTTCAGTAATATTACTATTTTCGTAGTTATGCTGGGTATTCTTACAATATTTCTTACTAAAATCTCGACACTTTGCTCCTAATACGCACCTTTTTATTTCCTCTTTGCTCCTAGAATAGCAATATTAGATCTGAGTTGTTTTATTATTTCTCCCGCCGTCTCTTCCAAGGTGGAATGTACTCTTCGTGATAAGGCGGCCGGGTTTCAATAATTCTTCCACCACTTAACAATTGTCAGCGTTATACAATAGATGACTGAATCAAGTTGTTGATACATCGTAATTTGTCTGACTGTTGATAAATGTATATTCATTTGTTAACTTTGTTAAGGTTGTTCTTTTCAGTTGTGTTGCCTTGGAATTTTAGGTCTAAAGTGAGAAGCAAATCCCCAATCCTTGGCCTGGTCCTGTTCATATTGTTTAAGTAGCTCAATTAATCCACAATCGTTCCCTCTGAACTTTCCGCCTCTGCTAGGGACCTACCTGATAATCGTTTAATTGGGTTGGAATCTAAGTTTTGACTCTGTAGTTCAGAGGTTACACTTTCTGATTCTGGACTTCTATACCGTTGCGTTTCTGTCTGGACTTGGGCATTAATTTCCTGTATTCGAAAAGCGGAGACACTTTCCAGCTCTATAAATTAATGCTCTTAAATAAGCAACATTCTGTTCCGTATGATGAGATAATTTTGTTCAAAGAAGTTGCTATAAAGTTTCTACCGATAACCGAAACATTTTGTTCCGCAACAGGAGTTAAATAAACAGGAGATAAATTCGGACAAGTGTTTCATTCATGTCACCTGTCTATTGTATTCTCCGTCGTGGCAGGCCTGCTTGAGTAGCCCCGAATAATACCCGAGAAACTCTATCAGCAGATGCGGTTAGTTCTTGACTGCTGCTTTCATTGGCTGTGACAGTTTCGGGTGTTCCGGTGTGTGCCCGCCTGTTCAGCAACACACCACCAGTGGCTTGCAAGCTGCCACGGCCAGCACTGGCTCCAACCGCGCCCTGACGATCCCCAGGCAGCGAGTCCCTTTCTGAGGCCTTACGACTATTTAATAGACTCTCCATATTGCTATGGGTTTGGTTGGTGATGGGGCCTCCGACCATGCTTTCCAACGAATCAACCCCGTTGCCCTTCCACATAGCTGTTGTAGAAGTTGAGATCTTCGTCTTGTTATCCCGGGCAAGGGTCTTCTCTTCTCCGATGGAAGAGCGCTAGAATATGAAGGCTAGGATTTATTATTATTATTATTATTATTATTATTATTATTATTATTATTATTATGCTTCAAGAATTGCTCATGAGTAGCGTACTAGCTTCCCGTGGTATGATTCCAGATTCGATTCCCGGCCGGGACAAAAGAAGTTGTGCCTTTCCTTTAAAATTGTCTCATTTGCTGTAGCTGTGTGACGAAGAAAGCTCATGCAGCCGGAGTTTGAGGAAAAAGGAAGAACCTTTCTCTTACTCACTAAGCGTTGAAATTAAACAAGTCTGAAGCATGGGGGCACCGTTAGCCATCAGGGAATGGTGAATAATCGACCTAAAATGTCTTGTAGGTACAGACATTTATTATTTGTGATAATCATTATCATTTATCTCCATTTATTTTCCGTTAACTGAGTACATAATACACGATTTTGAGTAAGTCAAAATCTCCCTCCTAATTTGTTCTCAGTATGATTCATTTTCCTCTTATTTTTTTCTTTCCTCTTTCTCTTCTCCCTTTCTCCTGTTTTCTTCTTTCCTAATTCTTCTTAATTTCATTCTCCTAGTCTCTCCCCTCACTCTCACTTCTTGCATTCTATCGCAGAAGTGCATTTCTTTTTCTTCTTTTCATTTTACTCTTATCTTTTTTCCTCTTCCTCTCCTTTCTACTATCTCTTCACTCGAGCTCGCAATGGTTTTTACTGATTTAGGGCATCAATTGTTCCCACTGCAGTAACTCTGACCTGAAGAACACATGACTCCAGTACTGACGGTATCATGATTGTTGACATTAGCAAAATAATTGGGTGGAAATCAGACACTGTCTAGAGAAGAATTCTAGAGGCGGGCTACTCTACTCGATAGTTTTCCGTGGTTCCTCCGATCAACACCAAGGAATACCGGAGCAGTACCCTAACAAACGGGCCACGAACCGCACGTGATCTTTCATTCCTCTTCATTGCCTTATTCTCCCCCCTTATTTACACACACACACACACACACACTTACATGTTGTACACTACCACACATTTCGGGAGACTGGCTGCTTAGACATTGTTCGGGATGGGGCGGTGCTCCGCTGGGAGAGATATCAGGTTGTAGAAAACCTTAAATATAGTTTGGAGCAGGATAACAGCATCAAGCGGGGGAAGGTCCACGGTGATATTACATACACTACACTTACGGACTAATGATCTCCGTTGTTAACGCGCCCGGAATCATTAATCAAACAATTTTTCTCCTTTGCATCCTCCTTGTTATTGGTATTTTGTTGCGGCGCAGCTGTTCGAGACGTTCAAGGCAGAGTACGAGGACAGCCTGGTGCACCGCACGGAGGACCTGCGCGCCGGCATCGAGCAGACCTTCCCCAACCTCGTCATCCTCGACCTCATGGACGAGGCGGAGCGCGTCGACGACTACCTGCTGGTGCGTGCCCCACGTCCACGCCTATGGCCACGCACGCGCCCACTCCCTCGCTCGCAGCCACTGCCACATCCACGGCCAGGCCTACGACCTGACCCTTTCCCCTCGCTCGCAGCCACTGCCACACCCACGGCCACGCCTACGACCTGACCCATATCCCCGCTCGCAGCCAGTGCCCCCCCCACGGCCACGCCACCGACCTGACCCTCTCCTGCGCTCGCATCCGCTGCCACACGCACGGCCAGGCCTACGACCTGACCCACTCCCTCGCTTACATCCACTGCCACACCCACAGACAGGCCTACGACCTGACCCACTCCCTCGCTCGCATCCACTGCCACACCCACGGCCAGGCCTACGACCTGACCCACTCCCTCGCTCGCAGCCACTGCCACACCGACGGCCAGGCCTACGACCTGACCCACTCCTCGCTCGCATATACTGACACACCCACGGCCACGCCTACGACCTGACCCACTCCTCGCTCGCCTCCACTGACACACCCACGGCCAGGCCTACGACCTCACCCACTCCCTCGCTCGCAGCCACTGCCACACCCACGGCCAGGCCTACGACCTGACCCACTCCCTCGCTCGCATCCACTGCCACACCCACGGCCAGGCCTACGACCTGACCCACTCCCTCGCTCGCAGCCACTGCCACACCCACGGCCAGGCCTACGACCTGACCCACTCCCTCGCTCGCATCCACTGCCACACCCACGGCCAGGCCTACGACCTGACACACTCCTCGCTCGCAGCCACTGCCACACCCACAAGCAGGCCTACGACCTGACTCACTCCCTCGCTCGCAGCTACTGCCACACCCACGGCCAGGCCACGACCTGACCCATCCCTCGCTCGCAGCCACTGCCACACCCACGGCCAGGCCTACGACCTGACCCACTCCCTCGCTCGCAGCCACTGCCACACCGACGGCCAGGCCTACGACCTGACCTCTCCTCGCTCGCAGCCACTGCCACACCCACGGCCAGACCTACGACCTGACCGTCTCCCGCTTACATCCACTGCCACACCCACGGCCAGGCCTACGACCTGACCCCTCCCTCGCTCGCAGCCACTGCCACACCCACGGCCAGGCTACGACCTGACCCACACCCTTGCTCGCAGCCACTGCCACACCCACGGCCAGGCCTACGACCTGACCCACTCCTCGCTCGCATCCACTGACACCCACGGCCAGGCCTACGACCTGACCCACTCCTCGCTCGCATCCACTGACACACCCACGGCCAGGCCTACGACCTCACCCACTCCCTCGCTCGCATCTACTGACACACCCACGGCCAGGCCTACGACCTGACCCACTCCCTCGCTTGCAGCCACTGCCACACCCACGGCCAGGCCTACGACCTGACCCACTCCCTCGCTCGCATCCACTGCCACACCCACGGCCAGGCCTACGACCTGACCCACCCTCGCTCACATCCACTGCCACACCCACGGCCAGGCCGACGACCTGACACACTCCTCGCTCGCATTCACTGCCACACCCACGGCCAGGCCTACGACCTGACCCCCTCCCTCGCTCGCAGCCACTGCCACACCCACGGCCAGGCCTACGACCTGACCCACTCCCTCGCTCACATCCACTGACACACCCACGGCCAGGCTTACGACCTCACCCACACCCTCGCTCGCATCCACTGCCACACCCACGGTCAGGCTTACGACCTGACCGACTCCCTCGCTCACATCCCCTGCCACACCCACGGCCAGGCCTACGACCTGACCCACTCCTCGCTCGCATCCACTGCCTCACCCACAGCCCGGACTACGACCTGACCCACTCCCTGCTCACATCCACTGCCACACCCACGGTCAGGCTTACGACCTGACCCACTCCCTCGCTTACATCCACTGCCACACCCACGGCCAGGCCTACGACCTGACCCACTCCCTCGCTTGCATCCACTGCCACACCCAATGCCAGGCCTACGACCTGACTCACTCCCTCGCTCACATCCACTGCCACACCCACGGCCAGGCCTACGACCTGACCCACTCCCTCGCTCACATCCACTGCCACACCCACGGCCAGGCCTACGACCTGACCCACTCCCGGCGACCTGCCCACCCCCGCCCCACATCGGGCCTCACCCCTGCCACACCCACGGCCAAGCGTTCGACTTGGCAATTCTTCATGCACCGGTGTTCTCAATTTCTCGAAATCTCTTTGAATTCACAGAACGTGAGTTACCGGACACCTGTGCGTTGCCGCGACTGCCACATCTCACTTTCCCGTTACGTTTTTACTTTATATATCTTACGCAGTGTATAGAACGTATTGTAATGCGTTCGACTTTTCATGGCGAAAAGTGACGACTTTTCAACAGAAAAACTCTTATTATAGTGGATGAATTGTATACCGTTATGTCGTAAATTACTTGCTTAACACATTGTGTAGTCAGTATCATCCTTTTTTGGGTCGTTGATAGCGAAGAATTGGTTGACGGCAAACGGTTTGTCCACCTATAGTTAACACTGGTGCCTAAGTTGTTCAGACGATTTTTTTTTCGAAACTACATTCCCTGATATATCTGGTCGAACTCAAGGCACTGCGAGTTTGAAACGTATAATTTGACATTTTAAAAATGTTCTTATGAAATGACTGCAAATTCTGTTATGAAACTCTTTCCTCGGGTTGAGCCAAGGCCACTTAAAAATTGTGCAAATCTCATTTTCTTTCAACTCTGAATTTTCAAAAATTGAAAAAAAAAGGTGGAGATAATGCGAGAAAGTATGTGCTGTTTTATCATCAGTAGTTTCCATTTCACTCTATACTGTTAAATAATTTTATTTACACTTAAAATGTTTAATTCGTGTCTATTTTTCATTTTCATTTTGACCTAGGTTAGCATTATTTACCTAGGCTTAGGCCTAGCATTATTTCTAAAGTTTACTTCTACCACATCTACGTATTTAATTTTTATTTCCAGGTCATATTATATTAATTTACTGCTTGAGTAATTGAATATGTTCGGTATCCCATTATTTAATTGCCAGACTGTTTTAATTAATAATTCAGTTCATTTGAATGCCATGGTCTTTGTTTTCTCTACAGATCTTGTCAGATTGTTTGCTATATCATTCAGTTTATATATTGCTTCTTGGATAAATAATATCTTCTTAGAGCCTATTAATGCCTAGTCATCTGCGAAAATTGTGATTTAAAATGTTTAATATTTATTATGAATTGTCTATTTAAAATTTTAAGCCATTCGTTTAGGATTTCGTCAATGTACATTAAATAAAATAAGCGATAATGGACATCCTTGTCTTATACCTTGGTGTTTTGACTTGTTTTACACCTGCATCTTTTTGACTCTACAATTTGTACTATTATCGCAGATCATTTGAGTACGGTATTTGAACAAGACATTGATTTTTTGAGCAGGAAATGCCTCTCGAGGCCAATCTGAGAGGGATGATTTTGTCTCAGTACATGTCAAAGTTCCTGAGGAAGATGGAGCATTTCGACCGCGAGGTTGATTGGATTAACAAAGAAGAAAAGCTCTTCAAGTTCGCGTTGTCCAAGTATCCCAAGTTGGACGTTTTGAGGGTGAGTTACTTTAATATACAATGGTATACAATATACAAATGTATATATTGTATTATACAGAATGAGTCATTTGAGCTGGGGAAAAATTCACCACCATCTTTTCATCAGTTAGTTGAACTAATATCATTAACGTTTAATATCAACATAATAACTTCAAACAATATAATTTTACTGCATTCCCCAAGTCAAAATATTACTGGATACGACAACCTGTATATAAATGTATAATAAACACAAAAACAAATGCACAGAACTGTTGCAGTTATTTTTAAAGTATATTTAAAGTCCAGGTGGTTTAAAGGCGGAAAATGATTTTTTTTACTTCAGCCCAGCAGTCAACAAAATTTGAAAATATTCACAATAATGTGTGTTTTAAGAGAAACTTTTGAGATTTTAAAAGTCTATTCCATGGGTTTAAGACAAAGTAAAATTATTTTTAATTTTTTTTTCAAAAATATGTTGTTTTAAATTTGGAACTGAAAAATATCATTTTTTTCTGGTAGGATAAATGATTCTCTTATTTATAATATTTTTTTATCAAATAAAATAGTGTTGAGTTGACGAAAACATTAAAATAAAAAAGCACGTTTTTGGCTGTTGAGGGATATGGGTGGTGAGACAGGGATTAAAAAACCTTTAGAAAATACTATTTTTATATTCTAGTTATAGTGTAAATTTTCATATCTCATTTGGTTTAGGGAAACTTTCTACCATCTTATCCGGGGGAACCCATTGTTTTCGAATATCAGGATGTCTGTATGGATGGAAGTACGTATTATACTTAATTCTACTTGCTTTAGAAGCTTTTGAGCTGAAACTTTATAAACAAGTCAGAAGTACGACCAAGTTATGCCATTCTGGAGATCATCATGATTTTTAATTTTTGGAGGTAGTTTATCGGAATCCCTTGTGACATTTTAATTTGATTGATTTTTTTCGTGTTTCCTGGCGCGTCAACTCCGGGCTGCTCATTAGTCCTGTTAGAGTAGTGTCTGTTTTTTTCGCGGGAGATGGAGATCTTCCGCCGCTGGTGGGCGAGATCCGGCGCCGACCTACCGTCGGCTAGTGGGGTTTCTCCCTAACCAGGACTCTCCCACCAGCGGGGCACCGCCCCAGCCGGGACAAGCTCTAAGCTCCCGACCGATCTCCCGGCATATGTGGTAATGTAGTGCATGTTAGTGTAAGTGTGTGTGTAAGGGGAGAGGATAGGACAAGGAAGAGGAAAGCAAGATCGTGCGTGGCTCGTTTGTTAGGGTACTGCTCCGGCATTCACCTGGTGTTAGGGATGAACCACGAAACTACAGATCAGGGCAGCTGGCCGCTAGAATTCTTCTCCAGACAGCGACTGAATTCGACCTAGCTGAAAAGCTAGTGTCGAAAATCCTGCCGCCGTCAGGACTCGAACCTAGGACCTCCCGGTCAGAGGCGCTGCAGTGACAGTTGATGCACTGAGCTACCGCTCCCGGTACGAGGTGGCTCAGGGCATCGATTGATGTTGCTGCAGTGCCTCTGACCGGGAGGTCCAAGGGTTTAACACCCGACGGTGGGGGGATTTTTAACACGTTACACAGCTTGATCAAATTAAGCAGCTGTCTGTAGGAAAATTCTAGCTGCCAGCTGCTCTGATAGGTAGTTTTCCGTGGTGTCTTCACCACCGGGCGAAAGCAGGAGTACTACATTAACAAACGGATCTCGGACCATACCAAATTTTTCCTTCTTCTTTCTTGTCCTATAGTCACCCCTTATTTACACACGCTTACACTTACATGCCCTAGACTACCACGCGTGATGGAAGAACAGTCGAAAGCTTAGAGGCTGGACTCTGTTGCTGAGGACACCTGGGTGCGGAAAATGGCCGCTAGGCGTCGAGGAGTCGACGTCGGGTCTCACTATCCAGCGAGAGAAGGCACCTTTCTTGATAGACGATTGATTGATAAAATAGATTTTATTTCTTGATAAAATAGAGTTTATTACATGGGAGTTTTTTTGTTGTTTTTTTCTCCCTTTCAAAATTCAAAATTTATTGCTTATTTATCCTTAAAAATAGATTTTACTACATGGGAGTTTTTTTCTCCCTTTCAAAATTCAAAATTTAAGTAGTATATGACTTAGTGTAGGGATCACAGAATTCTGAAAATGTGCACACAATTCACTTTTCCCCATAGCACGTCATACGCAGTTTTTAACTGTTTTTTTGACGTAAAATAAAATAAAAAAAAAAAATAAAAAAAGACGTACATGCACTACACTAATGACCCTAGCAGTTGACGTGCCAGAAAACATGAAATAATCAGTGAATCAAACCTCCCTTTAATGATGCGACCAATTAGGTCACGAAACGCCGTGTGTTATGTGATAAGTTAGTGTGTTCACTCAATCGCTTAAGGCGTATGCCGGAATGGTCCCTAGTATTGTATCCCACACGTAAATGTAAAATAAACCCCCTTTTTGTTTATTGTTCAAAGTTGAGGCATATCGGGTAATGACAACTGGCATTTCGAACGTATTTAGAATTATTGATTCTAAGTGGAATAAGTAGGAGCTCTTGTTCCTTCAATATTATCAGGAATGTTCCTAGTAGCAAAGATTGTGTGTTATAATGTTGATAAGAAGTATCATTTATTTTGATATATTGACAATCTTTTAGCGGTAGGGCTAATACAAGGTCCATTTTGCAATTTCCATTTTGCAAAACTCCAAGAATAAACAAAAAATTACAATAAATTAATTTGGCTCGCACAGATAAATTAATGTAGATGGTAGCCACCAAATTGATGTTTTTATTCCTCTGCGACATGAAATGTCAGTTAATATTAATTACATCTAAACGCCTCAACTATATTTTTTAAAATTGTAAATTTATTTAAGTGGTTAGGCGGAAGAGCAGACCTCAAGGCCTGAGCCTCGCCACAAATAAGGACAATTATTATTATTATTATTATTATTATTATTATTATTATTATTATAAGAAGTTAATAAAGTTTCTTTTTTATAATTGTCACCTTGCCCGTCACCTTGTTGGATGCACTGACGATCGGAGAATATTTTCCGCATACGTACAGCGATCCAAATTGTGAGCATGTTACTGTTACTTCTTTTTTATGAATAAACAAAGCAGCAGTTGTAAAATAAGGAAATGACGCGGTGTTTGTGTCAGAACTACATCTACCCGTTCGCGGAGCTGCTGCACCTGGTGCAGCGGTGGCGCCGGGCGCTGAAGGTGTGGATGTACGGCAACTTCGAGGACCTGAGCTACCCGGAAGTGGAGGAGAAGGTGGAGGAGTTCTACAGGTGCGCCTACATGGATGTCGCACCGAGGCGTCCTAGGCTTCTCTTAAGCTGGGACTAACATAATAGGCTACCACAAAAATATGCCACCGTTTAGTTGCTAATGAATAACGAAAAATTAATTTAATTGCTCTTTAAATTTTTGCGTAATTAATGGTAAGATGACTTAACATCAAGCTGGCACTACAATAGGACTAACATAATCGGCTACCACAAAAAATGCCACCGTTTAGTTGCTAATGAATAACGCAAAAATTAATTTAATTGCTCTTTAAATTTTTGCGTAATTAATGGTAAGTGCTTAAGATAAGCTGGCACTACAATAGGTAATCGTAAAAACAAATATACCACATATAGAACGATTTAATTGCTAATTAGTTACCTAAAATTAAAGTAATTGCTCTTCAAACCTCCGAGTTTAATGGCCGGAGGCCGGGTGGCCGGGTGGCCGGCCGCACGGCCAGATCTTGTCACACTGAGCATGTGAATACATCCCTGGTGATCTCTAGTCTCGAGAAGTAAGTAGATAGAGAGTGAGAGGTAGACTGCTATAGATAAGTAGAGTGATATAGAAAGGAGTTAGAGAGACATGGAAAAAAGAAAATGGAAGATAGGAAAGTAGATAATGCTAGATAGACAGGTAGGTAAGTAGAGTGACAGATAGACAGGTAAGTAGAGTATGTAGCTATAATAATAAATAAAGAGAGACTGATAAGTAGACAAATAGTTGAGTAGACACAGCATTATAGAAAATCGCCAGATAGAGTGAGATAAGCAGAGAGTGATAGATAGACAAATAGAGTGAGATGGATGGAGTGAGATAGACAAATAGAGTGAGATGGATGGAGTGAGATAGGCATAAAGTGATAGACAAATAGAGCGAGATAAGCAGAGAGTGATAGACAAATAGAGTGAGATGGATGGAGTGAGATAGGCATAAAGTGATAGACAAATAGAGGGTGAGATAGACGGATAGAGTGAGATAGGCAGAGAGTGATAGATAGACAAATAGATAGGGTGAGATGGATGGGGCAGAAGAGAGAGTGCGCTGTGCCGCAGGGAGTTCGCCAAGATGCAGAAGGCGTTCCGCGCCATGGTGAAGGACGCCATCGACGACAACAACCCCATCCGCTTCGCGGGGCAGGTGGAGGACCCTGACATCCGCAAGCTGGCCGCGCCGCTCAAGCTCACCATGAAGTGCCTCGGCCAGATCAAGGAGTTCCGGGTGAGGCTTGCGCGCGTTCACAATTTAAAGTGTAAGAGAAGTAGCTACATCGTTTCGTTGTCCAGTTGTGTCCACATCATCAGCGTTTGAGCAGCAACTCCACGTTCCAGAGTGACGGCAGCTTTTCAGTGCAATTAAGACATAAATGTTAAAACGTTCACAATTTAATGTGTAATATAGTGGCTACGTCGTTTCGTTGACCAGTTGTGACCACATCATCAGGCACAAACATTAGTAAATACATGTCCAACGAATTCACAAATCAAATATGTCACACAAAAGCATTTCAAAATCGGCCGGAGCACGATGCACAAACTGACTGAAGTCAATACGACAGATAATGGTGTTGTAGTAGAGGAAGGAATTATTATAGACAGTCAATTCATTTTTTTCGGATTTATTAATAAGAAGCTCAGATTTATTAATAAGAATAAACAACCAACATTTCAAGATCATATTCTCTTGGTTTATATTAATAGAAAATGTAAATATATCAAGTTAAAAAATGCAAAAAAACAGGAATAAATTATGTAAAAGAATTAAGAAATAAAGGTAAGTGAAAAATTATTTAAAATATTATACCCAGCATGGAATAGAGACAATGTGCACATGAAATTGTACCAATTATAGGCGAATACTTACCTAACATACGTTTGGGATATAAAAGTACGTAATACAATGTAATATGTCTTCGTCCAATATAAGAGGACCATGCCAAAGAAGAGAATCAAATTCTAAAAAGCAATTCAGTTACGGGAAATTCAAGTCTGGGACCATCTGTGCGTGTCCACGTTTGGATTGTGGATGGGAAGTGTTGTAGTCAGCTGGGAGAAGAAAGGACAGCGCCAACTCCGGAGAGGGGGGGGCGATGTAAAAATAATAAATCGCAGGCCATTTAATAAAGAGGTTTGTGCAGGTAACTTCTAAACTTCTATGTGTGATTATTGATTCTCATTCTCGCATTCATTGTAAATATTTGAAATTTTGTGCTTTCAATCATAGTATTCATTATTTTATTTAGCTGTATTTGTATATTCTCTAATGTCAATCTCGAGGAACATTATTAAATGATTATGTAATTATTAATTATATTATTGACCATGATTAAACGATCATGATCCAATCTATATTGTGTAAGGGAATATTGTCTATTTTGTGGTACTCTAATGTTATTCTTATCTCGAGTTTACTTTTTGTCTGGCCTATATCTTTTAAATTGCAATCTTTGCATGCGATCTGATATACAATACTTTCTTGTTCTTTTGCCATTTTGTCTTTAACATCGCTAACTATTTTTTACTATTGATATTTTTTCTGAAAAGAAAAATTCATTGTTTGTAATAATTCCTGGTCCATTCTCCTATGTTAAATTTCAAATAGTCTAGAAAATCAACTTGAAACAATAGTTAAAGCTTTGTAGGACAAAACAAAATGGTCAATAATATTATAGCCTAGTGAAATTAAAAATATTGTAGCCTAGTGAAAAAAAGTTTTGAAACTAGGCGTGATTGTTGGTACCATTATACCAAAAATCCTAAAGTTGGGGAAGGTGAGTCGGGAGAGGTAAGGCCATTTAAAATTGTTTTTCTTGTTTTATTTTGCAAATGAATGTAGACTAAATTAACTACATAAAAGTTCATGTAAGGTTTAATTGTAAAATTAATGCTTTTAAAGTTAAATGTTTGAAAAGTTCTGCCTTTATTTACATGGCTATTTTTTGCATGGCTTCTTTATAAAAATGATGTTATATCTCAATGCATAGAAATAATTTTATTGTCGTCCAACATTTATGTATTTGAATATTTTAAGCAAAACAGTGATCATTTTACCTCTTATCAAACCTTATTTTCTACATGCTTGCGATTATCCAAGGTTATTGGGTCCGAGATTACCTTTGGTACGAAATCTGACAATCTATAGTTCATTTGATATGGATCGAGAAGAAATATTTTGTAACTTTTGTAGAATTTTTTTTTCTTCGTTAATTTTGGAAAGAACACTTTTGGTAGAATTGATAATTATGGTAGGATTGATAATGAAAAAAACCCGCCTTTAAATATCCCTCCTCCCAGCTCACTCCCCCCACTTCTGGAGATCTTCTTTTCCCCTACCTTCTTTTTAAGATAATATGCGGTACGTATCAACAAACTACAATGCCAAGTTTTAAAACTCCTGTTTTCTCCTTCAGTTACCAGTTTTGGGTTTAATTTGTCTGGGCTCAAAAATAACTTAAAGTAGGAGGTAAATAAAACGGGTCAAATAAAGGTCAAATATGGAAAAGTAGTTCCTGGGAAAGAGTGGTTGTGCTTCTCCTCAATTTGAGGAACAAATTTTGAAATCCCATTTTGCTAAAAATGCTCGGTTTTTAGCAGTTTCTTGACACTATCTCCTTTACCATAACCAATGGTTTGTACTAATAGTAAATTGAAGCTCTGTGAATTTGGGAAATTGGCCGAATTTGGGTTCCAAATTACCACCTCTATACATCACACACGACCCAGCAATCGCTCTCGATTTCAAGCAGTTTAAAATTTAGACTGTCAGCCTGTCGTCAGCCTTGCATTGCACTCACCGTTCAGAAATACCACTAATAACCTCCCGAGTACAACAGCGCTTCGAGATTCGGAAATGTGCGTAATGATAGGAGAATGTGCCAGATGTGACAAAATCGAAAACATACAAAAAACAACAAAAAACAAACAACACTTTCTACGGGAATCTATTAGTTCTGATGCCAAAACTGTCAAGAATTAAGTATTGCTAATATTTTGAGTCATACGCTATTGTATTTTTGTCTTTAATTTTAGGACAGATCTCTTAAACATTTTAGACAGTAAAAGTTTAAAAAATTTTATTTTATATAAGTTCATATTTTTCAAAAATTTAAAAGAAAATTTGAAAATCTTTTATATAAATTTTAAACTAAACTTCATGAATAGAGATCGAGAGGCATGGATTACCAAAGACAGACACGGATCCCTTCTTATCTTCTTGTAATTTCTTATTTTAGAAAAAAGAGTAACTCTTAATGCCCATATTGTAATAATTGAGAACTCAATTTAAGTCATTGTTATATGATTAGTAATTAGAATAAATTTTTTGTATCGCAATAGACCTGAAGGAGGGGGTGTAGTAACCCTCGAAACGTCGTTGGAACTATAAATATATACCACATTTACTTGATATGAAATAAAAGATTTAAGAAACTTCTGCTGTCAAAATTTTTTTACGGACCTAATCTAAGAGTAAACACAAAAAAATAAGACAATTTTCATTTGTATAAAACACACTATTGTGTTTGATCATCAGAAATTATTGTGGAATATTTTTAAGGGGAAATATATGAAGGAGTGCAAAATCCATAAAGGAGATGCAAAAAATGATTGATCAAGGGTCCATTTCACCAACGCTTGTTGGAAAGAAGTTGCGTTTCACCTAACACTAACACAAGGTAAACGTCCGTTAGAGATAACAGTAATCTCAGTTCCGTGGGGAAAAGTTACCGCTTGGTTAGGCAGAGTGGGTCAAAATACGTTCATGGTAAAATTTGAGAAAACTCCGTAATTTCGAGGTTTTAAATGGAAACCTCCGCGTTTTATTGCAGATTAGGAACTTGAAACAAAATTTGACAACTTTGTTCCGAAACATTTTTTTCGTATATAATAGAGTAACCTATTTCCTTTTCCAAGAAATCTACGATTAAAATATCATTATCTCGAAAACATCCCCGCCATAGTTCAGCGACTAGTGAAGCATTACTTTTATAACGTGAGGTGTGTTGATTTACATAAAATACAAGAGAATTGTTTTAGAATTAAATATTTTTTGATAGTACTTATTTGTTTAGTTTTGTACTTTACTCTTTAAAAAACAATTTTGAAAAAGTTTGAAATTATTATAAATATATTTTTGATTAAAAAATTTAACCCCAATGAATACAATCAAATAAATTGATGTTTCGCTACTATCTCGGAGGTTTCTTCGGAGAGGAAACATTCACTAGAGTTTTGTAGGAGTATTTAAGCATGTTGTACATCATTTAATGTTAACAGATGATTAATTAACTGAGGACGGGAAAGTTGGTGGAATGGAACATATCTATCAGAGACAAATTTTCCCGATTCGTTTACTAACGTCTTCTTAAGAGGTGTTGATAAAACTGACCCAAAACATGACCGTATAGGTGGCCTACCCACTTATCAGAAAACAAAAAAAGAATTTCCAGAATTGTGTTCTAATTATGAACTAATTTATGCCCAAATTTAAAAATTTTGAACCGATGCACAAATCAAATAAAAAGTGTATATAAAAATATTAGCGGGAATTTTAAATGAAGATCCGATACCAAAAAAATTATCACCTGATTACAAAACCTTGAATAGAGTTATGAAGATCTTTTAAAAATTATTACATCTTATATTTCAACCACACGTTCAACGTGTTATCGTGTTGAAAATTGTCAGTTTATGCCACTTTCGTCATGTTTCTCAACACTTCTCGCTTGCGATGCAGCAAGGCCTCCTGTGCCCGTGCTGTGGCCACGTGACGTGTGTGGTGCTGCGCAGAAGCATCAAACGCGTCGGTGCGCCGCAGCAGCTGCCCCATGCGTTGGCATGAGGGGAGCCCCCGCTGTGCGCCTAGTTGTACACGTGGGTTTTCGTACCGTTGCGGATGCCATTAGGTCAATTTTACACCTCCCGCCTTATAAAATGAATCTTTTTAATTCGTTCGTCAACGGAGATCATGGCCTCAAACATGTGTATTGATTCAGTGGTGAGGTGTTGTTGACATTTACATAATTGGAATGATTGAAGGCGTTGTCAATGACTATTGTTGAAAATGACAACGCCTTCAATCATTTCACTCACACATGTGTTTATCAGTGTTAAAAGATTCATTTTATGAGGCAGGAGTGAGCTAAGTGTAAGCGAGCCGTTGGTCGCGGCGCGTGCGCAGCCCAAGATGCAGTACATCGAGCTGCTGCGCAACCTGGCGCTGGACCGCAAGCACTGGGACGAGATGCAGGAGGCGGTGGGCTACGACATCACCCCCGACGCAGGCACCACCCTCAGCAAGATCCTCGCGCAGAAGCTCGCGCAGTTCATGGAGACGTGCGTTCCCTCACGCGGCGCAGCGCTTCCGCAGGGCTAGAGGCAGGGGCTAGTATCGCAGGGGCTAGTATCGCAGGGGCTAGTATCACAGGGGCTGGTATCGCAGGGATAGTATCACAGGGGCTAGTATCGCAGGGGCTAGTATCGCAGGGGCTAGTATCGCAGGGGCTAGTATCGCAGGGGCTAGTATCGCAGGGGCTAGTATCGCAGGGGCTAGTATCGCAGGGGCTAGTATCGCAGGGGCTAGTATCGCAGGGGCTAGTATCGCAGGGGCTAGTATCGCAGGGGCTAGCAGGGGCTTCGCAGGGCCTAGCAGGGGCTAGGGCATTCTAGCGACAGGCCGGCCGTTTGCCGTCATTTCTCTGATCAATTCACAATGCCCTAACAAACGGACCAAGGGCAGCGTGTGATCTTTCCTTATATCCTCTCCACTCCTTTCACTCACATGCACTACATTACCACACGTGTAGTTAGAGATTGGCCCAGCTCGGGCGATGCCCACTGGTGGGAGATTCCTGGTTGGGAAAAATGCCCATAAGCCCACGTAGGTCATCCCATTGCAGGGGAAAGATCGTCGCCACATCTCGATAAAAACATGTACTGAACTTACGTGAATGCAGTTGTCGAGGCCGGAATCACTAATCAATCAGCCAACCACAGTGAAATTCGTGAATCCACAACGGATTCACGCAGCCGAGATTTGTATTCTAAGTGCTCGGGCGTTACTCCTAGACGAAATGGTGGAAATTTCCATAAAAGGCATTTCACGCAGATGAGTTATTGCTGTTCTGTTCTTTGAAGTGTGATTTGCAGGAATAGCAAATTTCACTTTTAAGTATCCTATTCATCTTGTGACAGTTTAAGTATTATTTTTGGCATTCAAAAAACGTTAATTTGTGTTATTCTAAACATTTTTTTTTTCATACAAGTGGATGAATTAAATGCGAGTACATTTTGAATATTTTTAATAGTGAATTACTACAAATAGAACTAAATTATAAATGTGAATAAAATACAGGCATTTGATAGGATATTTAATTTATTATTAATCTTAATCGGAGAAGTTTGCTATTTGTTAGAGCGTATTTTAGAACATGCTAGTGTATGAAAATCCTGTCATAACTCATCGTATTTTATTACAAATTGTATTTCATTATTCATTACTTTTCATTACTCATTAAATTCATTAGTCTTTGCACTCCATTATTCACTGCGTTTCGTACTCTTTGATTTTCATTACTCATTGCATTTAATTTCTGATTACTAGGGAGATTAATATTTATATTACTGCTCATTTTTTAATATCACTGTTATTTAAATGTTGGAAATGAAAAAGACCTGTACTAAGAATGCTGATAGATGCGAGGTAGGTTTTATTGAGCGCATAAATACATATGTTAGCGATTTCATCATGGACTTGATATAAAACGAACACCAATCATTGTGCTGTGCCTCTCAGATACATCTTAATTGGAGAGATGAAAATAAAACACTTATTTTTAGAAATCGAATTTTATTAGTTTAATTTATCAATTAATTTTCATGGGTATTTTTTAAGATTGTTTTTCACTCTGTGTGTTTTTATTAGCAGTCCTTTTGTATGTGACACAAATCACTAAGATTTGCCGTACACACTAATTATGTTATTCTTTTCACCAATATTGACATTTAAGTGTAAAACAATTGAATATTAGGTAAGAATAAGTTGTGCACTTTTCCTATTTTTGGGTTCTGAATTTTATTGGTTTATCTTTCAGATACAAAAATCGCATTGGTATTAAACATAAGAGTAAATTTCGTAAGTGAATTGTAAGAAATTAATGGGAACGCTACTACAAAACTTGTCCCGAGACTTCCTATCTCTTCCTAGAAAATCAACTGTAGTGCGTCCATTTGAGTGACGTAACGGCTATAACGAAGAATTAAGTTACATTAGCCTCTTTATGAAAAAACAACGAAATATACAATCACATTTTTGATTGACTAAAAACTATAATTTCAAACTTAAGAATAAGTGCATTTAGATTTAAGAATATTTGAAAAGAATGTACATTTCCTTGGAAATCATTGTGCAAGTTTTGTTTCCTTCAGTTAGGAGTCATTAATTGTGAGTTTGATTATGATGTTTCGTATTCGCACGTCTTTAGGAATTTACATAGTAGATGTGATTAATGATATGAAGTGTCTTACACATAAATTAGTTGTCTACGTAGTAGGTAAAATTAATGACTCCCGATGACTTCGCTTAGATGAGCTAATCGCATAGAAGGCATCGAAAGTGGCTCAGCCAGCTCAACTCAGTGGCTCTCGGAGCGACTGCGATCCTTCTGAGCCTATAAAGTCGTCCCTAAGCTGCATTCTGTGGGGGAAGGGCAGCCATCCAATAGGGGAAGATCACGGCCACCTCCTGCGATACACATTTGCACTACACTTACGGGGCTAATATTGTTTGACGCGCTCGGAATCAGTCAGGCCAGACGCATGTTGTTCCAGGGCCAGTTGAGCAGGCCTCATATACTACTCACGCAACTTTTCTTGAACGATGGATTGTAGAAATGCGGTCGGAGTGAGGGTGTTAGTTACAAAGTCGGCCACTAGAGTATTTATAGTAATGCCAACTTCTGGAAAATCAAAGTCAAACCTGCTACGTGAGCGGCCAGGTCATGTTTTAGGTGCCTCCCTTGAAGGACCTGACACTCCCTCAGCCATTTATTTAAATAATGGTAATAAATCTGAACAGAAATTATCGCCTATGAAAGCAACTAGCTTTGGATAGCTTGTTTCGCGCCAACCAAGTTTGAAAACTTGGGACGTTGACGTGAGTGGTCGCTGCGAGGAGGGGAAGCAAGTGCGTAGCGTTTGATTCGCGCTCTTTGAAAATAGATTTTATTACATGGGAGTTTTTGTTGTTTTTTTCTCCCTTTCAAAATTCAAAATTTATTGCGTATTTATTCTTGAAAATAGATTTTATTACATGGGAGTTTTGTTTTTTTCTCCCTTTCAAAATTCAAAATTTATTGCTTGTTTATCCTTGAAAATGGATTTTATTACATGGGAGTTTTTGTTGTTTTTTTTCTCCCTTTCAAAAATTCAAAATTTAAGTAGTATATGACTTAGTGTAGGGATCACAGAATTTTGAAAATGTGCACACAATTCACTTTTCCCCATAGCATGTCATACGCAGTTTTTAACTGTTTTTTTGACGTAAAATAAATAAAATAAATAAATAAATAAATTTGATTCGCGCGCACGCGCCGTGCACGCGCTTGGAGGCAGGTTCGAGGTGGTGAGCATGAGCGCCAACAAGGAGAAGGGCCTGCGCGAGCTGCTGGCGGCCATGAAGAAGGAGTGGGAGGACGTGTGCTTCGAGACCATGACGTTCAAGTGAGCGCCCACCTCCTCTTCCTACAGAGCGATTTTCCTAAGGATGAGCCAAAGTGACAGCTAGTGCTGGCAACATAACTGAATTGATTCAGTGGTGAGGTGTAGTTGACATTTACATAATTGGAATGATTGAAGGCGTTGTCATTGTCAACAATAGTATTTAAAGTGCTTAAATTTAAAATACTACTATATTACATAAAGATATAACTCTCCGTCCCCTTCTTTCTTTCTTTTCTTTAATTCTTCTTCTTTCATTTCTTAAGATGTTTTAAATTATATAAATTATATTATAAAGATCTAACTCTCCGCCCCCTTTCTCTCTTTCATTCTGTCTTTTTCTTTTCTTTAATTCTTCTCCTTTCATTTCTTAAGATGTGTTTTTAAATTAGGTAACTATGTTAAATCTAATTTTATATTTTTCTTGTTCCAGAAAACTGATGATGATGGCTAAGCCATCGAAAGCTCTATTTGTGAAATAAATACTATTGTTGACAATGACAACGCCTTCAATCATTCCAACATAACTGAAGGTTCTGTGGTCGTTGTACCCTTGAACCCATTAGACTCCCTTCCCGCATTCGTTCGTTTGCAGTTGGCTAACTTGTAAACGGTTTCGACACTTCCTTTTGTGCTGTCCTTGTCCGACAAAAATATAGTGCGCTGCGACAAATAATTTATATTAGGAAGTGCAGTGTTATGTGCTCTTCTATAAAAATTCTTTTTTTCATTATATATTACATTAAATTTACTTTTTGTGTGATAAATATTATGTTTATTTTAAAACCGAGACGTGAAAGCGAGATGCGTACCAGTGCACGTGTTTCCGGCTTAAAATCATTTTACTTTCTATTTACATTCGTGGCAGTTTTCTTTTACTGATTGTGAGAGCATGTTAAGAGATTTTCTACATACGTAATTAAATTTAAATATTTCCCGCTCTCACGTACGTGCACATACCTCAGCGAAACTCTTAGACTTCATAGGGATGTTTTCACAGAAGCCATTACCAAACACTTTATGAAGAGGCGTGGTTGAACAGCTGTCGGGGCGGAGGGATAGTTCTCTGAATTACATGTGATGTTCACTTGTTTTCGCGAACTGTCACTTTGGCTCATCCTTAGGAAAATCGTTGTATATCTTTAGTCTTAAAACACTAATGGCCAAGTGCACCGACCTAAGTTAAAATGTCTTGTTAAGAAACGAACGTAAAAGTTTAATGGCTTTAACTAAAAACAGATGCACCATCGGTAAGGTTGTTAACTAGTGGGATTTAGCTAACGAACGTTAAAATTGTGCTTCCCATTACTGAACGCACTTTCTTAGGAACTTGATTGTCGGTTATAGATGCCCTTTGACCTTCCTCGTGTGACTTTAGGTTAGAGCGAGATATTCCCTAGTAGATAGAGAGTCCATATTACAGTCAAAAATATTTATTTGCGATATAAATGGGTATTGCGAGACACAAAATAGAGACACTTATGATGAATTTTATTTAATTACACAATTTTCAAGAGCAGAATTATGAAAAGTAACATTACAAACATATATATTATTAACTATATTATGGATAAACGAAACCTTTCTTGAAACTTCCTTTCGCTGTAGCCATTGAAAGGATCACCCATCACAATTGTCCTTTGGGTTATTGGATGAAGCAAATAATAATAATATAATATTTCGTCGAATTCAAGATCGTCACAAACTGTTCTGTACGCCAATGCAAATCCACTACTAACTCCTGTTAAAACTACAAACGGGCCAAAAATGCTCGATTAAAGTTAACGGCAGCTAAGAAATATTTAACGAGCGTTAAACTTTGGTGCATCAGAAATCTGAAATAACAGCCGTTAAGTTAACATTTAACGTGAGTTAAATTCTAACAATGTTGATGCACTTGGCCAAAAGAGTTGTCGGTTAGAAATATATCTTTTAGCTTTCTTCTCAACCAAATTGATTTAAATGAATTGTAATGGGAAAGATGTGTTATTATTAACAGATATTTAGTATAAATACTATTTTTAATAAAAAAGTAAAATTATTAAAATGAAACTTATTTGTTCAATACGTCGTTTTGTTGTGTGAATCTCGTTTTTAAGAAGTAAAGCTATCGTGAGCAAACGTGAGGTGAGGTCGTCGTTAGACAAGCGAAGATAGAGACCGTTTTAAGTTAGACCATTGTGTCTATGAGCGCAATGTCCAGCAATCGTTGGAAATATGCATCTCTTCGCAAAAAACAACAAGAGATAATAAATGTTTGTGGTCCATCACTTTTTAAGTTAAGGTAGATAGCAGGATTCCCCGCTGTAGTCCACAACATACATCCCCAGATCTTTGTAAATATTAAACATTTTAATGACAATTTTAGAAACATGTCTAATTTCACAGTGTTTACATTCACATGTTTACATTAAATATACTTAGGTTTTTATCACACGATGGAATGTGTCATGGTATTTTGCGTCTTTCTCGGTCGTGCCACTAGATGTCGCTTGATGTGCAGTACTGCTTTATGCGCTCGCAATCATGTGACATCTAGCTGCCCCACTGAAAAAGACGCGAAAACCGAGACACATTTCATCGTGAAGACAGGTCTTGACGCGCCACGTTATAAAAACCGAAATATTGTGATGTCATTGATCCAGAATTTGTAAAACTCCCTCCTTTCACGAGTTTTGAAGAATCAGAACTGTCCGACGCAAAAAAAATATTTTGTGGGTTCTTGATTTTCCATGTAGTGCATATCAAGTACTTTTCTGCTGTAACATTTTGTTTTGTAACCCTTAACTTTTTATTTCGTATTATTTCATTTCTCAAGGAGCAGCAAACTGTTTTTGGTTTGAATTCACTAAAATTGTGTGTTTTGGGTTACAAGATTTCTAGTCAAATTTCAAAGTATTTTCAAAGTTTCTAGCAAAGCTAGTTAGCATGAAGTACAAAATTTGGACAGTTATATACATACGAGGAGCGATATTTGCGCAAGCGAAAACTGTTTAAAGGGTTGATTGTCGCGGTAACTTAGTGATAGGAGTTAGGGTGTAAACTAGAAGACCCGCATTCGTATCCCAGTCGCGGCAACCAATTCTGTGAACAAGTTTAATTACTAAGCTCCTTTGTTACTGTGTAACATAGTCACAATTTAGATTTCTTACGTCTATTCTTCGATCGTAATCACGTCCAACAAGGTGACGAGAAAGGTGAACATTTTATGCAAATTTTAAGAATGACCACATCTCCTAACGCGATGAGAGTCTTCTTGATGTATCCCAAGGTTCTCCCCCCTGTCCGCATTTTTATCTGTATATTTCGTTGTTATTTGACTAATAGTACTATTCTCTTGTGAAAAGTAAGCTGTGACACTCAACGCATTGTTTCCATTTTTCTTGACATCAACATTTTTATTTACTTCCCCACTTGAACATTGTAAACAATATAAATGTAAATAAATAATAAATAAATGAATAAATAAATGAATAAATAAATGAATAAATAAATGAATGAATAAATAAATAAATAAATAAACAAACAAACAAACAAACAAACAAATGGTGCCGCGTGGCAGGGACCTGGACTGCCCCATCCTGGCGAAGGTGTCGGACGTGCAAGCGGTGCTGGATGACCACCTCATGAAGACGCTCTCCATGAAGGGCTCCGTCTTCGTCAAACCCATCGAAGGTAAGAAAATTCACTCACTCACACACACACCATTCACTCTGACGGTCTCCATTCACACACCATTCACTCTGAGGGTCTCCATTTACACACCATTCACTCTGAGGGTCTCCATTTACACACCATTCACTCTGACGGTCTCCATTCACACACCATTCACTCTGAGGGTCTCCATTCACACACCATTCACTCTGAGGGTCTCCATTTACACACCATTCACTCTGAGGGTCTCCATTTACACACCATTCACTCTGACGGTCTCCATTCACACACCATTCACTCTGAGGGTCTCCATTTACACACCATTCACTCTGACGGTCTCCATTCACACACCATTCACTCTGACGGTCTCCATTCACACACCATTCACTCTGAGGTTCTCCATTCACACACCATTCACTCTGAGGGTCTCCATTCACACACCATTCACTCTGAGGGTCTCCATTCACACACCATTCACTCTGAGGGTCTCCATTTACACACCATTCACTCTGACGGTCTCCATTCACACACCATTCACTCTGAGGGTCTCCATTCACACACATACCATTCACTCTGAGGTCTCCATTCACACACAACCATTCACTCTGACGGTCTCCATTCACACACTAGTATTATCCCCACACATTTTCTTGAGCTCTTGCTACGCTAGTTGCGAGAGGTATGGGGAGTTTGGTTATTTTGACAAAAGGAATTTTAAATCAAATTTATAGTTTTTCGATCCAAAATAGTTTCTACTACAAGGGAGCGAACTTTTCTGGTTATCACATTTTGTCTACAACGTTCATTGCTATCTTTTAATTCAAAGAATGATGGCAAAGGAGAGAGGGTAGGTCTTCCGAGGCTCAATAAAAACTTGCGCGTATAATACATACTCCAGTGCATTCACTCAAATGGTATCCGTTGACACATTAGCACTCATTCTAGTTGTTACGTACATGACTGCTATTGTTGGTTAATGAATGTTACTGTGTAGAGTAATAAAATATGTAAATAAATATAATAATATAAAATAAAAATAATAAAAATGTAACTGAGGGGCCCAGAGTAGAAGTGGTATACTTGCATTTTTAACAAATTTTGAGTTAGAAGTAGGTTCGCAAAGAAAAAGACTTTATTTTTTCGTGAACAGAAACGTAGTATTCTTCTAGTATCTCAAAGTTACCGCGTTCTTAGTGGAAAGAAAATGCCTTCTATAGCGTTTTCTATAGCCACTCAACTTTGAACACGAGTTTCTGAGTACCACATTTATCCCTCGTTGCATCTCAATACAGTGTGTAACAGGGACACATTGAACACGGCTAGCACAAGATAGATCATGGTGGGAGAAAAAGAGCAACGATTTGTGAGTGATAAAACTGAGCAAGTTTGTCACTGAAGTTCAAGTGAATTAGGACTGAAAACATGCAAATAATCTAAGTTTAGTTTAAAAAGACTAAACAAATAACAATATAGGGTTGTATAGTTTTAATGATTTTATTGATTACTGATTAATGAATAGCCTTTTCGTAAAAAATTGGCGTTAACTTATAGCTAAGGCAAGTTCAAAAGACAGATATTACCAACTCATAACATCAGAAATGTCTACTCTGATTCAGAAGCTCTCCCTGACTTTCCGGAGGCCTTTGCCCGAAAATGATTGTAGGGGCATAATATCAGTAAAATAGATAGATAGACAGATACAAATTTATTCTACAATTGGGCAGATGATGCCCGGTGCCAAAAAAAAAAAGACAAACAAATTGACTTTGTCATTTCCTATATAAAATGCAATCATTTAAATAAACATTAAAAAAACAAAAAATATAAATGAATAAACCTACATATTACTATACTAAACATTAAAATGCATGTACACTAACATATAAATGAATAAACCTACATATTACTATACTAAACATTAAAATGCATATACACTAAACATATAAATGAATAAACCTACATATTACTATACTAAACATTAAAATGCATGTACACTAACATATAAATGAATAAACCTACATATTACTATACTAAACATTAAAATGCATATACACTAAACATATAAATGAATAAACCTACATATTACTATACTAAACATTAAAATGCATATACACTAACATATAAATGAATAAACCTACATATTACTATACTAAACATTAAAATGCATATACACTAACATATAAATGAATAAACCTACATATTACTATACTAAACATTAAAATGCATATACACTAAACATATAAATGAATAAACTTACATATTACACAAATATACATACATACAAACATATACGCATGTATACATAGACGAAGGAACCCTCACTTCACTTCACTTCACTGCACTGCATAAAAATAACGTGTGTTGTGTAAGAAGCTCCTCCAATAAAAAAGTGCGACGCGCGCAGCGGAGACGAACGAGTGGTACGAGCTGCTGCAGCGCGTCAACTCCACGGTGGACGAGTGGGGCAAGGTGCAGGCGCAGTGGCTGCACCTGCTGCCCATCTTCTCGTCCGAGGACATCGTCAAGCAGATGCCCACCGAGGGGCAGCTCTTCCAGGTGATCATTGCATAATCGCTTTTTATTTATTTATTTTACGTCAAAAAAAAACAGTTAAAAACTGCGTATGACGTCCTATGGGGAAAAGTGAATTGTGCGCACATTTTCAAAATTCTGTGATCCCTACACCAAGTCATATACTACTTAAATTTTGAATTTTAAAAATTTTAAAAAAAAACAAAAACTCCCATGTAGTAAAATCTATTTTCAAAAATAAATAAGCAATACATTTTGAATTTTGAAAGGGAGTAAAAAACAAAACAAAAAAAACTCCCATGTAATAAAATCTATTTTCAAGGATAAATAAGCAATAAATTTTGAATTTTGAAAGGGAGAAAAAAAAACAAAAACTCCCATGTAATAAAATCTATTTTCAAGGATAAATAAGCAATAAATTTTGGCTCTTATTACTTCCTGCTCCGACAACATGGAAACGATAATTTGAATAATTGTATTTCCTCGCGCAGGATTTTCGAGTCTAGCTACACAGCTAGGTCGCATTCAGGCGCTGTCTGGAAAAGAATTCTAGCGGCCAGCTGCTCTGATCGGTAGTCTTCCATGGTTTCTCCGATCAACACCAGGCGGATAGTACACTAACAAACGGGCCACGGACCGCACGCGATCTGTCCTTCCTCTTCCTTGTCCTATCCTCTCCCCTCACACACACACACTTACACTAACATGCTTACACGATCACATATTCCGGGAGACCGGTCGGTAGCTTAGAGTTTGCCGCGGTTGGGGTAGTGTCCCACTGGCGGGAGATACCTAGTTCAGGAAAACCCGCTAGTCGACGGTAGGTAGGCACCGGATCTCTGCATCCAAAGAGGGAAGATCACCGCCACCTCCCGAGGAAAAACACACACTACGCTTACAGGAATAATTACCTTAGCAGTTGACGCGCCCGGAATCACAAAAATGTAACCATATCTGATGGTTAGGCAACGCCTTTTGCACAGGTGTTTGCCGGTTCAGGAAATTTTGAAAGCCTCGGATCTGCTCAATACCTGTGCAGCCGCTGTCTCGAGGAGAATTCTAGCGGTCGTCTGCTCAGATCTATAGATTTCAGTGATTTCTCTGATCCAGTCCAAGCGAATGCTGGAACAGAACCTTCACAAATGCGATGTTTCCGCCTCCAACCCTGCCCCCCCTCTGTTGCACACCCTGCCACTCACTTCCTCTTCCGCGTAGGAGACAATAAGGAGCGGACCTCACGTGGAGTGGTCCATCTGGACGAGATGCCTAGAGGAAAAAGCCCGGCGGCGGTTGTGCAGTAAAACTAAGAGATAATATTTAGAAATATCCTACGGCAATGTGCAGACGTTTTTCTGATACGATAGCCTGCATCACTTGGGGCCTTATGAACGCGCTTAGACGGTCTGAGGCTGTTGACACCCGAGGCTGATGGCCACCACAGCGATACCAGTCTTCTTCTTGGTATTAGCACAGTTACCCCCTGACAAATAGAATGAGAAGGAATTGGAGAATTGAAGAAACAAAGGCCGTATAAAGGACCCGAATCATTAAATGCAATATTTATTATTAATAATATGAGATACAGGCGGGTGTTTATTTCCTCATCTATTACGCACTTAAGCAGTAAAGAGAAAGTATTGTAAAGCTGTATCTAAAGGTGATTTTTTTGTAAGAAAATATGTGGGTGCCTGAAACCAAAAAACGTGGATAATACTTGGAAGGTTTCTCGGTCTTGATTGATTGTTAGTTATTCCGGGCGCGTCAACTTCTGAGGTCATTATTCCCGTAAGTGTAGTGTGTATTTTGCTCGGGATGTGGTGGTGGTTTTCCCTCACTGCCCGGGTTCCGGCGCCGACCTCCCTTCGGCTAGCGGGTTTTTTCCCAGCCAAGTATCTCCCACCAACGGGGCACCGCCTCAGTCAGGTTCTAAGCTCAGTCAGTTCTAAGTTCCCGATCGGTCTCCCGGCATGTGTGGTAGTGTAGTGCATGTTAGTGTGAGTGTGTGAGGATAGGACAAGGAAGAGGAACGAAAGATCGCGCGCTGTTCGTGGCCCGTTTATGAGGCTACTGCTCTGGCATTTGTCTGCTGTTGATCGGAGCAACCAATGAATACTATCGATAAGAACAGCCGGCCTATAGAAGTCTCCCCCAGACAGCGACTGAACTCCACCTAGCTGAGAAGGCAGTGTCGAAGATCCTTCTGTCGTCGGAACTCGAACCTAGGACCCGCTGATCAGAGCCACTGCAGTGATGCAGTGTCATACTCAGTTGATGCACTGTGCCACATGTCCCGGTGGGTTTTCTCGCATACGCGTATAAAATAGTTATCAATTTACGGCGTCTTTCTACAACTAAGTACAATATTGGAAACAGATTTCTTAATTAAGGTTATTTTTTCAAAAGTTAAGTCTTTAAATTATGTCATGTATTTATATGAAATATGAGTTGTACCTATTAAATTTCTTTTAGAAGCGAAAGGAAGGTTGTTATTCGGCATGAAAAATTGGGCGACGAGATGTTGTAGAGCTTCTTGTATGAAATAATGTTTCTGTCATTTTTCGGAAGTTTTTGGCGGACATCAACAAGTTAATTCCTTCTAAGCGACAGGTCCTCCCGTTGCAGGAACTGCCTATAATTCAGCTGCTCAGGTCGGTAGTCTCCGTGGCTTCTCCGACCAATACGAGTACAGAGCAGTATTTGAACAAACGGATCAGAGACAATGCCCGAGTCTTTTTCCTTGGTCCATGTCTTTCCTTCTCTCCTATGCCTTCTAATATGCACTACACCATGACACATGCCTGGGGACCAGTCGGGGGCATAGAGCTTGCCTGGTTGGGAGAACCAGCCGTTGGTGGGAGAAACCTGGTGGGGACCGGCGGGAGGGAGGAACACCGCCACTTGTGGGGATGTGACATGCTGTACAGTTAGAAGCACAGTCGTTGTGCGTGTGGTGTTGCAGAAAGTGGACGTGACGTACCGGAAGCTGATGACGCAGGTGAAGCGCGACCCGCACGTGCTGTTCGTGGCGGGGGCGCCCGGCGTGCTGGAGTCCCTGGAGGAGGCCATCCAGCTGCTGGACGAGATCGGCGACGGCGTCAACGCCTACCTCGAGAAGAAGAGGCTCTACTTTGCCAGGTGAAAGTCCTCCCCCTCTGCCATCGACCCCTCACTTCGCCTCCCCACTGCCCCGCCCCTTGTCACAGCCCCGCCCTCTGCGTACCACAATCCACTGGGGGGCGGTATCTCTACCTGGCGGTGTTTAAGTGATTCTCCGCTGAGTAGTAGGTGAATGTTTGACCAATGCCACATGAGAGTGGGCACAAACCGCTTTCATCTTCCCTTGCTCCGATGTCCTTTGCTGTTCCTTAAAGAAACACTCATACTCGCATACAATAATTACCCGACGACCCAATAGGGTGGTGAGTAGGGAGCTTGGAACTCGTTCTAAGGCAATGTCTCGTTGGGGGAGATGCCGGAAGAAGGGAAACCTTCAAAGCGAATTAATTGTAGATATGCGCTGGCTCTCACGTGCTAGCGACAGAAGAACACCGCCACTTTTCAGGATATATCACGCACTGCACTTACGTTCCTAAATGTTGCTGTTCTCGTGAACTAATCAACTTTCTGACCGGGAGATGTGGCTCAGGATCGGCTTGTCAACTAGGTGAAATTCAGCCGCTGTTTGAAGCAGAATTCTGGCAGCCGGCTACTCTGATTGGTAGTTTTCTATGGAGCAAAACTCTGACAAATCGGAGACGGCTCGCGCGCGATCTCTTCTTCCTCATCCTTGTCCTGTCCCCACCCCTCTTTTAACACACTCCCCTGCACTACAATACGACTCTTGATGGGAGATCAGTCGGGAACAAAGAGCGTGTCCCAGCTCGGGCGATGCGAGGTCTGGTGGGAGATAACTGCTTGGTATATGCCCACAAGTCGACGGTAGGCGGATGTCAGATCTCGCTATCCAGCGGGCGAAGTTCACCACCACCACCTCCTGTCGCGATAAAACATGCACTACCCTTACGGGGCTAATGACCTTAGCACCGGTATCACTAATCAATGAATCGACTTTGCGTTGTTTTTCGTGGCAGGTTCTTCTTCCTGTCCAACGACGAGATGCTGGAGATCCTGTCGGAGACGAAGGACCCGTTGCGCGTGCAGCCGCACCTTCGCAAGTGCTTCGAGGGCATCGCCAAGCTCAAGTTCAACCCCAATCTGGACATCCTGGCGATGATCAGCGCGGAGGGCGAGGAGGTGCCCATCGTCGAGACCATCTCCACCAAGAAGGCCGGCGGCTCCGTCGAGAAGTGGCTCCTGCAGGTACTCTGTTTATTTATTAATAATAATAATAATAATAATAATAATATTTATTGAGTCACAAATACAATTTCAATCGTGTATGACGCGTCAGATATGGCGGAGTGTAGTTACATTTACTGTCCAGAAATCAAAACAATGGGGACCATCTCAGCATTTGCTCAAAGGATCAAGGGAAACTGGACAAAAAACCCTGATCAAGTTGGTCATTGATCTTACAATAATAATAATAATAATAGTAACAGTAATAGTAATAATTATAATAGTAATAATAATAGTAATATCAATTATAATAGTAACACTACTAATAATAAAATACTATTCATTCAGAAATGATTTAACGATATTAATGATGCCTATTGTACTCACACGTCACGATTCTTCGTCTACAAAGGTTCTGCACTAGTGAAACAGTTGTGGATACTGTATTATAAGAAATGAATAATAATGTTAATAATAATAACAACAATAATTCTATTCATTTTCACGTA
Source organism: Teleogryllus oceanicus (assembly GCA_964035755.1). Lineage (NCBI taxonomy): Eukaryota > Metazoa > Arthropoda > Insecta > Orthoptera > Gryllidae > Teleogryllus > Teleogryllus oceanicus. Next base: position 66,750,610 of record CAXIVR010000013.1, read on the forward strand.
ATTTTACAAATTCAGAATATGCATGTGAATGAGCAAATGCTTAGCTTGGGGTGCAGTTTAACGAAGCTTAAAAGGGAATCCAAGACTGACATATGGTAGATAGACAACAATTTTTAAACAAGTGAAAGTTTTAAATCGTCTATTGTAACGTAGTAGTTGTTAGTCGTATGTCCTGCCTAGCAACAAGGAAAGCGGTAGGGAAACTTAAATAATTAGATAGCTTTGAGAGGTCGAAGTAAGAATACCTGTTTACCAGATCCACGAAGCAATAGTAGATAAGCTGTAGATACTTTCTAAATATATCCATAAGTACTGGATGTTCTAGAATAAAAATAATAAAAGTTTGTTGTTCAGAAAGAAATTAATTTCTGAAGAAGTGTTGACTGGAGATCAGCTGCTCCCTGTCTGACCTTGGCATTGCTGACGATAGCGACGGTACAATATACAGAATATTAATCATAACATGAGCTAATACAAAGAAAACAAAAACTAGCGCAAACTATGCCATAAATAAACAAATTTAAAGAAAGGATGTAACGAAGGATACACATTTTTATTTTACTGAAATGCGATAAATAAAAAAATTTTTCGTGACCGATAATGTATGTTTTAATACACTTCTTGATGTCCTTGTTATTTAGTTTACTGACGTCAGGTCTACGTAAAATTACGGAATCATATAGTTTAGGGCCGAAACTGATAAAATGTTCATAACCTGAAATTATGTCACATTTCATCATTTCATGTTAAATGCTGCAACTATTTCGTCTTGTACAGTGTTCATGGGTCAGTACTTCAAAATTTGTTATATTTGTATGCATATAGCATAAAATTAGTAAATTATGTAATTAATGAGTTTTAAATAATCAAACTCTCTAAACGTTATGCTGTAGATTACTCTGTTTAGGTAAACCATTTGACAAGCGTTTTCTAGCAATTCCAAAGGTATTTGATATATTTGAACAATGCCAGCCCAAGTAATTATAAGATAATTACGGATTGGACCAGGGTTAAGTAAAATCTACATAGAATTGTAATAGAAACTATAAAGGATATAGGCGAATACGGCGGTGGAAAGTGCCCCCAAAAACCGATAATCGCGATCATATTAAAGACAATAAAAATTGCCGTAGGTTCCTAAAAAACACCTTGTAGAGCATTCTGTTGCATAGTACAACAAGAACGTATTTTATGAACGTATAAGGCTGAAAAATGGTTGAGACAGAAAAATAGTTGCATTTGAAGGTATTTTTGTTAACCAATTTTGACGCAAAATTTAAATAGAAAAACATTTAAATTGATTTTGGGACAACGTTGGAGTACCGTCTCAGTTGTTCCTGGAATGTCTCATAACATTCTGTAATATAATTTTTTTCAGATTTTTACACAATATGGTCGATACTTAAAAAAAATAAAACCATTTTCCTAAACCAATTATATGACGCGTCCGGAGTAATGAGGGAATGGGGGGCGCAGGTGGAAGAGCAGGTGAAGAAGACGATCCGGGAGCAGGTGGAGTAGAGCTTCAGGGAGTAATGATCATAGCAGCTGACGCGTCCGGAGTAATGAGGGAATGGGGGGCGCAGGTGGAGGAGCAGGTGAAGAAGACGATCCGGGAGCAGGTGGAGAAGAGCTTCAGGGAGTAATGACCATAGCAGCTGACGCGTCCGGAGTAATGAGGGAATGGGGGGCGCAGGTGGAGGAGCAGATGAAGAAGACGATCCGGGAGCAGGTGGAGTAGAGCTTCAGGGAGTAATGACCATAGCAGCTGACGCGTCCGGAGTAATGAGGGAATGGGGGGCGCAGGTGGAGGAGCAGATGAAGAAGACGATCCGGGAGCAGGTAGAGTAGTTATGGGGGCGCAGGTGGAGGAGCAGATGAAGAAGACGATCCGGGAGCAGGTGGAGTAGAGCTTCAGGAGTAATGACCATAGCAGCTGACGCGTCGGAGTAATGAGGGAATGGGGGCGCAGGTGGAGGAGCAGATGAAGAAGACGATCCGGGAGCAGGTGGAGTAGAGCTTCAGGGAGTAATGATCATAGCAGCTGACGCGTCCGGAGTAATGAGGGAATGGGGGGCGCAGGTGGAGGAGCAGGTGAAGAAGACGATCCGCGAGCAGGTGGAGTAGAGCTTCAGGAGTAATGACCATAGCAGCTGACGCGTCCGGAGTAATGAGGAATGGGGGCGCAGGTGGAGGAGCAGATGAAGAAGACGATCCGGGAGCAGGTGGAGTAGAGCTTCAGGGAGTAATGACCATAGCAGCTGACGCGTCCGGAGTAATGAGGGAATGGGGGCGCAGGTGGAGGAGCAGATGAAGAAGACGATCCGGGAGCAGGTGGAGTAGAGCTTCAGGGAGTAATGACCATAGCAGCTGACGCGGCGGGAGTAATGAGGGAATGGGGGGCGCAGGTGGAGGAGCAGATGAAGAAGACGATCCGCGAGCAGGTGGAGCAGCTGACGCGTCCGGAGTAATGAGGGAATGGGGGGCGCAGGTGGAGGAGCAGATGAAGAAGACGATCCGGGAGCAGGTAGAGTAGAGCCACAGGGAGTAATGACCATAGCAGCTGACGCGTCCGGAGTAATGAGGGAATGGGGGGCGCAGGTGGAGGAGCAGATGAAGAAGACGATCCGGGAGCAGGTGGAGTAGAGCTTCAGGAGTAATGACCATAGCAGCTGACGCGTCCGGAGTAATGAGGGAATGGGGGCGCAGGTGGAGGAGCAGATGAAGAAGACGATCCGGGAGCAGGTAGAGTAGAGCCACAGGGAGTAATGACCATAGCAGCTGACGCGTCCGGAGTAGACGATCCGGAGCAGGTGGAGAAGAGGTCAGGGAGTAATGACCATAGCAGCTGACGCGTCCGGAGTAATGAGGGAATGGGGGGCGCAGGTGGAGGAGCAGATGAAGAAGACGATCCGGGAGCAGGTAGAGTAGAGCCACAGGGAGTAATGGCCATAGCAGCTGACGCGTCCGGAGTAATGAGGGAATGGGGGGCGCAGGTGGAGGAGCAGATGAAGACGATCCGCGAGCAGGTGGAGTAGAGCTTCAGGGAGTAATGACCATAGCAGCTGACGCGTACGGAGTAATGAGGAATGGGGGTGCAGGTGGGGGAGCAGAGAGAGAAGACGATCCGAGAGCAGGTGGAGTAGAGCTTCAGGGAGTAATGACCATAGCAGCTGACGCGTCGGAGTAATGAGGAATGGGGGCGCAGGTGGAGGAGCAGATGAAGAAGACGATCCGCGAGCAGGTGGAGAAGAGCTTCAGGAGTAATGACCATAGCAGCTGACGCGTCGGAGTAATGAGGAATGGGGGCGCAGGTGGAGGAGCAGATGAAGAAGACGATCCGGGAGCAGGTAGAGTAGAGCCACAGGGAGTAATGACCATAGCAGCTGACGCGTCGGAGTAATGAGGAATGGGGCGCAGGTGGAGGAGCAGATGAAGAAGACGATCCGGGAGCAGGTGGAGTAGAGCTTCAGGAGTAATGACCATAGCAGCTGACGCGTCCGGAGTAATGAGGAATGGGGCGCAGGTGGAGGAGCAGATGAAGAAGACGATCCGGGAGCAGGTGGAGTAGAGCTTCAGGAGTAATGACCATAGCAGCTGACGCGTCGGAGTAATGAGGAATGGGGGCGCAGGTGGAGGAGCAGATGAAGAAGACGATCCGCGAGCAGGTGGAGTAGAGCTTCAGGGAGTAATGACCATAGCAGCTGACGCGTCCGGAGTAATGAGGGAATGGGGGGCGCAGGTGGAGGAGCAGATGAAGAAGACGATCCGGGAGCAGGTGGAGTAGAGCTTCAGGGAGTAATGACCATAGCAGCTGACGCGTCCGGAGTAATGAGGGAATGGGGGCGCAGGTGGAGGAGCAGATGAAGAAGACGATCCGGGAGCAGGTGGAGTAGAGCTTCAGGGAGTAATGACCATAGCAGCTGACGCGTCCGGAGTAATGAGGGAATGGGGGCGCAGGTGGAGGAGCAGATGAAGAAGACGATCCGCGAGCAGGTGGAGAAGAGCGTCAGGGAGTAATGACCATAGCAGCTGACGCGTCCGGAGTAATGAGGGAATGGGGGCGCAGGTGGAGGAGCAGATGAAGAAGACGATCCGGGAGCAGGTGGAGTAGAGCCACAGGGAGAAATGACCATAGCAGCTGACGCGTCCGGAGTAATGAGGGAATGGGGGCGCAGGTGGAGGAGCAGATGAAGAAGACGATCCGGAGCAGGTGGAGTAGAGCTTCAGGGAGTAATGACCATAGCAGCTGACGCGTCCGGAGTAATGAGGGAATGGGGGCGCAGGTGGAGGAGCGGGGAATGACCTAGCAGCTGACGCGTCCGGAGTAATGAGGGAATGGGGGGCGCAGGTGGAGGAGCAGATGAAGAAGACGATCCGGAGCAGGTGGAGTAGAGCCTCAGGGAGTAATGACCATAGCAGCTGACGCGTCCGGAGTAATGAGGGAATGGGGGGCGCAGGTGGAGGGTAGAGCTTCAGGGAGTAATGACCATAGCAGCTGACGCGTCCGGAGTAATGGGGAATGGGGGCGCAGGTGGAGGAGCAGATGAAGAAGACGATCCGGGGGAGAGCTTCAGGGAGTAATGACCATAGCAGCTGACGCGTCCGGAGTAATGAGGGAATGGGGGGCGCAGGTGGAGGAGCAGATGAAGAAGACGATCCGCGAGCAGGTGGAGTAGAGCTTCAGGGAGTAATGACCATAGCAGCTGACGCGTCGGGGGCAGATGAAGAAGACGATCCGCGAGCAGGTGGAGTAGAGCTTCAGGGAGTAATGACCATAGCAGCTGACGCGTCCTGAGTAATGAGGGAATGGGGGCGCAGGTGGAGGAGCAGATGAAGACGATCCGCGAGCAGGTGGAGTTGAGCTTCAGGGAGTAATGACCATAGCAGCTGACGCGTCCGGAGTAATGAGGGAATGGGGGGCGCAGGTGGAGGAGCAGATGAAGAAGACGATCCGCGAGCAGGTGGAGAAGAGCTTCGAGGGGTACGCCAAGACCACGCGCAAGTACTGGGTGGTGCACTGGCCGGGGCAGTTGGTCATCTGCGTGTCGCAAATCTACTGGACGGCCGACATGCACCGCTGCCTCAACTCCAACAACCCCTTCGACATGGAGGAGTACGGGCTGCAGCTTCAGGTGCCCACACTGACACTCGCATGGAATGCTGCGAAATTTGTATTTTAGTTTCCTGGTAACGCAATAGTGGATAATTAGTATAGATAGGAATTTTTGAATATAAAGAAAGTACAGTTACAGTTACAAATTCAATTATTATTTTTGTAACTGTAACTGTACTTTCGTATTTCTCTATTCTGTCACCGGGCATCATCTGCCCAATTGTAGAATAAATTTCTATCTATTCTAATTATCCACTTTTTCGTTGCCTAAAATACGAATTTCGCCGCATTCCATGTGAGTGGGTTATTTGTAATTATTACAAATAACATACTAATGTATAAAAATCCATATAAAACAAATTGTCTTTGTTCTTTTCTAGGTACGCAGATGGCATTTACATTCTAACCTACAAATGAAAATACATATATACTAACATATAGATAAATAAACTTACAATTCTGTTCCTATAAATAGAAAAACACTTTTTCTAATACGTCGTGCAGTCATAATCCACGTTTTGTGAGTTCCTGGTCTCCAAAAATTGGTTTAAGACATGATGTCTGTACGTCCGTGTGTGAGCAACGCTAGAGGCTAAGGAGTAGGCAGGATTTTCAAAAAAACTGATAATCCCGGATTGATCTCTCTGATATCTCGTTCCCTTGGATTTGAAACAAATTTTCATATATTTGGAAACTTTAAATAAAGTATGAACGACATTTTGAAAGTGTTAATACATTTCCAATGATCCAGCATTTCCTCAACCATTTCAGAACAAGAAAATCATACGCTGTATATTATAATGCTTTATGTTGAGGTTGTTCAAACCCTTCAAGTAGTGGTGCTCATGTATGTACTTTCAGTATGTACTACAGTATGTACTTTCTCGCCTTTATTAATAGTTCTGTAATACTATTTATTCCACAATATCTCTCCGAATTAACATATCTCAGTGCTCATTTCTTGTAAAACTCATTACAAATCGTAGTATATTTGGTGCAAAAACTAAATGTTTTCAAGCAAATATCAACACAAATTTGACATTATAACGGCTTTTATAGAGGTACATCATGTCTCAATAAGAGGTAATTCACAGAAATTAGCTTCAGAGTCATTGTTGCCGATCCATTGATGCATTCCAATTTGATATTCCCTGAAGCCTAGCAATTTTATTTCATAAATTTTAAAATAGGTTTTAAATAATTTCTAAAAGATTAATTTGCAAATGTATAGAAAAAGCTCGAATGTAAGAAACGAACAAAGAAATATGAAATAATATATAAATTCTTAATTACAAAGCCACCAACTGCCTGGAATTACGTTCTCGAAGCGCAGTAAATACAGAGTGAAGAAACTGTTTGTTGTCAAGTTACCCAAAAAATATTCATAGTTTCAAAAAATACATGATTTTATTTGAAGATCGGTTTTTGATGAACACATTTCATTAAGAAATACATTTTATCTTCACAATAATTGTAGTTGTACGAAGAGGCCGAACAAATTTTGTATACTTTTTTAAATTTTCGAAAAATCAGGCGTTTCAAGAACGTGAAATCTGCACATTGCTGAAACGTCTTTACACTATCCAATAACAAAGTTTAATAAAAAACGTGGTGCCATTTTTTTTTAATTTTAAAAATGTTCCAAAGGCTTCATGTAAAGTATCCCCCAAAATTAAAATATCGATTTTAATTCAAAGGGCCGCGATATCAGCGAGATCGATTTGAGAATATTAATTTTGGAGAAAATCGGCTGAATGGTTTAGCCACTAGCGTTGTTCTCAGACGGACAGACAGACGGTCCGACGGACTGACGTTTTGCCGTCAATCGATTTTTCGGTATCAAGGACCCACAAAACATCAATTCTGGCTGTGCCATGTGTGAGAATTTTTTGATATAAATTTACCTTCTATATTTATTCACTTTTTCGTTTGCATTGCCATGTAATAAGAGTTTTTCTGCCGAAAATCCGCCGTTTTTTTGCGTAGAATTACATAACTTTCTCTCTACCGCGGTAGCGTCGCAAGAAAGTAAAAGGACATTGCACGTGATTCTCAATTCGTGGCAATTTTTTTAACCCGCGCACCATTTTTTGCATTCGTAGCAATTTATAATGTTGTGAATTACTGCTGAATTCTTGTAGCCTATTAAACTAAAATGCCTTGAATAAAATTCATTAGGCCGATCCGGTGGCAGACCGAAGTGTCGCGGGTTTGAGTCCCGCCTCGGACATGGTTGTATTTGTGTTCTCCTTTCACCTCTTAACACCATCATATCGGTTTATCTTCACAGTTACCATAAGGTTAACTCTAATAGTGGTGGTTAATGACCTATATGTTGATGCGACCTTAAAACAGAAAAAAATCTTCTGGCCTTCAAATAAAAATGCTGTACTTCCAATTTTATTCAGGAATATATTTAACTCAATGTAAGGAATGTGATTGTAAATTTCGATTTTCAGTGAGAAATTTTTCAAAGAGATCTCACATCCTTCACTTTCTGTTCTCTTTCACACAACGCAGTAGTTAAGTTAAAAATTCCGTGGTTGAAGCAGGTTGTGATAATCCATAATGAGAGTTAGGAGATAATCAACCACATCGATCACAGCTATAATATTTATTATAACACACCCAAAGTTAATTATTGGGAAATACTTTTCCCATTTTCAGTGGGTCTATAACAAGGAGAAGGAAACAATAAGAAAATAACGTAAAGTATGGGGACAAAAGGAAATATAGCAAATCCACGAGATAAAAATGACAAATAAAATGAAGTTAGTAAAAATAAATAATTTTAGTTTCATTTATTTATTGAATTTTAATTTTATTATATTTAATTCATTTTCATTATTAAAATTTCGGTATGCGTTTCAAACACGCGTGCTATTTGTTGATATAATTTCTACTTTCTTGTCTCTTTGGGATCCAACTGCTGTTTTCTTTTGGGTGTAAATTAACGAAACCAATAATGTTAACTTACCCTCCAAAATCTGTAGTTGTGGACACGGCAGGAGATTCTAATTGCCTCCTGTATTATTTCAGTAGTATACATAACTTTTGCGTCTCTCGCACACAACCAATCTTAATAAATGATTGATAAATGATATAAATTTCTCTTTAAAAAGAATTACAAGGAGATTTGCCAAACTTCATTTTGAGTATAAAAATATGAAGGATTTGATTAAAAAATGCATCTAAATATTCATATCAAATGTAACGCGTAACATTCGGCCACTTTTTTACTATATATCGTACAATAACTTCTTAAAGAAGCGTTTTAGGGCTTTAAAAACTAAAATTTTGAGCCAAAGGCTTCAAAGAAACGTTTCTCACACCGTAGTCTACAGGATGTGTTCTTTTTAAACATTCTGTTACATTTTTGCTTGTTCGACGCTTCTCGATTCTACCTCACCTGTTCCGTCCTCGATTCCTCACCTGTTCGGATCCTTTAGAATTTTCAAATGTATCTGAAATTAAACTAATTACTTGATAATCTAGATGATTAAAATACAAGGGTGTATTTCTCTGCTCAATAAAAACGTCAAGTCAGAGTGGTTTATAATTACATTTGTGTATTTTATATTATCAATTACAAGAAGACTTATAGAACCAGTGTCGGAGGATAAAAAGGGTCTTGAAGAAAATAGTAAATTATGAAACGATGATGTAATGATGGGCATTAATACACGAGTGTGATATTACGATACAAATGAGGTATGAGAGAGTATCGTAAACTTCACACGAGTGTATTAATACCCATTACACCGAGTTTCTTGCCGACCTGGATGGCCGAGGTGGCTAAGAGCGAGTACCGACTCAGCGCTTCGGTCCGAAGGGTCGCGGGTTCGAGTCTCGCCTTGGGCATGGTTTTTTGTCCCTTGTCTTTGTATGTATGTGTTGTCGCGGAGGGCCTCGCGTTCTGCTGACCCCAGATCAGAGGAGCCCGCAAGTGTGTTGGTGTCTAGTCTATGGTCGAACATGCGTCCTATCGGGACGCAAAGGGTAACCGGCTGTCGGCTGGATAAAAAAAACCTAGAAAGAAGAAGAGACTTTTCCCTAAAAGTGTGGATTTTCTTAGTTATAGATCTAGCGAACAAGAGAAAATGTAAAAAACAATAAGTGTTTCATACGGTACTTTTTCTACGACTTATAGTAACTTTTATAAGTTAAACTTTTACATTGAATCGTTTCGTGGCTGTTGACACGCAGAATTCAGCCAGGGCCACCTAGCCGAGAGCTACTCTACCTGCCGCAGGTGGCTTTGGTTTACCAGTCCGCCTGCGAGAGAGTATGAAAGTTGAGGCAATAATTCTGTAACTGCTCTTTTTTCATATATATATTATTAGAATGAGAAAATCTTAGCAGACATTTTTCCGATCATTTTTATATAGGTCTTAGATGCTGTCAGGGTAAATTTATACTACCGTAGGTTCAATAGTCTGCCTCTAAAGGAATTCAGTTATAAAAATATTACGTATTATTTTGAACCACTGCCAGGTATTTATTATAGGACATATTGTGAGTTTTCTGCTCCTGTTAATTCGGCTCCAATTGTAACTAATCACCTATGAATGAATAACAAAAAAAAAACTACAAAACACTTGATTGACACAACAATTTGTTATTATTAAATAAAAAATCTATTAAAATTCCAACAGACCGCGCGCGATCTTTCCTTACTCTTCTTTGTCCTATTCTCTCCCCTTTACACACATACACACACACACTTATACTAACATGCACTACACTATCACATATTCCAGGAGGCCAGTCGGGAGCTTAGAGCTTGTCCCGGCTGGGGCGGTGCCCCTCTAGTGGGAGAGCCCTGGTTAGGGGGAAACCAGGCTAGCCGACGGTAGCTCGGCGCCAGATCTCACCATCCAGCTGAAGAACATCACCACCATCTACAGAGGGGGAAACATGCACTACACTTATGGGACCAATGACCTAAGCTGTTGACGCGCCCGAAATCACCAACCAACCAATCGCGCAACAAATGCTGTTCATGTTGAACGTAAAAATAAAAGGTTGAATTTTCTTCTATCCAATGATAAGTCGTTTGTGTGTCTATGAGTATCTGTTATCATTCATGGGTATTTGAAGTCTGTAGTATTTGTCCTTCTTTTGAATGACCTTGGTTTTAATTTTGTTGCGCATGCGATGGTGACGGACATATTCCCGCTGGGCGACAGAACCAGATCAAGGACATCGTGACGCTGGTGAGGGGCGACCTGCCCAAGATGAGCCGCATCACCCTCGAGGCGCTGGTGGTGATCGACGTTCACGCCAAGGACGTCACCTTGGACCTCAAGGAGAAGGGCATCAACAGCGACAAGGACTTCGCGTGGCAGGCCTGCATGCGGTGAGCCAACGCCTCACTCACATTCCACACATTCATTGCAACCACGAGATATAGGAGTCCCACCAACCGTATGCCAACGATTTCCGATATCGAAATACAGTTTTCGCTCAACAAGGAGGAATCATGGGGCAAGTGATACTGTATAAAGATATTGTTTGAAATATTTTTAATTTTCGAGAAACGTTATCATCTCTGATTTTTTAAATGGAACCATATATTTTTCTCATTAGCAATAGCTAGATCCTAAATAGACAAATGTAATGATGTCGTTAATGCATTGATTGTATTTTGAGCATAAAATTGTACTTTCTTATACGAGATTTTAAATTAAATGTTGGAGGCCTTCGCTTCGCGGAGAGAGAAGCGACATTCCAATGTTTGGTTTTGAAGAGCATTTTTTTAAATTTTATTTTACGTCAAAAAAACAGTTCAAAACTGCGTATGACGTGCTATGGGGAAAAGTGAATTGTGTGCACATTTTCAAAATTCTGTGATCCCTACACTAAGTCATATACTACCTAAATTTTGAATTTTGAAAAAAAAAAAAAAAAAACCCAAAAAACAAAAACTCCCATGTATAAAATCTATTTTCAAGGATAAATAAGCAATAAATTTTCAATTTTGAAAGGGAGAAAAAAACAACAAAACAACTCCCATGTAATAAAATATATTTGAGCATGAGCTCGGGTTCGCCTGCAGGTACTACTGGGAGAAAGAGGACGCGTGGGTGCGGTGCACCAACGCGACGGTGCACTACTTCTACGAGTACCTGGGCAACTCGTCGCGCCTGGTGATCACGCCGCTGACGGACCGCTGCTACCGGACGCTGATCGGCGCCTACCACCTCAACCTGAACGGCGCGCCCGAGGGCCCCGCCGGCACCGGCAAGACGGAGACCACCAAGGACCTGGCCAAGGCCATCGCCGTGTGCTGCGTCGTCTTCAACTGTTCGGACGGCCTCGACTACAAGGCCATGGGAAAGGTCCGTCGTACGCGTTGAGGCGGAATAAATGGCTCGATGGAGATTCGTTTTTTCTCCATGACTATGTTTATGGAAGTTCACATGTGACATTGGTGGGCAAGTCAGGCTGCGTGCCTTCTTGTCTTCCAAACGCCTCGACTACAAGGTCGCGGGAAATGTTTGTTGCTGATTGACTGGTTGATGTCTCCAGACGCGTCAACTGCTACAATCCCGTTAGCATAGTAACTTTTTTTGACGCGTCGGCTTTTTTTATATCGTAACGGACGGAAGTTATAAAACACGTAACGGAAGGCGGCCATCAATAGCGGAGTTTCGTCCCTACGTGTGAAATCTTCATATCATTACACTATAGCAGTATACTATAGCGGAAAATTATCCTAGAATTATCTCGTCCATTATATTTAACGTTCAATTCTACGTTGAGTTCCTGTGCTGAGTATTTCGCGTACCGCTATCGTGTGTTGCATTTTCCGCGTTACAGTTCTTCAAGGGCCTGTAAGCTTGTATTCGGCTTGGCTTCTTGGTCTTGGGCGTTCTTTGACGAGATCAATCAAATCGATAAAAACAATACAATATTTATTTAATATTATAATTATTTGGGACCTCCTTAATTTCTTAAATGCTTCGAAAAAATGATGGGCATAAGAAATATCTTAGGAGTAGCCTAATACTATCTTTAGCTACTACTGGTTTTTATTCTTCATAAAGGTCAGATTCCGTTGTGTTTGAACGGGCTGTGTCTTCTTTCTCTGCGGACGCAGCTCGTTAAAAAAGGATATTCACCTCTGTTAGGTGTCGCGATATCAATTCAAGAGTAATATGAATACAGTAATACAGTAATATTAAAATTGCTTATCGTCTTAGCTTTATACGTAATGTTCGATTGTGAACTTTCTGTGACGAGTATTTCGTGTATCGGAGTTCTTCAAGGGCCTAGCGTTGGACGGCGTATGGACATGCTTTGATCACATCAACGCGGTCAACCGCATCGATAATAACAATCTAATATTTATTTCTGACAATTAATTCAAACCTAGTCGATAGCCTTCTTAAAAGAAAAATTAATGAAAGAAACAAGAAATGTTTTTTTCTTTGGAATAGGAGTGATCCTGTTACATGTTTAGCTACGATTGTTTCTTTCATTGTTCATAACGGCCGGAATCCGTTGTTATTCAGTGAACGGCTTTTAAAACCCTTAACGGACGCCGGCCATTAAAAGTGGATTTTCAACCATAGGTTTGATGTCGTTATGTCAGTATAACAGCAAGTATTATGAAAAATGAATATCATTCTAGCGTTATCGCGCCATTAAACGTTTAACATTTAATTGTATGCGATTTTTCTGTGCGTGTCTCGTGCGTGCGTGTTTCGTGTATCGCTATAGTGTGTTGTCGATTTGTCGACAGCAATTTTCCTAGCCGGAAATTCATTAATATCAGAAATCCTCTTCAATTTTGTCTCAATCTTGTAATTAGTTTGGCTACATATTTAAAAATCAAACTAAATACCACAGAAACATTATCAAAATATTCGCTTTAAGACCCTATACATCTCCAGCACCACCTACAATAAACAATGAACCCATTAACCGGCTCCACCCAAATAGTACCGTGAAATATCTTGATGTTAATATGGATACTAAACTGAACTGGAACTCACATATTATTAGTAAAATACAACAAACAAATCATAAAGTACATCAACTAAAACCCATCATTAATCGATCTTCCCACCTCACATTCCCATCAGCCATAACAATCTACAAAACTATCACTAGAACACTTTAACGGCTGTTTCACTCCTACTCCTCTTTTACGCCTGTCCAGTTTGAATCTCTGCTGCAAAAACAAACCTTAACAAGCTTCAAATAGTCCAGACACATTTTTCTTAGAACTATCACAAATGCTTCTAGGTTTGTCAGAAACTTACAGATCCATAAAGAATTCCAATTTCACTCTATACAACACCATATAACATATCTCTCCATCCAGTTCTATCACTCCATACCTCAAATTCCACACCTAGTCAACTTCGCCTCAGGAAAACGCCTTCTCACAGAACCAGAATTAAAAATAAATATCCATACCAGGCATTCCTAGTCACATGTTCCGAGGTGTGTGGAAAGATTCCTCACCCAAACTAGCGTGTAGTTTTGTTGCGCGCGCAGTTCCTCAAGGGCTGGCGTCGGCGGGCGCGTGTAGTTTTGTTGTGCGTGGCAGTTCTTCAAGGGGCTGGCGTCGGCGGGCGCGTGTAGTTTTGTTGTGCGCGGCAGTTCTTCAAGGGGCTGGCGTCGGCGGGTGCGTGTAGTTTTGTTGTGCGCGGCAGTCCTTCAAGGGGCTGGCGTCGGCGGGCGCGTGTAGTTTTGTTGTGCGCGGCAGTTCTTCAAGGGGCTGGCGTCGGCGGGCGCGTGTAGTTTTGTTGCGCGCGGCAGTTCTTCAAGGGGCTGGCGTCGGCGGGCGCGTGTAGTTTTGTTGTGCGCGGCAGTTCTTCAAGGGCTGGCGTCGGTGGGCGCGTGTAGTTTTGTTGTGCGCGGCAGTTCTTCAAGGGGCTGGCGTCGGCGGGCGCGTGTAGTTTTGTTGTGCGCGGCAGTTCTTCAAGGGGCTGGCGTCGGCGGGCGCGTGTAGTTTTGTTGTGCGCGGCAGTTCTTCAAGGGGCTGGCGTCGGCGGGCGCGTGTAGTTTTGTTGTGCGCGGCAGTTCTTCAAGGGGCTGGCGTCGGCGGAAGCGTTGGTTTTGTTGTGCGGGCAGTTCTTCAAGGGGCTGGCGTCGGCGGGCGCGTGTAGTTTTGTTGTGCGCGGCAGTTCTTCAAGGGCTGGCGTCGGCGGGAGCGTGTGGTTTTGTTGTGCGGGCAGTTCTTCAAGGGGCTGGCGTCGGCGGGCGCGTGTAGTTTTGTTGTGCGCGGCAGTTCTTCAAGGGACTGGCGTCGGCGGGCGCGTGTAGTTTTGTTGTGCGCGGCAGTTCTTCAAGGGGCTGGCGTCGGCGGGCGCGTGTAGTTTTGTTGTGCGCGGCAGTTCTTCAAGGGGCTGGCGTCGGCGGGCGCGTGTAGTTTTGTTGTGCGGGGCAGTTCTTCAAGGGGCTGGCGTCGGCGGGCGCGTGTAGTTTTGTTGTGCGGGGCAGTTCTTCAAGGGGCTGGTGTCGGCGGGCGCGTGTAGTTTTGTTGTGCGCGGCAGTTCTTCAAGTGGCTGGCGTCGGCGGGCGCGTGTAGTTATGTTGTGCGGGCAGTTCTTCAAGGGACTGGCGTCGGCGGGCGCGTGTAGTTTTGTTGTGCGGGCAGTTCTTCAAGGGGACTGGCGTCGGCGGGCGCGTGTAGTTTTGTTGTGCGCGGCAGTTCTTCAAGGGACTGGCGTCGGCGGGCGCGTGTAGTTTTGTTGTGCGGGCAGTTCTTCAAGGGCTGGCGTCGGCGGGCGCGTGTAGTTATGTTGTGCGGGCAGTTCTTCAAGGGACTGGCGTCGGCGGCGCGTGTAGTTTTGTTGTGCGCGGCAGTTCTTCAAGGGACTGGCGTCGGCGGGCGCGTGTGGTTTGTTGTGCGCGGCAGTTCTTCAGGGGCTGGCGTCGGCGGGCGCGTGTAGTTATGTTGTGCGGGGCAGTTCTTCAAGGGACTGGCGTCGGCGGGCGCGTGTAGTTTTGTTGTGCGCGGCAGTCCTTCAAGGGCTGGCGTCGGCGGGCGCGTGTAGTTTTGTTGGCGCGGCAGTTCTTCAAGGGCTGGCGTCGGCGGGCGCGTGTGTTTGTTGTGCGCGGCAGTTCTTCAGGGCTGGCGTCGGCGGGCGCGTGTAGTTTTGTTGTGCGCGGCAGTTCTTCAAGGGGCTGGCGTCGGCGGGCGCGTGTAGTTTTGTTGTGCGCGGCAGTTCTTCAAGGGCTGGCGTCGGCGGGCGCGTGTAGTTTTGTTGTGCGCGCAGTTCTTCAAGGGCAGGCGTCGGCGGGCGCGTGTAGTTTTGTTGTGCGCGGCAGTTCTTCAAGGGGCTGGCGTCGGCGGGCGCGTGTAGTTATGTTGTGCGGGGCAGTTCTTCAAGGGATGGCGTCGGCGGGCGCGTGTAGTTTTGTTGTGCGGGGCAGTTCTTCAAGGGGCTGGCGTCGGCGGGCGCGTGTAGTTTTGTTGTGCGCGGCAGTTCTTCAGGGGCTGGCGTCGGCGGGCACGTGTAGTTTTGTTGTGCGCGGCAGTTCTTCAAGGGCTGGCGTCGGCGGGAGCGTGTGGTTTTGTTGTGCGGGGCAGTTCTTCAAGGGGCTGGCGTCGGCGGGCGCGTGTAGTTTTGTTGTGCGCGGCAGTTCTTCAAGGGGCTGGCGTCGGCGGGAGCGTGTGGTTTTGTTGTGCGCGGCAGTTCTTCAAGGGCTGGCGTCGGCGGGCGCGTGAGTTATGTTGTGCGGGCAGTTCTTCAAGGGACTGGCGTCGGCGGCGCGTGTAGTTTTGTTGTGCGCGGCAGTTCTTCAAGGGCTGGCGTCGGCGGGCGCGTGTAGTTTTGTTGTGCGCGGCAGTTCTTCAAGGGGCAGGCGTCGGCGGGCGCGTGTAGTTTTGTTGTGCGCGGCAGTTCTTCAAGGGCTGGCGTCGGCGGGCGCGTGTAGTTATGTTGTGCGGGCAGTTCTTCAAGGGCTGGCGTCGGCGGGCGCGTGTAGTTTTGTTGTGCGCGGCAGTTCTTCAAGGGGCTGGCGTCGGCGGGCGCGTGAGTTATGTTGTGCGGGCAGTTCTTCAAGGGGCTGGCGTCGGCGGGCGCGTGTGGTTTGTTGTGCGCGGCAGTTCTTCAAGGGACTGGCGTCGGCGGCGCGTGTAGTTTTGTTGTGCGCGGCAGTTCTTCAAGGGCTGGCGTCGGCGGGCGCGTGTAGTTATGTTGTGCGGGGCAGTTCTTCGGGACTGGCGTCGGCGGGCGCGTGTAGTTTTGTTGTGCGGGCAGTTCTTCAAGGGGCTGGCGTCGGCGGGCGCGTGTAGTTATGTTGTGCGCGGCAGTTCTTCAAGGGACTGGCGTCGGCGGGCGCGTGTAGTTTTGTTGTGCGCGGCAGTTCTTCAAGGGGCTGGCGTCGGCGGGCGCGTGTAGTTTTGTTGTGCGCAGCAGTTCTTCAAGGGCTGGCGTCGGCGGGCGCGTGTAGTTATGTTGTGCGGGCAGTTCTTCAAGGGACTGGCGTCGGCGGGCGCGTGTAGTTTTGTTGTGCGGGCAGTTCTTCAAGGGGCTGGCGTCAGGGCGCGTGTAGTTATGTTGTGCGGGCAGTTCTTCAAGGGCTGGCGTCGGCGGGCGCGTGTAGTTTTGTTGTGCGGGGCAGTTCTTCAAGGGCTGGCGTCGGCGGGCGCGTGTAGTTTGTTGTGCGCGGCAGTTCTTCAGGGGCTGGCGTCGGCGGGCACGTGTAGTTTTGTTGTGCGCGGCAGTTCTTCAAGGGGCTGGCGTCGGCGGGAGCGTGTGGTTTTGTTGTGCGGGGCAGTTCTTCAAGGGGCTGGCGTCGGCGGGCGCGTGTAGTTTTGTTGTGCGCGGCAGTTCTTCAGGGCTGGCGTCGGCGGGAGCGGTGGTTTTGTTGTGCGGGCAGTTCTTCAAGGGGCTGGCGTCGGCGGGCGCTGTAGTTTTGTTGTGCGCGCAGTTCTTCAAGGGCTGGCGTCGGCGGCCGCGTGTAGTTATGTTGTGCGGGCAGTTCTTCAGGGACTGGCGTCGGCGGGCGCGTGTAGTTTTGTTGTGCGCGGCAGTTCTTCAAGGGGCTGGCGTCGGCGGGCGCGTGTAGTTTTGTTGTGCGCGGCAGTTCTTCAGAGGACTGGCGTCGGCGGGCGCGTAGTTTTGTTGTGCGCGGCAGTTCTTCAAGGGGCTGGCGTCGGCGGGCGCGTGTTTTGTTGTGCGCGGCAGTTCTTCAAGGGGCTGGCGTCGGCGGGCGCGTGTAGTTTTTTGTGAGCGGCAGTTCTTCAAGGGGCTGGCGTCGGCGGGTGCGTGTAGTTTTGTTGTGCGCGGCAGTTCCTCAAGGGGCTGGCGTCGGCGGGCGCGTGTAGTTCTGTTGTGCGCGGCAGTTCTTCAAGGGGCTGGCGTCGGCGGGCGCGTAGTTTTGTTGTGCGCGGCAGTTCTTCAAGGGGTTGGCGTCGGCGGGCGCGTGTAGTTTTGTTGTGCGCGGCAGTTCTTCAAGGGCAGGCGTCGGCGGGCGCGTGTAGTTTGGTTGTGCGCGGCAGTTCTTCAGGGGCTGGCGTCGGCGGGCGCGTGTAGTTTGTTGTGCGCGGCAGTTCTTCAAGGGGCTGGCGTCGGCGGGCGCGTGTAGTTATGTTGTGCGGGCAGTTCTTCAGGACTGGCGTCGGCGGGCGCGTGTAGTTTTGTTGTGCGCGGCAGTTCTTCAGGGGCTGGCGTCGGCGGGCGTGTAGTTTTGTTGTGCGCGGCAGTTCTTCAAGGGCTGGCGTCGGCGGGCGCGTGTAGTTATGTTGTGCGGGCAGTTCTTCAGGGGCTGGCGTCGGCGGGCGCGTGTAGTTTTGTTGTGCGCGGCAGTTCTTCAAGGGCTGGCGTCGGCGGGCGCGTGTAGTTATGTTGTGCAGGCAGTTCTTCAGGGACTGGCGTCGGCGGGCGCGTGTAGTTTTGTTGTCGGGCAGTTCTTCAAGGGGCTGGCGTCGGCGGGCGCGTGTATTTATGTTGTGCGCGGCAGTTCTTCAAGGGACTGGCGTCGGCGGGCGCGTGTAGTTTGTTGTCGCGGCAGTTCTTCAAGGGGCTGGCGTCGGCGGGCGCGTGTAGTTATGTTGTGCGGGGCAGTTCTTCAAGGGCTGGCGTCGGCGGGCGCGTGTAGTTTTGTTGTGCGCGGCAGTTCTTCGGGACTGGCGTCGGCGGGCGCGTGTAGTTTTGTTGTGCGCGGCAGTTCTTCAAGGGACTGGCGTCGGCGGGCGCGTGTAGTTATGTTGTGCGGGGCAGTTCTTCAAGGGACTGGCGTCGGCGGGCGCGTGTAGTTTTGTTGTGCGGGGCAGTTCTTCAAGGGGCTGGCGTCGGCGGGCGCGTGTAGTTTGTTGTGCGGGCAGTTCTTCAAGGGGCTGGCGTCGGCGGGCGCGTGTAGTTTTGTTGTGCGGGGCAGTTCTTCAAGGGGCTGGCGTCGGCGGGCGCGTGTAGTTTTGTTGTGCGCGGCAGTTCTTCAAGGGGCTGGCGTCGGCGGGCACGTGTAGTTTTGTTGTGCGCGGCAGTTCTTCAAGGGGCTGGCGTCGGGGGGGGCGTGTGGGTTTTGTTGTGCGGGCAGTTCTTCAAGGGCTGGCGTCGGCGGGCGCGTGTAGTTTTGTTGTGCGCGCAGTTCTTCAAGGGTCTGGCGTCGGCGGGAGCGTGGATTTGTTGTGCGCGGGCAGTTCTTCAAGGGGCTGGCGTCGGCGGGCGCGTGTAGTTTTGTTGTGCGCGGCAGTTCTTCAAGGGCTGGCGTCGGCGGCGCGTTGTTATGTTGTGCGGGGCTGTTCTTCAAGGGACTGGCGTCGGCGGGCGCGTGTAGTTTTGTTGTGCGCGGCAGTTCTTCAAGGGTTGGCGTCGGCGGGCGCGTGTAGTTTATGTTGTGCGGGCAGTTCTTCAAGGGGTTGGCGTCGGCGGGCGCGTGTAGTTTTGTTGTGCGCGGCAGTTCTTCAAGGGCTGGCGTCGGCGGGCGCGTGTAGTTTTGTTGTGCGCGGCAGTTCTTCAAGGGCTGGCGTCGGCGGGCGCGTGTAGTTTGTTGTGCGCGGCAGTTCTTCAAGGGCTGGCGTCGGCGGGCGCGTGTAGTTTTTGTGCGCGGCAGTTCTTCAAGGGGCTGGCGTCGGCGGGCGCGTGTAGTTTTGTTGTGCGCGGCAGTTCTTCAAGGGCTGGCGTCCGCGGCGCGTGTAGTTTTGTTGCGCGCGGCAGTTCTTCAAGGGGCTGGCGTCGGCGGGCGCGTGAGTTTTGTTGCGCGCTCAGTTCTTCAAAGGGACTGGCGTCGGCGGGCGGGTGTAGTTTTGTTGTGCGCGGCAGTTCTTCAAGGTGATGGCGTCGGCGGGCGCGTGTAGTTTTGTTGTGCGCGGCAGTTCTTCAAGGGGATGGCGTCGGCGGGCGGGTGTAGTTTTGTTGTGCGCGGCAGTTCTTCAGGGGATGGCGTCGGCGGGCGCGGGTGTAGTTTTGTTGTGCGCGGCAGTTCTTCAAGGGGATGGCGTCGGCGGGCGCGTGTAGTTTTGTTGTGCGCGGCAGTTCTTCAAGGGCTGGCGTCGGCGGGCGCGGTAGGTTTTGTTGTGCGCGGCAGTTCTTCAAGGGACTGGCGTCGGCGGGCGCGTGTAGTTTTGCTGTGCGCGGCAGTTCTTCAAGGGATGGCGTCGGCGGGCGCGTGAAGTTTTGTAGCGCGCGGCAGTTCTTCAAGGGGCTGGCGTCGGCGGGCGCGTGTAGTTTTGTTGTGCGCGGCAGTTCTTCAAGGGGCTGGCGTCGGCGGGCGGTGTAGTTTTGTTGTGCGCGGCAGTTCTTCAGGGACTGGCGTCGGCGGGCGCGTGTAGTTTGTTGCGCGCGGCAGTTCTTCAGGGGCTGGCGTCGGCGGGCGCGTGTAGTTTGTTGTGCGCGGCAGTTCTTCTCGGTGCTGGCGTCGGCGGGCGCGTGTAGTTTTGTTGTGCGCGGCAGTTCTTCAAGGGTCTGGCGTCGGCGGGCGCGTGTAGTTTTGTTGTGCGCGGCAGTTCTTCAAGGGCTGGCGTCGGCGGGCGCGTGTAGTTTGTTGCGCGCGGCAGTTCTTCAAGGGGCTGGCGTCGGCGGGCGCGTGTAGTTTGTTGTGCGCGGCAGTTCTTCAAGGGGCTGGCGTCGGCGGGCGCGTGTAGTTTTGTTGTGCGCGGCAGTTCTTCAAGGGGCTGGCGTCGGCGGGCGCGTGTAGTTTTGTTGTGCGCGGCAGTTCTTCAAGGGGCTGGCGTCGGCGGGCGCGTGTAGTTTTGTGTGCGCGCAGTTCAACCGCATCGACCTGGAGGTGCTGAGCGTGATCGCGCAGCAGATCCTGTGCATCATCCAGGCGGTGCGCGGCAAGCTCAAGACGTTCGTCTTCGAAGGCACCGAGATCAACCTCAACCCGGCCTGCTACGTGTGCATCACCATGAACCCCGGCTACGCGGGACGCTCAGAGCTGCCAGACAACCTCAAGGCAATTGCCCTTTGCATTCAATCCCTTTCAATTTACCCCAATAGCTTATGTTTAATCTAGCTCAACTAAAATTGCTTACGGTACTGTCACTTATATGAAAGGTTTTTGCTCATTAAATGGGAAAAATAATTCAATTTCATTTCAAATTCTTTGTCTATTTATGGTGAGCTGGCTTACGTTATCTCTGGCTCATTAAAAACCGGTTACATCAATATCACTTTTGACAAATATCGTTGCTAATTGTTTGCAAAAAATGATCATATTCATATTCAATTTTTTCGGACATTAATGGTGTACTAGCTTAAGTTTAATCTGACGCAACCAAAAGTGGACACCATACTGTCACTAACGATGTCAATTCATTGATAATAAATTGGGAAAAAAGTGTTACTGATTTAGCAAGTATAGAGAACTTATTAATAAGCTGTGGGGAAAGAAGGGGAATATTCAACAGGAAAAACTCTTATTGTCAGCCCCTTATAACAAAAAAGTGGATAAATATTGTCGCTAAATATATTTAATTGTTTCCTCTGACACGTGTAGTCAGTATCAATGTTTTGTGGGTCCTTGATACTGAAAAATCGATTGATAGCAAAACATCTGTCAGCCTGTCTGCGTACAATTCTAGCTTCTAATCCGTTTAGCCGATTTTCTCCAAAATCGATATTCCCCGATCGATCTGGCAGATGTCGCGGCTCCTTGTATTTGAAATTCATATTTTAATTCTGGGGTACTTTACATGAAGTCCCAGGGAAATTTCCAAAATTTTCAAAAATATATTACCAACCGTTTTGATTATAATTTGTCGTTGAATAGCTCAAAGGACGCTTATGAGAAAGATACATGTTTCATTTTCGTTCAGATACTTCATTTTTCGAAAATTGTAAAAGTTCAATTTTTCGGCGTCTTTCTACAACTAAAATATTGAGGACTACTTGAATGTGGCGTCGCCAATGCTGTAAACTGATTAAAAAGTATTTTCGTGTGCTGAAAGATTCTTTCATGTCATTTCTTTCATGACTAGATTTGTTCAAATATTGTCTTACAGTATCTGGCATTGGACTTGCTAATGAAACGTAGTAGCTGTTAATGATATACTTCCATTCTAAAGTTCCCAATACTCAATGGCCTTGCATATTACCTCCATACGGGATATACACTGGTAATATTGCAATTTCAAAATTATAATGGCCGTAAAAAATATTTGAGGTATGAATAATGCAAATATAATTTAGCACAGTAATATTTTTACATTTTGTATTGTAATATGAACGTAAATGATCACCTGTGAGCTGTTCTTCTGTGCTATTCTGTATTCCTATTATACGATTATTCTCAATTAGTTTGGAAGTTCTTATGCAAAAGATTCTACAACTACATTGGACTTCTCTGAGTTGCTTAACACATCCATATTTTTTACCCTTAACTTTTTAAGATTTTAAAACTCCAAAAAATCAGTCTGATTTATGTTCTGAAGGCGAATTAAAAGGTGAACTATTAAAAGATAACCATTCAAAGGTTACTATTTTGAATGTTTATGTGAATAAGATGAATATGTTTTAAGTCACATTGAATTGAAAATCAATCTTTCCACTCTTCAGACATGTATTTTCTCTAGTATTATACTTACATTTCTGGAGTACTTCTAATGTACACCATATTCCTCAAATTCAATGTTCCATGGCAATTTGCAAATTTCATAATAAAAAATACCCATGAAATACTTCGAATCTTTCAAATTGTGCCGCGCGATTTTCACTTCATATGCTTCATATGGTTTCATATGGTTTAAACAATCAGATATAAAAATAGACTAAAGATGCGATTTTTAAGATAGATTTTGAGACTAGGTATGATACGATTTTTCGAGAATTTGAGTAGTTTTTGCTCAATTTTGCATGAAATGTAGGCAATTTTAATTGTTAAACAATTATATTCTCGGGTACGGTTCCCAATTTTGTCTTTAATTTTTGTAACGTATGTGGCAAAAACGGTAAAGTACGTGGTGCTGATCCCATTTTCGGCTTTTGTATTTTCGAAAATTGGAAAAATTTGATATGGTAAATTTTGAATTACCCGCGCTTAGTTTGAGGGGCTCTCAGTCTTTGAAAGAAATTTAAGAAGTGCTTGGAGGCAGTTGAATATTCTGAGAGTCCCTTCTCATTGTAGGGTCATGTTATATCTGTACGAAACGCTGTTTTAATTGTCGAATTTGGGTTGATATTTGCTTTAAAATAATGATTTTTGTACCTAATATTGTAAGATGTAAGAGAGGACAGAATTTCCATGCAAATGCATGTTTTTATTTAAGGTTTGTTGAGCTTCCAAAGTTTGTTACATCTTTCTCGGGAAAGTCATTTTCAAAATGCAATTTTCCTGTAAGTGGTGGGAAAGAGAAAGAGTAATTTTATCTTTCAAGTATCATGCAGACAGTAACTTTTTTGTTTTGATGAACACAAAACATTGCATTAAAATCACTATAAAACGGAAGATTTAAAAAAAGAAACATACAAACATTCTTTCTTTTCTTTATATAATAGAAAACAATATTTGAAACAAATAGCTATAATTCAGCCCGTCAAAACATTCTCTTTAGAGAAAACTGAATCGAAATCTACGCAGTTCTTTAGAGATTTCCAGGGACAAACACTACACGCATAGAACAAAAGCGTGAAAATAAAAGATTGGGTTTCAAGTCATGTAAATAACCATATGAAATTATACAAGCGGAGTTATTTTGAAATCAAAACCCGGGACTCAAATTTTATTGATATAGGTCAATAATTTTGAAGGCCTTGAAAAGGGACTATCCCACAATTTTTAATATAAAAAATAATATAAATTCTAAAAAATAATTTATGAAGTTTTATTTAAAGCTAATAACTCAATATCACTATTGAGTTATTAGCTTTAAATAAACTTCATAAATTATTTTTTTAGTGTACCATATTATTTAAATACATTATGACAAGTGTACTATGTTTAAAAGTTCAAAAGTACACCGAGTTATATTTCGAAAGTTCTAGTAAAACCCTCAATATCTCAGCACTAGCACAGGTAGGTGAGGGATGGCCTCTAGTTGTACTCCATCAACTCGACGTTTGGCGGCAGGTGCTCTTTCGCACGGTGGCCATGATGGTGCCCGACTACGCCATGATCGGGGAGATCTCGCTGTACTCCTTCGGCTTCATCGACGCCCGGGTGCTGTCCGTGAAGATCGTGACGGCCTACCGCCTCTGCTCGGAGCAGCTCTCCTCGCAGAACCACTACGACTACGGTGGGTGGCTCCCGGCATTTACAAAGATTGTACGCGTAGGCTTCCGCGGCTCGAGTCGATGGCTTCTTCATCGCTGTCCGGGTGACGCCGCGTAGTGGGCTGAGAGGCCGACGTTTCGCCTGACATGTCGAAGGCTTCATCAGGGTATTGACATCGCGATGTTGTGCGTCGGGTATTAAATATTGTCCGGCCTGGGCGGCCGGGTGGGGTGGGTGCGCCGTGATTGGCGGAGGGGTCGCTCTGATTGGCTGGCGGTCTGTGCCAACCCGCGCCTCGCGCCGGGCGCCCTCGAGGTCTGACGGCGTGTGGCAGCTCCCTCGCAGTCGCGGATTTACAAAGATTCCAGGCGCGTCAACTAGTGTTACAAACCAAACGTAAACGTATCACGGTCGCCAGCTGAATTAACAGCAACAAAAAAATTATGTCCATGTAAGATCCCAATGGAGTTGAGCGGAATTGACACAAAAATTCCTAGGAATCAGACTATCATAAAGGTGTTATTTTCAAAGGGAAAACGCACAAGGTTCAATACTACCTAAATGAGTTTCAACTAAGGGGTCTACGCTATAGAGACACAATCCAATTTCACTTATAGCAATTATTTATTACAAAGGTAAATTACAAATAACAAACCAAATCCTCTTTGTTGCGTAACAGTGCTGTAAGAGGAATGAGACAGAATTACTAAAATCAACAATATTAATGTAATTTTAGAAGAATTTGGAAGGCCACTTTACCTTTAAATACATGAATTTAAGCAGATTTACTACGTCAAAAGCCAGAATTTGCTAATAACCCATTTTAGGGCGACAAACGGATGACGTACAATTACAATATGACAAAGACTTCGCATTTAGAAGCCTTCATTACAAACAAATACACAAATTGAGTGATATGCTGCAAAGAAATGTATTACACTTTAAAACAACATAACTCTTAACAATGTTAAAAAACAACCTTGATTGGCGTCCTCTTATGGCTACACCTTTTTCCGTAGTTGATGGAATTGCATTGATTTCATAATATATCGCCTTATCGTTAAACATAATTAGAGTGCCACCTTGTCCAATAAAGCTGTTTGAACACTTCAGTGCCAACTGCGGCTTGATACCCGAGCGACCTTGTATCGCCGCTCTTGGGACCAAAGAACGGAGTGTTACAAGTAGGCCACGACTTTACTGCAGTACGGGCCCTTCCTCCGTCTCGTATGGGCCCCAGAGGTCCAATGCGCTAATGTCGTCTTACTCAAGACGCGGAGCCATGTGCTGCAACATTCAAACAATTAGAAAATGTGCAGACTTCGTAATACACGAGACTGCGCCGCCATTACGCCCTACGCAGCTCTGTGAGGAAATCGCCGCTGCTTAGGCTCGACACGAGTTCCTGCACCATAAACATACATAAACAATGTACACTTTCGCACCGTAACCATACATAAAAAATGACATTAAAAAAGGCGATACTAACTTACAACAAACATTTAAATCTAACATAGCATAAATTAATCAATCCAATTCAATCTCAGTGTGGCATAAAACCACTCCAAAAATTTTAACATTTCAGTGAGGAACGCTGAAATAGAAAACACAAAAACATATCGGCAACGGCCGACGCACACCCGTCCCAGGCAAGAAGTTGTAGCTAATTACGTGTCTGAGGCGAATGGCTTATTAAGCCATCAAACATACAAAGAAAAACATAAACATATCGGCAAAATGCCGAGGCACACCCGTCCCAGGCAAGAAGTTGTAGCTAATTACGTGTCTGAGGCGAATGGCTTATTAAGCCATCAAACATACAAAGAAAAACATAAACATATCGGCAAAATGCCGAGGTACACCCGTCCCAGGCTAGAAGTTGTGGCTACGTTCGTGGCTGAGGCGAGTGGCAAGAAATGCCGGGCAGAGAGCCCCTTATATAGCCCCAGTAAAGGGATGGGGGTTGCCACCAGACGTCACTGGCGCGTGACGCAGTACCAGTGGATAATGAAGAAGTTATATGCTCATTGCCTTTGCAAAGAATAGCCTATGGCGCCTTGTTATTAGGCAAAATGCAAAACATGTGCACCTAGCAGGTTGCCTATACACAGTCGTTTGTATTCAGTGCACCAGTGCACTCTGGCGGGCGCTAGTGGAAACTTATCATGTACATAGAGAAATTTTTATTTTGCCTAAAAACTGGCTTTTCCAACTTTTCAAAGGCAAACAAAGGTACCAATCAATCCCAAAAATGTTTTAAATTTGGGGTATTGTTAGTAGAAGCCATTTCTATAGCTGGTTTCCTTACAATGAGCATAAACCTGTTTTTAAAATTCAAGAATTTATGTCATTATTTACTAATTTTGACTGTTCACCAAATAATTGCTTTTTACAACTAACAGTACCATCAAATAACCTTTTTTACACATTTCTATGGCCATAGAATTACAAGTTTGGGCTTTTAGCCATCAGATCTTAATTTATAAGTACTTAAAAATAAATTAATTCAGTACTTAAACTTAAATTTAAAAACCTAAGCCCTATGTATAAATTTTACAATATTTAGTTCTTCAAATGATGGATGGGCTGGCTTTTCGGCTGAATGTTGATGAAGCACAGTTTTTTAATTTAACAACTAGTAAGGTCATTAGTCCCGTAAGTGTAGTGTATTTTTTTCTGGATGATGGGATACGACGCCGATCTACACGTCGCAAGCGGAATTTTTCCCAACCAGATAATTCCCATCAGAGGGGCACCGCCCCAGGCGGGACAAGCTGTAAGCTCCCGATCGATCTACCGACGTGTGTGATAGGTTAGTGCATACAAATGTACGTAGGGGGTGAGAAAGAAGATAGGAAGAGGAAGGAAAGATCGCGCTCGGTACGTGACCCGTTTGTTAGAGTACTGCTCTGGAATTTGCCTGGTGTTGATCAGGGAAGCCACGGAAAACTACAGAACAGAGAAGCCGACCGCCAGTAATCTAACCCAGCTGTATTTGACCTACCTAGTGACGAAAATTCTGCCACCGTCGGGACTCGAACTTTAGGACCTCCCGGTCACTGACATCAATGACACTGACATCAATTGATGTCATGAGCCACCTCTCTCGGTAACAACAGTTACTGAAGGAACGGCGAAGATGGATAAGTCATTAAGGACTTATAAAGACTAGTTGTTTACGTGACTTATACAGAAGATGAGTCTTTGGCGTACGATTGAAATGCTGGAAAATCTTTTCATTGGCCGTCAATTTGATGTGAGCCCGCCAAAGACAGTTTCCTATGAGTTACGAAAATTATTTGTAGGTTAAAGTTCATGGAAACTAACTATTGGGATCGTTCTCAATGTGCGAATCGGCCCCCAATGGATTTTGTTTACTACGAGTTTTTTTATACGGCCTTGTCTTCTTGTACGTATGCCATAGATCTACGCGGTGCAGGTACCGGGTACTTTTCAATTACTAGTCAGTGAAGGTAGCTACTATTTTCCTTGCAGTTGTGCTGAGAAATAACATTGATTGATTGATTGATTGATTGATTGTTTATTTCAGAAGCAGTTTGCTTGGACTCTTCAGAATTATACCTAGCACAGCAGATGATGCTTACGATTAGATGCTTAGGAATCGGTGTATCGTAACAATCAGAAAATTCTCAGTAAACGTCATTCTCATTTTCGAATAATGATAGTATTTTTTTCAACGAGCGTATAATAATGACTATTATTCATGATTTGATTGTAATGACACGAGCGACATAGGAGCGAGGGTCGCCATTTCTACAAGTGACATGTAGACATTATGCGCAAGAACACTATACTTTCTCCATGACCTTCAAATATCCAGGATAAGTTTCATTACTGATTTTGCAATTTACAGTAAGCTACTAATTTTATTTCGTGGTGTGTGTTCTACGTACTTCTTTATATTTCAGTTAATCTTTCATAAACTAGAAGGTTTATGCCGTTGAGAAAATTTTGTAACAAGACAGGAAAACGATCTCCCCAAAATAATTTACCTTAATTGTGTTTCTCCATTGCATAAAGATCGTATATGATTCCTCATAAAACGTCCTCAATTTTTCTCGCAATAATTGTGGGTGTAGAATTTTTCAGAAATGTTCGGTGGCGTACATATTCCATTCTCACTCACACTGGTTTCAAGATTCATTTTCTGTTGAATGAACGGTGCGAAATGTAATTGAAATACGAGTACAACAATTCGTAAGTTGAGTACATAAAATTGCGAAATCCTTCTTTTGTCTACCGCAGCCCAAAATAATCGCGAATTTCAAAGAAAATGTAATATTGCCCGTACATTTCGAAAATTCTAGGAATGCGATTGGTTGACAACACGTTTCAAACTTTCAAATGGCCAATGAGTCCTATCTATCGTTTTATGGGATAGTGGTGCTAAACTTCTTTTTTTCAATCAACTTTTCTTTCGAAAAATGTAAGAAAACATCTCATTCTGTACATTTATTTCTTAACTAATATTTCCTGCTATTTTATGACATATTTTTAATCATATTTTGCCGTAATATAAGAACAAATGTTGAAATCTATTAAATGAAAATATTGTTTTGGGGGCAAATTCCTTCCGCCACTTTTTTTTATTTCAGGTGAGAAATATATAAATAATACCCTGTCAGAGTTCCTTGTTCTTACATACAGCAAAAGTAGCGAATTTTAAAGATAATACTTTATTATTTCCATTATAATTATTCCATATTATTCATTATTATATTCCATATTAATGTTTTGTTAAATTGTGTTTTTCTATTTCCTTTTTCATTTTTGTTCACTACTCTCCCCTTACATATACACTTACAGTTACACTTACATATACACACACCTTCATCAACGTGGGGAGACAAGTCGGAAGTTTAAAGCCTCTTCCGATTGGGGCGGTGTCCCGCTGCCAGAGACCTGGAAACGATGCAGGCCGACGTGTAGGTGGCACCAGATCTCAACTTTAAAAGAGGACAAATATTACATGGATCATGTCAACGGTACTGGAGTCCTTAGGACTTGCGCGCCCAGAATCTATGAATTCTCCCGCTGGAAATTATACCGAGACTGGAAGCAATGAGCGATCACTAATAGCCTGTGAAGCACAAAACGAGCATTATAAACTATCGTCATATTCCTAGAATTGCGCGCGGTGAAGTCGGTGCTGTCGGCGGCAGAGGAACATTAAATAAATGTCGTGTGCCTAGGCATGCGCGCGGTGACGTCGGTGCTGCTCGGCGGCGGGGAAACATTACATAAATGTCGTGTGCCTAGGCATGCGCGCGGTGAAGTCGGTGCTGTCGGCGGCGGGGAAACATTAAATAAATGTCGTGTGCCTAGGCATGCGCGCGGTGAAGTCGGTGCTGTTGGCGGCGGGGAAACATTAACTAAATGTCGTGTCCCTAGGCATGCTCGCGGTGAAGTCGGTGCTGCCGGCGGCGGGGAAACATTAAATAAATGTCGTGTGCCTAGGCATGCGCGCGGTGAAGTCGGTGCTGCCGGCGGCGGGGAAATATTAATAAATGTCGTGTGCCTAAATATTAAATAAATGTAGTGTGCCTAGGCATGCGCGCGGTGAAGTCGATGCTGTCGGCGGCGGGCAAACATTAAATATTCGTGTGCCTAGGCATGCGCGCGGTGAAGTCGGTGCTGTCGGGGCGGAACATTAAATAAATTCGTGTGCCTAGGCATGCGCGCGGTGAAGTCGGTGCTGCCGGCGGCGGGGAAAATTAAATAAATATAGTGTGCCTAGGCATGCGCGCGGTGAAGTCGATGCTGTTGGCGGCGGGCAAGCATTAAATAAATGTCGTGTGCCTAGGCATGCGCGCGGTGAAGTCGGTGCTGTCGGTGGCGGGCAAACATTAAATAAATATCGTGTGCCTAGGCATGCGCGCGGTGAAGTCGGTGCTGTCGGCGGCAGGCGAACACTAAAATGAACGTCGCATGCCTATGCGCGCGGTGAAGTCGGTGCTGTCGGCGGCAGGGAACATTAAATAAATGTCGTGTGCCTAGGCATGCGCGCGGTCGGAAATAAATAAATCGTGTGCTAGCATGCGCGCGGTGAAGTCGGTGCTGTCGGCGGGGGAACATTAAATAAATGTCGTGTGCCTAGGCATGCGCGCGGTGAAGTCGGTGCTGTCGGTGGCGGGCAAACATTAAATAAATATCGTGTGCCTAGGCATGCGCGCGGTGAAGTCGGTGCTGTCGGCGGCAGGCGAACACTAAATGAACGTCGCATGCCTAGGCATGCGCGCGGTGAAATCGGTGCTGTCGGCGGCGGGCAAACATTAAATAAATATCGTGTGCCTAGGCATGCGCGCGGTGAAGTCGGTGCTGTCGGCGGCAGAGGAACATTAAATAAATGTCGTGTGCCTAGGCATGCGCGCGGTGAAGTCGGTGCTGTCGGCGGCGGGCAACCTGAAGCGCAAGTTTCCGGAGGAGAGCGAGGACGTGCTGGTGATGCGGTCCATCCTGGACGTCAACCTGCCCAAGTTCCTCAACCATGACGTGCCGCTCTTCGAAGGGATCATGAGCGATCTGTTCCGAAACGTGGTGCTGCCCGAGACGGACTACCGCGTCTTCAACAACGCCATCTTCAGGGTGAGCTCCTGGCGCTTGGATTACATTTAGAACATCGATTGATTCGCGCGATTTTTCATTTTTCCGGGCGCGTCAACTGCTTCGGTCATTAGTCTCCTTAGTGTAGTGCATGTTTTTTCTCGGGAGATGGCGGTGATCTTCCCCCGCTGGATGGCGAGATCCGGCGCCGACCTACTGTCGGCTAGTGGGGTTTCCCCCTAACCAGGACACTCCCACCAGCGGGACACCGCCCCAGTCGGGACAAACTCTAAGCTCCCGACCGGTCTCCCGGAATATGTGGTAGATTAGTGCATGTTAATGTAAGTGTGTGAGAGGATAGTACAAGGAAGAGGAAGGAAAGATCGCGCGCGGACCGTGGTCCGTTTGGTAGGGTACTGCTCCGGCATTCTCCTGCCGTTGATCAAATAAACCACGGAAAACTACCGATCAGAGCAGCCGGCCGCTAGAATTCTCCTCCAGACAGCGACTGAATTCGACCTAGCTGAAAGCTAGTGTCGAAAATCCTGCCGCCATCAGAACTCGAACCTAGGACCTCCCGGACAGAAGCGCTGCAGTGACATGAGTTGATGCACTGAGCTACCGCTTCCGGTTAGAACATCGAGAATGAGGGGTTAATTGCGACCGGCTCCCTTCCGGATTTATCCGGAACTTGTCTGATTGTTCAAAATTAACCAGTTTAAGTGTCATAAGCATAAAAAAGTGTTACTGTCATTCACAATTCCCAGTGGGAATGGTGAACCACGGTTGACAGATGTAGGATTTACTATCTTTAAGGTTTCAGAAGTTTCTCAATGCAATTTTGGTCAGAATTCGCCAGTCAAATTACACCAAAACGGATAATTGAAGGAAAAAATCCCAGAGTTTTGAAATTTGACAAGATTGTTCCTTGGTACCAACAATACAATATACCGTAGTTCGAAACAGTACACACGTTTTTCATTAAAATTTTATTCTCTAATCGATCGGGCAAAAGTAGCGGTGTCTCAATTTTTTTTTATTTGTTGCGTCGTTGTTGACGCAACGCATCTCTTCACACGTTGAATGCCGTGTCATTCATATATGAATGCTACTAATATTTCCGGGAGTGCTTCGTCATTCAAACATGAATGACAGGGAGTTACAGAGTGGCCCACAAGGTACTACATTTGATTAGGCCTTACCACCAAAGTTGTGAACATTAATCTAAAAATAAAAAAATGCAAATTTTCAGAAATCAAAGCATTTTATTAAAAGCTATAAAATCTAAAGCATACAGAGTGTAAATTAATCACTTATGAAAAATATTGAAGCATTCCAGGCTCAATTGAGGCATATTTGGGCAAGCATATCAGAAAGTACATACCATTTTTGCATGTTTCCTAGCTTCCTCGCGATTTTTCTCTTTTTGAAGTTTTGCGTAATTGACGGACTGAATGTTTTTTCTGCATATCTACAAGAGGTTGAAGTTTGCCCAAGTGGTTACCTGCTTCAATTTCAGCACTATTTGTGAAATGAAGCATTTTTAACAGAATTTGAAAACGGTTCCTAGACTTAACAGATCTTGGGATTGCCAGTTGATAAAATCCCCGAATTTCCCAATAGGATGCCAGAGTACCAATGTTTACGAGGATCATCCATAACATATGACCAAAAATGTTTTCTTATTCTTCAATATTGGTTGGCACCCACTTGTTGATACGCGAAAATTGTTTAGGGGGTTGAATAGCCGTAAATTGTTCTGCTTACCTCTTTGTTTCAATGACAAGGTAGATCAATACTTCAATGTCTACCAAAAGCCGAAAAATATTTGCAGGAGTACTGTCAGGAGAAATCATTTCTTGTAAACATCCCCTCCCAGTGAATGGGAAATCTTTATGGCTTCCGACGTATTCTCTCCAAGTATCTGTCCTCTCTGTCTGCTCGTCATGTTGTCCTTCATCATTACCTTGCTAGATCATTTCTTCCTCCAGTGCAAGATTTTGAAGAACCTCTACTATGCGTTTTTCGTCGACAGAATAATCTTTAGAAGAAGAACTATGAGGCAACAGGATTTTGAAGCGAATTTATCTGAATCCATTAGATTCAATCAATCATTCATTCAATCAATTTATCAATCAATTCAGATTCCTCAATATTTTATTCATCCGCCAGAATTTCTAGCTCTTTCTGAGTCAATGGCGCACTGTGTCGCTTTCTACTCATAGTTTATAGACCTAAACTTACAATTACACAGTAATAAGACGCACACGAACGTACACTTGCACAAAAATGGCGGAATATGACTCCGCTTGCACTGCCGGTAACAACGCTCAGGAGCAATGCAATAACAGTTAATCCCTTTCATCGGTGTCATTCACATATGAATGACGTGGCACAGTGTAAAAAATACACAAATATTTTCTCTACAGGTCGCGTCATTCATATACGAATGACACAAAAAATTCAAATGACCCCTTCAAATATAACCAAATACAAAATTATTCATCAAATTGTAGAAAAACGCTAAAAGAAGATTATATAACCCTTTTTAAATTTGGCCCCAAGTAAGAGTAGTTACTATATTAGTCAAGTCTCGTCACGTCGCAGTCAGTCAGTGCCTTTTATCCCTTCGGCCAGACTCCGTTAGATCCCGGGGTTCCTGGACGGTCACCCAACCAGGAACCCGCGAGTCTCGAATTCGCCTAACCTTCGCGACTTCACGGAGCGTTTGGCTAGAGCCGCCGGCAGTAAAAATTTGAAAAACATGATCTTGAGCTCCTTTACGTGAATCCTCCAAAGACATTTTGATATTCCTCCATTAACTAGAAGCTCCAAAAATTCTAAAAAATCTCAAATATATTTTTCTCAATATTTTTTCTTTATTCTTTTTTGGTCGAATAGAACAAAGAAAGGTTATGGAAATGGAAATGGAAATGGTGCTGGTCTTACTTCCAGTAAAACCTCGAAAACTTTGGAACTTTAACGGACAAACTCCCAACTTCAGACTGCTCTCCCAGCATAAGTGGTAGTATAGTGCATTTATGTGAAGTGTAGGGAAGGAGTAGAGGGAGGACAAGGAAGATGAAGATCGCGCAGGGTCCGTTGCCTATTTGTTTGGGTACTGCTACGACATTCACCTGGTATTGAGAGGACAAACCACGAAAAACTACCGATCATAGCAGCAGGCCGCTAGAATTCAACTCCAAACATTCGACACTCGACTCACGGCTACATTTGACCTTGCTATCAAGATAGAGTCGAAAATCCGACTTCCGTGGGCACGCTACCACCTCCCCGGTCAGAGGTACTGCAGTGACCCCTCTTGAGGCTCTACACAGAGCGATTAGAAAAAGGAGTAGACTTCACACACCTACCACCAATGAACAATAGAGTCCTCCTGACAGCGAATGAACTTTACCCACCTATCTGATTAGTTTCAAAATGAAGTTTGACAATATCAACGACAAGTTTGAAAATGTCCGGGGTTCTTCATTTAAAGTACCCCCAAATTTTAAAGAATCTTTTTTAAAATTTCAAAGCTTCAACTAGTCTCAGAAGGACAGGGGTTTCTTCAATTTGGAAAATATCGTACGTGTCGTTTACGCGCTAGTAGTGTTGACAGACAGACGGACGGACGGCCAGATGGACGACGTATACTTGGTATATTTTTATATGTAATGGATATTTGTATTTGTAATGGACATTTATATTTGTATATGGAAACGTGTATTTCCGTTGAAATCTCGATATCGATATTCCGCAGCATTACGTAAGTTTCTCGTACGTATATTACTCCGTTTATACTCGCACGTATGTATACGAGAAAGTAACTAGAGGGGCTAGAGAATGGCACAGACATTATAGTACCAAATTTTCTAATTTCTTTGGTGTTGACTGGCTTTAAGGACTTGCTCCATTCACTGACAAGCTGCCATCTACCATTGACCAAAAAACATTTTTTTTTACATTTTCTCAACTTCTCGGTTCGTTAATACTAGAACCGAAACATTACTTGAAGAATATTAAAAAAGAGTAAAACTTTGACCTAAATAGAAATTTTCATTGAAAAATTTGAAGCCGTTTAAAAAAAATGGCGATTAAGCATTAATGTAAATGCTCAATTTCAAGCTCTTTTTCATCGGAATTTATTGAGTTTTCTAAAAACTTCATTTGATGTCGTTTGAAACACATCCACTAACAAATGTAATAATACAAATCTATGGAGATGTGCATATTAACGGCTTGAGAGAGATTTTAAAAAATCCATTTGTGTAATTTTTGAAAATCAAGAATTTATCAAAATGAACTTTACGCCATATTAAACAGTGCAATTAGCACTATCTATGGGGAAATATTAAAGAAAAAATTTGGAGCCATTTTTTAAAAAAATGGCGTTTGAGTGTTTCTGAAAATGCAGAATTTTGATTTCATTTTAACATACAACTGTTCAGTTTCGAGAAACATTATTTTACATTATTTAAAGCACATGTACTCGTAAGCACAATGTATGTAAACAAATTGTCTCTAATGTAAAAAAATATTAGCGACGTGGGAGGCAAGTTAAAGGAATAATTTTTGATTTTGTAATTAAAAAACAACAACAAAAGAATAGCGCAATATGGCGTTGCAGCCCACAAATATTGTTCGTTTGGCACTGACCCTACCTCAATTTTAAGAAAATATTTGCAGCCGTTTTTGAGATAATTTTGAAATTATCCGGAGGGCTTCATGTAAAGTACCACCAAATTTTAAATTTGGTTTTCATTTTCCTCCTCGCGCCCCCCTTCACTTCGCGGGACACACAGACCCCTCAGAGAGCCTCAGGCCCGTAGAGTGGCTCTAGTCTTCACATAAATAATTAAAAAGATTAACTTGCTTTCCCATTGTCAATTCTAATGTTTAAGGATTTACTGAAAATTTTTAAGCTCTGACTATTGAGATGCATTGTTAATATTTAATGAATTTTGCTGTTAAGCTCAACATTGACTGACATCAACTGACGACATTGACTGATTTTATAAGAGACATGGAAAATATGTGAACATTTTTTCAAATATGTGCAAAAACCTGTCGCCTACCGAAGTTCGTAAATCGCCACGCGCCGTCGTCTTACAGCTGTATTCTTTTAAGTCGCACCGGTGGAACAAGCCCCCTTTTTATTTGAGGTATTTCCGCTGTAATCCTTACGAAACAATAGTGTCTCAAATTTCATGTCAAACAGTGCATCCAGCATGGTAAGTATTGCGAGTAAGAATTGACTAAGAGCCAGAAATCATCTGAAAAGTAATGCAATTATCAATAGAGGGTAGACGAAAAGGTACAGATAATTACTTGTGTTTAGTTAGTTCTGAAACAAAATAGTACGTATAGAATTGTCGTATGGGGTCCAAATTCTTTGAATGGATCTCTCCCGACTTTCGTTACTTGTGCTTCAACAATTATTAATAACGAAACTAAATAACGAAATAACGCTTCTTATCCAATGCAAATAAATTCACTTTCGTTTCGTTTCAGTAAGGGTACGAAACGAAACTGTCCTCAAGGATCTGTTCTTTCAATAACGAAACTAAATTAGCGCAGACTTTTGTTTCGTTACTTGTAACGAAACTAAACTCACGCAAAAATAATTTTGTTACAGCGGTGCAGAAACGAAACGTATAGGTAGTTTCTTTTCTGTTGCCATCCTTGCTTTAAATAATACAGTTTCTTTAAATAATGCAGTTTTAAATATAAACATGCCCGTCAATTTGTATACAGTATTAAATTTGTGAGTGAAAGTGCTTTAAATGACTTCAAATGAAGTTTTTCGAAAACTCAATAGATTCCTCTTAAAAAAGAGCTTTAAATTTAGCATTTATAGTAATGCTTAATCGCCATTTCTTAAAAACGGATTCAAACTTTTCAATGAAAATTTCTAATTAGGTCGAGGTTCTACCTTTCTTTAATATTCTTGAAGTAATATTTCGGTTCCACTATTAGAAAAGCGAAAAGTTGAGAAAATATATAAAAAATGTACTTCGGGCGACGATAGTTGGCAGCTGGCCAAAGAATGGACCGAGATCTTAAAGTCAGTCCACTCCAAGAAAATTAGAAAAAAATGTTACGAGAAAGTCTCTGCCATTCTGTAGCAATTCTAGTTTTATTTTTGTTTGCCGTAATGTATATTTGTATTATATTTATGTATTATAGTTTCAATTTTTAGAATTCTACATTTCAGTCTAGCTAATATAGTACTTGCATAAACATCAATCGTGCCAATGGTGTTTACATGTAAATACTTCAAACTTAAAATTACATTTTAACGCTCCGCAGGTCGGAGCAGGTATTGTACATGGATTCGCTTATTGTTAATTGATTCATTATGATTATTCAATATTCACTTTGCTAATTTCTTCTTTATTTATTAGCTCTAATCTTTCCATTTCTTGCAGCTTCTTTTCTTAGGCAACTGCCTTGAGGCGCTTCTCTGCCACATATTTTTGATGCACATTTTCTAATGATTTTTTGAGAAAATTGTTGCAGAAATTTGGATTTTCTAATATTTTCTGGACTTCTCATGTCACGGCAGATGGATCGCGTGCTGAGCCTATCGTGTGTATGGAGTGGAGGGTGTATGCATGTATGAATGTGTATGGTAGTGGTGGACCCAGTGGTCTTTTAAACATGCCTTTTGATCCCGTAGCAAACCGCTGAATGGTCAAGTTTGCTGGATCTTGCTGCATCGAAAGCGTCATTTTTCGAGAAGTAAGGATCGACGCCTACCTCAACATTATTTGAGAGCTGAATTATTTTGGTATAACGCTTTGACGCATTAATATTAATAGCAAGGTGAACAAGTAACTTAATGTTAATATTGGAACTGGTATTTACAGTAAAGTTATTGGTAAAATGAGTGCAATCCATGATTATTTAAGAGCTTTTAATTTTTGGCTGAAAGGTATTTATTCAATTCCCACTTAATTTTTGTTTCTTAGTACAAGAACTCCTTCATGTTTGTATTTGAAATTATATGTCTCTCTTTTCAGCTCCCTAAAATGGTAAATGCTGCTTTGATCTATGTCTTTTCGGTAATTATGTGTAATTTTTCTTGATAATCCTTTTGTAAAGAGGCATTTGGCCTTCCAATTTTGTAAAAATTTAAAAAGTAATTCAGTGTAAAACTCTTCATGTTATTTGAATAAAAAATATTGTTATAATTGGATTTGTTTATCTTCTGTATAACGTTATCTATTGTAGTTTGCGGGAGCGTCCTTTTACTTATATTATTCTTATTTTCCTTCTATTTTTTCGATTAGAAGTTGATGTTGGCTTTGCTCTATTAGGACCCGGTCAATGAAATTAATTTATTTGATTATATTAAAATTCTCTTATTTATTTAATAACCGATTTCGTCTTTTTACCACTTACACACAACACCGTATATATATGTCAAAAGGTCTATTATCGTTCCACAAGAATTTTCCATTTTTGAAAGAAAGAAAGAAAAGTCCAAAAATATTTTTGGGCATTGTCAAATTTCTCTGTATGTGTTTTAGACAATATTCGATTGCTGGAAGAGAAAATCGTGTTGTTTAGGTTGTATAACAACGCAAGTATTGATGATCGAAAAAATGGGAATAGTTTGATTATTATATATTTTTTTGAATGAGAATGAGATTAACCCAAAATTATTTGAGGGTCGCATTTCATTTGTAAACATGTGAATAATTGCCAATAAATTCCTCGCGTTCTGTGTTTTCGAGTTTATTCACTGAGTAGTGGTAAAGTGGTCAAAAAGTCTAATATCGTTCGTACGAGAATTTCCCATTTTTTGGAAAGAAAGGTGAGAAGCTCAAAATTATTTTCGGTCACTCGTATCTCCTAGACTATTTTTCCTAGAACCTGAAATTGGTTGTAAATGTTGGGCGGTGTTTCATCATTTTTGTGAGGATTTTTAATTGTCCGCTAACCGTGGGAAATGCGGATTCGGTGGTATAACGGTCAGCGTACCGGACTGTTGTACCCGAGTTTGCGGGTTCAAACCCGATCGAAGCCGTGGTTTTTAAGGGCGAAAAATCCTTCGTAGCCTTCCTTCGGAGGGGAAGTAAAGCCGGCTGTCCCATATTAGTAGATTTGCTGCATGTAAAAGATCCTCAAGCCTAAAAGAAGCCTCTGAGCAAAATTGAGATCCGCCTGTTTCGTCGCCCACGATAATACCTTCTTTCTCCGCTAGGTGGTGAAAGGAGCGTAACGAAATTTGCGTGGTTAGACGGAAGAGCGGGCCTGATGGCCCGAGTCTCGCCACGTAAAATAAGGCATTAACTAACTAACTAACTAACTAACTAACTAACTAACTAACTAACTAACTAACTAACTAACTAACTAACTAACTAACTAACTAACTAACTAACTAACTAACTAACTAACTAACTAACTAACTAACTAACTAACTAACCGTGTTATTCTGCGGTGGCTGCAGGTGTGCAAGAAAGACAACCTGCAGGTGGTCAGGCTGGCAGGAAGTAAAGCCGGCTGTCCCATATTAGTAGATTTGCTGCATGTAAAAGATCCTCAAGCCTAAAAGAAGCCTCTGAGCAAAATTGAGATCCGCCTGTTTCGTCGCCCACGATAATACCTTCTTTCTCCGCTAGGTGGTGAAAGGAGCGTAACGAAATTTGCGTGGTTAGACGGAAGAGCGGGCCTGATGGCCCGAGTCTCGCCTCGTAAAATAAGGCATTAACTAACTAACTAACTAACTAACTAACTAACTAACTAACTAACTAACTAACTAACCGTGTTATTCTGCGGTGGCTGCAGGTGTGCAAGAAAGACAACCTGCAGGTGGTCAGGCTGGCAGGAAGTAAAGCCGGCTGTCCCATATTAGTAGATTTGCTGCATGTAAAAGATCCTCAAGCCTAAAAGAAGCCTCTGAGCAAAATTGAGATCCGCCTGTTTCGTCGCCCACGATAATACCTTCTTTCTCCGCTAGGTGGTGAAAGGAGCGTAACGAAATTTGCGTGGTTAGACGGAAGAGCGGGCCTGATGGCCCGAGTCTCGCCTCGGAAAATAAGGCATTAACTAACTAACTAACTAACTAACTAACTAACCGGTTTATTCTGCGGTGGCTGCAGGTGTGCAAGAAAGACAACCTGCAGGTGGTGCCCTCGTTCCTGCTGAAGATCACCCAGACGTACGAGATGATGCTGGTGCGACACGGCTTCATGGTGGTGGGCATGCCCATCTCCGGCAAGACCTGCGTGCTCAAGGTGACCAGACCTTTCGGATCATTCGATTAAATGTTTTTTCAAAAGAAATTCATTCTCGTTCGATAAGCCTTGTCCTACGAGTTATTTATTTAATACACACTTTTTACCGTTTTGGGGATGACCATTCATACGCTGTGATTTTTATTATTTGGAAGAAAGTAAACATTGTGTTAAGTTAAATGAAACGGTTTTGAAGTGTGTTTAAGTTTTAGTTCAATTGACAGTTTTGGAAGCTATGGTGGATTGAATCGGTCATTGGGTTATCTTAATTTGATACGTAGGTATGCGACATTGTGACCTAGAATAAAGATTAAGAAGTACAGGGAAGAGTGCAGATTTCGATAAAAAATTACGAGCGTTTCGTGTTATGTGGTGGATTAATGATAGAACATTTAATTCACAGCAAATCTGGAGGTTTGGAATGAATCTGACATTTCAAGCTCTTCTTAAAAATTAGTTTTAATGGATGTACATTTTTGGAGATTACTAGGAGCTGCGAATCCCCAAACCGCACACATGCGTAACTCATGGTGGGTGGAATGATGTTTTTAATTAATATCAGTCAGCACTCACCTTTCACTGAAGTGCGGGCATAAGTTATAGGCAAAAGTTCTGATTGTTTGCAGATACTCTGTTGGCTATTGCATTTTAATGCAATAGCAGAGTATCAGCAAACAATATGAGATTTATAAGTTAATATTTTGTCATGCAACACTCCAGTATTTTATCGGTGAGGATGTCCACTGTATTGTATGTTGTGTGTGTGTGTGTGTGTGTGTGTGTGTGTGTGTGTGTGTGTGTGTGAACATTTAATTTGGTACGATTTTTGGAATGGCGTAACGTGAAAAATATTTTCTTGACGTTTTACCGGGTTTATTTTGATTCTCCATTTTTGGGTACAGTTACATACTCGTTTAGTGTGTTTTGAATATGATGTGTGTTTAGAATAATTCAAATTTCGATTTTTCCGGGTGCGTAAACTGCAGAGTTCATCAGTCCCATGTGTGTAGTGTATATTCTTATCGTCTGTCAGTGATCCCCCGTTAAATGGTGAGATCCGGAGCCGACCTACACTTTGGTTTGCGGAATTATTCCCAATCAGATATTCCCCGCCAGCGGGACACGCTCTAAACTCCAGACTGGTCTCCCGACATGTGTGATAGTGATGTGAATGTACGTGTGTGTAAGTAAGAGACACGGATAGAACAAGGATGAACCAGAAAAAAATGCACGCGATCGGTTTGTACGGGTATTGCTCCTGATTATAGAACCAAAGAAAACTACAGATCAGAAGAGCTGTCTGCTAGAATTCTTCTCCAGACAGATACTAAATTCGATATAGCTGACAAGCTAGAGTCAAAAATTGTAACCCCGACGGGACTCGAACCCTAGGACCCCCGATCAGAGGCACAGCAGAGACTGCTCTGATCGGTAGTTTTCCGTGGTTTCTCCGATCAACACCAGGCGAATGCCGGAGCAGTGCCCTATCAGACGGGACACGGACCGAGCGCGATCTGTCCTTCCTCTTCTTTGTCCTATCCTCCCCTTAAAACACTACCAAATATCCCGGGAGACCGGTCGGGAGCTTAGAGCTTGTCCCGACTGGGGCGGTGCCTCGCTGATGGGAGAGTCCTGGTTAGGGGGAAACCCCACTAGCCGACGGTAGGTCGGCGCCGGATCTCGCCATCCAGCGGGGGAAGATCACCACAATCTCCCGAGAAAAAACATGCACTACACTAACAGGACTAATGAGCGAAGCAGTTGACGCGCCCGGAAACACAAAAAAAAAACAATCAACGGATAGAATGCATTTGGTACTATCCCCACCAAAACTCGAAAGAAAAAATTTGGAGCCGTTTATGAGAAAATCTTGTATTTGTTATTTTTTAAAATTGCAAATATTGCATGCACTATTGCATGAAAACTACGCAAATTTTTAGAATGATCTACATGACTTTAATGAAAGGGATATTTATGGACAACCAATTTTTATTTGAAGGAAAAATCACTATCTTCAATTTTATGCTTGTAAGAAGACGCCGGATAACATTCAAACTTTTATTCATTAACATTCAAATTTTCGAAAATCCAGAGTTAACCGTGAAAATCGGACCTATGCCACTTTAATAAGTGTATTTTAATATACACTTACAAGAAAATTCAAGAAAATATTTGGAGCCGTTTTTGAGAGAATTTTGAAAATGTCCGGGGGCTTCATGTAAAGAACCCCCAAATTTTAAAGACGGTTTTTCAAAATTTCAAAGCTCAGCAGACGGACGGACAGACATAAAAAAAACAATTTTTCGGTATTAGAGGACCCCAAAACGTGTATTTGCATTGAAATCTCGAAATCGATTTTCCGCAGCATTACATAACTTTTACTGTACTACGAATATTACTCCTGTATATATGTATGTATACGAGAAAGTAACTACAGGTGCTACAGAATGGCACAGACCTTTTCATAGTAAAGTTTTCTGATTTCCTTTTTTATTGTTCTCTGGCTCTCTACGTGTCGAATTTTGTTTCTAACAAGGTTTGGGATATGTTTATTTTTTGTTTTGAGTGTTCTTTTGTTTAGCCTCTCTATTTTTGTTCTTTCAAGAGTGTTTCTTTCAACTCCCATATTATTTTGTATTTGAGACAAAAAAATTTCTTGTTTCTTATGTTTAAGTTTTCGGGCTTTAAGTAAACTTGTTCGAGCTTATTGAGCTTTAACCGCTATGGGACAGCCTCTGTATCTAGCGACATGTCCAATGTGCTTGCAATTTGCGCATTTTGGCGTTGTCATTTTTCCTTTATTGCAATTTTTAGTGAGATGCTTTTCTGCACATTTGACACATACATTTTTTCCATGGCAATAATTTTTGGTGTGCTTAAACCCTTGGCATTTTTTACACTGCTTAACGTCAAGTCTGGGCCACAGTTCTTCTATTCTTAGTTCCGAATAAAGGATTGTGTCTATTCCAAAACTTTTTATTGGACTTCACCGCTTTAAAATATAAGCACGTGCAGCGGTGCTTTAACCTTAATTTTCTCAACTTTATTTCTTGGATGATTTTTTCTGATTTGTATGTTAAATACAAACATTATTTTAAAACCTTTGTTTTGAAATACTACTTTGATGTCTTCTACCCCATCGAGTCCTCGGATCATGACGTTAACTGGTCATTCTACTTATTTTGGTAATTAAACCATTCTATATCATTTCTATGTACAATATTAATCATTATCTTAAAATCTTCATCACTATACACATTTATTTTATATCGCCCTTCTTTGATCTTTGTTATAACTGGGGGTGGGTGTTTCTTTAATTAATCATTTCTATTACCTCACTATGAGCATTGATTAGGTTAAATGGTGGATCTTTGCTTTTCTTTTTCACGATAGTCTTAAACTTTGCCGTATTTGAAGTGGAAGGATTGCAAACACTATTATTCTGGGAATGCGCGAATTCTTCTTCTGCAGGGATTCTACTGGGAATGTATTGACGAGCTTTCCTTTACCACAATTTCCCTTGGGGAAGTTGAAGCCTTTCTCTTCCTGTACACTTTTCGCCTCTTATTCTCCCGTTTTTCCAACTCAAATTCTCAAGAGTCAATGTAATATTTCCCTTCACTGTACTGTTTCAGTGTTTCCCACTACCTACACTTGCCCCTTTTACCTTTTTTTTTTTTTATTTTTCGAACGGTCATCATGAGTTGGAGACCCTTTTTTTTTAACATTTTTATTTTTTCTATTGTTTTCAGAGTACGTTTTGTGTTCATAATCCATCCAGTTCCCACGAATAGCTACGGATAATTGTCCACGTATTCAGAGCCCCACATGAATATGTAAAGCTATCTACTACAGGAGGTCGCCTGGAACCCTATAGGCTCGGTTCGAGACGCAGATACCTCCTACGCCACTATTAGCCCTTGGCACGGAGGGAATTGTCGATACCAAGAGAACCGAAGAAGATAAAGAGTCTTGGAGAGTAGAGGAGTAAGAATGGACAAAGGAAATGGTGTAAAAAGAAAGAGAAGAAGAGAAAGCGAATGACTCCCTAGACCTCGAAAGTATAGCGTCGGGGTGAAAAACTGAAGGGGCGACGGTCCGAAAGGTGGAAGAAGGGAAAGGAAATTGGTGATGGATTTGAAAGCATTCGGA
Organism: Teleogryllus oceanicus; assembly: GCA_964035755.1. Lineage (NCBI taxonomy): Eukaryota > Metazoa > Arthropoda > Insecta > Orthoptera > Gryllidae > Teleogryllus > Teleogryllus oceanicus. The sequence goes on from CAXIVR010000013.1 coordinate 66,794,305, forward strand.
GTTTGGTTAAGAAGGAGGGCAGATGGGTCATTGCAAGACAGCCCTGCATCTGGCTCCTCCACCGAGACCTGTGCAGCATGGGTGACCCCACTGGCAGCACAGCTAATCAAGCCGCCAACTGGAAAGCAGTGCTACCCCTGCAACCCCCTCCATTTTGTTGGAGCACGCAAGCCTCCTCGCCCACATGGTCTGTGTTACTTTAAGGCGATGTCTCCTGGAGGACGAAGGGAAAAAGGAAGGAAACAAATAATAAAATAAGTGTTAAAATATCCCTTCTCTTCAAAATGTTCAAAATTTAATTTATATGTATCAAAAGAAGTCTGTTTAGTCTCTGGTCCTTACGACCAATCATATAAACCAATTCTTATTTTAAAAAAGTTTTGATGGCAATCGTTTTGATTTTGCATACCTTCAGATTTATTTATTTATTTCAATATTAGATAAGATTTCACTACTTTTGATGTTGAACACGAAATAAAACACTTAATGTATAAAATATAATTAGATATATCTTTTTTCATTGACTCTTCAGAATATCTGCATTAGAGAGGACACTGGGCTTGAATTTCAGTTCAACTGCTGTGTAACTCATATACAACAAATATTATTTACGAGAAAATTGAACAAGGTTTGTGTTTGCAACAAGAAACTAATATTTTGTACACATAAACGATATTATACACAAAGAAAAAATGATTTTATTATACTTTTATTTGATTTTGTGGGATGATTAGATTAGAAATTAAAAAGCATAAAATACGTGTTATTTCAGAAGTAAAGTAATATATTTCCATGCACTCCATTGTTTCAGATGACATAAAGATTTTGAATAACGAATCTTTTTCAGCGTTGAAGGTTTCGGGATATTCGGTCAAGTTACTGTTATTCCAAACTACTGCTTTTCCAAACAACAACAACAACACAAGAATATGTAAAGATGTAAATGCAATATTTTTATACTGTAATTTGGTTCACTCGCCGCAACGTTTTTGAGTAAAGTATCTTGAGGTATCTGAAGGTTTCGGGATATCATGTAACAGTATTGTTTTACGAAAGAATATCGCTTGTAAGAAAAGAAAATGTTATTTCCCATCTTAGGTTTTAGAAACCAAATCAGAGCATGATGAAATTATGTTCAGGAAGGACAAACTTTTCATACGCCCTTACTTAGATAAAGATTTCCTATGATTTATTAATTAATGTATACAACATTTTATATCAATAATGTTCTTTAAAGTTGTCTAATTGATGCAGCTAATAACAAATGGACAGAATAGACAGTACATCAATGCAATCGTTATGAAAATACAACAGCTATGTACACGTTTCTTATACAGAACAAGAAGAATAAGACAAAAATGAAAATCATAGCGGCACTTTGCAGATAAATGAGTATTTGAAAGAACAAGTCATGGTATATAAAAAAGTACTTGTGCCAATCGTTAAGCAATTCTGATTTCGAGAAATCGTGGGTTCTTCACTTCCGAAGGCTGCATATCCTGTGTCCTCCAGGGGCACCCCGTCCTCGGTGACGAACTTGCCCTCCTGCTCGATGTCGTTGGCGCTGGTCCAAAAAGCATCAATATTATGGGCGCCGGTGGCGTTTGGAGAGAAGTGCTGGAACAGCAGCTCCACCTCGCGCTGTGACGTCGGCGCCAGCAGTGCCCCGCCCTCCTTCCGGCAGAGGGCGCTGGCTGCGCAGTCTTTGGCCTCGGGCGGCGCGCGGTAGTGCCCCAGGCCGGGCAGCGTCAGGTAGCCCGGGGGCGCCGGCCGAGGCGTCGAGGGCGCAGCGCGCGGAGACGGCGTGGGAGGGGCGGAGGCGTGGGGGGGGGGGGGGGGGGGGGGGCGAGGGGGCCAGGAACCCCTCCTCCGGGGGCCCGTTGAGCGAGATGGTTAGCGACCGCCGTGGGGCGTCGCCGGGCCCGCACCCTGATGTCCTCACTTCCACATCCAGCAGCCACCCGGGACTCCCCAGCGGCTGCTCCAGGTTGGCTCTGACGGCGCGGTGCCCTGTGGCGTTCGTGGAGTAAGACATCGACAGCGCGAGCTCCTTCCCAGACGAACATCTTGGTTGTAGAGCCAGGGGCGAGGACAACGCCAAAAACATTGGCAGAAGCCACAGCGACAGACGTTGCCCACTCATCGTGTGTACTTAGTGTCGGGCGCCAGCCTGTTTATATAGCGGATTTGTGGGGCAGAGGTCATTCCACATGTGCACTATCATTGGAAAAAACATGCATTACGTTAGGAAAAGTTATCTGCGGGTTTCTAAGGGTCACATTGAGAAAGAGAGCACTTTGGGTGTGCAGCCAGGGGTGTACACAGCGCCATCGCTAACAAGAGCGACGGAAACTACAGCAACTCTGCTGCCTACTCACATTGGGGGCATTGCCAGGGGCTCCACCCGTAATATGCCAGGGGCTTAAGAAACAGATGTCACTATCGTTGCAAAAACGCGCATTCTCCCTTGCATTGCATCAGAAAGTGTCATCTCCGAGTTGTGAGGGTAACGAACGCTTTCAGGGACAATTGATTTCATGTTATGACGTTCTGGCACTGCAAATGCCTCTCATGGTAAACGATAAATCATCCTTTGTAAATGTTGCCATCGAGTAGTCGAGTGGTCTGCGAATCTAATGAATCTAATGAAGTTTTTACTCTTTATTATTATTATTATTATTATTATTATTATTATTATTATTAATTATAATAATAATAATTTTAAGTAATACTTCGGTTTTACTACTAGGAAATCAAAAATTTTTAAGAAAATGTCCAAAAATGTACTTTGGGCGACAATATTTATGTACTTATGTACATAAATATTGTACAAATGTACAAATGTACTTTCTGCGTCTGTTTGTACATATTGCAGGCAACATTCCACGAAAACTACTAAATGTTTTAAAAAATATAAATGGCGTGAATGAAAAAACTAAATATGGAGAACAAATTTTATTCGAAGAAATAATATATATATATATATATATATATATATATATATATATTATATGTATTATATTATATGTATATATACATATACATATATTTAATTTTGTAATGTTATATATTTAATTTTAGACAGACGCAGAAAAAATTCCAACTTTTTCAATATTCGAAAATTCAACGTTTACAGTGAACTAGAGATGCTACAGAATTGCACAGACGTTCTCGTAGAATTTTTTTCTAATTTACTTGGTGTGGTCTAGCTATAAGATCTTGCTCCATTCTCTGGCCAGCTGCCATCACTTGTCGCCCAAAGTACATTTTTGGACATTTTCTTAAAAATTTTTGATTTCCTAGTAGTAAAACCGAAGTATTACTTAAAATTATTATTATTATAATTAATAATAATAATAATAATAATAATAATAAATCTCCACTCCGCATACACGAACAAAGTCCGAAAATACCAAGAGCTAGCAGATGAGATAAAGAAGATTTGGAAAATAAAAAAGGTTCAGATCCGTTCCCTGACAATTTCTACAACCGGAATAATACCAAAATCCCTCATCAAACATCTGCAAGAATTGAATATAAAGCATATACTAGGAACAGTACAAAAATCAGTCATTCTAGACACCTGTCACATTGTCAGAAAAACTGTCACTGATGTGTCTGATACGTAGTGTTAGAGGTCCTGGAAATAAATGAAGATCTTGCTCGTTACTTGCTCTGAGCCGTACGAGTGAGCCTAGCCACAATGACATCTGTGGCAGGTTAAAGTTTTCCCCCACCCCGCGTGGGAGATGCGCATAAGTCATAATAATAATAATAATAATAATAATAATAATAATAATAATAAAGAGTAAAAACTCGCCCTAAATAGAAGTTTTCATTAAATCATTTGAAGCGGTTTTTAAGAAAATGGTCATTACGCATTACTGTAAATGCGAAAATTGAAGCTCTTTTTCACGGGAATCTATTGAGTTTTCGAAAAAGTTAATTTGAAATTTTTAACAATAACGGGGGCTTCATGTAAAATTTTAAAGAATGTTTTTCAAACCTTCAAAGCTTCTAGAACCACATCGACAAGGGATTCATCAATTTGGAAGAGATAGTACGAATGATTTAGGTACTAGTAATGTTTACAGGCGGACGGACAGACGGACGGACGGACGGACGGACAGACGGACAGACGGACAGACGGACAGACAGAGGGCCAGACAGACAGACGGACAGACGGACAGACGGACGGACAGACGGACAGACGGACAGACGGACGACGGACGGACAGACGGACAGACGGACAGACGGACAGACGGACAGACGGACAGACAGACAGACGGACAGACAAACAGACAGACAAACCGACAAACAGGCAGGCTGACGGGCGGACGTTTTTGAAAAAAGACACTTTTTCTGGATCAGGGAATCCCGAAACGTATATTTCCGTAGAAATCTTGAAATCGATTATCCGCAGCATTACATACCTTTCTCTATAGTACGTATATTACTCCCGTATATGTATATGAGAAAGTAAAAACGGCATTGATGTATTCCATTACGACAACTATCCTCGATATGGTGATGACCGGAAGAGAAAGAAAGTTTGATGAAAACTGCGTTTTGCGCAAGATTGCGTAAGCAGACGGACACGAATCATATTCATTAGATTCGCAGACCACTCGACTACTCGATGGCAACATTTACAAAGGATGATTTATCGTTTACCATGAGAGGCATTTGCAGTGCCAGAACGTCATAACATGAAATCAATTGTCCCTGAAAGCGTTCGTTACCCTCACAACTCGGAGATGACACTTTCTGATGCAATGCAAGGGAGAATGCGCGTTTTTGCAACGATAGTGACATCTGTTTCTTAAGCCCCTGGCATATTACGGGTGGAGCCCCTGGCAATGCCCCCAATGTGAGTAGGCAGCAGAGTTGCTGTAGTTTCCGTCGCTCTTGTTAGCGATGGCGCTGTGTACACCCCTGGCTGCACACCCAAAGTGCTCTCTTTCTCAATGTGACCCTTAGAAACCCGCAGATAACTTTTCCTAACGTAATGCATGTTTTTTCCAATGATAGTGCGCATGTGGAATGACCTCTGCCCCACAAATCCGCTATATAAACAGGCTGGCGCCCGACACTAAGTACACACGATGAGTGGGCAACGTCTGTCGCTGTGGCTTCTGCCAATGTTTTTGGCGTTGTCCTCGCCCCTGGCTCTACAACCAAGATGTTCGTCTGGGAAGGAGCTCGCGCTGTCGATGTCTTACTCCACGAACGCCACAGGGCACCGCGCCGTCAGAGCCAACCTGGAGCAGCCGCTGGGAGTCCCGGTGGCTGCTGGATGTGGAAGTGAGGACATCAGGGTGCGGGCCCGGCGACGCCCCACGGCGGTCGCTAACCATCTCGCTCAACGGGCCCCCGGAGGAGGGGTTCCTGGCCCCCTCGCCCGCGCCTCCTACGCCCTCCCCATCTCGCCCTCCACACCTACCCTCCCGCCCCCCCCTCCACGCCCTCCACGCCCTCCACATCTACCACTCCCTCGCAGCCCTCCACGCCCTCTCCACGCTCCACGCCCTCCACTCCCTCCACGCCTTCCACGCCCTCTACGCCCCCACGCCGTCTCCGCGCGCTGCGCCCTCGACGCCTCGGCCGGCGCCCCCGGGCTACCTGACGCTGCCCGGCCTGGGGCACTACCGCGCGCCGCCCGAGGCCAAAGACTGGGCCGCAGCCAGCGCCCTCTGCCGGAAGGAGGGCGGGGGACTGGTGGCGCCGACGTCACGCGCGAGGTGGAGCTGCTGTTCCAGCACTTCTCTCCAAACGCCACCGGCGCCCATAATATTGATGCTTTTTGGACCAGCGCCAACGACATCGAGCAGGAGGGCAAGTTCGTCACCGAGGACGGGGTGCCCCTGGAGGACACAGGATATGCAGCCTTCGGAAGTGAAGAACCCACGATTTCTCGAAATCAGAATTGCTTAACGATTGGCACAAGTACTTTTTTATATACCATGACTTGTTCTTTCAAATACTCATTTATCTGCAAAGTGCCGCTATGATTTTCATTTTTGTCTTATTCTTCTTGTTCTGTATAAGAAACGTGTACATAGCTGTTGTATTTTCATAACGATTGCATTGATGTACTGTCTATTCTGTCCATTTGTTATTAGCTGCATCAATTAGACAACTTTAAAGAACATTATTGATATAAAATGTTGTATACATTAATTAATAAATCATAGGAAATCTTTATCTAAGTAAGGGCGTATGAAAAGTTTGTCCTTCCTGAACATAATTTCATCATGCTCTGATTTGGTTTCTAAAACCTAAGATGGGAAATAACATTTTCTTTTCTTACAAGCGATATTCTTTCGTAAAACAATACTGTTACATGATATCCCGAAACCTTCAGATACCTCAAGATACTTTACTCAAAAACGTTGCGGCGAGTGAACCAAATTACAGTATAAAAATATTGCATTTACATCTTTACATATTCTTGTGTTGTTGTTGTTGTTGTTTGGAAAAGCAGTAGTTTGGAATAACAGTAACTTGACCGAATATCCCGAAACCTTCAACACTGAAAAAGATTCGTTATTCAAAATCTTTATGTCATCTGAAACAATGGAGTGCATGGAAATATATTACTTTACTTCTGAAATTACACTTATTTTATGCTTTTTAATTTCTAATCTAATCATTCCACAAAATCAAATAAAAGTATAATAAAATCATTTTTTCTTTGTGTATAATATCGTTTATGTGTACAAAATATTAGTATTCTTGTTGCAAACACAAACCTTGTTCAATTTTCTCGTAAATAATATTTGTTGTATATGAGTTACACAGCAGTTGAACTGAAATTCAAGCCCAGTGTCCTCTCTAATGCAGATATTCTGAAGAGTCAATGAAAAAAGATATATCTAATTATTTTTATACATTAAGGTTTTATTTCGTGTTCAACATCAAAAGTAGTGAAATCTTATCTAATATTGAAATAAATAAATAAATCTGAAGGTATGCAAAATCAAAACGATTGCCATCAAAACTTTTTTAAAATAAGAATTGGTTTATATGATTGGTCTGGACCAGAGACTAAACAGACTTCTTTTGATACATATAAATTAAATTTTGAACATTTTGAAGAGAAGGGATATTTTAACACTTATTTTATTATTTGTTTCCTTCCTTTTTCCCTTCGTCCTCCAGGAGACATCGCCTTAAAGTAACACCGACCGTGTGGGCGAGGAGGTTTGCGTGCTCCAACAAAATGGAGGGGGTTGCAGGGGTAGCACTGCTTTCCAGTTGGCGGCTTGATTAGCTGTGCTGCCAGTGGGTCACCATGCTGCACAGGTCTCGTGGAGGAGCCAGATGCAGGGCTGTCTTGCAATGACCCATCTGCCCTCCTTCTTAACCAAACTCCGAATGCTTTCAAATCCATCACCAATTTCCTTTCCCTTCTTCCACCTTTCGGACCGATCGTTCTGGTGGTTCCCTTAATAGTGTGACGTGCCTATTCGTACTTTACTTTAGGTCTCTCTCTTGGCCCCTTCAGTTTTTCACCCCGACGCTATACTTTCGAGGTCTAGGGAGTCATTCGCTTTCTCTTCTTCTCTTTCTTTTTACACCATTTCCTTTTCCTTCTTCCTTTTTTTTGGCCGGGAATAGTGGCGTAGGAGGTATCTGCGTCTCGAACCGAGCCTATAGGGTTCCAGGCGACCTCCTGTAGTAGATAGCTTTACATATTCATGTGGGGCTCTGAATACGTGGACAATTATCCGTAGCTATTCGTGGGAACTGGATGGATTATGAACACAAAACGTACTCTGAAAACAATACCGTTCGAAAAATAAAAAAATAATAAAAAAAAAAATTAAAGGAGTGAGCTGCTGAGTCTGAACTACAAGAAAATTTATTGAAGCTTATCAAATAATAGACCGGTTGCGAGGAGAAATTGAAGAAATTAAAATGGGGCAAGTGTAGGTAGTGGGAAACACTGAAACAGTACGAGTGAAGGGAAATATTACATTGACTCTTGAGAATTTGAGTTGGAAAAACGGGAGAATAAGAGGCGAAAAGTGTACAGGAAGAGAAAGGCTTCAACTTCCCCAAGGGAAATTGTGGTAAAGGAAAGCTCGTCAATACATTCCCAGTAGAATCCCTGCAGAAGAAGAATTCGCATTCCCAGAAGAATAGTGTTTGCAATCCTTCCACTTCAAATACGGCAAAGTTTAAGACTATCGTGAAAAAGAAAAGCAAAGATCCACCATTTAACCTAATCAATGCTCATAGTGAGGTAATAGAAATGATTAATTAAAGAAACCCACCCCCAGTTATAACAAAGATCAAAGAAGGGCAATATAAAATAAATGTGTATAGTGATGAAGATTTTAAGATAATGATTAATATTGTACATAGAAATGATATAGAATGGTTTAATTACCAAAATAAGTAGAATGGACCAGTTAACGTCATGATCTGAGGACTCGATGGGGTAGAAGATGGGATACAATTTTAAGAAAGAACAAAAACTTGAATTTCTCAGAAACTGGTACAAATTTCTGTTTAAAATTTTAGTAGGGATAGTGCTAAATCTAGTCAATGAGATGAAATAAAAGCGATATAGCTGGATCGTTTTTTTTAATTTAAAAATTTGTAATATGTTTTACTCGTCTCTCACGTTCATATTTACATTAGTAGCGATTTCTTGAAACTATTGTATTTATGAGTACAGGTATTTAAATAATGTCAACAGTTTTCTGTTAAAATGAGCAAAAATTCGGCATTTTCAGAAACGCTGTTCCTCACCTCCGTCAAGCTGGCACCCCCACTATATGGAAATTTAAAAATAACTTCCTTTTTATTTTGTACTAATTATGTGCTAATGTTGTACAGTAAAATTTTGCTAAACTATAAACCGTTAAAAAAGACATCCAAAAATGAGGGTGCCAGCTTGACGTCAAGTTGCAACCACTACTTTTCAAAAATTCCAAATAATATATCTATCTCTTAATTATGTTCTAATTTTGTATCACATACATAATATTGTACTCGATTATAAAGATTAAAAAGCGAGTTTCAATTATGCATTTCCCCCGTACATTTACGATTTTTTTAAAGCCCATTTTTAATCATATATCAACATTGAATTTTATACTATAGTTTGACACTAGAGAGAGCTTTACCGTGTATTAATTTCAAAATTTTATCTGGTCCCCCATCAGAGATATTAAAGTACAATAACGTGAATATTGCGAGCAGCTTTAAAGAAAAGTGTCCACCATGCCACTTTCCATTGCCAGAAACTCAAAATCAACTAGCCAATAATTATCTACAAATTATATACTAATTTTGTATCACAATAATTAATTTTTGCTTGATTATAAACAATTAAAAAACGATATTTAATTATGTACTTTTCGCATAAAATTAAGAGGTTTTTTAAAACCCATTTCAAATCAAATAAAAAATTAAAATTTTTTACTACAGTTTGTTATCGAAGTGATCTTTAACTTGTATATTTTCTTTGGTCTCCAATAGAGATATTGAAGTCCAAAAATTGGGAAATATTGCGTGAAACTTAAAAGAAAAGTGTCCGCAAAGACACTTCCCTTTGTCAGATACACAAAATCAATTTGCACATAATTATCTACTAATTTTTTATCACAATAAGTATTTTGTGCTCGATTATAAACAATTAAAAAATGGGTTTCAATTATGCACTTTTTGCGTAAAATTTCGATTTTTTAAAAATCCATTTCTAATCAGATCTCAAATATGAAATTTACACAAATGTTTTGTACTAGAGTGATCTTTGTAGGGTAATAATTTCAAAATTTTATCAGGTCCCCCATCAGAGATAAATAAGTCCAAAAACGGAAAGTATTGTGGCAAGCATGAAAGAAAAGTGTCCGCCATGACATTTGCCTTTGTCAGAAACTCAAAAACAACAAGCCTATAATTATCTACAAATTATGTACTAATTTTGTGCCACAATAAATAATTTTTTACTTGATTATAAACAATTAAAAAGTGGGTTTCCTTTATGCACTTTTTGCGTAAATTTACTCTTTATTAAAACCCATTTCTGTTTATATCTCAAATATGAAATTTATACTTTAGTTTGGTAAGAAACCGATCTTTGATTTGAAATAATACCAACATTTTATCTGATCCCCAACAGAGATACTAAAGTCCAGAAAATGGGAAATCTTGCATGCAGCATAAAAGAAAAGTGTCCAACATGACACTTCCCTTTGTCAGAAACACAAAATAAACTAGCCCATTAATATCTACTAATTATATACTAATTTTGTACGACAACAAATAATTTTTTGCTCGATTACAAACAAAAAACGGGTTTCTATTATGCACTTTTCGTGTAAATTAACGATGTTTTTAAAAATTTCGAATCAGATCTGAAAGTTGAAATTTATACTATGGTTTAGTACTAGTAATCTTTAACGTGCAATAATGTCAAAATTTCTTTGGTCATTTCGAGAAACTTCAATTGACATGATTAAAGCACATCATCAAATCAATGTCATCGAATAAGGTTCGTTTGACACTAACATTACTAAAAATTTAATTAAAAAATTAGAAGCCGTTTTTGAGAAAAGCTTGCTTTTGTTATTTTTAAAAAATATTAAATATTTCACGCACTATTGCAGGACTACTACTAAACGTTTCAAAAAATGTACTTGACCTTAATATAAGAACTATTTGCGGACAAACAGTTTCATTTGTAGGAAAAATCTCTATCTTCAATTTTATTGTTGTAGGTAGACGACGAAAAAAACGCAATTTGTAATTTTTTGCAAATTGCAATTTGCTTTTGAAATTTTGGAAAATTCAGAGTCAACCGCGAAAGTCTGACCTATGATACATTTAGAAGTGTATTATACTCTATACTTAGAAGAAATTTAAAGTAAAATATTGGAGATGTTTTTGCGAAAATTTTGAAAATATTCGGGTGCTTCGTGTAAAGTCCCTCCAAAATTAATGAATTGTTTTTAAAACAGCACATCTGCGATTCAGGCCAGATGGACTGTAATTTCTTCAATTTGGAAAAAATACTATGCATAGTTTACACGCTCCTGTTGTTCACATACACCGGACGGACTGACGGACGGACATTTTGTTTTCAATTGGTTGTCTGGCATCAAGGACCCGCAAATCGCGATTCTTGCCTACACCACGTGATAGAGGATTTTGTTCTCTTAATTTAGTCACTGACTTTATGCACTTTGTCGTTACCAATGCTCGGCACGGTATACACGATAATACATGGAAGCAGGCAAGGAGGAGGAACAGACTGTATTGTACCAGTCCACACCAAGGAAATCGAAAACTTTACTACGAGAAAGTCTGTGTCATTCTGTGGCACCTCTAGTCTGTTATATTTTTTAACTAAGACCAAATGTTTTAATGTAATGTATTTAACTTATTCATGTTCAATATATTTAGTCGTTCCATTAGTGAAATAGCTTGAAGTTTTACTGAACGTTCACCAATTTCATTATATTAATTCACTGTTTATATGCTATTGATGTAGTTACGGAACTTGTGATCTACTACATTTTTGATAATGTTTCATGGCAGACTGAAAATACCTTGGCCATGTTTGTGTTTTGGTGTCTTAATTAAGCGATGTTTATTCTTTTCTGAATTCTGATTGGTAATTGTGAAGTTTTAATTGCACGGTCAAATATTAATTACAGGCTTCCTATTAACTTAGAGATAATACACAATTGTTCATGAAATTAATAAGCATATTTAGTTAACTAAACGAGAAAAGAACTAATTGTGTGCAAAAAATTACAATGAATAGAAAAAATAACTATCTTCAATATTGTCGTTTTAGAAAGACACCCTAAAACATTTTCGTAATTTTCTAAAATTCAGAGTTAACAGAACGGCTGTTGATGTGAGGGGCGCGGCGTGCATGGGACGGAGTGAGAGAGCTGAGGACCACCGTCCAGTCACCGGAATGGCGCGCGATCTTTTATTCAGAGTTAACAGAACGGCTGTTGATGTGAGGGGCGCGGCGTGCATGGGACGGAGTGAGAGAGCTGTAGAACCACCGTCCAGTCACCGGAATGGCGCGCGATCTTTTATTCAGTTAACAGAACGGCTGTTGATGTGAGGGGCGCGGCGTGCATGGGACGGAGTGAGAGAGCTGGAGAACCACCGTCCAGTCACCGGAATGGCGCGCGATCTTTTATTCAGAGTTAACAGAACGGCTGTTGATGTGAGGGCTCGGCGTGCATGGGACGGAGTGAGAGAGCTGTAGAACCACCGTCCAGTCACCGGAATCGCTCGCGATCTTTTATTCAGAGTTAACAGAACGGCTGTTGATGTGAGGGCGCGGCGTGCATGGGACGGAGTGAGAGAGCTGTAGAACCACCGTCCAGTCACCGGAATGGCGCGCGATCTTTTATTCAGAGTTAACAGAACGGCTGTTGATGTGAGGGGCGCGGCGTGCATGGGACGGAGTGAGAGAGCTGTAGGACCACCGTCCAGTCACCGGAATGGCGCGCGATCTTTTATTCAGAGTTAACAGAACGGCTGTTGATGTGAGGGGCGCGGCGTTTTATTCAGAGTTAACAGAACGCTGTTGATGTGAGGGGCGCGGCGTGCATGGGACGGAGTGAGAGAGCTGTAGAACCACCGTCCAGTCACCGGAATGGCGCGCGATCTTTTATTCGAGTTAACAGAACGGCTGTTGATGTGGGGCCGCCAGTCCCGGAAGGCGCGCGATCTTTTATTCAGTTAACAAACGGCGTTGATGTGAGGGGCGCGGGGCAGGGTTTTTTGGGGGGGGGACGGAGTGAGAGAGCTGTAGAACCACCGTCCAGTCACCGGAATGGCGCGCGATCTTTATTCAGAGTTAACAGAACGGCTGTTGATGTGAGGGGCGCGGCGTGCATGGGACGGAGTGAGAGAGACCACCGTCCAGTCACCGGAATGGCGCGCGATCTTTTATTCAGTTAACAGAACGGCTGTTGATGTGAGGGGCGCGGCGTGCATGGGACGGAGTGAGAGAGCTGTAGAACCACCGTCCAGTCACCGGAATGGCGCGCGGGGCTACAGAAGTTGGGTGGTTGGTGTTGGCGCAGGTGCTGTCGAAGGCGCTCGCCCTCATGCACGAGGAAGGCGAGGACGAGGAGAGCGTGGTGTACACGGTGATGAATCCCAAGGCCATCACCATGGGACAGCTCTTCGGGGAGTTCGATCCCGTCTCCTACGTGTGGTCGGACGGTGTCCTCGCCAAGACATTCCGGTAAGTGGAAAGGAATACACAAGCAAAATGTGTACATTTGCCTACCTATTACCAACGTCCAAAGCCCGCAAATAAGATCAATCAATTACTTTTTATACAGAACATTAAAATACCGTACGGGTTTGAGTATAGTTCGTAAGCTTACTACAATTGTTACTTGTTAGATAGCTTTTCACACGATCAACAGGAAGTTGTCCTTGGAATCCTTGGTATCCCTATTCTTGGTTTCTTGCTTATCATTAAAATAAATTTAAAATATTCCAGAATGTCTTCAACGATTTGGTCTTAATAGGATTGAATATTTCCCATAAAATTAATACGCGGTCGCGACTTTCCCTCTCTGTGTTTTGTGTGAAACGCCTACTCGCGACTCTCTATTTTCAGCTACTTACCGAAAAATCCTCCCGTCTATGGAGCTACCCTAATATATACTCCCTCAAAACACGGAGTCTATTTTAATTCAAACTCCAACTGCTACATTAAGGGGAGTATGTAGAGCCTATACTGATAATGTTAAATCTTCGAACATAGGGTGCACTTTTCTCAAGAAAAATTAAAATTACATCTTTGTTATTTTACAGCAGTTAGTCTGATGATTTTTCTAAACGGTAAACATTTTTTCTTACATTAACGCTTTTCATTTAAAAGTTATGATTTGTTTGCCACGTGTGATTTTTTAATAAAAAATATGTTTCTAATTTCTTTGAAGGATTATTTTACATAAAATTAAGATTTTACATAAGATTTTCATAAAATCTATCAAAAAGAACACATCAGTTGTGTGCGACAGAATGTTTTAGAAATGTTATCTTAAATGTTTCTGAAAGTAAATGCATCAATATCAACTGGAAATAAATGGGCGGCAAATTGCCTTCAAAGTGAACAGTTGCACCCTCTTATCACTACGATAGACGTTCATGAAATCTGTCTCCTACTCTTACCTTTTCTTCTTGAAGTGTCTCTTCTTTATTCTTGCCTGTTTGCTACGATCTTCCCTGCTTTATCAGCTTTTTTCACTCGAAACGTAACTCTTTACTCAGAATTGCAAGAGTATTTTCATAAACAGATGCGCGTTGACGTACGCCATGACAGAAGGCATAGAAAATGTATATACTCGAGAAAAAGGCTTTTAAATTTAAGATACGGCAAACGGCGACAACAGCTATATTCAGCCTCTTTGAAACTACAAAAATTGAAAAACAAAATGTTTTTCAAATTTTAGTCAAAATTCTACTACATACTTCCTTTAATACAATATGCAATTCCGATTCCATTCTACTATTTTAACAATACCAAGTTATCGAACTAATTATAAATTCCCGCCTCAGTATCATTTCAATAACACCCCAGCCTATGCTGAAAATCCGTTCACAACTCGCCAACCACTATTTTAACAATACCAAGTTATCGAACTAATTATAAATTCCCGCCTCAGTATCATTTCAATAACACCCCAGCCTATGCTGAAAATCCGTTCACAACTCACCAACCACTATTTTAACAATACCAAGTTATCGAACTAATTATAAATTCCCGCCTCACTATCATTTCAATAACACCCCAGCCTATGCTGAAAATCCGTTCACAACTCACCAACCACTATTTTAACAATACCAAGTTATCGAACTAATTATAAATTCCCGCCTCACTATCATTTCAATAACACCCCAGCCTACGCTGAAAATCCGTTCACAACTCACCAACCACTATTTTAACAATACCAAGTTATCGAACTAATTATAAATTCCCGCCTCACTATCATTTCAATAACACCCCAGCCTATGCTGAAAATCCGTTCACAACTCACCAACCACTATTTTAACAATACCGTTATCGAACTAATTATAAATTCCCGCCTCACTATCATTTCAATAACACCCCAGCCTATGCTGAAAATCCGTTCACAACTCACCAACCACTATTTTAACAATACCAAGTTATCGAACTAATTATAAATTCCCGCCTCAGTATCATTTCAATAACACCCCAGCCTATGCTGAAAATCCGTTCACAACTCACCAACCACTATTTTAACAATACCAAGTTATCGAACTAATTATAAATTCCGCCTCACTATCATTTCAATAACACCCCAGCCTATGCTGAAAATCCGTTCACAACTCACCAGTATCGAACTAATTATAAATTCCGCCTCATATCATTTCAATAACACCCCAGCCTATGCTGAAAATCCGTTCACAACTCACCAACCACTATTTTAACAATACCAAGTTATCGAACTAATTATAAATTCCCGCCTCACTATCATTTCAATAACACCCCAGCCTATGCTGAAAATCCGTTCACAACTCACCAACCACTATTTTAACAATACCAAGTTATCGAACTAATTATAAATTCCCGCCTCACTATCATTTCAATAACACCCCAGCCTATGCTGAAAATCCGTTCACAACTCACCAACCACTATTTTAACAATACCAAGTTATCGAACTAATTATAAATTCCCGCCTCACTATCATTTCAATAACACCCCAGCCTATGCTGAAAATCCGTTCACAACTCACCAACCACTATTTTAACAATACCAAGTTATCGAACTAATTATAAATTCCCGCCTCACTATCATTTCAATAACACCCCAGCCTATGCTGAAAATCCGTTCACAACTCACCAACCACTATTTTAACAATACCAAGTTATCGAAAAACCGCCTCACTATCATTTCAATAACCCCCAGCCTATGCTGAAAATCCGTTCACAACTCACCAACCACTATTTTAACAATACCAAGTTATCGAACTAATTATAAATTCCGCCTCACTATCATTTCAATAACACCCCAGCCTATGCTGAAAATCCGTTCACAACTCACCAACCACTTACGTGTGTATGCTTCTAAAGCTTTTCAGGGAGTGAATCCTTGCGCCCTTCTACAAGATCACCGCTTCCAATGCCCTCTACACACCTTTTTCATGTAATGTTCTCGGGGCCGTGTCCATCTGCACTGCGCTATGACACCTAGCATCGGATATTACACTTTGTTGATCGGTTGTCTTAACTACGCGTATTCTTTGACTTATGAGTTTGTAAACAATGCCATTATTACTAACGTTAGATGCCAATTGTATCAATCAAACTAAACCCTGGGTTCTCGGCTTACCACATTACATTTCTGATAAGCAAATCTAGCGATCCTAAGACTCCGAGAAACTATCGACCTATCACTTATCTCTTTACAGTATATAAGATTTTTCATCTGTGTTAGCTAGTATGCTGAATACGCATCTTCGAATCGATACCTCGTTCGTGGCTTCCCTAATGTCTTTCACCTCTACAAAGTAAATTCCCAGTATGTGAATCTAATATCCAACACTGCATGGCATCATGGCGTACAAAGATAAAAGTGTCGTTTTTTGGAGGCAGCTATACCACCAATGAACTGTTCTAGGTTACTTCGTCAGAAATGATGTGTGTATGTATGTGAGAAATACAGACGAGAGGAAGAGGAAGATAGGGAGTCAGTTTGGAGGAGAGGAGAGAGGAGAGAGAAGGAGACACGAAGGGGAAGGATGAGAGAAGTGAGGAGAGGGAGAGAGTAGAGAGAAGAGAGAGAGGAGAGAAGGAGATCGGGGGAGAGAGATTGTGAGTAAAAGCGAGAGAGCGTTTGAGTGAGAGAGAGCGAAAGACAGAGATAGATGTAGAGACAGAATGAGAGAGAGCGAGTGCGAGAGAGAGCGAGAGAGAGAGACAGACAGACAGACAGGCAGACAGAGAGGGATCGAAAATGAGAGAAGAGTTTGATTCCGATACGATGATAGGTGTTAAACTTGTGTTAGAAAGTCTTAGGCAAAGTATTAAGCAACCGCTGAGTTGATGAATGTAAAGTTTCAAGAGGCTTGCTAGATATGTAAAGAAAATTAAAATCAAACATGAAGTTTAGGTGGCAATTAAGGCACGTTGTGACTGTAGAACGTATTTTTCATATGGCAGGAAGAATATGTGTTTTATATATTTACTACAATCTGAAAAGTGGCCTTTCATATCATATAATAGCAAGTTGATATGATACAACGCGGGTCAATGAAATTAAATGTCCTCAAAGTTAGTAGAGGATTAGCATGATGGGGAAGACTTGACTTATGGTTTCATGAAACATCTTTCTCAACAACTATTAATGCGAGTAGCTGAGTGATGTAGTCTTGCAAGAGCCACTTCATTTAATCCCTACAATATGAATAGGTTTTTAAACAATTCGGAGACACTTTTGAAAAAACATCCAGAACTCCTTGATCGATGTCGCATATATCTCATAGAAAGATTAAACTGAAACCGGTTAAAAGCCCTCAAAATTCATTTCACAAAAAATGAAAGTAATTTGTGTAAACGTACACGCAAGAGTGTCATAATGCCTAATGGCATAAAATAACAAGATCTACATTCCATTTCTAATACACAACTTTTTCAGTGAGACTCAAACTGTCTCATGCTGCACAACTAGTGCGGCAGGTTCAAAACTTTTCACAACTTGATCATTTAAAGATCAATTTAAAAAAAATGTATGGGGTCGACCGTACATTACGTAACGGTTAGTAGCATGTGTGTGTGGGGGGGGGAGGGGCTGAGGTAGAGAGAGGGGGCATTCAAAATTGTCAAAATTCGCGTTTGGTGACTTCGGACGCGCCCGGGCGTGTGTATGTGTGTGTGTGTGGGGGGAGGGGCTGAGGTAGGAGAGAGGGGGCATTCAAAATTGTCCAAATTTGCGTTTGGTGACTTCGGGCGCGCCCGGGCGTGTGTGTGTGTGTGTGTGGGGGCATTCAAAATTGTCAAAATTCGCGTTTGGTGACTTCTGACGCGCCCGGGCGTGTGTGTGTGTGTGTGTGTGTGTGAGGGGTCTGAGGTGGAGAAAGGGGCATTCAAAATTGTCCAAATTTGCGTTTGGTAACTTGGCGCGCCTGGGCGTGTGTGTGTGTGTGTGTGAGGAGGGTCTGAGGTAGAGAGAGGGGGCATTCAAAATTGTCAAAATTCGCGTTTGGTGACTTCGGACGCGCCCGGGCGTGTGTGTGTGTGTGGGGGGCTTCAAAATTGTCAAATTGCGTTTGGTACTTGGCGCGCCCGGGCGTGTGTGTGTGTGTGGGGGGGGCTGAGGTAGAGAGAGAGGGCATTCAAAATTGTCCAAATTTGCGTTTGGTAACTTCGGGCGCGCCCGGGCGTGTGTATGTGTGTGGGGGGGGAGTGTCTGAGGGGGCATTGCAAGTGTGCGTTTGGTGCCCTGCCGTCGCAGCACGTACGCGTACACGGACACGCCGCAGCGCAAGTGGGTGATCTTTGACGGACCCGTCGACGCCGTGTGGATCGAGAACATGAACACGGTGCTGGACGACAACAAGAAGCTGTGCCTCACCTCCGGCGACATCATCCAGATGACCAACGCCATGTCCATGATTTTCGAGGTCATGGACCTCGCGCAGGTAACGCACCTCCATTCCACAAGAGCACAGGCTTTTGCGCATTATTCCTAACTTTTGACATTTTCGGAAAATAGTGTGTTCGAGAGACCTGCTTTATTATTTTATCTGCCCCTCACTTTAGCAGTGAAAATATTTTAATGAAAAAAATGGAGGAATTTTAGAGAAAATGTTTTGTTATGATTTTCATTAATTTTAAGTAGATATTTACGATAATATAATAATGCATGAAATTATGAAATATATTATTTTCCAGCCAAAACATTAGTTTTTTTTAAGATAATATTATATGACTTTTAATACCGGTATAAAATGATTTTTAAAACCGGTTTCATTTAAGACAAACATCTCCAATTGCAAATTTGTAGTTTTGAAATTTTCGAAAGAGCGGAGTTCGATGGAATTGGCACCAGACCCGATTTTTTTAAGGAGAAACTTGAAAGAAAAATATTGCAAACGTCCTCACTTCGTTTCACCAACCGATTTAATCGTGATTAGTTGTTGACATAAATTTTCGAAGACCCAGCCTGACAATTGTTAAACATCTATTGGAGGAATTCTCGGTTTCAAGGGAGTTCCGTTTCAATTTTTACTGATAACAGTGACGTAGTATTCTTTTTTTAAAATAATGATTCGAGAAATTTTCAAAAACAACCAAACGTATTCTGCACGAAGTTTACAGAGTATAGTCATAAACAGAAATAAACTACACATAAACACAAATAAAACGTTACATACACATTTTAATTAATTACTTACACTTAAAAATTAATTACAAACCCATTTGCATTAATCTTGAACTACTAAATCAAAGAGTATGTCCTTGTTAATATGAAATAACATTAGTTTGATATTTTAATACCAGCGCGTTCTCCAAATTTATTCAGATTGCCAACGAGAGTGGTGGAACGAGTACTTTATCTTGAACGCAAGATACTGTCAACTTTCACCTTAAAACTCATCTCACCGTACTGCACGTTCGTTCACTCACAACATTTTCACACTGTATACTTCATTTAGTTATTATTTCCTGACATATTCAGAGTAGATCTTACTTCTGACAGCAGTTCTTACATCGGGATGGCTTCTTATGTTCCCGTTACCACCGCGATCAGTCGGCTCTCCACTCCAGACTAGTCCTATTTGAGAAGAACACTTTTCCAGTAATTCTCCAATTGCTATAAATGGTGTTAGTGAGTTCTATTTCACTGAGAGAAAATACTCCAATGCAAACGCGCAATCGGTTGCTAAAATGTGGGAGACTGTGCTGAAATGTGAAATCGGGTTAGTGAAATGTGGTTACTCAAAGGTTAAATGAACCCTTTTTTATTTAAATTACAAGCTTAATACATTTCCCAACCCGACGATATAGTACTTTCAAGTCCCAATTAGTTGTTTCTTATGAACTATTCACGAACTTCGCTTTGTAACATGAATTATCAGATAGTTAATGTTTCAGTCTATAATGGAATTAGCAGACCAAGAACCGGCCTTCTTATCTGCTGCTTCGACAGCTGCTCAATATTCATCTCTCCTGCAAGCTTCCGTTCTACGAGTTTTTTTCCATGTGGAGTACCAAAACGATGACATCCGCCTGATAGTCATAAAATAGGAATCGGAAATAAAATGGTTTCCCTTTTCTATTTGTCACCCATTATTCCCAAACCAATTTAAAATAGAACATAATGCGTACTTACTTAAAAATGCATTTTACACATTTTGTATTGTGTATCACTGCCGTTTTTCTGACCGGAAAGTCTTGCAATTCGAGTCTCGATGGATTTTCGAAACTAGATCGATTTCAGTCGTCGTCTGGTGGAGAATTTTGGCGGTTGGCGGTAGGTGTGGTCGGTAAGTTTCCATTGTTTCAGCCATCAATGCCAGGCGAATTAGCAGTAAACTAATAAAGTGACCTTGGACCGAGCGTGATCTTTCCTTCCTCTTCTTTGCCTACCCTCACCCTTTACACAAATTTGCATGCCTTACACCAGCTCTCATCTCGGGAGCTTAGAGCACGCCTCCTCGGCTGGGGCGGTGCTCCGCTGGAGGGAGGTAGTGGATGAGGAGGCGTGTAGGACATCACGGTCCAGCGACGGCGGAACGTCATCACCGCCATGATTAAAAACCTGCACGACACTTACGGGACTAACGACCTTTTCAGTTGATGCGGCCGGAAACGCGAAATCGGTGGCGTAGGCGCAAAACAGTTCTCCATTCAGGAGAAGCAACGTCTACTCCTCCTCCTCCATCATCATCACTAGAGCATTCACTACCACTCGCGCAACTTTTCTTGAACGATAGATTGACGAAATGCGGGCGGAGTGGGGGTATTAGTTACAAAGACAGCCACTAGAGTATTTTCAGTAATGCCAACCTTTGGTAGATGAAACTCAAACCCGCTATGTGTGCGGGCAGGTCATCGCTCTGGGTAGGCAACAGCAGGGACAGTACATAGGAGTTTTAGGTGCCTTCCTTGAAGGTCCTGCCCTTGACCTGCCTCAGATATTTCTTTAGATAATGGTAATAAAGCTGAACAGAAGTTCTCGACTATAAAAGCAACTAGCTTTGACTAGCTTCTGTTTCGTGCCAACGAAGTTTTACTGCTGGGAATGTTGTCATCAGTGCTCGCTGCGATCTTTTGCCTTCAGCTGTTTATGGCTTCAGGGAGGGGGAAGCAACGTCATCGGTCAAGAAAAGGTGCGCGCATGGTACACTTACAGGGCTAATTCTTCTGAGATGGTCCATTTCTATTGCTTTCAATTTTTCTTTGTTCTTTTGAGTTAATTCCCAACTTTCACTTCCATATGTTGTTATAGGTTCTATAATGGACTTATACATCATCAATTTAACTTTCCATCCTATTTTTGGGGACCAAAGTATCGCGTTTAATTTTGAGATTGCCGTTCTTCCTTTAGTTGCTCGATGCTGGATTTCTCGATCACATTTTCCATCCTGTGTTAAGATGCTGCCCAGATACTTAAACTCTTTACAAACCTTGATCTGATGGCCCTCAATATTAAGATTTCCGGCATCTTCTCCACAGCTCAAGTATTCTGATTTTTCAAAATTTATTTTTAAACCCCATTTTGTATATTCTTCGAATAATTTTCTAGTCATAAAGGAAATATCTTCCTCATCTCCAGCTATGAGCACCTGATCATCAGCAAACAAAGTGTATATATACATTTTTTTTCTATCTCAATACCCATACCTGCACATTTCCTGCACCACAACTTCAGTGCTTTCTGAATATAAATCTTAAATAATGTTGGAGAAAGGCAGCAACCTTGTCTCAAACCTTTCGTAATTCTGAAAGGTTCCATTGTGATCTCTTTCCCCACTTTAATCAAACATTTCGATGATTTATATATATTAAATATACTTCTCACGTATATTTTGTTAATTGTGCTTTGGTACAATACTTCAAATAATTTCTTATGTGGGACCGTGTCGTATGCTTTTTCTAGATCAATAAACACTAAGTGGCTATTCATATTTTTTTCCAATCTCTTTCCAACCATCTGTCTTAAAGAAAAAATGTTGTCATTGCATGACCTCCCTTTACAGAAGCCGCTTTGTTCTTCCATATCAATTATAGTCTCCTCTATTCTTGATTTCAGAATTCGACCATACAACCTACCAATCGAGCATATAACACTTATTCCACGATAGTTGCCACATAGTTTCTTACTCCCTTTCTTATGAATAGGACTGAGATATGCTATGTTCCATTCATACGGAACTTCTTCACCGCCGAGCATACATTTATTGAACAGTTTGCTCAGCCACTCCCACAGAACAATTGGCCCATATTTCACCAATTCTATCGGTATGTTTCCAGGTCCTGGAGATTTTCCATTTTTCATATCTATAACGGCTCTTCGTACTTCTTCGACAGTTATTGGGTTGGTATGTCCTATATCGACCTCTCCTTGAAACTCATAATCTGTTCCTTGATATTCGATTCTGTCTTCCATTAGGAGAGATTTAAAGTGTCTTTCCCATTCATTAAAGTTGATAATAGGGAAGTTGGCTCCTTCTTTAGTTTCCTTTCTCAAGTTTTTTATGGTTTTCCATGCTTCGGTGATTTTTGTGCCACCAAAACATCTATCTATCTTTTCACATTTCCTCTCCCATTTCATTTTTCCTTTTGTAGATATCTCTCTTAACTTCTCTATTCATTCTAGCATACAATTTTCTGTCTTCTTGGTCTCTCGTCCTTAACCAATTATTATACAGAATACGGCAGACATCCTCAGTGGCGATGTGGTCTCGGACGAAGAATCCTCCTTGAAGGTTCCCCGGTGACTGACGGAAGTGCCCGGTCCAGGGCTAATTGCCACTTGGAATGGCGTGTCCATTGACGGAGTGTCTGCCGCGCGCAGGCGTCGCCGGCCACCGTTTCGCGGTGCGGGATGATCTACATGGAGCCCGCGAGCCTGGGCTGGCGGCCGCTGGCGGACAGCTGGGTGGCGGCGGGCGACCCGGTCTACATGGACATCGACAACCGGCGCAAGCTGGTGCGCGACATGATGGAGTGGCTGGTGGACCCGTGCCTCGAGTTCGTGCGCCTGCAGTGCACCGAGATCGTCTCGCCAGGCACGGCCACGCTCGTCAGGTACCATCCCTCTAAAACAAACGATGTTTACAAACATCGACGTTCAAGATAAAAAAACATATCCTGTGAATGTAATACATCCTCTAAAACAAACGATGTTTACAAACATCGACGTTCAAGATAAAAACATATCCAATGTATACATCACTCTAAAACTATCAATGGTTCAAAATGAAAAAACGTGTTAATACATCACTAAAACAATTTCCAAACGATGTTCAAAATGAAAATATAGTTCCAGTAATACATCACTCTAAAACAATGGATGTTTCCAAACAAATAAAATATTATATCAAAACAATAGATGCGTCCGAACTTCTAGCTTCAAAATCAAAATATCAGTTTATAAAAAACATCGGTTACAATAAATCGAAATTAAAAAATCAAAGTAAAAGTTTTTAAAATATCTTTTCTTTGAAAACGGAAATATTGATGTCGCACGGGCTGACTCAGGAGAAGTTTGAGGGAGAGGAATGAAATTCTACTGTGTTAAGACATTCAGGGCGCTGCTTTTTTACCCTGAAATAGATGCTCGGCAATGCCGTGAACTCAAATTTTTGGCATTATGCTTTTGCTTTGGTTAGTCATTTTTCGGGTGCAGTCTGCAAAGGAGGTGCTGCAGGAGGTTGAATGTGTATAAACCGTTAAGTACAACACGATGTGCAAAATTTAATTGTCAGAACAACGAAGTGAAGAGCGGGATGGTGAGCATAGTGAATTGTTGCCGACATTTTGCTGCTGTCAGTCTCTGTCAAATTGAAAGAACACCATATGAACTCCAACTAAGAAGAACAAAATAAGATACTGGTATTGTTACTATTAACCTCCCTGAAACATAATTTGCAACTTTTTTCGATGCTAAAATTTTTTTGCGAATGCTAATTTTTTTAAAAACAAATTCACAGATTTTAAATTCGCCTGTACATTTATAAATAAGCCACCAAGATAAATGATTTAAATATAATTTTAAAGCTTCCATTAGGTTGTTAAAATGTATTTCAAACAAATAACTCCAACTTTCTGCAACATTAAATTAATATGCTGAAAATGCACACTATTTGGGACAAAAACGTTCTCAAAGGGGTAGGACGTGAATGAGTCAGGTGTGGCTCAGGTATGTCAGAGCGTTCAATAACATGCTGAACGGAGTTGCATGTCCGTGCGTTCACGAGCGTGTTACAAGCACAGAGAGAAAGAGAGAACGTGAGTGTATTAGCGAGAGAAATTCCGAGGGCATTGAGGTGTGGTTATGTGCGGAGCCTGGCGTTCATGAGCACGGTAGACACAAAGAAAGCGCGAGAGAGTAAGAGAGCAAAAAAGAGGGAAAGAAAGAGAGGGGGAAGAGAAAAAAACGAAAGAGAAAGAAAGACAGAAAAGAAAGAAAGCAGAAAGAGAAAGAAAGTCAGAAAGAGAAAGGAAGTCAGAAAGAGAAAGGAAGTCAGAAAGAGAAAGAAAGTCAGAAAGAGAAAAAAGAAAGGAAAAAAAAAAAAAAAAAAAAAAAAGAAAAAAAAAAGAGAGGGAAAGAGAAAAAGAAAGAGGAAGGGAGAGAGAGTGGGAGAAAGAGTGACTGAGTGAGAGTGAGAATGAAGTGAGAGTGAAAAACCAAAATTTAAAGGAAATTATGACCATGTATGGTCCGAATGAAGGGAAGTGGAATTAACACAAAAATTCCTACGCATGAAACATTCGTGAAGGTGCTATTTTCTAGGGGAAAAGTCACATGATTCGGAAATATCCACTAATATCAACTATGGGATCTAAGCTGTAGATAAACAATCCAACTTCACTCTATAACAAATATTTATTACAATCATAACTTACAAAACCACAATTTTGACAATATTAAATTCCTCTTGCTGCACAAGTATAAGCTGAAAGAGGAACAATACAGAATTACTAATAGTAAACAATTTTAACACAAATTTGGAAAAATGGAAGCCAACAATTGCCTTTAGAAATGTTTTGTTTACGCAGAAATACTACGTCAAACCTGGATTAGCCAATTATTCCAATTTAGGATTGCAAACGGCTGACGTGAATTTACAACATGACAAAGCGGCAAGCAGCCGAAAATTCTTGTAAACGATTTATGTTTTTAATATGAAATAATAAATAAAATTTTATAATTTGACTGTCTATAAATAAATATTTGGAACTTTTCTAGTCAATCGTTACTAACAGACAGCCTATTGCTATCTTCTATAGACACAAGTTGAATCCAGTTTTTAAATTTAACAGTGAATGTGAGAGGCGGGAATGGCCTGGTTTGTGGCAGGGCGTTCATGAGCATGCTGGAGATGCTGATGAGCGAGGCGATGCTGAAGAACAACGTGGACGCCAAGTCGGAGTGGACAGATTCGCTCAAGAGCTACTTCCGCCAGTGGCTCATGGCCGCCTTCATCTTCAGCGGCGTGTGGACCCTTGGGGGCATGCTGGAGATGAAGTCGAGGGAGAAGTTTGATGCCTTCTACCGCGACATGTGGGACGGTGCGTGCTACTCTGACAATCATTGGGCCACATTTACCTCAAGTGTTCATGAACACTTGTTATCCCAACCATATATTACGACAATGAACATATATTACCCAATTGTCATTGAACCACATGTTACACCAACAATCACTGACCTTACATGTTATTCCAAGTATCACTGAATCTCATATTACCACAACGATCATTGAACGACGTGTTGCGACAACGATCACTGAAACACATTTTACCCCCAACGATCACTGAACTACGTGTTATGTCTCTTATTCGTTTCCAGAGCCCGCCAACTAGATTTTCTGTCAAAAATTCGCCGCTCTCCCCGCAGCACTACAATACTATCTCTACACTGCGTTAGCAGTAACGAGAAAGTAATACAAACCAATTCAGAAGTGTAGGGAAAACACACACTAAACTACACGTTCTATAACACCACATACGTTCTCGCATTATTGAAAATATTTACGTAATATTGAAATATTATAATTTCTGCCTTACTACAATCTCAGTTATAACTAGTGGTGCTAAATCAGCTCATACTTTTCACCCTTAGTAATGGTTAAGTAATACTATTATACCGCAATTCTTGTCTGAATTAACACATCTCATTCATTTTCTTGTAAAACTTCCTACTAATCGTAGAACATTAGGTGGAAAAACTAAATATTTCCGAGCAAATATCGACAACTAAAAACGAAATTTCGACGATTAAAACTGCGTTTCACACAGCTAAATCATGTAACAACATTAAGGCAGAATTACACAGAACAACAACTACCGTCTGGTGGGACGCAATGATCTTGTCGCTTTCCAATCTGACATTCCCTAAAGGTAAACAATGGAGCACGGGAAATTATAGAACGCAAAATTACACTAAACCACTCATAGTTTTTTAAAAAAATGAACATGACCTGTTTTAAAGAACTGATATTTTAGAATAGATTTCATTTATTAAAAGAAATGATAATTGAAATTGTACTTTTGCAACGTTGACTTTTTGTATATTTATAATTTTGTAATTTGTAATATTTTGCACAAGAAAACCTAATTGGGCTAATTTTAATTAAGGTTATTATACATTTACGCTATATGATATAGTGGCCTTATTTATTGACACCGCTTAAACGAAAGCAGGGGAAATTCGAATGTACCATTTACATTTTTTTTTCAATTTTCAATGGAAATGGAACTAGCACCAGTTTCTTTACCATTCCTTCCTACACAAGGGAAAAAATAAAGAAAACTTAGAGCCGTTTCTGAGACAATAATTGTTTAAAATTTACAAATGGTTTCTATTTGACGGCAAATTACACAAAAAATACTCATATTTTCGAAAAATTGAACCTGATCTTTTTTGAAGAACTGTTTTTGATGAACACATTTAATTAAAAAAAGGTTTCTTCATAATTGTAGGGATAGGAAGTCTCGGAATTTTTATAATTTTTGCATTTTTCGAAGAATTAGGGAATTCAATGAACATGAGACCTTCGCCATTCTCTTAAGCGTCCTTAATGCTATACGAGGTCAAAATTTAATCAAAATATTTGGTGACGTTTTTGTGAAAAAAAAGGGTGCACACCAAATGGATAATTGCCTACATTTCAGGCAAAATGACAGAAAAATACTAACTTTTTCGAAAAATTGTACATGACATTATTTCCAAATCTGTATTTAAAGAACAAACTTACTTGAGGAAAAATCTGTTTTGATTATTTTATTTGTAGGAACACGAAAACAATGAACTTTTGCAATTTTCGAAAAATGAGGTATTTCAACTTAAATGTCCTTCACACTATTCAACAACAAAATTTAATCAAAATTTTTGTCGCAAATTTTGAAATGTTCCAAGGAGTTCATTTAAGTAAGCATAAATATTAAAAAATCGGTTTCATATTCAAGGGAGCGCTATATGAGTCCGATCTACAGAAGAAAATAAATTTTGGAGAAAAGCGACTGAAAGGTTTAGCCGCTACTATTTTTCCGGCGGCGTGAAATAAACTTTTCCGAACGGCGACAATTGAAATAATCATTAGTGGTGCTACAGAATGGCGGAGACGTTCTCCTAGGAAAGTTTTCTAATTTGTGTGGTGTGGACATATTTTACTGTCTTGTTCCATTCTCTTGCCAGCAGTCATAATTGCTGCCCAAAGTAATTTTTTTAAATTTTCTTGTTTTTTCGGTTTATTAATAGTAGAACCGAAATATTAATTTCAGAACATTAAAGAAAATAATTATCAAACTAAATAGCAATTTTCATTTTAAAATTTTGAGCCGTGTTTATGAAAGTGAAATTTAGCGTCACTATAATTGCGAACTTTTCGAATAGTTTTAAAAATTTTTAAGTTATTTAAGCACTTAAACAACAGTGTTTACAAATTGCTGGAAATGTGCATATTTACGGCGAATATACATTACAAATTTTTGAGCACACTTTCACAGAAAACTGTAGAGTTTTCGAGAAAATTTATGACATTTTTCGACCCATATGTAATGTGAGGCACATGTAACAAATAATTATAAATATTATAATGAGAACAAATTACCGCTAAAGTAAATATTAGTGATGTGAGAAAGAGGTAAAAAATACATTGTAATTTTTGAAAAACAAAACCATACAATAATATGGTGTTTACATCGTCTGGTATAGTGCATTTAGCGCTACCCGTACCAAAAGTTTGAAGAAATTGGAGGATTTTTCGAGAAAATCTTGTTTTTGTAATTTTTTATATTGTACAAATTGCACGCAATATTGCGCAAAAACTACTAAAATCTTGAGGCAAATGTACGAGACCTTAATGAAAAATTTCATTTGATAAAACAATCCTAATCTTAATTTTTGTAGTTGTAGAAAGACACCGAATTTTTCAAATTTTCGAAAATTCAATGTTAACCGTGAGAATCAGACTTACACCACATGTATAAGTGTAGTTTACTCTATTCTTGCAAGTAATATAAACAAAAAATTTGAAGCCGTTTTTGGGAAAATTTTGAAAATGTGCAGGGGTATTCATGTAAAGTACCCCCACATTTTAAAGAATGTTTTTAAAATTTCAAAGCTTCTACTCGCGCCAGGTCGAGAGACGTTTCCTTAATTTGGAATAAAATCTTTCGTATGGTTGAGGCGCAATTTTTTTTAATCTTCACTTTTAAGGTTGTTAGGAAGACACCCAAAAATTCAAACTTTCGCAATTTTCGAAAATTGTTAGGGTTAACGGTATAAAATCGTAACTATGCCACCTCTATAAGTGAATTTTACTCTATTCTTTCAAGAAATTTAAAGAAAAAATTTACAGCAGTTTTTGAGAAAATTTTTAAAATGTCCGAGGGTCTATAAATAAAGTACCTCCAAATTTTCAGGAATGTTTTTCAAAATTTCAAAGGTTCAAATAGAGCCAGATGAACAGGCATTTCTGCAATTTGGAAAAGATCGTACGCATCGTTTAGGCGGTAGTAGTGGGCAGACAGACAAAACGCCAGACGGAGAGACGAAAATACGGACAGACAGACGGGCCAACGAAAGGGAAGGGGCAGACGGCAGCGAACAGACCGACGGGCAGACGGACGAGGGGTCGGACGGACGGACGGACGGACGGACGGATAGACGAACGGATAGACTGACAGGTAGACGAACGGATAGGCGGACGGACAGGCAGACGGACGGACGGACGGACAGACAGACGGACGGACGGACAGACAGAGACAGACGAGTGGGCGGGCGGACGGACGGACGATCAGGCGTTTCGCTTTCAATTGTTTTTTCGGCATCAAGGACGCAGGAAACAGGTTTCACCACCTTTTTGAGTTTTTTTTTCTTAATTTCGCAACAGTAATTTATTCACTTCATCGTTGTCAGGGCCCAGCAATGAGTTTTTTTTCTGGCGGACATCCGCATTTTTTTCGTTCATCATTACATACCTTTCTGTATAGTGCGTGTATGCGTATGTGTATGCGTACGCAGGGCCGGACGTGAAGGCGCCGCACGGCCTGGGCGAGATCGACATCTCCATCCCGCCCGTGGGCATCTTCCACGACTACTACTACACCTTCCAGGGCAAGGGCGTGTGGAAGTACTGGCCGGAGTGCCTGCGCGAGATCCCCATCGTCGAGTGCATCAACATCGCGGAGATGGTCGTCCCGACGGTAGAGAGCGCCAAGTAAGCCCACTCGGTTCATCACAAACGTAGCATTACACAAACACTTAAAAATGCCCACTGTCTTTACAATCAAACGTTTAACCTGGAAGCATCACATTTTAACCAAGAAAAAGCACCTACAACTTCAAGTAAGAAAACTATACTGGATCCTAGGATACCACTCAAAACTATCACTGGAAAATAAACTATTGCTTTATAAATCCATAATAATTCCAATATGGACCTACGGCATCCATATCTGGGGCACAGCAAGCAAGAGTAATCTCTCTATCATCCAGAGATTTCAGTCCAAGTTCTTAAGAATGATCGCAGCAGCGTCTTGGTTCAACACAAACGCAGGATTACACAAAGACTTAAAAATGCCCACTGTCTTGGAAAGAATAGAATCAATCAGCTCAAACTATCTCGAGCGTCTTGAAAACCATCCAAATCACTTAGCCCTCACCCTCCTTGACAAGAGTGCTGATATCCATCGTCTAACCAGAACCTCACCCATACAACTCCCATACAGATACTCAAGAAGTAACTGAAACATGATCACCACCAAATTATCAATTCCAATTGCTGTCAACCTAAAATAATACTAATAATTGCTTTCTGTTATAGTACGAAGAAGAAGATGAAGAGTACCGATGGGATACCTTCACTACTAATCATACTTGTCATAATAATTCTACAATAGACATCACATTTACTTATTATTTTGTAAAAAAAATAGATTGTAAATTTATCTTAAAATAATAATAAAAAAAAGTAAGCCCACGCCCCAAAGGGAAAACAAAATGAACAAACTGGTGCTGGTCAAACAGCACGTACTCTCTCGCCCTTAGTAACGATTACTTAACATTATATTGTACAATTAGTTCATAATGTTGTCCTTCTTTGCACGAAAAAAGAAAATATTAGACGTGAGTTCGGTAATAATTTCTTATGAGTGCAAAAGAAGTAATATTATAAACGAGTTGCATACGCTATTTTTTTTGTATAACAGTATAAAAGAAACTTAAGGAAGCGAAGTCAATTTGAATGTTAAGTTGTAGTCGCGGATTCGTGTTATGACGTCATGAGTGCTATCTAAGTAACTAATTTTTTTTACAAATGGCAATTAAGTTGAAAATTACGTTTCAAACATTGTGGATTCTTTGCCTAAAGAAATTTTGGAAGAAGCTGCAAAAGCAGGAAATCAATGCTGGATGAATGAAAAAAATGGAAAATTTGTATGCCAGACTGTTGTTCTTTCCTATCTGTCGGAGTAGGTTGGTTAAGTTACTATAATTCGTGTGCTAGAATACAAACGGTAGTTAGTTGCATGATTCTTTAAACATTAAGTCCTCAGCGATTAAAGCGCCTTATGGTGAACATAATCAGAATTAAAGGCAATGTGTAAATGTGTTCATTTAAGAGGATATCCGCAACGTTTTTCGCCGATAATGATGGCGATATTACTGCACTTAAATGTCACGGAGGGTGGCGGTCTTCAAATGTAGCTGAATCTTACATTGAAAAATAAATGAATAAAAAATTTACATTGCAACACGATATTTGTTAGAGCAGAAAGTAAAGAAAAAATAAGCACTTTGGAATTAAATACATCTTCTGGAGTGTCTTTGGCAAATTTATCCAACTGTACTATTAATATTCATATTCATAAAAAATAGATATTTTGTTACAGTTAAATATTACCGAATCACAGCAAGATATAATATTAAAGGAGTAATTATTTAGTAAATTAGATTTTAAAAGTGCAAGTTTTTTCACAATATATTTGATTATACTGCGAACACAGAATCTATTTACATGGCACCACTGCCTTATTTATACTCCAGAACTGATGATAAATGGGGATGTGACTATTGTGTCAGTGCAGACATACATCGTGCAGAAATAGCGATGACGTAATGATTCATGCCATAATATGCCATATTATGAACGATTTTGCTAATGGAAAAAAGGTTCTTCATAACGCTGGTATACAAAAAAATTATATTACCGCTATTTCTGTCCTATGTGTCCGTCCGGGTACACATTTCAGTCAACACTTAGATGCGAATTAGACGCGAAAAATTAATTTATTTAAAGCTAATACATCAACACAAATTCAACAATGCAAAAATCCGATTTCTACGCCCCAAAACAACACTTACAAATGAAGTGAAGGCTTCCGCGGCCAGAGTCATTTTTTTAACTTATAAATGAAAATTTATTCTAGAATTTCAAACAACCGTGTCGTGGCATTCCATTGTTGCAATGCGACGTGATAACTCCTGAAAGATTCCAATAAAAAAGGGTGGGAAAATCGAATTAGCAAACTTACAGTAAACCTGATATTTTTTAAAGAACTGTTTTTTAGAAGAGATTTTTTTAATCTCTGTCATCAACACTGTACTTTTACGATGATAATTTTTTGCGGTTTTCGAAAATACAGAGAGTTGGGTGGAAATAAGACCAGCACCTTCATCGTTCTTTGTTATGTAGGACGACACAAATTAAAGTTATTGAATGAAAGCAGATGACCTTCCTCCTGTGCAAAAACAATGAAAATCTCCTTCAATATTCGTACATAAATCAATAATTATAAATAACTTCTTAATGGAATACCAAAAGAAATAGATAATACGTAACTTTACAATTCTACTGAAAACCTCTCAAATTCCTGTGATTACGGATACCCCTGATAGCTATAGAACAGGGTGGGCACTGACCATACTTTTGGAAGCTACAAATTTATGAAGATATTTTGAAGCGAACCACATTGTTGAGAGATTAACTGTTTGCAAATCACACATTTTTTGTTTTATAAAAAATGGAAGATTATTATTTTGTTATTGTACACATAATATTGCTTTATTGCACAACAATAAATAATATTTTGAGAAGTTTTTTTGTATGCGTATACGTATGTATACGCAGTAACAGAACGTTATGTAATGCTGCGGTAAAACGATTTCGAAACTGAGGCATTGTAAGAGTAGTAAGAAGCATTGCGAAGAAGGCTGGAAGACACGCAGAATAATACAGACACTGAACTTCTGCTTGGCCCTCAGCATCCGAGTACGATGCAGTGAGGGTACATTGAATTACGTTAGCATTGTGTAAGAAAACTTATAGACATGAATACATCGAGTACACGTGAATTAAATGTGAGAAGACTCATCGGGTACGTGATAATCAGGGAGGGTCGAAGAACTGTCGCGGTAGTTTCCGCTTTAGTCTATTGTGGTGAGGATTTTGTTTTCCGATTTTGAAATGTCGGCTGAGGGAATCTGGGGAATTTTGAGATAGAAGCGAGAGGATAGGAAGGAGAAATGGACGGAGATCGGAGTAATGCCGAGTTCGTTGTATAACTGGGAGTTAGGTACAAACCATGGAGATTTAGTGATGGTTCGGAGGAATTTATTTTGGAAAATCTGCATTTTTTGGATGTTCGATTTGCTGGCTGAGGCCCAGATAGGAGAAGCGGAGGATAAAATTAAACGGATCATTGATTGTAATAGGCGAGTAGCGACATGGAGTTGCAAGGATGATGATGTTTTGAGTTTGGGATGTAATTGATGGGTTCTACCTGTTGCCAGGGTTCTTCTGTTTATATATTTGATTTCCAAGCCTCCTGTCAAAAAGTACTCCCAGATATTTGACTGGCTTGTTGTTTGGGAGCCAAGTTATATTTTCTCCTTGATACTTGAGAGGGGGAGGGTTATTTGGTCTAAGGAGCGTGGAGATTTTGGCTTGACTTTTCGCAGGGTTTATCCGGATATGCCATTTCTTGGCCCAGTCGGAGAACTGGAAGGGGTGGTGTTGTGCGGTGTCAATATCACGGTTTGAGGAATATATTGCGGTGTAATCAGCAGACAGTGCAATGGAGGTATGACGGGTGGATGGTATATCAGTTATATAAAGATTAAATAGTGTGGAAGAGAGAACAGATCCTTGGGATACTTCTGCTTTTATGGGAAAAGATAATAAAATATCTCCAGGAAGGTGGACTGAAAAGGTGCAATTGGAAAGGAAGTTTTTGATAATGTGAATAAGGTAGTGGGGAGGAGGTTCTGATGTGAATAATTTTTATATCAGTCTGAATGCCAGACGGTGTCAAAAGCTACATAAAGGAAGATTGCGACTGTGTGTTTCTTTTCATGGAAGGCTTCGAGTATATCCTTGGTTAGTCATAATATTTGGCGATATGTGGAATGTAGTGGTTGAAAACCGAATTGGTGCGGAGGTGTGGCCTGGACTGACCTGAGATGGGAGATTTATAAGGAATATTGTTTTATAAGGAATATTGGGGGGCTCATACACTGAGGCCACAATGAGGTGGGATTGTTTGGTTTGCTGTACTGCAACGCTTATATTTTCAAACGTGAGGTTTGCATATTCAGAGAGATGATAAGGGGAGATATTAGTTTTCGTAAAAATGACTACGCCGCCACTGCTACTATAGAGCGTTCAAGCATGATTGTAGAACAGATCCTTATGAATTATTGCTTTCTCTTTCTAACCAATACAATTTTACATAAAACTCTCTCTTTCTACCGCACTCTATGTTGCCAATTCATGAAGAAGCTCGGAGTTCTTCGATTTGGTCATTCTGTTTCTAACGCAAATATTCAAGATGTTTACTCAACGATAGCTTCAATTCTGTTGATGATAGACAAATGAGTTTTCTACCAGTTATTTCCAGAACTTCTATAAATGTGATGGTTATATTTTAATTGCGTTTCATGGTTTAATTACGAAGAAATTAATTATAAATGATTGCAGTGTGTTTAATTCTACATTTTGACGTCCTTAAATTTTCACCACGCGAGAAACTTTTTTATTATTGAAGAAAAGCACAAACATCCAGCAAATGAAATGTCAAGGGAAGTCCATATTTTGATATTAGACAAACCACATTCCTGTGTGAATCATGGTTCTTGAGTTAGATGGTAATAAAAACCATATTCAATGCGCACGGAACGAACATTTCAAGTCGTTCAGAGATATTTAATACATCTTAGCGATTCTAAACTGGCGATGGAGAAAGGAAAAGTAGAGTATTTGTTTTTGAATTTCACTTATTACTGTGAAATACAAATAAACGTATCTTAAACTAATGGAGCTAAAACAGAACGTACTTTCTCACCTTTAGTCTTGGTTATAGAATACTATTATACCACAATTTATCTCCGAATCAACACATCTCACTCACCATTTTTTGTGAAACTCATTTGAAATCGTACATCATTTGGTGCTAAAATTAAATAGTTGCCAACAATACATTTTTGTTCAAAACTTTAAACGAAAATGTATTTCTGGCATTGAATTCATTGTATAAGATATACGATACTGTAGCAAACAAATGTAAGTAGATCGAAAAAAAATATAATAGTAATGATTAAACACTATTGTATTGTAATATTCTACAAATATATAAAAGTATTAGTTTACATTCGCGAACGAAAGGCACCATCATCGCCTTTTGTTATCAGTGCGGCGTTACAAGTAACAATGACCTCTAATTCGTACGGAATACACATTTTGCCTATTATCATTGTTGATACCACAAGAAAATGAAAATGGATAGAAAAATATAATAATTAAATTTACTATTTTTATATTCATCAAAATTACTTGATTTTAACATGCATAACTCTCCATTTCCAAATCTTATTAAGTAAAGCAACATTTTTTAAAACATTTTACCATTCAACATATCTTTGTTTATTCAAGATTTTTCGTTCAAGTGGTATGCAAGATTATTCGTCAAAGTGGTTGAGAACACGATATTATGATAAAGCGGTTCTCCAAATTTCCCAAGATGATAAATGCCAAATTTTCCAGGAACAATTAAATTCCGAATTTTCCATTGATCATATTGTCTCAGCTTTTCCAATTCTAGCAAAGACCGTATACATGAAAATACACGACAGGGCGTGTAGTTACCTCCATCGTCAGATCTGCAACGCCCTCGAAGTTCCAAACACATGCTCCAAGTGGTCAGACCCGGTGACGCCTGTTGGACTGTGTACAATACTGTGCGCCAAACACATTCAAACTAATCGCACGATAGCGGTTAGCAAACTGAATATTTTTATCCGGGATTTGGAGAAAAAGTCGTATATACTTGTCGATGTGGCAGTGCCGTGCGATCAAAACGTCTTAACCAGGAAAGAAGAGAAACCTTTTATATACAAGAATTTAGAAATTGAAATCAGCTGAATGTGGGGCCTAAAAGCACAGGTCGTCTCGATAGTGCGCTGCTTTTTATTCCGCACATTTTGTGTACGAACTTGGCTAAACTCTCAGGTCATTCAAACGGCTGGAGAGTGCAATGCATTGCTTTATTTTGAATAGCCCACATTTTAGCCCACAAAATATTGTAGAGGCACCGACAACAGAGTCCCTAGGTCGGCTCCTCAAGAAGTTTGTTGCATCCTGGAGAAAACTTTATAATCAACCGACTAATAACATCTCTAATCGAAGATTAGAGGAATGATGATAATAATAATAATAATAATAATAATAATAATAATAATAATAATGTTCAACCCAATAGAAGGAAAACATATCCACCCAAAACATGAAACCAGATCCGGAATATCTGAAATTAAACAAAGCACAAATCATCAAACAAATTAATCTGGAAAAATTGACAGACTAGAAGAAGCTAACAAGGAAAATTCAGGAAGCATTAAACTAGGACAACCTCCTCGCATCAGAAAACACCGCTCGTGGAACACACTCTGCGATCAGGCAATAGACAACCGAATAACAGCCTGGAAAAAATTCAACAGCCACAAAACCGAGGAAAACTGGCACAACTTTCTTAGAACTCGAAAACAGACTGCAAAGGTGATTCGAAAAGATAAACGAGGATATAATAACAATAGACCCCGCGAAATCCAACAGGATTTCAACAAAAATAACACAAAAAAATTCTACAAAACGTTTAGAGAAAACCTACAAAGATACCCAGCACCCAGTATGTGCTTCAAAAGACCCGAGGGCTCGTTGGAAACCAACTCAGAAAACAACTGCACAATATTAGCCAGCATTTACGCTCCCTTCTTAACTATGAACCACCACAGGAAAAACGTGACTTCACACCCCTGGTATTCACCCACCCGGACGCAAAAGCCCCAGATCTCGCAGAAATTACGGCGATAATCAAGCAGCTCAAGAACAACATAGCACCAGGAGAAGATGGGATTATCGCAAACCTCTAGAAACTGAACAATCCTACACTGACACATCACATAATCTGAGACATATGGAAGATAGAGGAAATACCAAAAGTTTGGAAATGCGCTCTGATCCCTGTGGGTGGAGCCAACTTAGCCCAGACTGAAAGACTAGGACACTAATTAGTACGATAGAGTCTGTGTCATTCTGTAGCACCATTCTTTTTTTTAATCATCGGGTATTTGAAGGGCTTGGAATAAAAGATATTAACCCACAATGTTGTAGATATTTTGATTTTAAGATTTTGGTACGTTTCCATCTGCTGTCTATAAGCCGTTGTTCTTAAATATTCCAAATAAATGAGCACATTTGCCCCTCGGCTCTTGATCTCTATATGTACGCCATTTAAACTTCGTACAGCAAACATTTCGTCTTGCTAATATCTCGCAAACGTTTCCAAGTGGGTTACTATATTTCACACTCAAAACCTTCATCTATTCACCTGGGGATTTTGCCATACCGAAATAGTTATACAACATAGATATTATTAATTCATAATTTCTCAGGATATAGATTAGTATTTTGGAATGTTTCTAAACAGATAACATCGCTCATTTATGTAAATAGAACGGTCAATAATTGTCATATAAAATTCCGGTTACTTTTATAAAAAAAGAATCTACTATGACGAGTTTCTATGTTAAAGATGAAAAATATATTAATTAGTTTTTCTGCATGAAATAATGAAAATTGAACGAAAGAACAACAACTTCAAAATTAAATTATTTTTAATGTAATTCACCCACTCCATTAAATGTCTTTATCTTTTCTTACATAAACCAAATAATAACGGTTTCAATCACCAATCTGTAATACTAACGCATGCATAACTTATCTTTCTTCTCAGCTGGTCCCTCTCCCAGCATCACGCTCGCCCCTCCATCGCGTCATCAAGCATCCAGCGCCAAATTCCACTTTTGAAATCACTTCCAGATTCCACGCGACTAAGTGTCTCAATTTATTTCAAGAACACTCCGCTCCTACTGCCAACCAAATAATTTCATTACCCATCATTTCATTATATATACCACACTTATGCATCTCTCATGCAGTCAAAATGTTTTTTGTCGATTTCACAATAATTCCAAACGCAAAGCCTCCTTCATCCGTCTCTCCGCCCGCGCCGACCAATGTCCTATAAGTTTTCACACACTACACAGAGGGAACACGCACAAACCACAACTCATTACAAAACAAACGTGCAATGTGGTTGCAGACCGTTCATAGCGTGTAAGCAAATTGTGGAGCGTGACATGGGCTTTCCCAGCGGTGGCGTTCCGTTAATAGGTTTGAAGCAGTTTGTGGAGCGTGCTGTGAGCGATGTTGCACTGTGCTCCTAGCGGTGGCCTTGAGACCGTTAATAGGTTTGAAGCAGTTTGTGGGCGTCTGTGAAGGTTTAAGCTTTGGAGCGTCTGTGAGCGAGTTGCACTGTCTCCAGCGGTGGCTGAGTGTGTGAAAGGCTTGCACGTGTGTGTGGCAGGTACGAGTACGTCATGGCGCTGCACGTCAAGTACAAGCGGCGCATGCTGTTGGTGGGCGACACCGGAACCGGAAAGAGCATGTACTTCCAGCACATGCTCATGACGCAGGTCTCGCAGAAATATGAGCCCTCATTCATCACTTTCACTGCGCAAACGTCGGCCAACCAGACGCAGGTGAGCTCGATTCTCAACACTGGCTCAATTACCGTATTTGTTGTGACCTTTACAGTGGGAACGTCAGCAAATCAGACGCAAGTACATTCGATTCTCACTAGTAGCTCAAATACTGTATTTCGTTACGAAACATGATAATACGTAATATTCAATCCCAAAAGTTTCCGTGCCTTACAAATTTTTGCTTTAGACGTGTACGCGATGAAGCAGTATACGGCAAAGTTTTTGGAGTGACTTCGAAAAGGAGGCGCGAATTTGTGGCAGCATATCGATATCACTTATTTAATTTGAAAAATATTTAATAACTGTGTTATCTTCCTTCACACACCTACAAACCTTAGAAATTTGGAACGTTTATACTAAGACCCACCCGCGGAGATATCTCAGAGCGACAATTGTCGCCAGTCAATTCGATCCATGCAGTCACTGAGACCAGAAGATCCTTGGGTTTGGGAATCGATGGTAGTGGATTTTCGACTCTAGCTACATGCGTTGATTTCAGCCTCTGTTTCAAGTAAATTGTTTATTTCGTGTTTCCGAGGGCGTGAATGTTTGTGGTCATTAGACTCGGCTGTTTCGAGGAATCTGATTATTTCGTGTTTTCAATTTGTTTGGTCATTCATTAGGACCTAAGCGCTAACTTGCAGGGCTTTCCCCAACCAGGTATCTCCTACCAATAGCGCATCGCCCCCGCCGGGAAAAGCTGAAAGCTCCCAACTGGGTCTTCCGACATCAATGGAAATATGTATAGCAGATATATGTTTTTGGTAGTTCATGCCTTCTTTTATACGACGAGATCGGACCATCAGGCCCGTTCTTTCGTGTGACCACGCAAATTTCGCAATGCGCCTTTCACAATCTAGCGGAGAAAGAAGGTATCACTGGGACAGCGAAAGAGGCGATTTGGATTTTGTTCAGATGTGTACGAGTACTAAACCGCGGTGAAAAACTAGTAACCGCTAAAACCGAGTAACCATTGAACGAGTACTAATGCCGCAAAGTGAAAGAGTGTATGGGTGTGTGAGGGGATGAGATAGGACAAGGAAGAGGAAGGAAATATCGCGCGCTTTTCGTGGTTTGTTTGTTAGAATACTTCTCCGTCATTCGCCTGGTAATGATCGGATTAGGTAGAATACATTAGAATAGATCGGATAGAAAGTACCGATCAGAACAGTCAGCCGCTAGAATTCTCCAGACAGAAGCTGAACTCGACCTATCCATTATCCATGTAGGTAGTATCATAAATCATGCCACCGCCGGGACTCTAGGTATCCCCGGTCATAGGCACAGCAATGACATCAGTTGTGAAAAAAGCAATACGATTATTGTTGAAATAATAGAATTTATGAATTATTATCCCATTCGGAGAAAGTCGACCCTTTTTCACCTGAGCTACCTAAGCTTTTGAGGAGAATTACATGGACGAAAATTCATTTTTATTCTGCTTTTATTCCCGATATTAATTCTAAAATTTATACACGAGTTATTTTTTTAATTCAATTGAATATATTTTCCAGTATTTATTTACGGAGTTAATATTTCACATATATGTAATGTCATTGCCTGTCTTAGTGGCTCTCGACCATGAAACGGCCTTCACATTCGCGAAGCCGAAGACTTAAGAGGTAGTTCCGCGTAACGATGACCGTTGCGCATTTGACCATGGAAGGCTTTTCCACATCGCCACGAGTCTCTTCTAAACATGTACATCTATAATCATTCACCATCATCATCATTTACCCGTTATAATCAACCACGCAATGAAAGGCAAACAGCTGTGATTATTTGCCGAGATACAGATAGGGTCTGAGGATGTAAGCCTCCTCCCTCGTCCCATCGATTGGCACTCACAACCATCTTGATTGATTGGTTCTTTTGAGTTTCCGGAGCTGTCAACTGTTACGGTAATTATTCCATAATGTGTAGTGTATGTTATATCACCGGAGGTGGTGTGGGTTATATCATCCGCTAGAATGGCTTGCTGGAGTTGCCCTCGTGCAGGTATCTCCGCTAGCGGAGAACCGTCCCAACCAGGATCTCTCAGCTCCTAACATTGAAGATAGCCTGTTGCCTCCGGGTGCGTCGGTCGGTCGGTCGGTCGGTCGGTCGGTCGGTCGGTCCGTCGGTCCGTCGGTCCGTCGGTCCGTCGGTCCGTCGGTCCGTCGGTCCGTCGGTCCGTCGGTCCGTCGGTCCGTCGGTCCGTCGGTCCGTCGGTCGGTCGGTCGGTCGGTCGGTCGGTCGGTCGGTCGGTCGGTCGGTCGGTCGGTCGGTCTGTCGGTCTGTCGGTCTGTCGGTCTGTCGGTCTGTCGGTCTGTCGGTCTGTCGGTCTGTCGGTCGGTCGGTCGGTCGGTCGGTCGGTCGGTCGGTCGGTCGGTCGGTCGGTCGGTCGGTCGGTCGGTCGGTCGGTCTGTCGGTCTGTCGGTCTGTCGGTCTGTCGGTCTGTCGGTCGGTCGGTCTGTCGGTCTGTCGGTCGTGTCGGTCGGTCGGTCTGTCGGTCGGTCGGTCGGTCGGTCGGTCGGTCGGTCGGTCGGTCGGTCGGTCGGTCGGTCGGTCGGTCGGTCGGTCGGTCGGTCGGTCGGTCGGCGGGCGGCGGGCGGGCGGGCGGGCGGGCGGGCGGGCGGGCGGGCGGGCGGGCGGGCGGGCGGGCGGTGGGGCGGTCGGGCGGTGGGGCGGTCGGGCGGTTGGGCGGTCGGGCGGTCGGGCGGTCGGGCGGTCGGGCGGTCGGGCGGT
Organism: Teleogryllus oceanicus; assembly: GCA_964035755.1. Lineage (NCBI taxonomy): Eukaryota > Metazoa > Arthropoda > Insecta > Orthoptera > Gryllidae > Teleogryllus > Teleogryllus oceanicus. The sequence continues at coordinate 66,835,833 of CAXIVR010000013.1, forward strand.
CGGGCGGTCGGGCGGTCGGGCGGTCGGGCGGTCGGGCGGTCGGGCGGTCGGGCGGGCGGTCGGTCGGGCGGTCGGGCGGTCGGTCGGGCGGTCGGGCGGTCGGGCGGGCGGGCGGTCGGGCGGTCGGGCGGTCGGTCGGTCGGTCGGGCGGTCGGGCGGTCGGGCGGTCGGGCGGTCGGGCGGTCGGTCGGTCGGTCGGTCGGGTCGGCAGAGGCGCCACAATGGCGCACACTGGTTCAATCGGGCATAAAACCGGGTCATAATTGCAAAAGCCAATGAATTTGCCTAAAAATTGGTATCAATGGGTTTTTGAAGTCGCTGAATTTCAATATCATAAATAAGTTTCAAAATTCAAAATGGTGGCTTCAAAATGGTGGCTTCAAAATGGTGGATCTCCTCATTTAAAAACAAACAAAAATGCATAATAATATACATTTGGGGTTGTGAAGATCACAGATTTCGAATATTATAATGAAATTTCAAGATTCAAAATGGCGGTTTGGAAATGGATAACTGACTTATAAAAAAAAATTAAAAAAGTAATTATAATAAAGAGAAATCGAAAAAATATAGATAAAATAATTCCCTGTGGCCTAGAAGGCAATTCCGGGATATCTAGTGTTAAATCTTACTATGTAGCATTGCAGTAAAGAGGTTATAAAACCAAAAGGTGCTGATTTGGGCAACTAAATGTGTGTTATTCTGATTAAGGGAATTCTACTTGATAAAGATAAAACTGATTGAGGGAGGAATACGCAGGACAAAAAATATAATTCACAATATACGCTTCATTGGTTAGAATTTAGCCGTATCATATATTAAATAATTAAACATTTTTTCTTGAAAATATACTTAACTTATAAGCAAAAGAGTCTTCTATTCGGAAACTCGAAAATAATCCACGGAAAAATAATTTAAACACTTTTTTTTTTAATTTAACGACCGTAGACGACAAAAAGCAATGAATTCGCGCGTTTCGAGCAACGGTAGCTTTGCAAGATCGCGATGACGACAAAAATGATTGAAGTAACGTTCTGGAGCTAAAGTAGAATGCTCCACTGTGAACGCGCACTTTGAATTTTGCCATTATGGTCAGGTTTTTGGCCCGATTCAACGACTGTATGGCGCGCTGACTGGCGCAACAGCCGAATCAACCGTTCAAAAGGGCGCGTGCCGTCACCTCCCCTGTTCCCCCCACATCACTTCATCCCACCCCATCCCCCGCGCCGGTGGCGGTTCGCCTTATCACACCTTACCTCACACCACATCGTATCTCATATCACTCCTTATCTCACACCATACCTTACCTCACACCACACCTTTTCGCACACCACACCTTACTTCACACCACACCTTACTTCACACCACACCTTACTTCACACCACACCTTACTTCACACCACACCTTACTTCACACCACACCGTACATCGCACGTTACGTACACGCACTTACACTTACATGCACTATACTACTATTTATGTCGAGAGAGCAGTTTAGAGTACCCAGGCTGGGGCGGTGCCCTGCTGGTGGACGATACCAGGTAGGGGAACTCTCGTAGGCGACGAGTAGTTGGGCACATCAACAGGTCACCAACAGGTGGGAGAAAAACACTAACTATAATAAAACATGCACTACAATTTCGAGACTAATTTTATAGTAGTTAACGCGCCAGGAAACACAAAGAAATCAGTCAATCAATCAATGTGCACCCTAGCAAATGCTCCGGCAGTATCCTATCAAACGGACGAGGGACCACGCGCGATCTTCCCTTCCTCTCCCATGTCCTATCTTTGCTCCTTGCACACCGTTAAACCTGCACGCAATACGCTACTACACATGTGGAGAGACCAGTCGGCAGCTTAGGCTTGACCCAGCTAGGGGACGCCTACCCTACCTCCCGCGTCAAAACATAAACTACGCTGTTAGGAATGATGGTCGTCGCTAGGCTAAAGCGACTGCGATGGTGTAACGGTTAGCGTTTCGGTTATACCCATGTTCGCGGGTTCAAACCGTAGCCATGGATTTTTTAGGGCGAAAAAATCCTTCGTACGCCTTCCTCCGGAGGGGAAATAAAGCCGGCTGTCCCATGTTGGTAGATTTACTACAGCCTCAAGCGTAAATGAAGCATCAGAGATAAATTCAAATTGCCTGTGTCTTCGCCCAAGTAATACCTTCTTTCTTCCCTAGTTGGTGAACCTTTGTTCAGAGTGGCCTGAGTGTGACCCTCGATTCAATTGTGAAAGCACCCGGATTGGCTAAATGGTGATCGGCTGGCGCAGGACCTGATCATCTCGAAGCTGAACAAGCGGCGCAAGGGCATCTACGGGCCGCTGCGGGCAACGAGGCATCATCTTCGTGGACAACATCAACATGCCGGCCAAGGAGATCTACGGCGCGCAGCCACCGCTCGAGCTCCTGCGCCAGTTCTTCGACATCGGCATCTGGTGAGGCGACATCGGATGTTCTTCTTTCTTTCTAGGTTTTTTTTCCAGCCGACAGCCGGTTACCCTTTGCGTCCCGATGGGACGCATATTCGACCATACACTAGACACCAACACACTTGCGGGCTCCTCTGATCTGGGGTCAGCAGAACGCGAGGCCCTCCGCGACAACACATACATACAAAGACAAGGGACAAACAACCATGCCCAAGGCGGGACTCGAACCCGCGACCCTTCGGACCGAAGCGCTGAGTCGGTACTCGCTCTTAGCCACCTCGGCCATCCAGGCCGGCACATCGGATGTTTAGGCACTAAAAAATCGTCTTTTAGGCGCCTAAAGAGGCACTGAAAAACTCAAGGATGAGGACAAAAAAGGCACTGTCATAAGTTACATACACAATTGTTACATCCACAAAACACTGTGTTTGTAAAACATTATTTATTATCATTTATGTACAACGCAAATTCTCTAGTTAACATACTCTCTTAGTTAACATGTTCCCTTTGGTACGCCTTTCCTGCTGGCGTCCCGTCTTGGGACGATGCGTCGATCCACGTGTCAGGCTCCGGGCCCGCGCCTCCCCTTAGGCCGGGCGTCACGCCGTCTCCCTACGGCGTAGATGCAGAGGGGCGGTCGGTCCACCGCCACTGTCTCTTGCTGCTCCGTGTGCGCTCCTCCACCACGGTTCCCACTCACTGACTGGATCCGGACTGCCTCCTCGCCTTATATACCCCCTTAGGGGCCACGGCTCGCCGGCTGGGCCCGCCGCCGAGGATGGCGGCGAGTCTCCGCACGCTCATACTGGCGTGACGGCCCGCGCGCTTCCCGCCTTTAGGAGGCTCGGTGGCGGGACTTACGAAAGCGCGCGCTTCCCGCCTTTAGGAGGCTCGGTGGCGGGACTTACAAAAGCGCGCGCTTCCCGCCTTTAGGAGGCTCGGTGGCGGGACTTACGAAAGCGCGCGCTTCCCGCCTTTAGGAGGCTCGGTGGCGGGACTTACAAAAGCGCGCGGGCGGTCACAACAACAATAAAATGGAAAAATTATAATTTTTGTCTATATTATTTTGTAAACTTAAATGCACAAAACCAGTTCGTATATTTTAATGTAAAACTAGATTTACATATTTACAACTCTTCTACATTTTATTCTAAATAGTTTCCATTAACCAGTAATATTTACATATTACCAGTAACTTTTCAAGGATCACAATTTCAAATTTGCGACGACTGGGAGACAAAATCAGTTTGAATGCGGAAAAGGATATCTGAACGATGTGACTGGCATATATTTTAGCAGTCCAACACTAGCAACACTGAAACTTTCTGGGAATTTATATTTATTTCCACTTAAAATTTCGGTTCCCTCGGTGTATTGTCAATCGTCAATGTTTTTAGATCATGGCTGGTATTTATGAAATAGGGAAATGGAGAAAAATCAGTTGGTATGCTTTTAGGAATTCTCTCGTAATTTTAAATTTCAAGACGTGATTTTAACGTTTCGTAATGAATGGTCACGTTGAATCATCGCCCATTTTCCGATAGCTTAGCATGTATATAAATATAAATAAAAGGCAAAAAAGCCATAAAAAAGGTATTTATGCAAAAAATAGGCATTTATGTTAAAATAAGCAAAAATAGGCATTATAAAACTTCGTCATATATCATCATTTGTCATGATTCGTGGACATATATTGAGATATACCAAAATTTTCCTCTCTCTACATTTATATCTGCTAAAGATCTTAGCGTCCGGCTTGCTGGGTCAATGGGTAACGATATATTATAATCCTTATTACCTCTATAATGGATTATAGGATCCGCCGACTATACAGCGCAGCTGGGAATCTGAAATAGAATGATTCTATTCCTAGTTCATTTCTGTTTGGATTGACTAAATGAAAAATCACTTTCTTTTCTAAAGAACAAAATTCAACAAAGTTTATTTCTACGCTTTTAGCAAACAATTGAGTGAATTAAAAATTTTTAGGCCTTTGATCAAGATCTCTTTCAATTTATAATTTATACCGCGGTTAACTTATCTTTTCTTCGTTGATGTCCCTCGTAGACTTCTCAGTCGAAATATCTTGCGAGCTTGCCGTAGTCCAAAGTTCCACGAAATCCTCTTCTGCCCTATCCAAGCTGGTCTCAAACTATCAAAATTATCAGTCCCGATTACGTCCTATGACATAGTCCCGAACTCGATTACCACTCCCCGACAAAGTTCCAATTTATACTTCAATATTGCTTCCACATGAAAATATCTACGATCAGTTCAGAAGCGCGTTTCCGAGCAGAATTAAATCTTTCTGCATGATTCATCCCTCGAAGACTTCGTATTAAAACTACCTTCATTTTTTTCATAACATTTGACCGTCCTTTTCCATATTCCCAAAAATTAATGCATTTAGAAAAACAAAAACTACATTGTTTATTCACGGTCGTTGCTAAGCTCTAGCTCTCGTGATATTTCGTAATGCATGTTCCACCATATTGTCCACAAATAAATGTTAGTTTATTTTAACGTGACATATCGGTATGTCACAATATTATCAGCCTTTAATAAGTTCTTTAGAAAAAAATAGGCATTTCCCTAAACATCCGATGTCTACAAATAACATAATAATGCATAGAAAATCAATATAAAAACAAATTGTCTTTGTCCTTTTCTAAATATGCAGATGGCATTTACATTCCTATACTACAAATGAAAATACATATACACTAACACGTAGATGAATAAACTTACACAGTACATAAATATACATACAAACTTATGTAGTACACAAATACATACATACACGCGTAGATACATAGGCCGACCAGGGAACTCTCACATACACACCAACCTGAACCTATTCATTCAAATTCCGACAAACACGAATAAATATTTTTACCTAACGCCTCAGCGTGATAATATATAATACTTATAATAATTATTACATTTCTAACACGTAAAACACTCGTTACTATAAACAAATAAATGAATGAATACCGCTTGTCAGCATAGCTCGTAGAAAGACGTTTTCGACTAGCGAAACAAACAGAAAAAATGAAATGACTTCCCTTCACTTCACTGCATATCACCTTATCTAAATATTAACTGTTGGGTGGTAGGGTACTGGGAGTAAGTGAAGCCAAAAGATAAATGCTTTTGGATGGGTAGCATCGTGGACTATCGGGAGTTCGTCCGTAGCTGGTGCATGCGAGGCAATAAAAGCTTGAGGAAGAGTGGGGGTACTGGGAATTAGTGAAGCCAAAAGATAAATGCTTTTGGAATGGGTAGCATCGTGGACTATCGGGAGTTCGTCCGTAGCTGGTGCATGCGAGGCAATGGAAGCTTGAGGAAGAGTGGGGTACTGGGAGTTAGGTGGGGGCAAAGATAAATGTTTTGGAATGGGAGCATCGTGGACTATCCGGAGTCCGTAACAACTATATTTTAAAATATCTTTTTATTCACAATTTGTTTAGTAGCCTTTTTATTGTTGCAAAAGATGGTACCAGATATCTCCAACAATGGTCTTCGGGCTGTTTATAGGTTTGAAGCAGTTTGTGGAGCGTGCTGTGGGCGATGTTGCACTGGTCTCCCAGCGGTGGCCTTGAGACCGTTAATAGGCTCGAAGCGTGGCGTGGGCTGTTTGCAGGTGAATTGTTCAAAAGATGGTACCAGATATCTCCAACAATGGTCTTCGGGCTGTTTATAGGTTTGAAGCAGTTTGTGGAGCGTGCTGTGGGCGATGTTGCACTGGTCTCCCAGCGGTGGCCTTGAGACCGTTAATAGGCTCGAAGCGTGGCGTGGGCTGTGTTGCAGGTGAACTTGAAGGAAGTTGCAAAAGATGGTACCAGATATCTCCAACAAGGTCTTCGGGCTGTTTATAGGTTTGAAGCAGTTTGTGGAGCGTGCTGTGGGCGATGTTGCACTGGTCTCCCAGCGGTGGCCTTGAGACCGTTAATGGGCTCGAAGCGTGGCGTGGGCTGTGTTGCAGGTACGACCTGAAGGAGGCCACGCCCGTGCTGCTGGAGGACGTGATGTTCATGGCGGCGATGGGCCCGCCGGGGGCTCGCGCCAGGACGTGTACCAGCGCTTCTGCGCCACTGGGCCATGTACTCCATCAACCCCTTCTCCCAGGAGTCCATGGCGCGCATCTTCAGCAACGTGCTGCTCGTCGGACTAAAGGTCACCTGCTAACCCCACTACTCCCCTAAGCGTAGTTCCGGAGCCGACCTCCGCCGGCTTCCGGGGAATCTCCCAGCGGGGCACCGCTCCACCCGGGACAAACCCTATACTTCGATTTAAACATTGCTGTACTTCAAGGTTCAGAACTGGAAGGAGAGGGGAACCCACTCATCCAATCGGGATCTTCGTTAGCACTTAACTATTTGGTGTTGGAGGTCCCGATTGGATAACAATGTCCTCCACTCCTTCCAGCTCCTGACCATGAAGTAGAGTTAAATTTAAATCGGAGTTTAAGCTTCCGAACGATCTCCCGGCTTGTGTGGTTGTGTAGTGCGTGAAACTGTAAGTGTGAGGAAAGGACAAGAAGGAGAAATGAAAGAGCACGCGCGGTCCGTCGCCCATTTGTTAGGGTGCTGTTCCAGCATTCGCCTGATGTTGATAGGAGGAACAGGGAAAACCATTCAGAGCAGCCGACTGCTAGAAATTTCCTCCAGACAGACGCTGAACTCGACCTAGCTGAAAAGCTAGTGTCGAAATTCCTGCCACCGTCGGGACTCGAACCCTAGAATCTCCCGGTCAAAGGTACTAGACATCAGTTGATAATCTGAACCACTTAAGCCGGTTTACAGTGTTCATGATAATGAGCCAGGGTCATTGCAATTGATGATTGTGCACCTCGTTTCAGGTTGCCTCAGATGCCTCTTATGATTGATAGATTGCTTCCGGGCACGTCAACTGTTTACTCAATATTCCAAGTAGTGCTGTAAATGTACTATGCCTGGACAGGAATGGGTAATATTTAAATAATTCAATTTGAAATATGTATTATAAATACATTTTTATTTTAAAACCTGTGTTTTTGAGTATTTTGGAAATGTATTTTAGAGATACGAGTATATTTTTTTTAAATTTAATTTATTTTAAGTCGCATCAACGGCTAGGTCATTAGCGACTAAATGAATACATTATATTTTACATTGTCAATTTTTAGTTTTTACAATATTGAGGTTACAATTGACGTTACAGTACAGAGATGATATGGATATAAAAACATAAAACTTAAACGTGAAAATTACATAACTGTTAATTACTACAAAAAGGAATGGAAAATTTTTTAATTAAATTTACTGAAATACCTATTTCATTACAAAATTTTAAAACATTTCTTTGGTAAGAATTATCCCTTAGAATAATACTAAATCTTTTCTTATCAAAGAATTAAGGTCTCACAGAATTGAATTGGGGACATTTCTGGAGGATGTGATTAGATTTTATCATAAGGTTATCAGCCAAAATTGCAGCTTTTAAAAATATGGCTACTCCACCAGAAGCATGATCGCTGGTTCTATTTTTAAAGAAACATTGATAATTTTTAATATTAGCTGAGTGATTAGCCTTGAAATTGGATTCTTACAAACAAATGATATCTGGGTAATAGTTGCAGATACTCAAGATGACAATAGTATCCATTAATATTCCATTGGAGTATCTTCATTTGTTTGCTTGAAATTTATTTAGCAAGGGGGAATGGTGTTTCTTTAAGAGACCTGAATTAAAAGATTTAGTGTCAGATAGTTTCCATACTGGATTCAGACTCAACTGTGTCTGATTCCAGTAGGTGTTTCTGCAGTTTTTTTCTTATTCTGGTAACTCTGCCTTTGATAATTCTATCCTTTAATACAGGGTAAATGTCACTGAGCATTTTTATAACAGCTGGAATATCCTTGGAATAGTCCTTTACTATGGTTAGAGGATCAGCAGAGCCCAGAGTATTTTCTAGTAGTAAGTGTAATTGATTCGCTGACAGAGGGAAGGAGTTTTGGTTTATTTCAAGCAGATCTTTAGTTGGGCTGAGCATGTCTTCAAGTGTTTTATCAGGATTGCTATCTTGGTCCAGTTCTTCATGCTTTGAAGAATTCTTTTTGTTTCTTTTTTTTAGTTTTTTTAACGTTATTGTCTTGATTATTATCTTTAACATTATTTGTTGCTTCAGATAGGGAAGAGGGTTCATTGGGGAGGCTTCTTTTAAGAAGGGGAGGAAAGTTCATAGGGTCATTGATGGAGGGGGCAGTGGGTGTTTCAGTTATGGTAGGCTGTACTTCCATATTATTAGAAGGGATAGTTGGTATATTTGTACTGGGAGTGTCCAGAAGGCAATTCTCTTTGGGGATATTTTGTGGGCAGTTACTAGCAGTATGGCCTTCCATTTTGCAATTGAAACAAGTAATGTTTTCAGCAGAGAAAAAGATTCTATATGGTGTACCTTCATGTACAATCACTGATGACTGAGGGAGTTTGTGAAGTTCCTCAGGTTGGATAAATGTTTGCCTTCTGAAGCTCCTAATGTGACTGAAGTTAGGGCCAGACAGACCAGCTCTGATGAAAGATATACTGAAGGTAGTTTTGATGTCATGATTCCTGAAAATATTTGTGATTTCCTCGTTTGGAATAAAAGGGTATACATTTGATATTATGATTCTCTTGAGTTTGTTAATTAGGGGTCTCACATTAACAGTAGCATTTTTAATGATTAGAGTAGGGTATTTGTTAGTTATAAGATCAGCATTGACCTTCGAGTTCAGAAACACACATATTCTGTTATTGGATATTCTTGATATGAAAGTAATGTCACTGGGGGGAACAATTTCAGTTAGTTTACTTATATAGACTTTGACAGTTAGATTTTCGCATGCGTCCGGTAGTATAGATTGTTGTTTTGATGGGAAACTCACAGTATTTGCAGCTCCGGCGTACGCCTTCGTGGGTTGCTCTTGGAGGTTAAGTGACGGATTCATCTTGAGTTTGGCTGGTACTGCTTTATTCATGTGGATACGTTGAGCCAGCCGGCAGGCCGGCCAGAGAAACGCTGTACACTGCTTGGAACACTGATAGCACTTTAAATAACACTGTTAGGTAATATTAATACTGAAGTGTTTTGGTTCGGAGATACAGTGTATCGGTAAGCTGATAGAGCGCAGCAGTAGTTGTTGCATCTAACGCTGTCGAACTACGACTGCTGGAGTATATTTAAATACATAAAAACTGCGTATTTCGGCAGAAAACTCTTATTACAGAGTCAACGTAACGAAAAAGTGGATAAATCCAGTTGGTAAACTTAAAAGTAAAAAACCTCTAACTCGTAATGTAGCTAGAATCCATGACTGACTCCAACGTTTTTAATTTAACTTTGTTAATGGATTAAGAGAATAGCGCAGGTCTCATATTCGTTGAAATCCCTGCTTTTTCGAACTGCAAAAATTCAAAAGTTTTTTTCGGTCTCTTCCTTCAGCCGCAATTATTAAGATAAACATGTTTTAAATGAAATGTATTCATGGAAAAGAAATCCAAAGATAATGTCATGTTCAACTTTAACTTTCTCGTATACGAACGTATATATGGAATATAGAGACATGTATGAAATGTTGCCCGCCCCCCAAAAAAACGACGGATTTTCGACACGATGATTTTGAAAATTTAATTGCCAGGCCCTGAGAATAAAAAAAGTGAATAAATGCAGTTGATCAATTTGGAAACAAATTCGTTAACAAGTGGAGTAGTCAGAATTCCTGTTTTAGGGGCTTCCATGCCGGAAAAACAATTCAAAGCACAACGTCCGGCCATCTTCAACTAGAGAGAGAGATGGACAGCGGTTTCTTCAACTTGGAAAAGATCGAACACGATACGACAGAGAGACGAATAGACAGACAGATGGAAAGACAGACGGAAAGAGAGACGGACAGACAACCGGGCGAACGGGCGGACGGGCGGACGGGCGGACGGGCGGACGGGCGGACGGGCGGACGGGCGGACGGGCGGACGGGCGGACGGAAGGGCGGACGGAAGGGCGGACGGAAGGGCGGACGGAAGGGCGGACGGAAGGGCGGACGGAAGGGCGGACGGAAGGGCGGACGGGCGGACGGGCGGACGGGCGGACGTGTATTTACGGTGGAATCTCGTAATCGATTTTCCACAGCATTACACCGGGAGCGGTAGCTCAGTGCATCAACTGATGTCACTGCAGCGTCTATGACCGGGAGGTCCTAAGGTCGAGTCCTGACGACAGCAGGATTTTCCACACTAGCTTTTCAGGTAGGTCGAATTCAGTCGCTGTATGGAGGAGAATTCTTGCGACCGGCTTCTCTGATCGGTAGTTTTACGTGGTTTCTCCGATCAACCCCAGGCGAATGCTGAGCAGTACCCTACCAAACAGGCCACGAACCGCGCGCGATCTGTCCTTCCTCTTCCTTGTCCTATCCTCTCTCCTTACACACTCACACTAACATGCACCACACTACCACATATTCCGGGAGACCGGTCGGGAGTGTAGAGCTTGTCCCGGCTGGGGCGGTGCCCCGCTGATGGGAGAGTCCTGGTTTGGGGGAAACCCTGCTAGCCGACGGTAGGTCGGCGCCGAATCTCGCCATCTAGCAGGGGAAGATCACCGCCATCTCCCGATAAGAAACATGCGCTATACTAACGGGACTAATGACTAAAGCAGTTGACGTTCCCGGAAACACGAAAAAATCAATAAATCAATCCACAGCATTACATAACTTTTTCTATACTACATATATTACTTATGATATACGTACGTATATGTGAAGATAAAAAACACTTTTTTGGTATCAATGTCTGACTATTCCTGAAATCCAAGTACGTAACGTGTTAAAGGGATCATTTACTACATCTTAAAACAGGGTTTATCCACTTTCTTTGAAGGGGCCCTCCACATTACAAATTTTACCGTCGAAATTCGTCATTTTCCGTCGCAGCATTACATCACTTTTATACTACATATATTAACTACGTATATTATAGAAAATAAGTTATTGACCATCAACATTAAGTATTTTAAATGCGATTATTTCTAAATTTGAAATTTTCACAAATTTAGAAACTTGAAGGAAATCGACGCTGTTCTTTTAAGGATCTTCTTCTTGTATCTGTCGAATGTGAATTGTTGTGGTTTTTGAGAAAAAACAATTTTTTTAATTGCCAATATTTCGCGCCAAATTACATGGAAACAACTCATTTTTCGAAAATGTGAACATGAACTTATTATTTAAAGATCCGTCTTTAAGAAATATATTTCATTTACTTCATTATTATAGTTGTAGGAACACGTCCAAAAAATTGCACTTTTGCTTATAAAATCTGTTTTTTTAACGAACATATTACCACCATTTCCTATGCACCATTTAGGCAGTCCGAAGACAAAGTTTCGAGATGATACAGATCGATGGCGGATTATCAATTTTGAAGAAATGCGTCTTGGTTAGCCACTAGTTTAGGGGCTAGTGTTGACCACAGACTAAGACAGGCGAGTTTATCAATCGATTTTTTGGTATCAAGGATCCACAAAACATGGATTCTGGCTACACGACGTGTTAAAGGTGTTTTGTTTTAAATTTAATAACAGAATTTATTTACTTTTTCATTCCCAGGGTCTGGCAATAAGAGTTTTTTGGTGTTACCAGGGTCCAGCAATAAGAAAATTCGCCGTTTCTCGGTGAATGATTACATAACTTTCTCTTCTTACTAAATTCCTTCAAAAGGGCAAAAAAGTAAAAACAGTGTTAAGAACTCCGCACAAAATCTAATTTCTTGAAAAATGGAGATCGATTTGTTCAGCATTGGATAAGTTTGTGCTTACAGATGCTAATTACAATCTACGTGGTTGTCGTAGGGACACCCGTTTTAAGTAACATTAATTTATTGTCACTTTCCATCGCGTCAGAACAAGTATGGGACGAAAACTAGCTTTCTCTCTTTCCTTCATTATCCATCTGATTCTTACAGTTTCTCTCTCCCTTAGTGCCCCCTCTTCTGTATCGTTCTTTTTCTCTTATTTCTCCGTCTCTTTTTTCGGTTTTCCAGTCTTATATTTCTCCGATTGCTAGTACTTTTCCCAGTCTACGTCGTCGTATACTCCTCCTGCAGTCAAGTCAACATTTTACAGTCCTTGTGTCCCCACAAATATTTAGCAAACATCAAACTGTGTAATTACACTGAATAAAAAGTTATGGATTGTAAAGAATAAAATTTGACTCAAAGTAATGTGTGAAAATTTGGTTATTATTGATCAAATCTCATCATAGTTTTTTCCGAGTTCCTATTCACGACTTGGAAAAGTATTTTTTCTTTTCTTATTAGTAATTTTTTTTATAAAAGACCACACACACACACACACACGCACACACACACACACACACACACACACACACACACACACACACACACACACACACACAATAGATCGAACCCTTTAACCTTGAAAAAACTTCCTCATTAAAAAACCTGACGTCATTTAAAAAAGGTGACTGGATGAAAAGTCTGTGAATATGCGTGTTAATACTTAAATGATTTTTCATAAACCAAAGCTAATACGCGAATAAATGAAAGTTACCCAAAGGTCTTTACTATTTGTATTTGATCTATTGCGGAACATAAGTATTGTTCCGTGTCCAAAATCTCAGTAAACTTTCCACTTGCCTCCGAATTAATATATGGTATTTTTCAGTTATACAGCAGTTGGTGTAATAGAAGTATCTCACTGTTTAATGCCGACATTTCGTGCGGAAATGATAACGGGTTTTTATAACTGCATTTCAAATTCAGAGTTTAATACCTTTTCTACATTAAAAACATTCAAATTCAACCTCTTAATTAGAATAAAATAAGACCACTATTTATATTTGGAAGCGAAAAAATCACTATTAAAATATGTGCTATCACGAGTTTATCATGGAGTAAATGTTTAGAGGTGAGGAACTAGGGATGAATCAAATTTGAAATTAATCAATATAACATAAAATATCTGATAAACACAGATTAACATAATTATTAAAAACAGTACATAGTAGTACTAAATAAAAACTATATTTTTATTGTAATGCGATGGGTCATCAGAGGGCCAAGTGGGAATAAATAAAATTACGTGTTATAAAAATATGTGAACGTCAACAAGGGGGGTTGCAGCAAACATACGGTGATTACATAAATAACGAGAGTTCCCGGGAAGTGGAGTAGGATCAATGGAGGAGAAAAATATTAGAAATTGTTTTAATAATAAACTTAATATACGCGAGGAATTTCCGTGGGATTAATTAAAATTATACGAGTATGGGAGAGTCACATGTTAAAGAGAAAACAGTATCAGGCGCCAAGGGATGAATATTCAATCAGAAAAGAACGGGTGATAGGTAAGAGAAAATCGGCGCAAAGGTACGACGAAGAAAAAATGGGGCTAGTGCTGCGCATTAGAAAGTAAACAGGTGAGCGACGCGGTTTATGAACAGCGAAGGCAGACGCTATCTGGCCGCGGTGGCGATCGGATGGGTAGAATTTGTGTGGTCAGGAGAAACTTTAAAACATGGTGAGGATACTAACGGATAGGCAGTAAAAGAATATGATCGACGATGCTTTGGACTACGTTGCTAATAATTGGAGAATACAGCCAAAATCAACGTCCAAGAGTGCAGAGGATCAACAAACCATGGAAGTGATAAAGAGACAGTAAAAATATGAATATTTGGTCATACGTGGCCATAAATGGCCATACGTGCACGGGGAAATCAAAAGGAGTTGTAAATAATGGTCGAATGGGAAATGTTAATTGGTAGGGTTTTCATGTGTGTTATTGTTTTCATGTTTTGTTATAGAAGTATTATATGAATGATTTTGTTTAAAGCCGAGAAAGAAGCGAAATTATAATATTTTGTTTGTTTCAAGGATGTATATTTTTAATTTCATAATGGTAGAGAGAATCCCTAAAACCAAATAATTAATAAAAAAAGGTGAATACTCTTTACGCACATTTCCTCGCCGCAACTCCGTCCGGGCGGTTCTGTTGGCCCATCAATAAATTTGTCTACAAACTCAACGAGTTTAAATTTCGGCATTTTCAGAAACTCTAAAATGCCATTTTCGCAAAAACGCCTACACAATTAACGGCTATTTTTTTCTGTAAAGTTTTCGTACAGTCGGTGTTAATTACACTGTTTAATATTACATAAAATTCATTTTTCTGTGTTTGCTTTTGCTTTTTAAAATAATATATGCAATTATATTTTTTTTCAAATACGTCGTTACTAAGCTAATGTTCAGCACTTTACAAAGGCTATTGCATTTGTGAGTGAAAATTATTCAAATGACACCAATAAAGTTTCTGGAAAACTCAAAAGTTTTCTATAAAACGATTTTAATATTTGCATTTCTAAAAAGACTTTTTAAAAAATTGTCAGTAAGGTCGAGGTTATACTCATCTTTAATATTCTTAAAATAATATTTCTGTTCTACTGTTAGTAAACTGAAAAATTGAGAACATTTTGAAATAATGTTCTTTGGGCAGCGATAGATGGCAAAAGTACGTGGCAAGACAGAAAAGCTAGGCAAGACCAAAGGAATTAGATAACCAACTTGTCCGAGAAAGCCTGTGCCAAGGCTGTGCAGTAGCACCATTAGTTTTAAATGCACTGTTACTTTACAAAGCCCCCACCATGTCAGGAACATTTACAAATCAATATTTCTTCTTGATTGTTAATTTAAGTATCCTTGATTGTCAGTATAAGTGTTTGCAAATAAAAGTATCCAAAGCTTTTTATGACAATCATTTAATTCAGCTATTGCACAACGTTTCGTAACTAGTTTTGTTACATCATCAGGCACTGTTACTTTTATTTGCAAACATTTACAAACGTTTGTGCCAGTGGCGGAATTCAAATCGGCAAACTTTCCAGCTGAGAGTGTTAAGAAGCTTCCACCTTCGTGAAATCAGCTCCATGTGTTGGTTTGACTGAGTGACATATGGGGGCTAGACAATTTGGCAGTAGTCCTTTTAGTGTATTCGCGGATGGTTTGGTTCTTTCGTGTTTCAGGACGCGCCAAATGCTTTGGTCATTAGTCCCGTTAGTCTAGTGCATGTTTTTTCTCGGGAGATAGCGGTGGTCTTCCCCCGCTGGATGGCGAGATCCGGCGCCGACCTACCGCCGGCTAGTGGGGTTTCCCCCTAACCAGGACTCTCCCACCAGCGGGGCACCGCCCCAGTCGGGACAAGCTCTAAGCTCCTGACCGGTCTCCCGGAGTATGTGGTAGTGTAGTGCATGTTAGTGTAAGTGTGTGTAAGGGGAGAGGATAGGACAAGGAAGAGAAAGGAAAGATCGCGCGCGGTCCGTGGCCCGTTTGGTAGGGTACTACTCCGGCATTCGCCTGGTGTTGATCGGAGAAACCACGTAAAACTACCGATCAGAGCAGTCGGCCGCTAGAATTCTCCTCCAGACAGCGACTGAATTCGACCTAGCTGAAAAGCTAGTGTCGAAAATCCTGCCACCGTCAGGACTCAAACCTAGGACCTCCCGGTCAGAGGCGCTGCAGTGACATCGGTTGATGCACTGAGCTCCCGCTCCCGGTATATTCGTGGAGGTGTCGGGTTTTCCTCCCCGCTGGATGGTGAGATCCGGCAGTGGCTTCACAGGATTTCCCCCTCCCGGGGTCCGCCCCAGCCGGGACAAGCTGTAAGCTCGCGTTTGGTCTCCCGACGTGTGATAAGGAAAGTGCGCGTACGTGTAATGGACAATCGCGTTCGGACTATGGCACAGGCATTCGCCTCGCATCGTTAGGAGAAACCCCGAAAACTCCCGCTCAGAGCAACCAGCCCCCGTCAGCCCAGATGGAGCGTTGGGTTTATTTTTTTTATTTATTTATTTATTTTACGTCAAAAAACAGTTAAAAACTGCGTATGACGTGCTATGGGGAAAAGTGAATTGTGTGCACATTTTCAAAATTCTGTGATCCCTACACTAAGTCATATACTACTTAAATTTTGAATTTTGAAAGGAAGAAAAAAACAAAAAACTCCCATGTAGTAAAATCTATTTTCAAGGATAAATAAGCAATAAATTTTGAATTTTGAAAGGGAGAAAAAAAACAAAAAAACTCCCATGTAATAAAATCTATTTTCAAGGATAAATAAGCAGTAAATTTTGGTTCTTATTCCTTCCTGCCGCGACAACATGGAAACGATAATTTGAAGAATTGTGTTTCCCACTGAATTCTACAAGACGTGCACAGAAAATGAAGTTACATTTTGCGTTGCGTGCGCAGCGCCGGGGCTTCTCGACGGACGTGTTCGGGGCGGTGCAGAGCATCGTCAACGGCACCCTGGAGATCTACGTGGCGGCCGTGAACAACCTGCGGCCCACGCCGGCCAAGTCCCACTACATCTTCAACCTGCGCGACTTCTCTCGCGTCATCCAGGGCTGCTCGCTCGTGCGCAAGGAGTCCTACGACGAGAACAAGACCATCTTCCCCAAGTAAGACCACTTTCGGACGTTTTGTTCAAATTCCAATCACTCTTACAATTATTTTTGTTTGTCTGTTTATTCCAGGAAAAGTGGAAAACTGATGTTTACAGTTTTCTTGGAACGTATTATGTGAGTTCGGTAGTAAAACGGTATGCGTAACGGACTGTTGTACTCACGTTTACGTGTTTAAACCCGACCGAAGCCGTGCATTTTTCTTTTAAGAAAAAAATTCGTACGCCTTCCTTCGGAGAAGTAAAGCTGGCTGCCCCATGTTGTAGATTTACTGCATGTAAAAGATCCACAAGCCTAAAAGAAGCGTCTGAGCTCAATTCAAAATCTGCTGTTTCGTCGTTCGAATGATACCTTCTTTCTCCGTAGGGAGAAAGTAATAAAGGCACTTGTGAGCTGTGCATAACTGTGCTTCGTTGTCGGTTGTTCCTCGGCTGGCGTGACAATCGGCTGGCTTCTGAGGCGAGGTCGTGACTGAATCCAGCGCATCCGCTACTGGCGTTCGATAGAAATATGCGCCCACACCTTCGCTCTCCCGATGCGTCTCCTTCGCGCGGTGGTCAAAGCAAATGCAAAGGTCTGTCGCTCAGGGCATTTCTCATCCGGACGCGGAACGCATTGAAATGGAAATGAGCAACACCAAATTTCTACATGAAATCAATTTAAGACAACTGAAAGATAAAAAGCTGTAAAGAAACACTATTTGTATCGTATAACCGATAGAATCGTTGAGTTGTACAAGTACTTTGTCTAGTTGAAGTACAAATTCCACTCTTATTTTTTACAAATCGAGTTTATAATAAGGAACGATAAGTTTAAATATTTCAGTTACTCTTTTCGCGCTTCTGGCCAATTGCTTCTAGAACAACACGTCGTTCGCATTCCGGTTCTCGTTGATCCTCGTTTCTGTTTTCTCCAGCCGCCACGTAATAAAATTGTCGAATCGTTCTCTAGTTTAAGCAAAATTCATTTGTTGAAAGGCTCAAAAAATGAAAGATTATAGGGTGTGAAATTCACGTCGACTGCACAATTCTGTCCGTATTGTGTTGAATTGAAGCAGTTTGTCGTGGCGGGAATCAGAAAATTCCAGCGACGGGATGTAATCACATAGGGGAGCGGTTACACTATGTTTCAATAATTCCTATTACAAATATGATTATTGTTGTTAATATTGGCCCATGGATTTTTAGGACTTAAGTTTAACAATACTTATCACAAAACTCATTACTTGTTATTAAAGACCCAAGAAGAGTGCTCTTCGGAGCATTTATTTTAGCCTGGCGTGCGTTGATTTGAGAATGTGTGTGCTTGTTTGCGTTCATTAAAGTGTGCGCCCATGCGCATTGATTTGAGCGAGTGCGTGCTGGTGTGCATTGTTTTGTTTAGTGTGGGTGGCGTTGATTGAGGGTGTGCTGTGTGCTTGTTTGAGCGTGCGTGCTGGTGCGTTGATTTGAGCGAGTGCGTGCTCGTGTGCATTGTTTTGAGCTAGTGCGTGATAGTGTGCGTTGATTTGAGCGAATATGTGCTGGTATGCGTTGGTTTGAGTGAGTGCGTGCTGGTGTGCATTGTTTTGAGCTAGTTCGTGCTGGTGTGCGTTGATTTGAGTGAGTGCGTGCTGGTGTGCATTGATTTGAGCGAGTGCGTGCTGGTGTGCGTTGATTTGAGTGAGTGCGTGCTGGTGTGCGTTGATTTGGGCGAGTGCGTGCTGTGCGTGTTTTGAGGAGCGCGTGGTGGTGTGCGTCGGTGCGCGATGGTGGGAGCGCGTGTGCCTGTGCGCAGGCTGTTCATCCACGAGGCCCTGCGCGTGTTCAGCGACCGTCTGGTGGACGACGAGGACCGCGGGTGGGCCCTGGAGCGCGTGCGCTCGGCGCTCAGCAACTGTTTCAAAGAGAACATGGACGCCGTCTTCAAGGACATTACCGGCAAGGACAAGGTGGGCAAATCGCTGTTGGCAAAACTGACTTCCTTCAAAACTGATTGTAACATAATGATATTTACACGACAGTAACGTAGCTGACGTATATTAAGGTTAGACAATAACGCTGAAGAACAGCTTACAGGTGATCTTTTTTGTCCATTTTTGTGCATATAAGCAAAAAATCGAAAAACAAATACCTGTACTAAATTCTTATTATTTGCATCATCCACACATGCAAGTATTTTTTACGGCGATTATAATTTGAAATTGCAATATTCCCTGTTCACTTCTCGTATGGCGGTAACATACAAGCCATTAGGAGTTAGAAATTCGTGAATGACAGCATAACATTAACAGCTACTACAATTCATTGGAAAGTTTAATGTCAGATACTATAATAACATATTTGAACAGAGCTAGGCATAAAATAAATGAAGTATAAAAAAAATTCAACGAATGAAAATACTTTTAAAACAGTTTGCAGAATTGGCGACGCCACATTCAACAAGTATAATTGTATTCCCACAATGAAATTCCACTCAGACAATAAATAAAATTATTACTTCTGAATATTGAAATATTTTAAAGTAAAGGAGAGTGGCTAATCGAATCCTAAGAAGCGTGATAGGTGAGTCAAAATGCGGGCTTGTGTGAAGTATTAATATGATTCAGTTTATAGAACACATACGGTTTATTTACGTCGAAAAGATGACAAATACAAAGTTTAATGCAGAAAGAAAAAATAAAATGAAGTGCACAACAAAATAATGTTAAAAACCCAAAATTCACTATACAATAGCTAGAATTTATCAGAGTTAAGTAACCAAGTGTAACAAACAAAATGTGTTACTACCAACTGCTCCTCACCCACAAACTGGACCTTTTAAAAAAAAACCCCACGCGTAACAAAGGGTACGATCTCTTAAGTAAATCGTAGTTTACTTACACAGCTTCTAGATACGTTGTTTTACAAAAGAGATCATTTTACTTTCTTGCAACCGCTACCGTTGTAGAGGGAATGTTACATAATGCTGCGCAGAAAACCGGAAAATTTTCGGCATAAATTACTTTATTACAGAACTTCGGAACGAGAAAGTGAATGTATCCAGATGCTAACTTTAGTAAAAACCAGTCATCTAACTCGTGGTGTAGCCAAAATTGATGTTTGGTGGGTCCTTGATAGTGAAAAATCGATTGTTGGCAAAATGTCTTTCTGCCCGTTTATGTATATGAACAACGCTAGCGGCTAAATAGCGGCTAAAGAGTTCAGCCGATTTTTTCCAAAATTGACATTTCCCAATCGATCTGGCTGATGTCACTGTCCATTGAATATAAAACCGATATTTTAATTTTCGGAGGTATTTTACGTAAAGCTCCTGGAACATATCAAAATTTTCGTAAAAAAATGTCCAACGTTTTTGATTAAACTTCGTTATTTGATAGAGTGAAGGACGTTTAAGAAAATGGCGCAGTATGGAGTTATGTTAGTTAAGTTATGTAATGTTGCCAGAATAACCGGCAAATTTTTGTCAGAAAAACGTTATTGCAGGGCCCTGGTAACGAAAAAGTGTATAAATCCAGTTGCTAAATTTAGAGAAAATAATCTTCTAACACGTGGTGTAGCCAGAATCCATGTTTTATGAGTCTTTGGTACCGAAATATCGGATGACGGCAAAACTGGCCGGCGTCGCTAGCCGAATGCGTTTACTACGCTCCGTGAAGTCACGAAGGTTAAGCGCATTCGAGACTCGCGGGTTCGTGGTTGGGTGACCAGCCAGGAACCCCGGGATCTAACGGCGCCGAGCCCCTGGCCGAAGGGATAAAAGGCACTGACTGACTGCGACGTGACGAGACTTGACAACAAGTAAAAACACATTAATGGAGGATTACTCCCAAAGTGTAAAGCGCTCAACGCCTCTTAAGGGGCTTGGAGACGCGTTGCGTCAAGATGTAGACGCAACAAATTTAAAAAAAAATAAACTGTTTGTCCCCCCGACCGTTCGTCCCCGTACCCTGACCGTCTGTGAACAACGCTAGCGGCTAAACCGTTCAGCCGATTGTCTCCAGAATTGATATTCCGCAATCGATCTGACTGATGTTGCGGTCGCGTGAATTTAAAACGGATATTTGAATTTTGGGGGGTACTTTACATGAAGCCCTTGGGACATAATCAAAATTTTCAAAAATTGGCTCCACAGAATTTGATTTAATTTTTGATGATGGATAATGTGAAGAACATTTAAGAGGATGGTGAAGGTTTCATGTTCGTTAAAAACTTATAATTTTCGAAAATTGAAAAAATTCAAAATTTTTGGCGTCTTCCTAAAACTTTAATCATGAAGATAAACATTTTTCTTAATGAAATGTGCTCACCAAAAACAGATCTAAAAATAATGTCCTGTTTTTTTTTTTTTTTTAAAAAAGGAAAAAAATTTTTTTGGAAATGCCCATTTTCGATACTTTTTGGGGCAATTTAACTAGAATTGTGAAGATACTACGTTGTTATAAAGTTCATAAAAAAAAAGATATTCGAATAAGGTCATGTTGATTTTTTTGAAAATACGAGTACTTATTCTGTAATTTGACTACAAAGCCGCCTACCCTGAATTTACTGCGCTTTGTGAACGCTGTGTATTGAGGCAGTTGGATGCTACTGAATTAGAATGTGTATATCATTTCATGTTTCTTTGTTCCTTTCTTACAGTGCAGTTTTTTGTTACGAGTTTCCAAATTAATCAAAAACCAATTTAAAATATATGAAATAAAAATTGATAGCCATCAGCGAATATCAGATTCGAATGCAAAAATGGCATTCCACGACAATCTAGCTAATTTCTGTCAATTATATCTCATTGTTGTTACAAGATTTAGCTACATTGAAAGGAATTATAATGGCCAAATTTGTGTTGGTATTTGCCAAAAAAATATTTATTTTCGCACAAAATACTTTAATTTACGCAATGAGTTTAAAAAAATGACGGCTGAAATGTTTTAATTCGGAGAGAAATTATAATACAAATATTAACTGTATTAATTCGTTGAAAAATTGTGGCATTACGTAACCATCGCTAAAGGCTAGAAAGTACGTGCTGTTTTTCCACCATTACTTGTTATAAAAATCTCATTAGCTCATCCAACATGACGACCCAGCTGAACCCAATCTACTCTCCTGCAGGTGGAGCTAGAGGACTGAACAACCTCATGTTCGGCAACTTCATGGACCCCAACGCCATCGACGACGAGAAGCGCTACGAGCAGGTGCCCTCCATGAAGAAGATGCAGGAAGTGGCGCAAGACGCGCTCGACGAGTACAACGCCACCCACAAGGCCAAGATGAGCATCGTGCTCTTCCGGTCAGCCTTTGTCTTTGATTGAGCATTTCGTGTTTGCAGGCGCACCAATAACGACTTTTCGTCATGTAAACGCCACCCATAAGGCCAAGATGAGCATCGTGCTCTTTTTTGTAGTAGTAGTAGTAGCTGCAGCAGCGGGGGGTACAGCAACTGCAGTGAAATCTGCATTACACAGTTGAATCCCGAAGGCCCGACTCCCGGTCAACCTTTGTCTTTGATTGAGCATTTCGTGTTTTCAGAGGCACCAATAACGACTTTTCGTCAAGTACAACGCTTTCCACAAGGCCAAGATGAGCATTGTGCTCTTCCGGTCAGCCCTTGTCTTTTATTGAACGTTTTTTATTTGAGGGCCCAGAAATGACCAGTTTTCGTCAAGTACAACGTCACCCAGGAGGCCAAACTGTGTACGTGCCTTCTGGTCAGCGATGGTTATTGATTGCATTATCCAACAATGAAAATATTTCGGGAGGGAAAACAGCTAATTTTGATGTATTTCAACCTGCTGAATTCAAACATTCACCGTAAAAATGACCAGTTGGCGGTTGCTTTCCAAAGATTAAGTGACATACCATTTTTCAGAGTCTACTTTTCACTTTGGGGAAATTTTATTTGTGAGAATTGTTCCTTTCTGTTTTCTTATGAAATATAACATTTTCTGAATGTTTCTATGTTATAAACACAATTACTGTAGCAATGATTGAGAGTTTCATATCATTTATGAGATAATTAATGTATGATTTATGGTTTTGAAAGTTGAATTCCAGTTGTTGTTTTTTGATTTTGAGTTAGGGCGTTTTATTAAATCAAAATGACACATGAATGTGTAAATTGGATGAATAATTCTTGTTATATTTGTCGTGAAGTAACATTTTCATCATAGAAACGCAATCTCACGTCTCTTGTGTAGACTGCCTATCATCAATATTTGAGAATGAAAGTTCTATGGCTTTTGCTGTGCCTATTGGTTTGGCGGGAGCCTTTACATTTTACAGAGGACTGTTATTTCTGCTTGACTCCATCTTAAGTACCCAGTATTGCCAATGTAGAAAAAAGAACAGTTCAATACCCGAATATTTTAACTTCTATTCAATCTTTTCCACATTCAGAGAGATTACCAGTTCCTTCGCCATCCCAGCCCCAAAAAGTTATGAGCCCGGAGTGGACAATGAAGACAAAGTGAGCTGATCCGATAGCCGAGATCGTTGAGGCAGTGGTGCAGGAGCGGCGTCGGCAAGAGGATCGCGGTTTCGAATCCCGCCTCGAGCATGGACGTTTGTGTTCTCCCGACAGTTCCCCCTACAGTTTACAATTCTCAGTGGTCGCCATACGACCAAGACGTTGAAAAGCGACCTTAAAAATAGGATGAAAGACAGTGTGGGAAAAGAAAAACCCATCAAAACAGTGTGGGAAAAGAAAAACCCAAAACACATTCCATGACCCTGAATTTGAGAAAAAATGATAAACTGCACAAAAGTCAAGCGAAATTGAGTGATCTTATTCAATATCTTAACTTGTCAAAGGAGAGCAGAACTTCTAGGGTCAAGACTACAGCAATGAAATCTTGAATTTGATCAATTATCCCAATGAGTGCAGCCTATTCATTGACTCTTCCAAGCTTAGTTTCAAAGCAGTATTACTTCAGAACACCAACCGTCTTCCTTCTTCTCCTGTGGTCTCGCTGTTCACATGGAGGAGCCTTATGCAAAGAAGACAGTCCTACTTGACTCAATCAAATACGTATGCTGAACACATGTGGAAAGTCCGTGGCTTTATGAAAGTCATTGCTGTGATCTTAGGATTGCAACTGAGGTGTACTAAATGCAGCTGTTTTTATGTACATGGGACAGCAGAGGCAGGAAATCACATTTCATTAAGAAGAGTGGGCAGCAGGAAATCAGAACTCTAGCGAGCAAAATGTCGATGCGGAGCCTCTCGTAGACCCAAAACATGTTCTTCCACCCCTACGCATGAAGCCGAGTTTGATGAAAAAGTTTGTCCAAGCAATGAACCAAAAACGACCGGCCTTTAGGTACTTAAGGGAAACATTTTTTAAATTAAGTGATGCCCAAATTAAGGAAAGTATTTGTGTTGGACTGCAAATTCGACAATATGTCAATGATCCTTCGTTTGACAGAGTTTAGGAGCGCAAAGAAAATGAAAACTGAGAAGCATTCAACGGCGTTATTCATGGATATTTCGTCAACGAAGAGATTATAACTACACTCAGTTGGTGGCTGTACGTCCGCAGAAACTATGACGGAACAGGTCTCTTAAAATCCATTTTCTGCGCCAGATTCTGCGCCATCCAGATTCTTTTCCTCTTAGTTGTGCTGTAGTTAGTGATAAAAACGGAGGAAGTTTCCAATTTCTTCAATGGAACAAAAATATCAGGGCCATTGGAACGAAGGTATGCTTGCGGATTACTGTTGGTCTGTCTACAGAGATACTCCTGAACTGACAAAAGGGGAGCCAGAACATGGCGATATCATGGAGCTAGTACACTCTCTTCAAACCCAACAATCAGGTGTTTCTCAATCGATTTAGAACTCTTTATATGTAACTGTCATTTAAAAAGTTTCAAGTGAACTTTGAACGTTGTTGGAATATATTATTAAAACGTGTAGTTTTCACTTCATTTGTTAAAATTAACTATTTCCATCTATTAGATATTACAGAATAAGACCTAACAACATTTTTTGTGTCATATTCGTTTCTCCCAACCCAAAAGTAGTGATATTTGGCTCATAAAATGAAGGAAACGTACAGTTTTGTTGTTGGCCAGTGTTATTGTGGGTTTGCGGGTGCTTGAACTACTTCGTTCTCGTGTTCCGCGAGTGTAATGCGTTGGAACGTGAGGCGCGCTGGATCATGAAAACTGGTGTCGATGTGCAAGAAGAATTGAATCGTTTATTTCAGAAATCCGTCAAACGCCAAATCTTGTCATGTCGAGAAAATTGAGAAAAAGTGTCCCAGTTTTTCCGATTTCAAAATATTTTTTAATATTAAAGCAGTTAATAAATGAATATT
Organism: Teleogryllus oceanicus; assembly: GCA_964035755.1. Classification (NCBI taxonomy): domain Eukaryota; kingdom Metazoa; phylum Arthropoda; class Insecta; order Orthoptera; family Gryllidae; genus Teleogryllus; species Teleogryllus oceanicus. The sequence goes on from CAXIVR010000013.1 coordinate 66,861,055, forward strand.
TTTCAGGTAAATATGGAATAAGCGATGTGTCTATCCTCATGGAACAATATTCCACCGCTAAAGCGCATTTTAAATATTAGCGTTTGACGGGTTTCTGAAATAAACGATTCAATCGCAGGTCTTCCACCCAGACCTGCACCAGCGACGCACTGTCTACGCTCCCAAGCGGGCATAAGTTTAGGTAACGTACATGTGAGTGTGTGATGACGCGAGGAGGAACCAAAGCTTTATTGAATGAGTAGCGTTTCTAGGCGCTCATTTATTTTGGTCCTTATTGTAGAGAATGTAATATCTCTGGGGGCTCTGTTTCCCTTTCACGGGATCAAGAGGTCTGGAGGCAAACAGCATGTTTGCTTTGCGGCATTTTCCACCTCCACTTGTCTCTTTCAGCAGAGACAAACGCTTAGCTCGCAACTGCTCTCCAAGCATTCGTAGTAGTGTAGTGTCAATAGCAGATTCGCGCTTTGAGCATCTGTGTGGCATCTAAATAATCATCTAAGGTAGACACGCGTCGCAGCATCTGTTCCACATCTGAATAATAATCTTGCGCAAATCCACGTTCGCGCTAGAGCATGGGTGCCGCATCTAAATATCAATTTTGCGCACCGGCAGGTACGCGCTGGAGCATCTGTGCCGCATTGGTAATAATCTTGCGGTGCCGCATCTAAATATCAATTTTGCGCACCGGCAGGTACGCGCTGGAGCATCCGCATTGAATAATAATCTTGCGCAAATCCACGTTCGCGCTAGAGCATGGGTGCCGCATCTAAATATCAATTTTGCGCACCGGCAGGTACGCGCTGGAGCATCTGTGCCGCATCTGAATAATAATCTTGCGCAAATCCACGTTCGCGCTAGAGCATGGGTGCCGCATCTAAATATCAATTTTGCGCACCGGCAGGTACGCGCTGGAGCATCTGTGCCGCATCTGAATAATAATCTTGCGCAAATCCACGTTCGCGCTAGAGCATGGGTGCCGCATCTAAATATCAATTTTGCGCACCGGCAGTACGCGCTGGAGCATCTGTGCCGCATCTGCCTGTGTAGGTCCCTCTGGCAACGCACTGCTGGTGGGCGTGGGCGGATCCGGTCGGCAGTCGCTCTCCCGCCTCGCCACCTCTGTCACGGGCAACAGCTTCTTCCAGCCCGAGATTACCAAGACCTACTGTGAGCACACACCAACAACCCCGCAAGTCGAGCATTCTTGCGGCGTTACCCGTAATCTTATGCGGGTCATATCGATAGCAGCTTAAATATTTTACTCTCTCTGGCAAAGATGTGATTTTGTAATACTGCGATGGAAATCGGTCGGAAATTTTTCGACCGAAAATTTTTTATCGTGTCCTGGGTTTGCAAAGTGAAACATTCTTTTTACTTTCTCGCTACAGCCTTGTCTGTTGAGAGAAAGTTATGGAATGCTGCGCAAAAACCCGACGAATTTTCGGCGGAATAACTTTTATTACAGGATTTTGGTAAAGAAAAAGTGGATAAATTCAGTTGCTAAATTTAGAATAAAAATCCTCAAACACCTGGGGGCATAATCCATGTTTTGTGGGTCCTTGATACTAAAAAATGGAATGACGGCAAAACATGTCTGTTTGTTCCTCTGTGAACAACGATAGCGGCTAAACCATTCGCCCTATTTTCCCCTAAATTGATATTTCCCAATTGATCTGACTGATGTCGCCGTTTCTTGAATTTGAAACCGATATTTTAATTTTGGGGGTACCTTACATTAAGTCTCTGGGACATTTTCAAAATTTAACAAATAGCTCCATAGTTTCTGATTAAATTTCGTTGTCGGATAGAGTGAAGGAAGTTTAATTAAATGAAGGCCTCATTTTCATTCAAAACTCTGATTTTTCAAAAATTTCTCAAAATACAAAAAGTTTTCAGTGTCTTTCTACAACTACAATTATGAAGATAAAGATTCCCTAAATGAAATCTGTTCCTTAAAGATAGATTCGGAAATAAGGTTATGTACAATTTTTCGAAAATTTGGGTGCTTTTCTAGTAATTCTGTCTGGAAGGACGGGTGAGAAAGTACGTGCTGTTTTAGCACCACTGGTTGCAGTAATAGTAAATTATTTCCTCTAATATTGACTGATTGATTTTTTCGTGTTTGCGGGCGCGTCAACAGCTTTGGTCATTAGTCCCGTTAGTGTAGTGCATGCTTTTTCTCGGGAGACGGCGGTGATTTTCCTCCGCTGGATGGCGAGATCCGGCGCCGACCTACCGCCGGCTAGTGGGTTCCCCTAACCAGGACTCTTCCACCAGCGAGGCACTGCCCTAGCCGGGACAAGCTCTAAGCTCCCGACCGGTCTCCCGGAATATCTGTTTGTGTAGTGCATGTTAGTGTAAGACGCATCGGAACTCAATTTTTCGGTATGAAGTACCCCAAAAATGGATTGCGACTACACAATGTATTAGAGGAAATAATCAACTGACGTCACTACAGCGCCTCTGACTGGGAGGTCCTTGGTTCGAGTCCAGACGGCGGTAGGATTTTCGCACTAGCTTTTCAGCTAGGTCGAATTCAGTCGCTGCCTGGAGGAGAATTCTAGCGGCCGGCTGCTCTGATCGGTAGTTTTCCGTGTTTCTCCGATCAACACAAGACGAAGCCGGAGCAGTACCCTAACAAACGGGCCACGGACCGCACGCGATCTTTCCTTCCTCTTCTTTGTCCTATTCCTTACACACTCACACACACTTACACTAACATGCACTATACTACCACATATTGCGGGAGGCCGGTCGGGAGCTTAGCGCTTGTTCCGGCTGGTGGGAGAGTCCTGGTTAGGGGGAAACCCCACTAGCCGACGGTAGGTCGACGCCGGATCTCACCATCTAGCGAGAGATCACCGTCATCTCCCAAGGGAAAAAAAAACGTGCACTACACTGACGGTACTAGTGCCGTAAGCTGGTGAGTGTCTAAGCGCGCTTGGCGGCGTGCGGTTGGCAGCGCTGAGCGACTGGCGGGACGACCTGAAGGGCGTGCTGAAGGAGTCGGGCGGCGCCAACAGGGACACCACCTTCCTCCTGACGGAGGCGCAGGTGGAAACCGAGGCGTACCTGCAGGACGTGGACGCGCTGCTCAACTCCGGGGAGGTGCCCAACCTGTACGCGCTCGACGAGAAGCAGGAGATCCTCGAGGTAGATTCCGCCATGTTCTCAATGGAGGAGGAGCCAAGCAAAACATTCCCCAAGTACCAAAACTTATCATTTCACATGCTTACTACATTCCTTATTTTTTGTAACCTTTGATTTTTCAAAAATTACAAAAATGTACTCTCTAATGTAAATTTAAAAAACGTATAATCAGACACACTTAAAATATTATTTGAAAATAGTCAATAAAAATGCTTATAAAAGTTTTAATACGTATGATTCCATGAAAATCATGTTTCTAGCATATTATTATTACATACATTATTATTGCAAAAAACATTTTACAGAATTTTTTATAAAAGGTAATTTCCTCAAAAAAAAATTACAGAAATTTTGATAGAAGACAATTTCCTCAAAATAAATGATATATGAAAATAATCGAAACGGGTTTGTGAATTGGTTACATGCTGTAAATATATGTTCTACAATATTTTCTGTAGAGCTAAATAATGATGAAAGAAATTGTTTATTATTTAGGGTGAAATCGAATGATATTAATACTAAATAGATTATTTGCATTGCTGTTATGAAAATCAATAGTGAGAAAGTCATCGAGTTACATTGATTCACGGTTGCATAGCTCTTTATATGTCGCGTACGCCTCAAATAGGCCAAATTTAGTTATATTTATTCTAATAATATTTTACCATTATCATCATCATCATTATCTTCATAATCATCATCATATCATTATCAACATTATCAACACTATCATTATCATTATCACCATCATCATCATTTTTATCATTATTGCCATTATTATGCCATTGTATTTTATTTATCCATCGCGTGAGATCTGTTGTAAGCGAGACGGGGAAGTCGAGCTTTGCTTGAGCCCCTCGCGCATGCGCAGATGGTTCGGCTGGCGGCGCAGGGCGGCAACCGGAACCTGGACCTGAGCGGGCTGCGCGTGTTCAACTTCTTCGTGAACCGCTGCAAGGAGAAGCTGCACATCGTGCTGTGCTTCAGCCCCATCGGCGCGGCCTTCCGCAGCCGCCTGCGCCTCTACCCCTCGCTCGTCAACTGCTGCAACATCGACTGGTTCGAGGTAGGCATGTCCTCTTGCCGGCCACATTTTTTTAATCAAAGAGTTTTAAATTAGAATAGGCTCATATGGAAAACCTTTTGAGGGCATAAGTTAGAAGTTATACCCTCAAAGTACCTTCTTCTTTCTACTGTTTATGTTTATATTTATATTTATAGAACATTGTTTGAGGAATCTGATATTAAACGTAATATACTTCACAGAGTTTTCTCAGAAGTAATTGATAAAAAACTTCTGGGAAAGGCGTCGCTACCGGACGTACTGGCTTCCGGTCTAGGAGTTATGTGGCATATAAGCTGTTTTCAGCACAGTTTTCCTTCCAGTTTTATGGTAAAAAGGGCTAATTAAAAAAATTGTATCACATACAACTATAAACTATTCGACAATAATTAATTTGCCATATAAACAATGTAAATTGATATTCAAAGCAGAAAGAAAGAAAAGTGTGGGAGCCAAGTCAATATAACCTAGATTAGGAATTGCCATCTAATAAAATTACTATCAAATAAGAGACTACATTTAATATTAAATATTGTTTTTATAATTCCGTACTTCTCTTTTAACTATTTACAACAAATATGTAAGAGCTCCATTCCCATTGTGAAGCAGTTATTATTAACCTATATGAGTAATGAATAGTTGGTTATTTGACTAGCGACAGGCACGAACAGCGAGTATGGGTCAGAGATGGCACTTAATGTTAACCGACGAAGGCTTATTCGTCCGCCAGCCGCCATACGTACTTCTTCCGGTAGCCGCCATATTTTGGACGAAATCCATGGCCAAACGCGTCAAGGCAACCGGGAAATTTGAAATGAACATAAATTTATGCGGGAATGTGAAAATTTGTATCTTTAAAATTTTTGCATTCTTTATTCATCGGAAGGTTTTAAATTTTCACAATAAAATTCATAAAAAGTATTAAAATTTTACGAAAATGTAGGAATATTTATATCCTCAAGGACAAAGAAATTAAAATAGTACAATATTTTAGTCTTTTAATCCACTGACAAAATCACATTTTATAATTTCATGGTATACTCTGAAATTTATTTTTTACAGTGAAAAAATGTATATTGAAGCAGCTGTTATTCATGTTCTATATTATCACATGCATACTATAAACATATATACCTTGTGAAAATAGTCTAAGGTACATAAAATACGTAGTAAATATTTGTTTACAATATATTGAAGACCATTTAAAAAAAAAAATTGTTTAAATTGCTGAAATCAACAGAATAAATATCTTTGCACAGCTTAATACTTCAAAATATAAATGCTGGACAGGAATGTTAAACATTTGAAAACACCTAAAATAATTTTTCTGTCTATTTACATGAAAATTTAGCTAATCAAGAAGACTATATGTGTGCTGAAGCAGAACAAGAACAAGTACTTCATTGCATTCACAACATACACAAATTGTGGCTTTTTTATGATGTATGTTTTCCCATCTCTTTGCATAAATAAGCAAGAACAAATATTTTAAAAAGCATAATTTGTGTTTATATTGCTAAAAACAACGAAATAAATGATGCGTTGCACAGCTGTAATACTTCAAGAATATAAATACTGGACAAGAATCTTTAAACATTTGAAATAATTTTTAGATAGATAGAAAGTTTATTCTACCATTGGGCAGATGTTGCCCGGTAGCAGAATGCAGAAACTTGAAAGTACAGTTACAATTACAAATAAAAGAGTAATGTATAAAAAATCACTATAAAAAAACAATTATCTTTGTCATTACCTATACATGCAAGTGGCATTTACGTTCCTGTACTAAAAATAAAAATACATATATACTAACATATAGATAAATAAACTTACATATTACATAAATATACATACACACAAACCAAGGAACCCTCGCATGCAACTATTCACTCATATTCAGACAAACATGGATAAAAAAATTTCCTAGCAACAGTGTAATAATATACAATATGTATAATAATTGTTACATTCTCATTAGGTAAAACACTCGTTACTGTAAATAAATACCAACGTCGTCAGAATAGTCTGTACAAATATGTTTTCGACTAGCGAAACAAACAGAATGAAATGCAATCACTTCACTTCACTGCACCGCATATCACTTTACCTAAACATGAACTGTTCAATACTTTTTAACTGTAGACTACACATACGCGCACCTTTCATTTCACTTTACTATACGTTTTCACCCTACTGACTTATTTATTTATTTGTTTGTTTTTGTTTTTGTTTGTTTATTTATTTATTTTTACGTCAATAAAACACTTAAAACTGCGTATGACGTGCTATGGGAAGAAGTGAATTGTGTGCACATTTTCAAAATTCTGTGATCCCTACACTAAGTCATATACTACTTGAATTTTGAATAAATAATAATAAAAGCTCCCATGGAATAAAATCTATTTTCAAGGATAAATAAGCAATAAATTTTTGGCTCTTATCCATGTTATCCTGTATTTTTTTCTAAAACTTCGCGCTGAGCAAGGAAAGGGCGAAAGGTTCTATATAAGAAGATGATATATATGCTGAATCTGAACAAGAACAAATATTTGTTTGCATTCACAGCATAAACAAATTGACGCTTATCTATGATGTATTTTTCCCGTAATTGCCCGGAACCTTTCTCTGCATCTGAAAAGAGATGATCAAATTAAAATATCATATACTTTTCAATGTACAATTTAATGCTAGCTTCATATCCAAAATTCAGAAGTCGTCAACAAAATAATAGAAATAAACAAATGATATGATACATTTAACTCGCCTTTCCACATTCCGAGGGAAGCCAACAACGCTGGTTGAAACTTTAATCGAAACCGTTGCCTTCTAATTAGAGCAATTCGGAATCTAGCATTTGTGCCGTTGCGACATGTAGAGTAGTTTTACGTAACATTTAAGTTAAAGTTGGAATAAACACGCGTGGCCGTTTGTACAAAAATGTTACCACGACGTGGCGTCACACAAAGCAGGTCACTAGGGAGCACTTTCGATGGAGCCCACGTGCTTTTCCTCCAGGTCACAAAATTCGAATGAAACTGAAATTGTAGTATGCGAATCCTCCGGTAGGTAGATCCCCTGCTTGCGCCGCCATACTTTGGACAGGCGTGGGCGCGCTATGTGGCCGTTCGGAGAACTACGACGCAAGCGTCCAAATAAACGTCGGATGTAACCTCTCTTCTGAGAGACCACTGGGCACGAACATACTATAGAAGGATTTCCCTAAGGATGAGCCAAAGTGACAGTTCGTGAATATCACATATAATTGAGAGAAGTATCCCTCCGCCGCGACAGATGTTCAGCCACACCCCTTCGTAAAGTGCTAATGGCTCCTGTGAAAACTATGCAGAAGTCTAAGAGTTTCGCTGAGGTATATGCACGTACGCGAGTCCCGGAAATATTTAAATTTAATTACGTATGTGAAAAATCTCTTAACATGCTCTCACAATCAGTAAAAGAAAACTGCTACGAATATAAATAGAGAGAAAAATTATTTTAAGTCGGAAACACGTGCACCGGTACGCATGTCGCATTCAAGTCTCGGTTTTAAAATAAACATAATATTTATCACACAAAAGTAAATTTAGTGTAATGTTTATAGAAAAAATATATTTTACAGAAGAGCACATAACACTGCTCTTCCAAATTTCAATTATTTCTCGCGGTAAAGATAACACAAAAAGACAAAAAGAAAGAATTCGTTGCTCTAACGTATTGATATCAGCTAGCCAAAATGTTTATACAAGGCAAAATTTAAAAAGAAAATAAACATGAAATGGTAACAAGTAATGAAAAAAATATAATTATTCAAATCTCGGTTGTTTAATGGAACAAACATTTTCATATAAAACTACTATTCCTCGGTCCGCTCCGCTTTAGCTTGAGTGTATACACTCATTTTTCCTGAAATTTGGAGAGGAAATGAGAGCAGAGTCATGGGAAGGTCCCCGTACTCGCATGAAAAGGGCTTTCCAGGCGAACAAGTAGCTCTGGCGAGCGCGGTATATGTCACCCTTAACCCTTTAAAACCACTTTCGAAATTCCGACTTGAAATGGCAAGTTTCATTCCCTTCTATACGCGGGGTTAGTTTTAGTTAGGGATATGCCCAACTCGCCGTTGTTCCCTTTCATTCGAACACACGTTTATCTCATGTCAGGTTTTAATAATGGGTGCAAAGATTGCATTTATTACTGTATTATAATTCGCAAATGTTATTAGGAAGATAAATAATGTTGACACTCTTGATCCAAAGCATAATATACGTATTCTGGACAATACACATTGCAAAAAGCGAACTTACATATGAATGTGAAATAATGTGGTCGATGAAGTTGTGCGATTTAGATGGCGCTGGCTATAATAGATTTATAAGCATTCTCCCACACTTGAATTTAAATTAACACCGTTAAGGTTGGAAATACTCTGAAACACGCCTTTTCTAGTAGAACGAACGCGGCTCAGGAACTTTTTCTTCTTCTTCTTCCTCTGGCGCAGCTGGTAATTCGGTGTTGATAGAATTTTCATTTGTAGTTGAGATCTTGCCTCTGGAAATCAACCAAGTCTTTCAATTCTACCATATGGAGTCTTTGGTTACTTGTAGGGTTCAAGTTTTCTGGAGCTATAGACATTAGTTGATCAATGTGAGACCATCACAATGTCTTGACATAACCGTGGACGTCTTTACGTTTACGGTTATGTCAAGACATTGTACGGCTTTCCGTAAACTTCACAAGTACCAAACTTTTATGTTAAGTTTATGTCGAAATTCTACTGAAGACCAGAGAGTAGAATGAAAGAAACAAACATGGTGTATTTCAGATTGTGTTCAGATTTGGGGTTATGTCATCTGAACTAATTTGCAATCGGTTTGGATGCGAATAGTGAAATCAAAGTAAGAATTTGGGCCATTTTTCTCCTGACTTTAAGTTGACGTGGCGGATAAAATAATTACGTTTGACAATTTACTCGTGAATTATTTACTCGTACAAGAGAATCCTTATTTACAAAATAAAGGAAATGCCAGCACTAACACAACAGCTACATGCATACACACACACACACACACATATTATGTATGTATATATATATATATATATATATATATATATATATATATAAGACAAATAGATGGGAAAATCGAAGAAAAAGCTAGGAACCACGGTGAAAAGACGACGCTAGAAACTAACCGATTACGCTTCAATATGTTGAAATCTGATTGGTTAAGGCGAAACTTACGTTCCAGTTTCTGAATGCTTACACAGCTTTTCTTTTTGAATTTTAAATTTGGGTGTAGAATTGGTTAGTATGGTTTGGAAGGTTTTCCAATTGATATGTTTTGCATTTGAAGTATGTGAGGGAGAGTGAGTAGTGGAGAGTTGCTGTGTCGAGATTATTACGGGGAGATGATCTGAGTCGAGATCCCATAGGGTGTTTGTAAACAAATTAATTTTGGAGTTGGATATGGCTATGTCGAGGATATCCGGAAGCTTGTTAATGTCCTTCCGGATGTAAGTTTTTTCGATTGGTGCTATTACTTGCAATTTAAGATCTGAGATGGTTTTTGTAAAAACTTAACCGCTGGATTGGAAATTCTAGTGCCCCAAGATGTGTTTTTGGCGTTCAAGTCTCCTATTGGTTTTGGTTTTTTCGTGTTTCCGGGCGCGTCAACTGCTTTGGTCATTAGTCCCGTTAGTGTAGTGCATGTTTCTTCTCGGGAGATGGCGATGATCTTCCCCCGCTGGATGGTGAGATCCGGTGCCGACCTAGCGTCGGCTAGTGGGGTTTCCCCTTAACCAGGGCTCTCCCACCAGCGCGGAACCGCCGCTGCCGGGACAAGCTCTAAGTTCTCGACCGGTCTCCCGGAATATATGGTAGTGTAGTGCATGTTAGTGTAAGTGTGTGTGTGTAAGGGGAGAGGATTGGACAAGGAGGAGGAAGGGCAGATCGCGCGCGGTCCTTGGCCCGTTTGGTAGGGTACTGCTCCGGCATTCGCCTGGCGTTGATCGGAGAAACCTGGGAAAATCGGTGATCAGAGCAGCCGGCCGCTAGAATTCTCCTTCAGACAGCGACTGAATTCGACCTAGCTGATGATATGATGATGATGATGATGATGATGATGAAACGTTTTAATCTAATAGTGTGTACTGTAAATAAAATCAAAGAAAATTGTAGTATTTTACTAAATTTTGAGCCAATTACATTAAAAATAATAATCGTAAATAAGTTGTTGGCACATAGGTGGCCAAATTATTTCATATTTGCGCCGAATACAATTAATTATAACAGTTCTTTGGGTGAATTAATAGCAAAGGGCGTATATTTCAAACGCGCGCCTGAGATTATTATTTCCCCCCCCCAAACCGCCGAGTACATTACAGAGAGAGAGGGAGGAGGGAAAGAGGAGAGAGAGAAAAAGAGGAGAGATAGAAATAGAGGGGGAGAGAGAAATTAATTTATCGTATAAAACTCTTTGAACTGTTTTCAAAGATGGCCATGAGAACGCGCTACATCCCAGACGCGCCGGGGGCCAGTGAGCGTAGGCAACGCTGTTCATTGTCGAGAGCATGGTGGAAATAACAAGGTGTAGCGCTCCGGAGGATGCGCAGTAGCAGCCAATCACGTTTGAACCCAGGGATGAAGCGAAAACGGCTGGCGCACGTGTTCATTTGCTTCCCGTTTGCGAAGGAGATAGGACGTGTTTGGCAAGGCAGTGCGAAATCAGTGGAAGATCGTGGTTTTGTTGGCCAAATATTGCAGGTTAGGTCAGGTCATTGTATTTGTTCACACTTTTTGTATACAAGACCTGAAATATTTAACTGCGAGCATTTCATGAATATCACCAATGAATTAATATTGAAGGTCTTCACTAAATTAAACGAGTAATTTTAATAACAAATATCGTTATTTTAAATAATTTTCAAATGTCCGCGCCTGCGTAGATAATTTGAATTTGGCGCACAGTTGGTGGGATATAATATTATTGGTCCACAGTCGGCGGTATGCGCACCGCTACACCTTGTTATTTCCACCATGGTCGAGAGATTCACAGGAACAACTCCTTCCAGATAAGATACGGCGAGATCACATAGTTTGAAAATGGCGGATCGCATCAATCGTGGAAAAACGAATAAATACGCGCGTATCGATTGCATTGAAAGTTGAATTACTTACGTAAAGTTGGTATGACGTATTCTCCGTGAACCAACGTGTGTTTGACGCGTGAACTTCTTACGTGACACGTGAATTTCTTACTAACAAGAGTAACGTGATAGAAACAAAAAGGAGATCGATTTACTTTCGTCCAAACAGGTAATACTGACAAGCTTTTCAATATTTAATGTGAACGCCAAGGTGCCCTAACAGTCTTAATACTTGCCGTTTTCAGAATCTTCCCTAGTGTCAAAGGCTCAGAAAGGCTTATCGCAGATCTTCGCCACAAATGTTCAGAGCTCTTCTACCTCTTAAAAGCTATATTCGCAGCTTCAACAACCGTGGTTTATATAAAAGTTATCTTTCTCCTCTTTTACAATGATTGGATATGAAGAAAGCCCGGGAAACGTTCGAGATTTTCCTAGTACATTATATAACATTTCCTACCATTTTTCATTCAAAACAATCCTTTAAATAATTTCTCATTCGAGTTTCTCGTAGTCTCAACACCGGAATCACAACTTCAGCCGCGCGAGGACTCGTAGTCTCTGATGAAGACATAGGCTCGAAGATCAAGTCAGGCAGCCTCTGGATCAGAAACAGTCAAATTAGTCAACCCACGAGACATTTCAGTGAAATTAAAATTTTTACTTTCATGACCTTCCTCTCTTTCTCCTGGAATCTTATTCATTGATCAAAATGTCTTTCAACTATTGTTCCCTTTTTGCAATTTCATAATATACGAACCAGGTCCTGCTCTTTCTAGCCGTTTTGGTCCGGACGAGTTCAAATATCCCAAATACACTAAATTGCATAGTTGAAATGTTCTTAGTTCCTGCTTATTTCTTCTTTTTCTCTCCATGTATTTTAGGAAAAATTGTAGTTTTCTCCCATTAGAAGTTCAGGTCGTGTCTTCCAAGTTCCTTCGTGTATTGTCATTTGCTGTCTGAACAGCATTCTTTGTAATTGTAGTTAAGAATCACCATCTACTAGTTTTTCTAACATTTTCTTTAACGGTCGTGCCATGCGTTCAGCTTGGCCGTCAAAAAGGCGATGCGATATAAACTTTTATTACGTTACTATTGTTGAAATCATCGAGTTCTTTATATATAAATCATGGTGGAAATAACATAATATGTTATTTCCAGCATGATATAAATGTTCCACACTAGATCTGAGATTCCCTGAACGGGAATGTACTTACTTAGGGAGGAGTGGACGATTTATACCACACGCGCAACTTTTCTTGAACGATGACCTTGCTTCCCCCTCCCTTGAGCAATAAGCAGTTGAATGCAAAAGCTCACAACGATCATTGATGACAACATTCCAAGCATTAAAACTTCGTTTGCGCGAAACAGACGCTAGTCACAGTCAGATGCTTTCATAGTAAAAAACTTCTGTTCAGTTTTATTGTCAATATCTAAGAAATTACTGAGGCAGGTCCAGGTCCTCCAAGGGAGGCACCTAAAACTTCTATCTAGTGTCCCTGCTGTTGCCCACCCAGAACGATGACCTGGCCGCACATGTAACAGGTTGACTTTGATTTTTCAGAGGTTGGCGTTACTGTAAATACTCTTGTGGCCAACTTTGTAACTAATACCCCCACTCCGTCCGGCATTTCCTCAATCCATCGTTCAAGAAAAGTTGCGCGAATAGTACTTAGGGAGGAGTGGATTGTATTTGATGTTGTTTTTGTACATTCCGTCTGATAGTTCAGTTCATGGAAATTTAACAGTAAGAATCATCTGTCAATAAGTCGTGGTTTCTCTTTTCACCACAATTTAATATTTGGTCACTTCTCACTTATAGTTGTTTTACACAGGACAGTTAATAACAGACGTTATTTTCAAACACGGCAGTTCCATAATTGCACGTGTATGAGCCGACGACATTGGTTACGCTCGTTGCAGTTGAAATAATTACATTTGAAATTAACAATACTAATTTAATGCTCGGTAATGATTAGTCGCTCTACACAATACTTTAACGATATTACGTGTAACAGAGTTACATGGAGCCGAGGGCGCTTACGTACTGCCCGTAACAGATTCTTACGTCGACTAACATTTTTACTGAGCGACCGAAGAGTCGCGAGATTTTGACCAGAGAGCGCATGAGAGTGGGGGTTAGGCCTCAGCCAATCATTACTGAACATTTGAATTTGTTCTGGAACCTTCCAGAACGAATGTCCGTTTATATCGGTTGTAGCCGTTGTCCTTGGAATTCGCTCTCGTCCAGTCCTATGTCACTAGATAGGCCGGTAGAAGTCGTTATTTGAATTTCAGCCCGACGCCATATGCAACTGTATTTTCACCAACGCGCTCTGACGGTGAATCTGTGAACTACTCATTTTGAGAGTTTGGCGTGACTGAGGTGGTTAATTCAAAGGTGTTTGTCTGAGGCGTTTGATGAGCTTGCATCTGCCCTGACGAGCGTTTGCTGTGTGCAAAGAGTATATCTGTGTGCTGCTGTTGCTAGCGACAGGTGATTTCGAGTCTGGGAAGATATCTACAGTTTTGTAATGTCGAAATCTACGAGAAGATGCTGGTGCCCAATTGCACCAATTCGAAACCAAAATTAGCCGTTACAACGCGGCTATTTGGATTTCCGAGAAACGTTAAAAAGTGAGTAACAATTTTCGTATCTTACGTTTCTATGCATGTAGTTTGTTGATTAACACTGATTTTTTATTATTATTTTGTTGAATTGTGTCAATAAAATAAATATATTTATGATTTAGATGCAGAGAATGGTTAAAAGCAATTGGGGACCCAGCTCTTGCCAAATGTTCTTGGAAGAGATTGACCACGACTAGATTTGTTTGTAAAGAACATTTTGTGGAACAGCATTTATCTGCGAGTTACAGGACGTATGAGTATGCTGTTCCAATAAAATTTTCGGAACCACGAAATCCCCTTTGCGAGGAAGCCTTGCGGGATTTCGATGCAAGCTTTCCAGTTGAAAGAAGTAAGTTCATTTTCTTGAATATGCATTTAGGCGTTTCAGTATTGTGTCGTAAAGTGATTCTCTAATGTATATTTTCGGTTTCAGATGTCCAGATTCGAAATCCAGAAATTTCAGTGAATGTTACTCTCGGTGAGACTTCTTTTCAATAGAAATAATTATAATTTATTTGTTCAGACAACAATTTGTGGGCAATATGCATTGCCATAAAATAGTAAAATAATGTGAATAAAGTGTTTCTCATCAGCAGATTTTGCTTTTCAGAACCTTGTGTAGAAGTGAAATTTATACCCCAATAATGTCGATTAACATGGAAAAAATATTTTCTTTTTAAATTTGTTCTCTTTGAGAACTCAGGGTGATAATTTTAAAGAATTATTGTTATGTGCGGTGAATGACTTTCTATATTCTGCACAAAGTCTGTGAACATACCTCTACGCTAAGTTTGTAATGGTACAAGTATTGAGAGTTTTAAGATCAGCGTGTATTCTGTCATTGGATAGAGATCCATTACATAAACTATATTTCCCACATCTGATTAGGAAATTCTAATTAAATTAAATTAAATTTGAAGATGAAATTCATTCTGTAAAAGATAGTCATTTTCACAAATTTGGAATCTCTCTTTTGCTATGTTAAGACACTTTATTGAGAAATTAGGAATACGAAAACCTTGTGTTCCTGCTTCAGAGACTATTTTTATGCATTTTTAGGATTTCTTTAGTGTTTAGTATCTCGTCTGTGATATATTTTTAGTATTAGTATTAATTAATTTGTATTATTGGTATTGATTTAAGTTGCATATGTAATGTTATACTGTTCTGGCAATAATTGTTTCTCATGACAAACTGTCTTGATTCATATTTGTATTCTATAATGTGTGTATCATTGTATTTTGTTCATCCTCATGCCAATTACATTCTGAATGTGAATGCTGATCTCTATTAGATTGTGAATTGTCATGAGTGTTTATGCAGTGTTCAATTCCACAGCTCAGTTGTTTGAATCTCAGAGGTGTGTGAAGTTGGCGGGCAGAAATTTGAAAATAAGTATATAAAGAGAAATTTAAATCCAAAAAAGGGCTGGGGCTTAAGTCCAAATATTAAAATTTTCTAACACGTAACGATAGAGATCCAAGAGTTCTACAGTTCTCAAAAAAATTCACACTCAAAACTCAAAAAAAACAAAGATATTCAAAAAGATATCTACCACTTTCCGAAAAAAACAAAAAAAAACACTAATCAGCAGATCTAACGCAAAATAAAAAACTGATCACATTTCTTAATAGTAAAGAAAAAGTTCTAAAGAATGTTTCATTACAATACCCTCTTACGACGTCAACAAACGGAAATATGCAATATTTTCTTGTTCTTATTTTCGGAACTCGAGAGAAAAATAACTCAAAATCATCATTCATTACTTCTGACCAAAGTTCTGCGTAGCGAACAAAGAGTTCTAATGAAAGTTCAAATACATTTTTAACGCCGACGTCAATCACGGAAATTATTTAAAAAAAATTAGGTTCGTTTTGGTGAACATTGCCATTCGTAGCAACAAAATTTCAAAATTCACTTTCGACAGTTCTGACCAGAGTGCTGGGTAGCGAACAAAGGAGTTCTAATGAAAGTTCTAATACATATTTAACGTCCGACGTCAATCACGGAAATTATTTTAAAAAATTAGGTTCGTTTTGGTGGATTAGCCATTCAGGGCAACAAAATTTCAAAATTCACTTTCGACAGTTCTGACCAGAGTTCTGGGTAGAGAACAAAGAGTTCTAATGAAAGTTTTAATACATATTCAGCGTCCGACGTCAATCGCGGAAATTATTTTAAAAAAGTAAGTTCGTTTTGGTGGACAGCCATTCAGGGGAACAAAATTTCAAAATTCACTTTCGACAGTTCTGACCAGAGTTCTGGGTAGCGAACAAAGAGTTCTAATGAAAGTTCTAATACATTTTTAACGTCCGACGTCAATAACGGAAATTATTTTAAAAAATAGGTTCGTTTTTGTGGACAGCCATTAGAGAAACAAAATTTCAAAATTCACTTTCGACAGTTCTGACCAGAGTTCTGGGTAGCGAACAAAGAGTTCCAATGAAAGTTCTAATACATTTCTAATGTCCGACGTCAATCACGGAAATTATTTAAAACAATTAGGTTCGAACGCAGCTATATTAGAAGTTGATGATGAAATGTATTATGTTGAAAAATGTTGAAGATAACGTGGAGTCTTGCGGGACGCAATTGGTAATGTGTGGGGTGGAGTGGTGATTGTTGACTATTACTCAGAATGTACGAACTGTTAGAAAACGTTTGATGTGAATAATGTAGGTTGGAGTTCCAGCTTTTATTAGTTTGTAGATTAGACCCGGATGCCAGATTCTGTCAAATGCTTGAGTGATGTCCAGGAATGTAGATTTAGTGTTGCTGTTTCTGAAATGCCGAGTGGATGTGTTCTGTTAATCTAAATGAGCAGTTGAGTGGTGAGCAATGAACCTAATTTATGTTTGGGAATTATATTAATTTTTTTGAGATGCTTGTTAATCTGGCAAGGATTAAACTCTCGAATATTTTGGCAATAACTGGTAGAAATAATGGGACAAACTGTCTACTTTGGAATGATTTTTGTTGGGTTTCGGAATGGGGTGGATGATTGTTTCCATGTTTTGGGGTTAAGTATCCAGTACTAAAATTAATATAAATTGGTTTAAAAGGCTAAGGCTGACGATGAGGTATTTTTGAAGATTAATTGAATTGATTTTATCGTGTCCGGGGGCTTTCTTATTTGGAAGTTTCAGAATTAGTGTTTTTGTTTCGCGTGGAGAAATGTGTTTTATTCTGTGGGGTATGTAAAAGTGCCATTTGAAGATTTCGTGGTTTGGGAATAGTATTTTGGAGGTTTTTTTTTGATTGATTTTTGTTGTTGTTGTAAATTGCCATAGAGTTATTTCTAACGTTTAGAGATTGTATTGGGTTAATTATTGCTGCTGTCTGTAAGTGTACAAGACGTGTTTGAGAGTATTATTTAAATGATTGATTCTTTTTGATAGATGGTAGGCTTAATGAGTCCCAGATCTTCTAATTTTATTTTTTAATTAATTAGTTGGTAATTTTCATTAATTTTTATGTATTTTTCATTAATTATAAAATTTATACTTAATACAAACTTGTAATTAGTAATATTCGAACTTGAAATGTTTTATTAAAAAAGTTATATAACCAATTATTAATTGTTTTAAAATAATGTATATGTAGTTATTGTGACTATAAAGTGTAGAGTTTAAGTCTGTACAATGTATTTATGTATATATTAAAACGTGTCGTTATATTACCAACACCAGTAAAACTAATAAAAACTTTTTCCAATTAACAATTCCAATTTTTAAAAAAATTTAATTCATCGTCAAATGAAAATGTATAATTCATCAGTGCTTGTTGACCGTATGTCATCTATCAAACATTCAACGAAGAACAAAGTATTAAGACATAATTCGCGCAACACAGAAATATGGACAGAACTGTTGAAAGAGAATTTCAGATTTTGTTTCACCGAATGGCAAAGTCAAAATTCCTACCCAGAACTCTCTTCAGAACTGTCGAAAGTGGATTTTGAATTTTTTTAAATTTAATTTATTTTAAGTCGCATCAACGGCTAGGTCATTAGCGACTAAATCAATACATTATATTTTACATTGTCAATTTTTAGTTTTTACAATATTGAGGTTACAATTGAGGTTACAGTACAGAGATGATATGGATATAAAAACATAAAACTTAAACGTGAAAATTACATAACTGTTGATTACTACAAAAAGGAATGGAAAATTACGTTATTCTAATACAGTTAAATATTTACTGAAATACCTATTTCATTACAAATTTTTAAAACATTACTTTGGTAAGAATTATCCCTTAGAATGGTACTAAATCTTTTCTTATCAAAGAATTAAGGTCTCACAGAATTGAATTGGGGACATTCTTGGAGGATGTGATTAGATTTTATCATAAGGTTATCAGCCAAAATTGCAGCTTTTAAAAATATGGCTACTCCACCAGAAGCATGATCGGTGGTTCTAATTTTAAAGAAACATTGATAATTCTTAATATTAGCTGAGTGATTAGCCTTGAAATTGGATTCTTGCAAACAAATGATATCTGTGTAATAGTTGCAGATACTCAAGATGACAATAGTATCCATTAATATTCCATTGAAGTATCTTCATTTGTTTGCTTGAAATTTATTTAGCAAGGGGGGAATGGTGTTTCTTTAAGAGACCTGAATTAAAAGATTTAGTGTCAGGTAGTTTCCATACTGGATTCAGACTCAACTGTGTCTGATTCCAGTAGGTGTTTCTGCAGTTTTTTTCTAATTCTGGTAACTCTGCCTTTGATAATTCTATCCTTTAATACAGGGTAAATGTCACTGAGCATTTTTATAACAGCTGGAATATCATTGGAATAGTCCTTTACTATGGTTAGAGGATCAGCAGAGCCCAGAGTATTTTCTAGTAGTAAGTGTAATTGATTCGCTGACAGAGGGAAGGAGTTTTGGTTCATTTCAAGCAGATCTTTAGTTGGGCTGAGCATGTCTTCAAGTGTTGGATTGCTATCTGGGTCCAGTTCTTCATGTTTTGAAGAATTCTTTTTCTGTTTCTTTTTTTTAGTTTTTTTAACATTATTATCTTGATTATTATCTTTAACATTATTAGTTGCTTCAGATAGGGAAGAGGGTTCATTGGGGAGGCTTCTTTTAAGAAGGGGAGGAAAGTTCATAGGGTCACTGGTGGAGGGGGCAGTGGGTGTTTCAGTTATGGTAGGCTGTACTTCCATATTATTAGTAGGGTTAGTTGGTATATTTGTACTGGGAGTGTCCAGAAGGCAATTCTCTTTGGGGATATTTTGTGGGCAGTTACTAGCAGTATGGCCTTCAATTTTGCAATTGAAACAAGTAATGTTTTCAGCAGAGAAAAGATTCATACAGGTGTACCTTCATGTACAATCACTGATGACTGAGGGAGTTTGTGAAGTTCCTCAGGTTGGATAAATGTTTGCCTTCTGAAGCTCATAATGTGACTGAAGTTAGGTCAGACAGACCAGCTCTGATGAAAGATATACTGAGTAGTTTTGATGTCATGATTCTTGAAAATATTTGTGATTTCCTCGTTTGGAATAAAAGGGTATACATTTGATATTATGATTCTCTTGAGTTTGTTAATTAGGGGTCTCACATTAATATTAGTATTTTTAATGATTAGAGTAGGGTATTTGTTAGTTATAAGATCAGCATTGACCTTCGAGTTCAGAAACACATATTCTGTTATTGGATATTCTTGATACGAAAGTAATGGCACTGGGGGGAACAATTTCAGTTAGTTTACTTATATAGTTTTTGACAGTTAGATTTTCGCATGCGTCCAGTAGTATAGATTGTTGTTTTCATGGAAAACTCACAGTTTTTGCAGCTCCGGCGTACGACTTCGTGGGTTGCTCTTGGAGGTTAAGTGACGGATTCATCTTGAGTTTGGCTGGTACTGCTTTATTCATGTGGATACGTTGAGCCAGCCAGGCCAGCCGAGAAACGCTGTACACTGCTTGGAACACTGATAGCACTTTAATTAACACTGTTAGGTAATATTAATACTGAAGTGTTTTGGTTCGGAGATACAGTGTATCGGTAAGCTGATAGAGCGCAGCAGTAGTTGTTGCATCTAACGCTGTCGAACTACGACTGTTTTTGAAATTTTGTTTCACCAACTCTTCAGAACTGCGAAGTGGATTTTGAAATTTTGTTTCCGAATGGCTATGTTCACCAAAACGAACCTAATTTTTTACTATAATTTCCGTGATTGACGTCGGACGTTAAAAAAGTATTAGAACTTTCATTAGAACTCTTAGTTCGCTCCCTAGAACTCTGGTCAGAACTGTCGAAAACGAATTTTGAAATTTTGTTTCTCTGAATGGCAATGTTCACCAAAACGAACCTAATTTTTGTAAATAATTTGCCTGATTGACGTCGGACGTTAAAAATGTATTAGAACTTTCATTAGAACTCTTTGTTCGCTACCCAAACTCTGTTAGTACTGTCGAAAGTGGTTTTGAATTTTTGTTTCTCTGAATGCCTCTTCACCAAAACGAACTTACTTTTTTAAAATAATTTCCGTGATTGACGTCGGACGTTAAAATGTATTTCAACTTTCATTAGAACTCTTTGTTCGCTTCCCAGAACTCTGTTCAGTACTGTCGAAAGTGGTTTTGAATTTTTGTTTCTATGAATGGCAATGTTCACCAAAACGAACCTATTTTTTAATATAATTTCCTTGATTGACGTCGGACGTTACAAATGTATTAGAACTTTCATTAGAACTCTTTGTTCGCTACCCAGAAGTTTGGTCAGAAGTAATGAATGGTGATTTTGAATTTTTTTCTCTCTCGAGTTTCAAAAATAAGAACATGAAAATATTGCATATTTCCCTTTGTTGACGTCGTACGAGGATATTGTAATGAAACTTTCTTTATAACTTTTTCTTTACTATTCAGAAATGTGGTCAGTTTTTTATTTTCCGTTAGATCTGCTGATTAGTGGTTTTTTGTTTTTTCGGAAAATGTTGATATTTTTTTAATATCTTTGTTATTTTTTGTTTTGAGTGTGAATTTTTTAGAACTTAGAACTCTTGGATTTCTATCGTTACGTGTTAGAAAATTTTGAATATTTGGACTTTAGCCTGCAGCCCTTTTTTGGATTTTAAATTTCTCTTTTTGTAATAATTATCGAAATTTTGCGGAACTTTTTTTGAAATTTGTCGAGAACTCTAGAACTCTTTGTTCGCTACTCATAACTTATAAAATATTTAGAATTTTCAAACTTCTGCCCGCCAACTTCACACACCTCTGTCCCAGGCTCAGTTCCTGGTGCAATTAAATTATTGCACATTGACAATCAATTTCCAGAATTAAATTTTGGATCATAAGCATTGTTGGACCAGTTACATTCCACTCTTTGTAACCAAACCACAAGAAATGTAATAGAAGGTCCAAAAAGGTCTCATTTAATAGATTACAACCATAGAAACAATACTTGGAACTCTGATGGGGTATTGTAAAAAATATAGTTTTCCAACTCATTAGTTTACGTTAGTTTAGTACGTTTAGTAGTTTAGTACGTTTAGTAACGTAGTTTAGTTACGTTCTCATAAATGTTAAATTGTAAGTGCACCTTTATTTTCGTCATCTGTATGTCATCAACACCTGAGCTGTAGTTTTAAATGCATTATTCTGTTATAATGAACATTTTGGATTAGAGCTGGACAATGGGAAATTTCACTCATTGGTTAAAAAATGGGATGTTATAATGCATGTGACATATATTTATTTATTCAAAAACTGTATGTGACGTATGGGGGAGAAAATCATGAGAGACATGGGAGACATTACAATGCATCTCAATATAATTGAAACTGGAAAGATAGATTATTAAACTTTGTTAGGAAATGTAGATAACAAAAATAGAATGTTTGTTATTTTTATTATATCTAAAGCAGTAAGTGCTGTTACGTTTGAGGTTTGCACAATATGCTAAAAGTTCAATTTTTAGCACAAGTGTAACTACATAATTAGGTGATTTATATTTTTGAATTGAAATGAAAGGCAGTAATACTGATTAAAGACTCATAGTGATAGCGATTTCATTTTGCTTATAGGATTGGGGCACTTCACCTATTGGCCTCTTGTCACCATCTTTTCTACTCACAAAATAAAATGGCACTTTTACCAATTGTATCGTAACGATTTGTTTTACCGGAGCAAAGGTGTGAAAATGTTTTCATTTGTTTCTTTTAAGCACTGTTCATATAAAGTGCTCTGTAATAAAATAGTATTCCATAGTATTCACATTAATTTGGTATGCCTCTAAGTAAAGTTACAAAGATGAAACAGGCCAAAGCAGGCTGTCTGTTAATAAGTTTTTTCTTAATAAAATGCTGTTTCTTACATTACAAGATACTATTGTAATGTAAAAATCATCTTGTTTTAATAATTGGATTTCTGACTGTCTATAAAAAGTAATTATTGGAAATTATATTAAGAAAAAAACAAGTAAAGTTACATTTAAACATGTGTACTAGTCTGTGTTTATTGCCTTATGTATAACAAAATTGTTAATGCTATTGAAATTATAAAATTGTAATATTGTCAATATGTCCAATAAATACTATATTTTACTGCTCTATTTTGATTTTACGTCCATAAAATCCTTACAATTATTTTTTCTATTTTTTGATAAGTTAAGGTTGAAAATATAGGGAGTGATTTTGAAAATTATATGGAGTGAATATGGAGAAAATTTTTAACTTTCCGCGAAACTGTTTTTTCAATTTTTTCGGTTATTTATTTATTTATTTATTTATTTATTTATTTATGTATTTATTTATTTATTTATTTATTTTACGTCAAAAAACAGTTAAAAACTGCGTATGACGTGCTATGGGGAAAAGTGAATTGTGTGCACATTTTCAAAATTCTGTGATCCCTACACTAAGTCATATACTACTTAAATTTTGAATTTTGAAAGGGAGAAAAAAACAACAAAAAAACTCCATGTAATAAAATCTATTTTCAAGGATAAAGAAGCAATAAATTTTGGCTCTTATTACTTCCTGCCGCGACAACATGGAAACGATAATTTGAAGAATTGTGTTTCCCACTGAATTCTAGAAGACGTGCACAGATAATGAAGATACATTTATGTCCAGAAGCAAAATAAGGGGCCATCTCAGCATTTGCTCAATGGATCAGGGAAACTGGACGAAAAACCTGATTGACCCGGAAGCTGTAGTACAATAGTTGTTTATACTCATTTATACAGTTACTTCTACGCTATTGGCTGTTCATTTGCCTAATAGAAATCAATACGGTTGCACATGACGGCACCGGAAGTTGGCAAATAAGGCTTCTCCGTTTAACATTTAGTGCCATCTCTGAGATATACTCTTTGCTCCCGTCCATGTGCGCAACGGCGCGGGACGCCATTAGCAGTGCCCCGAACCAACGGATTCCGAGAAGCAGATGAAATACCCTGACAAGCTCTAAGATTATATATAAACTTTCGGCGCTGCTGTGGGCCCGAACATTTCCCATTCTAGCAAATATTCTTCTCAAACTTCTAATGACTTTATTGGATGTCATTGAATTCATTATGTAAACATCCAACCAATTTGACTTCGCACCAATCACTATCAAAAAATGTTTTCCTTTAAACGACCCTGCAAATTCAACATGTTAAGTTGATCATTCATTTTGATTTTTTTTCCAAATATCTGACTGACTGAAAAAACTCCTGTTTTTGGTGAATTATTAGCGTTCAATTGACATTTTCTAGAATGATTTACAGTCTTCGCTAACTTAATGTTTGGACATCAAACATAACTTGAAGTACACGATTTCTTTGTCACTATTCCTGAATGATTGTCATGTATTTAATCCAAAAATATTTTTAAATTTCTATAAATTTCAGATGGACAGGGATTTCTTCAATTTGGGAAATATTGTACTTGTGGTTTATTGAAGAATCCCCTGTCAATCTGGCTTTAGTTCAAGCTTTGAAATTTTGAAAAATATTATTTAAAATTTGGGAGTTCTTTTACATGACGCCCCCGGATACTTTCAAAATTTTCTCAAAAGCGACTCCAAATTTTTCTTTAAATTTTTGATAAGGTTAGTGCCAAACGCTCTCTATGCCCTGACATAAACGCCATATTGCTGTATTCTTTTGTTTTTTCAAAAATTAAATTTTGTTTACTTGTATTTCACACTTGTGAAAATTACATTAAAGGCGATTTCTTCACATTATAATATTTATGAGCATATGTGCTTTAAATATTGTCAAATAAAGTTTCTCGAAAACTCAACAGTTTTCTAAAAAAGCATATTTTCAGCATTTTCAAAAACGCTCAAACGCCATTTTATCAAAAATGGTTGTCATTTTTTTTAATTTTTCTAATAGATAGTGCTAATTGCACTGTTTGTTATGACAAAAGTTCGTTTTGTGTATTCAATGTTTTTTCAAAAATTACACAAATGTAATTTTCTTGAAATACCTCTCACGCCGTTAGTATGGATATTTCCATCGATTTGTATGCATTATTACATTTGTGAGTGGAAGCGCTTCGAGTGAATTTTGTCGAAAACTCACTACATTCCTGTGAAAAAGATCTTAAATGTCTCGTTTAGAGTAAAGCTTAATTGCCATTTTTTAAAAACGACTACGAATTTTTCAATGAAAACTATTTAGGACGCGTTTTTTACTCTTCTTGAAGTAATGATTCAGTTGTACTCCTAGGAAAACAAAAAGTTGAGAAATTGTCAAAAAAGGTACTTTGTGCGACGATAGATGGCAGCTGGTCAGAGAATGGAGCACGACCTTAGAGCCAGACCACACCAAGGAAATTAGAAAAATTTGGTACGTAAAGTGTGTGCTATTGTGTAGCACCTCTAGTTGGTTCTTTAATCGTTCCGAGAGCGGTTTCGCTCTCTGGCAACAGAGGCATAGCAGCAAACATCTGTTTCGCGATTGAAATCTTCATTTTTTCTAATTTTCAAGAAAGTTATATTAATGAGGAATATTTTACGGGTAACGATTGGTATTTCATTAAAAAATACGGCAAGCGGGAATTTCAATACTTTCAAGAATCAGTTTCTCAATTTCCCTTTGCTTTTTTTTTTTTTTTTTTTAATTTTATTTTATTTTGCAATTTGTTTGTGTACAAACATTTGGCAAAATTACATAGATTACGTAAACAAATACATGAGAGGAGTAAAATCCAATGACTGTACTCCACCAATGATACATTATTAATACAAATTAACAATTAATTATAATTTCTGAAATGAATAATTTAAAGTCGATATGGAAGGTCTAAAGTATGATGGCGTTGAAGTCGTCTGGTGGAGTCACTATTGTCTAGTAAGTTGATGGCTAGAATATTCGGATGATTATGTAGTCTTTGTAGGTATTTTGCACTGGTATTCTTGTTTAAAATGTAGTCTTTGTAGGTATTTTGCTCCTGGTTTTAATATTGCTTTATACACAATTACTTTATTTGTGATGCTTAACGATGATTTTCTTCCAAGTAGCCAGTTTAACCTTCTAAGTTTTAGGTCTAATTCTTTTCTTTTCTTCTTTATATGTTTTTTCCATGTGAGTCGTCTGTCCAGAGTGAGTCCGAGATATTTTGCCGAGTCATTTTGAGGAATACATTGCGATCCGATTTTTATTGGTGGACACGTTTCGTGCTTCAGACTGAAGGTGACGGACAGACTTCTTGTCATTGATCTTGAGGCGCCAGCGTTTCTGCCACTTGTGGATGGATTGCAGATGTTCTTCTACGAGACAGATGCTCTGCTGGATCTTCATGTCGAGCTAAGATGGCTGTGTCGTCCGCGTAGGTTGCTGTCAATGCGTTCACTGATGATGGGATGTCGGCGGTATATAATGAATAAAGGAAAGGTGCAAGCACACTTCCTTGAGGCACTCCTGACTTTATAGGGATAAGTTTTGAAGTTTCACCGTTAAATTTTATTTGAAAATATCTCTCTGTAAGATACGATTTTAACAAGTGGTAGTAAGGATACGGTAGATTTTTCTTAATTTTATATAATAGACCTGGGTGCCAAACCTTATCGAAAGCCTGGCTTACGTCTAGAAATACAGCAGAACAATATTCTTTATTTTCTAGCGATTCACTAATTTCGTTTACTACTCGATGAATTTGTTCTACAGTCGAATGCCGTTGTCTGAACCCAAACTGATGATGAGGTATTATTTCATTTTCTTGTAGAAGTGGATTCCCTTTGCTTGAAATTTTATTGTAATTCCTTATTTTCCATTACGCATTAAGTTGAAATGATTCAACTTAATCTTTCTTCTGAATAAAAGTTCCAATAATTACTTTTTATTGACAGTCACAAATCCATTTATGAAACAAAATGATTTTTACATTACAATGGTATCTTGAAACAAGAAACACCATGGCAACGTTTCAGAGCTCAAGTTGTGCCTCCATCATCAGGCCTTAAACAATAAGTGAACTAAAGTAATAAATTTAATAATTAATATAAAGAAAATAAATATTAAAAAATTAATATAATTAAAAATTAAAACAACTTTTATTAAGACAAAACAAGTGTTTGACGATATAAATAATTCACAATAAATTTAAAATGTTTAGATGAATACATACTTTACAAAGAATTGGTTGAAATATGATAAAATTGTTTCATCTTGATTCATAGTTTCATTGGGCAAATAATAAATTATACATATTATACTTATATGGTCATGGGAATTCGGTCGGTAAGCGCAGTGTGAGAATGTGTGTAATATACAATATTGTATATTATGTATACAATATAGTACAATATAGTATTTAAGTCAAAATCAATACGGTTTCATTGCTTTGCATTTGTGGTCCCCGCGTTGCAGGGTATCTAACAAAATGGACACCTCTCACGTGGTTGAAGGCCGCCCAGTTTCCGTTCAAGGACTGTGCGCATTAGAAATGGGGACTACAGACTTTGCTCTTCTGATTACAGCGCATTGCGCTCCCTCGTAACTCAACTTCTATTCTGGGAGAAATTCCTGGAAGCAGCGTCACCGATATCAGTTGGCCGCTCCGCTGTGACCCCAAGGGGTCAGCATCCGACCCCAGCCGTCGCGCGCGTATCTGGAGGTCAGGGGCCACGGAGTCGCTTGTTTACACGAAAAGTCAGGAGATAACTTCGTAGATGTAACGAGGGGCCCCTTTCATAATTCTCTTCATCGTGTAATTATTTTTATCCATTATCATTTATTATGAATTTTGTAACAAGCACTTACAAGCAACTTTTCATTTTCAGAAATACGACTATTCATTAGAAATTTAGATGTCTAAAATATTAAGTGTAATGTTTGTAAATAGGGAATTGTTAGTTTACAAAAAGAAATTAGAATATTTTTACTGAAACTCCATTGAAAATTATTCTTCGATTAGTATATATGCATACTAACTTCGCTTTTTACAAACAGTCAAGCATTTGGATATGCATTCTATGTCATTCTTCCACGCTTTCAAATTTTATGATTTAGTAGTGTTTGCCTCTTCTTATTGCATTTAAACATGTTTTAGCCTTCCGTTACGATTCACACCCAGTGAGAGGCGAAACGTGACAAAATGACACTCCCAGGACACAAACGTTTCGAAGCGGTGTTTCCATGCAATTTTCTCAAAAATGGCTCAACATTTTTTCTTGAAATTTCTTGTAAGAATAGAGCAAAATACACATATAAAGGTGGCATAGATCCGAGTTAGTGCTAAACACACGTTATACGATAACACAAATGCCGTATTGCTCTAGTCTTTTGCTTTTTAAAAAAATACAAGAATGTAATGTTGTTGACTGGTCTCTCACGTCGGTAATATTTACTTTAGAGGCGTTTCCTTCACATTATTATATTTATGAGTACAAATGCTTTAAATAATGTCAAATAAAGTTTCTTGAAAACGCAACAGTTTTTTGTGAAAACTAGCTCAAAATTCCGCATCTTCAGAAATGCTCAAACGTCATTTTCTCAAAATGGCTCCAAATTTTTTCTTCAAAATTTTCCAATGAATAGTGCTAATTGCATGTTTAATGTGACGTAAATTTTATTTTGGTGTATTGTTTGTTTTTACAAAAAATACACAAATGTATTTTTTAAATATTTCTCACTCCGTTAATGTGCACATTTCCATCGTTTGTATACATTATTACATTTGTGAGTGGAAGTGTTTTAAATGACCTTAAACGAAGTTTTTCGAGAACTCAATAGATTCCTGTTAAAAAGAGATTCAAATGTCGCATTTACAAGAATGCTTAATTACTATTTTCTTAAAAACGGTTTCAAATTTTTCTATGAAAATTTCTATTTCGGACGAGATTTTACTCTTCTTTAATATTCTTGAAGAAATATTTCGGTTGTACCATTAGGAAAACAAAAATGTTTGAAAATGTAAAAAAATGTTGTTTGGGCGACGATAGATGGCAGGTCGCCAGAGAATGGAGAAAGATCTAAATCTAGACCACACCAAGGAAAGTAGAATAATTTGATATGAGAACGTCTATGCCATTCCGTAGCACCTCTAGTTATGGTATATTACCAGACGTCGTGAGCAAAAAAGTGTAGGCAGGATAAAATAATGTCCTTATGAAAGTGAGTTATATGAACGGAACTTTTATTTATTTATTTAGACAAAACCTGTATGTGACGTATTGGGGAGAAAATCATCTGCGCAAGCTTTCTTGAGTTCCAAAATCCCTTCCCAACAATTTAACTATTAATATAAAAAATAATGGTTATAATAATAATAATAATAATAATAATAATAATAATAATAATAATAATAAATTTAAAAATGCGAGAGATTAACATTTCAAAAACTAGATATTTTCGTTGTCAAATTATAGAAAACTTATTTTTAAGGTAAAGGAACAAACAGATTCGATTTTTGTATTTTAACAAAATAGAAACTCACCCTAAGCTCTACTACCACTACAAGCAAAAGGAAACAAAACGTGCTTCAACAAGGCTTTTAATTCTATATAGCAAATTGAACGTCTACGGCGTGTTGAATTAAAAATATACTAGAAATATGTGAGGTTCGATTATTTCAGATACTCTAAACGTCTATCTCTCCATATATTATTAATATATAATATAGTTAAATATTATGTAATATAAATTGTAAATATATATTTCATGCCGGAATATTGGCACACCTAGTGAGATAGTGCTAGTTTGTTCGTACACACAGTCCCTCTATCAAGGGCCCATCAACACTCCCGCCCAATGAGAGGCAGTGATTGAGAGGGCGAAGAAAACTGATGAGCCAATTTAAATAAATTAAATGAGCACAGAGGATATCAATGATCTGAAAAATCTGACATTTTTTTGGATCAAATTTTAATACAAATAAAATAATGAAAATTATTTGGAAGAAATTAAGGATATTAAAATTGAAAAGGAAACACCTTATTGCAATAATATATAACCAGTTTTGAGGATAATTAATACAATGTCATTAATGTTCTAACCATCAGCGTGGGATATCAGGTTCACATGAAATCATTCTGCCTATTAAGAAAAAGTACATTGTGTGAAGCAAATTGAGGAATGTCACAGAATCATGACAAGAACCTTGCATTTTCTGGAGAAGTAAAAGCTTTTATTTGAATAACTGCAGTCAATATTTGAGTAAAAACGCTAGAGGGAAAGTATTATTTTCAATCTCTGTATAAAATAAACTGTAGTATAATGGTTTATTCAAAATAGAAAATATCGAAGTTTGAGTATTACTGTTTTGTAAAGATTAGTGTATAGGTTGATTTTTTTAACGTCATCTT
Organism: Teleogryllus oceanicus; assembly: GCA_964035755.1. Classification (NCBI taxonomy): domain Eukaryota; kingdom Metazoa; phylum Arthropoda; class Insecta; order Orthoptera; family Gryllidae; genus Teleogryllus; species Teleogryllus oceanicus. The sequence continues at coordinate 66,890,795 of CAXIVR010000013.1, forward strand.
AATTACATTACAGTATTTATGTTAAGCACAATTTTATGTTTGATTTAAAACAAGAAAGTGGATTTTTTAAATAATTATTTATTTCACGACCTGAAATAATATTCACAAAGAATACGACTCAATCTGCCTAGCCTGGAAAGATGAAATTTGTTTGTCACAAATTGAATTTACGACATTAAAAAAAAATTAACTGCCAATATCTCGAAACTAATTGTGCACTTGTAACCCTCTTCTTCTCAAGGTACGATATATACACTCTATGAAAAATAATAAACCGCAAAAATATAATTTCATGCCGTTCAGTACTCATTCTTCAGAGTAATGAAATGAGGGATCTTTGCTTCGTGACACTCACACACGTACAACTTCACACTTTCACACTTGCGCTGGACGACGGAACAGGGGCATTTTTCCTGTGGACTGACAGAAAATCGCACAGCACATCGACCAAGACTAACTACATTCCAACCACACAATTAAATTAAGACTTGAAAACGGCGTAATGGACAGATGATGGCAGAAAAGCGTTCATTCTATTAATTTTAAGGTATTTTTAAAATCTGGTACCTGTACTATGAAACAGTGGTTATAATCATGGTCGTTCTCAACACCCGGGGGTCTACAGCCAAATATGATCCCGCAATTCACACGTTTAATCAAGATCCCATTGATTACAAAAATAAATTAAATGACCTGATAATTAATTCTCTTCTGTTGCAGAGTAATAGAAGATAAAATAATAAATTATAAATTCTCTACTCTTCCTTCGTTCTTTGGCGGATTCGGTGGTATAACGGTTAGCGTATCGGACTGTTGTACCTGAGTTTGCGGGTTCAAACCCTATGGAAGCCGTGGATTTTTAAGGGCGAAAAAACCCTTCGTACGCCTTCCTTCGGAGGGGAAGTAAAGCCGGCTGTCCCATGTAGTAGATGTACTGCATGTAAAAAGATCCTCAAGCCTAAATGAAGCCTCTGAGCAAAATTGAGTTCCGCCTATCGCCCAAGATAATACCTCCTGTCTCCGCTAGGTGGTGAAAGGAGCGTAGCGAAATTTGCGTGGTTAGACGGAAGAGCGGGCCTGATGGCCCGAGTCTCGCCACGTAAAATAAGGCATTAACTAACTAAACTAACCTTCGTATCCACCGTTCATCTTTAAGATAAGGGGCACTTTGCCCCAGCTCTTTGTGGCGGACAACGATAAAATGCGGGTGGGCGACGTATAGAGGTACCCACAGGGCAAAAATCTGCACCGATGTTCCCAATGGACAGACTGAATCAGACCCGCGGAGAATTCAAGAATTTCGCAGTGAAATAAAAAAAATTACAACTGAATTAGCTACTTTTAAAACCCCGTAAGTCACTCTTTTTTGCATTTTCGCTTTTTGTGAGAACATAGAAGTACAGGATAGATGCATCGTTCCATGTGTAAATTCCGTAAATCAGATGACAGAATGACCGTGACGACACCGCACAATTTTGGTTTGGTTTTGAATCTCTGTTAGTCATTGTCTTGCGGGTTGTGTATTGCCGTGTATGTATGTTTGTAGTGTGTACGACTGGGATATCACTGACAGAGAGATTAACAACTGCTTCTGTCATATGAATCATGTTTGATGTATATGCACATTTTCACTTCACATAATATTGAAATAAATGTGTCAAATCTGCAATGTGTATTTATTTTCATGTTTAGGTAAAATAATTCCTGATTGGTTATTGAAATTCCGTAACTCATACACTTTTTTAAATTAGTCCAGCGACTATTGTACTATTGATACAAGTAAATTACATGCCTACATGGCTTCTCAATTAAGATTTATGATCAGAAAAAAAATTCTTAGTACTTAATTGACGGATTTTCTTGTTTTTGGACAACTTTGCATTTCCTAACTAGCGAGGTTTTAAAAAATAACCGATTCAATTAATATAAATTTAGGGAAATCGGAAGTAAAGATTACGAAGACAAAATGTCTTCGTGCGTAATATTATGCATGCATAATAGTATAAGCGTGCATAATATTATGTATGAACAACGGAGGCCTTATATTTCCTTCCTTTCAAATATTCTATTTGTCTGCACAACCAGCCGCTGCGAAGGGTTGGGATCAACAGCTGCTAGGAGAAGGACGAAGGCTGTGGATAGCTGCTGCCTCGCAGGAGCTGAGCCCTAAACACCCTAACCCCATGTTCAAAGATATGCTTGAATCGTGCAGTCTTGCATGAGTACACTCTGTTGTTATTAGAAAAGAACTCCCTTAATTATTTTCACTACGAGATCTGCACTTCGAAGGAAAGCAATGATCACGATGCTCAAGGAAGGGAAATGCAAAAATCAATGTTCAAAACTAAAACATCGCCCCAAAACGCCTGTTTTAGTAACCTCTAACATCGCTTGATGTACAATTGGATTTGACAGTGGCCGCATTTATTAGTTTGTAAATAATATTGAACTTTCAAAAGCTAGTTCAAAAGTAACAATCACCAAAGATCTGAGCGCTGGGTGTCAGAGTTTCCTCAGTTCGCCATAAAGGGGTATGGGAAGAAGGGGCAAAGCCCCACGCCTAGAGTGCATGCCTCCACGAATGAACTGCGAGGACACTAAGAAATTAGAGGGAAAGGGAAATTGCCATAAAGGGGTGGGAAAAGGGCAAACCCCAGCCTAGGTGCATGCCTCCCACGAATGAACTGCGAGGACACACGTAAGAAATTAGAGGGCATAAAGTTCGCCATAAAGGGGTATGGGAAGAAGGGGCAAAGCCCCACGCCTAGAGTGCATGCCTCTCCACGAATGAACTGCGAGGACACACGTAAGAAATTAGAGGGCATAAAGTTCGCCATAAAGGGGTATGGGAAGAAGGGCAAAGCCCCACGCCTAGAGTGCATGCCTCTCCACGAATGAACTGCGAGGACACACGTAAGAAATTAGAGGGCAACGAGGGCTTATCTAGAGCGGGAATTAACCTACTCAATAAAAGAACTACTCACAAATTCACAGAGAGCTTCAAATACCTCTCCTCTCAGAATTCATTTCACAAACCTCTCAAAAATATTACTCTCTCCTCCCAGCATGTCCCAACACTCCAATATTCAATCTCTGTCAAAATGTTCATCATCCTTCACGCATTAGATCTATATTCCTCAAAGACCTCTTAGTCTTCCCTTAGTCAAGTTATACAAATATGAAATTTTAAAAATAGCGAAGGGTTATACCGAGACGAGCATTTGCCTGAGGATGGCCAAGTAAATTCATTGTATGTAACATTGTACGCGTCAAAATCCCCGAAAGACGATAGTCGAACGAGAAGAAATAAATATTTTAAAAAAAGATAAAAGACCTTCAAACTGCGAACACGTGAACTGATAGAGCTGTAATACCACATTATTTCACATTTTAACTTGCAGAAAATTTTGATTACGTTTCTTTTCATTCACAAACAAAACATCGTATTTCAAACATGTTTTATGTTTGTTTAAAACATGATCACGTTCCTATGAAACATGTTCACATTTCGATATTTTGAAACACATCGATATTTTGAAAATAGTGTCATCGACGTCTCGACATTTCGTTGAGAATCGCTGCTGAACATGGCGGATCGGGTGCCATTTATACTATCGTGCCATGAAACCTGTTCAAAAAGTAAACGACAGAATTCCAATTTTGTTCATCTTATTCAGGTGTAGACTTTAAACACTTTTGCTGCTAGAAATAAATCCTTTGCACCTAAGCATTTCCGTTGCACATCAGTGCATCACAGTACAATGATTTATTTTTAACGCTTTAAAAATATATAGAGTCGACTCCTATTATAGTGAAATTCTGGGTACTAACAATTTTGGTTCATTACATCCGGGGTTCACTATATCCGAATATGGCAAAATTAAATAGAGTTTATCCATAACGAATTTTATTAATATAGAGATACAACAAAATGCTTAACAGCATGAACTGAAAAATCAATATATTTATTTGTCTTTAAAAAATCAATTATTTTCAATTGTTTGCTTCTTACTTTTTCATTAGTAATTTCTCTAGATTCTTCCAGAATTTGTGCTCTCTCAATACTTGATTCTGCATTGTCCTCTGCGTCCTAAGTATCCTAAAGAAGTCTTGACACCTGTCAATATCTCTTGCGCTGTTGGAATAACGTCCCATTCTTCGAAGGCCCTTTTACTCGCCTAATAACTAGGGCCCGGATTTTCATGACCTAAAAATCAACGAAATATGCAAGCATTTATGACCTAAAACATGTAATGACCTTAAAAAATATGACGCTAAACAAGTTTATTTTTTAAAAATTACTGTTGATTTTTTAGGTATAACATAAATACAAAATTTACTCAAGAACAAATTGTGAGTACGGTACATACAGTTTGCAAGCTTTGGAACTGACTATCATTAAAAAAATGCTTGTGACTGTAAAACAAATCAAATACAGTACAATAAAACCCATCAAACAAAATAGCTTGCTTTACTACTGCATACTTCTTCTTTGATGTTTTCTAATTTCCTCTCAGTCTTCAGTTTCTAGAGTTGCATTGGATCACAAAGTGTATTTTCAGGTTTTCCATTAGAAAGTTTCCAGGTAGTTTTGTACCTGAGATAGCGCCTCTCTACATGACCTGACGTCACGGAAGAGTATTTAAAGGCGGCGATTCCACTGCAGTGCAGTGTTGGTTCATTACCTTCAAATGTCGTGACATTTCCAGAAATTGTATCGCTCATTTTGCACATTGCAGAATATCCAAGATTTCGCTGAAGAACACGCAGCAATTTGTGGTACGCTTTTTCAGCCACATTACCACGAGCTCGACCCAACCCACTCCGTTCAAATTCACTTACGTATCAAATAATCTTTTGTGGTATACTTTTGAGTTTATTTGCGATTATATCACTTGATACGTTGTCATGCGAGACACATTTTCAAGCTTTTTATTCTTGTGTCTTTAAAAATGTGACATATGTACGCATTTTGGGCAAAATTTGGCCAAAATATGACCTTTTACTAAAAACGATGTAAATGTGACTTTATATGCACGATAAAAATACGGTTTTCTAATCGACAATATCTGGATTCGTGCATAAACAGTTTTTAAAGTTCAACGGAAGGTTCACAAAAAGTCATTAAAATTGGGGCCCTATTAATAACATACGAGATACTTTTCGTAGTGAGCGGTAGCTCAGTACATCAACTGATGTCACTGCAGCGCCTCTGACCTAGGTTCGAGTCCTGACGGCGGCAGAATTTTCGACACTAGCTTTTCAGCTAGGTTGAATTCAGTCGGTGTCTGGAGGAGAATTCTAGCGGCCCGCTGCTCTGATGGTAGTTTTCCGTGGTTTCTCCGATCAGCACCAGGCGAATGCCGGAGCAATACCCTAACAAACGGGCAACGGACCGCGCGCGATCTGTCCTTCCTCTTCCTGGTTCTACCCTCTCCCCTTACACACACACTTACACGAACATGCACTACACTACCACACATTCCGGGAGACCGATCGGGAGCTTAGAGCTGGTCCTGGCTGGGGCAGTGCCCCGCTGGTGGGAGAGTCCTGGTTAGGGGGAAACCCCACTAGCCGACGGTAGGTCGGCGCCGGATCTCGCCATCCAGCGGGGGAAGATCACCGCCATCTCCCGAGAAAAAACATGCACTACACTAACGGGACTAATGACCAGAGCAGTTGACGCGCTCGGAAACACAAAAAAAATCAATCAATCAAACAATCTTTCCGTAGCGGGATGGCACAAACAGCTAATGAAATGAATCGCTTTTCCGCGCGGCACGGCGGATATCGGCTGGCTGTGGCAGTCGCGAGCTTCCTGTCGCCTACGCACAACTCAACGCTCTTTCTACCGCTGAATATCAAGAAACACCAAGATTGAAACTGAAACAAGGAATTGGGCGTCGCCGCCGCCAATCCTACCCTCTCAGGACACGGCATTCGTTTCCGCAATCAAACTAAGTGGCATAAGGCCATCAGAAAGATGCCCATTCCGGGTCCGCTACCATCACCTCAGGGGACACTTTTCGATTATGACTTTTTGACATGATATCGTTTTTTCAAGCTGTTTGTGGGAATTTGTGGCACTCAGGCGATATATTATTTTCTATGAGGGAATTAATTTCTAGGGCGTATTTCCAAAGTTCCCTTTAGCCGAGATTCAGGTTTACTATAACCGAATCTTCTTGTGCTTACTTGTAATGTAAATGAAACGGGACAAGTGACTTAAATTCACGTAACCGAGGGTTCACTATATCCGAGTTCACTATAACCAGAGTAGACTATTTACATCAAAGCGCAATGCTTTACACTTCATTGTTTTTGCCTTTAGAGCTCCATATGCGGGTCAACTATACTTTATGTTGGATGAACGGCATTTGTCAACAAACATTCTTTATCTACACACTTTTTCACGGAGTTGGTGAAATGTTTTCCGGTTAAAATTAGCAAATCTCTTACACTCTTTAAAGCATTTAGTGGTACAATAGAATGACGCAGGTTTTCTCGTGGAAGAGAGCTTCTTTATCTCTTTAGTCTGGGCAAGCTTTTCGGTAAGTCCATCGCGCTGACCCGCCCACCATAGCGACTGCATTTTTGACTGCATTTTTTACAGCTCATTTTCACCCCACCTTCCAAGAAAAGGGTGGCGGGTTAGCTTGATGTTAAGCTAATAAGAGACTTGAAATATGTCTTTAAGAATATTATATTAGAATGAAATCTGGATCTATATGCCATTTTCATTGGAACATTTGAAGCCGCATTTCAAAAAATGTCGTTTGTGAACGTCGGAAATGCACAGTTTTGAGCTATTTTTTACAGAAAACGTTTGAGTTTCTGTCAACTTCGGAAATCAAATGAAGCACTTCCCTTCAAAATTGTAATAATGCATAAATACATGTTATAAATATTAAAGATGTAAGACGTATTCCAAACAATTTACTTTTGTATAATTTTGAGAAAACATAAATTGCACATAAATCGCATTAATATCATGTCAATAAATGAATAAATACTATCCATACAAAAAGTTTTAAAAAAATTTGGAGTCCATTTTCAGAAAATGGCTTTAAACGTTTCTGAAGAGCGAAATTTTGAGCTCATTTTCAGAGAAAAGTGAGGTTTTCGAGCAACATTATACATAATTTAAAGGGCTTGTACTCACAAGTGCAATAATGTATACAAATAGACGGTTGTAGAAATAATGACGACGTGAAAGAGAGAGAGAGAGAGAATAAATTTCTACAATTTGTAAAAAAGCAAAAAAAAAAAAATACAGTAAATTTGTGTTTGTGACATACTGTACAGTTCATTTAGCATTATAGGTACAAGTTTGAAGAAAACATTTCGAGACGTTTATGAGAATATCTCGTTTTTAATACTGCCATATTCCCCTCAAAGCTAAAAAACTAATATATTTGTAAACTAGAGATGGTACAACAGCACATATTTTCACGCAATATAATAATGTTATCCTTATGTAATATTACAATGTCACAGTTTCTGCCTATCTTTCACTTCAAATATCACTTAATCTCATAAATAAAAAAAATGGATTTGTTATTAAAATGTTTAAATATGAAAGTATATTTCTGGCATCGAATTCAGTCTACTCACGAACATATCTCTTGCATATTTGAGCCTTAAAATATACTTCTTGATCAATATGAGAGAAAGTAACAAAACTAAAAATTAATAAATATCACAATCCAACGGGAATAGCTTTTGTGTAGTCTGAATCCACAAAATAGGATTTCTGACTACACAACTTGTTCGAGGAAGTAATTAACTTTTCTTCTCCTATCCCATGCTTTCATTTGTTGACTGCAACCAGTTGCATAATGATACTCATTACGATCCAGATTTCATTATGATATAGGTTCTTGATCAATTACAGAAGTTTACAAACCAAGTATTGATCCTTAATTAAATATTGAGAATCGTTCTACTAAATGTTTCGTTCGATTATATACATTAAAATTGCATTTGATACTATGTTATACTTGTCAGTTTTAATTTCTTTTATTACGAGTATGGAACGGATTTTCATGTAATTACGTATTTTTATAGGAACTAGATAGCTGCATTCAATAATATTTTTTTGAGTTTAAAGACTTTTGCATAAATTTAGAAATATTTTCATTTTACATATTTTTTACATATTTTGGTATAATTATATATTTTACCTATTAGTACCCATTTCGTTACATTTTAATTCATTTATACATAAAAATGGAACATTTCAGATGCACGTTTGCATTATACAATACATCCTTCTTACAAATCAAATGAAATGTTGTTGCGCTTCTATGGCCACCGTATCTTCACCATGAATTGACAATCTTACCCCCCTCCACCGCTTACTGCGCACTCGGACTTAAATATGAACGTATTTTTGTAAACAAAAGTAATTTGAACCACGTACTTGCTCGTGTTTCAAACAGACATTCATTAATTGAGCGAAAACTAAGAAATATACTTTAAAGAAAATTGTCTTGCCACGTTGTTCGAGTTTTTTTTTGCGGGGGAGGGGTATATTCCCCTTAACCCCGTGTCCGGAATTCCTTCACTGGCTACACGATACTACTATTCACTTGAACACCTGCTCCTCGTAAACGTTGTAATATACTGTGAGCGTATTTTATATTTCGAAAAAAAATCCCGGTAGCCTTTGTATACATCAATTCTTTCAGCGCGGAGTCTTGTTAGCAACTGCCTCTCACGCGCGTGTCGACAAGCGACAGGGCAAGCCAGACATGATTGCCAACCTAGGCAAGCCTGATTACCCACAGGCTTACATCCCCCTTTTTAAGACCGATGGTACGCTCCATCGGTGTAGGGGACAATCTTACTAGCATGAAAAATATTTGATTCATTTTTCCTTAATCTACTATCTAACAAAAACATTACCTCAGAAATTTATCTTTAATTTTAAAAGGACCTACTCTCATTGGTTCTGTTTTATTTTTATTCAACTTGTTAACGTTTTGTACATAAACTAAATCTCCTACTTTATAATTTATCCGTTTTACATTTTTATCATAATATTCTTTATTTTGATTGTGAATTTCTTTTGATTTCTTAAAAGCTGTTTCTCTATTGTTGACTAAATTGGTCAAATTATTGTCGTTCAGTTCATCAGGTAGAAATGAATAGTTTAATCCTGTCAACAAATAATTGGGAGTGAATCCGGTCGAACTGTGAATAGTGTTGTTATAATCCTTTACACATTCTTCTGCTACCTGAGGCCATGATTTATTTTTATTTTCATACATTTTACATCGTATTCTGTTGACCAAAGTCTGATTTGTCCTATCGTTTAATCCGTTAGAAAACGCACAATCCACTGCTGTAAAAACTAATGCTACTTTCTGTCTATTTAAATATTGCTTAAACTGTGCTGAATTTATACCAGGATACTGATCTGACAAAACTAATTTAATACTTCCATTTTTTTCTACTTTCTTGATTAGATTTATAAAATCTTTTGCCACTTGAGTTTTTGAGGTTATTATATAAGCGAATCTTGTAAAATGATCCACTGCTAAATGTAAATATTTTTTTGTACTTTTATAACCTTTGAAACCTCCTATTGTGTCAATAGACACTATTTCGAAAGGTTCCTTTGCTGGACCTAGTTGAGATAAAGGGGCTTTAAAGATACCTATTCTCGATTTATTTTTAATGCAGGTTTCACAAGATCTACAAGTCAATCTTATGTGTTTATACATGTTTTTGAAATAAAAATTTTTGGCCAAAAGTTAAAATTAACTGTTTTGTGCCTATATGGCCCTGATCAACATGTACTTCGGTTACAAGAGACTTTCCGAATTCTTCAGTTATCCATATTTTCTCTCTATTATTTAGAATTTTATAAATTATATCATCTTTAATAATGCATTTATCGTCAGCTTTCAACGATTTCTGATTTTCTTTGATATCATTCAATTTCAGTAAATTTGAAGTTTTAATCACAGAATCCCTGTTCGTATCCTCATGTGATTCCAAAACCGGGTTTCTAGACAACTAATTAATTTTCTTTATTTAAAAAAAATAAATAATTAAAACTGAACTAGTTCCATATCATTACTTTTTTTTATATTGAAATTTTCCAATGGTCTATGATCCGTAAATATGACAAACTTCTTTTCTATCAAATGAAATTGCCAGTATAAAATGGCTTCTTTGATGGCTAAACATTCTATAAAAATTGCTTTCTTTCTTTTTCTGGGCGTCTGTCAACTTTCTAGAAAAGAAAAACACCGACTTTAAAGAGTTATCTTCCTGTGGCTGTTTCAATATTGCTCCAACTCCTTGGATACTTGCGTCAGTGAAAATAAATATTGGAGCCTCTGGATCAAAGATCGCCAAAGCAGGAACTGTGCACAAATATTCTTTTGTTGAATTAAAACTCTTCATACACTCTTCAGACCAATCAAAGGATACATTTTTTCTCAATAAATTTCTCAAACGATCCAGCAAGGCTACGTGATTTGGTATAAACTCCAAATAAAAGTTAATCTTTCCCAAGAACTGTCTAATTTGTGTTTTTGTTGTAGGTATTGGAAACTTCTCAATGGCTACTAAATTATCATTTATTGGTTTAATCATATTGTTTCCTATCTCGTGTCCCAAATATATCTTTTCTTGGGCGAACTGACATTTATTTTTATTCAGTTTGAAACCTTGTTCATATAATGTTTGCAATACTCGCTCTACATGATATAAATGTTCTTCGTAAGTTTTAGAGAACACCAATATATCATCGATATAATTTACTGTGAAAGCATCTAATTTGTTTTTTTTCTTATCACGCTTGCTAAAACTCTTTGAAAAAATATCTTTTCTTGGGCAATCCCAGCAGATTTCAAACCAAAAGGTAAACATTTCCACTGCCAGTGGCCATGATGGGTTACAAAAGCCAGCTTATATCTATCTTTTGCCCGCACCGGAATCGACCAAAACGCCGAGTTCACATCGAATTTTGAAAAAAACTTACAATTTCTGGCCCGTATCGTGAGATCATCTATCCTTGGAAAAGGTTGACTTTCTGGCACAACTATTTTGTTGAGCTCTTTAAAATCGATGCACAAGCGTGATCTTTTCCCTTCTTCCCTCTTAAAAACCATGGTTACAGGAGCTGCATAAGGACTGCTTGACTCCTCTATTAAACCTGCATTCAGCAAATCCTCCACTTGTTTCTCAATTTCTAATTTATCTTGGAAAGAGCATCTGTAAGGTTTCTTTGAAATATATCTATTTTCTGTCAGTTTCACTGTGGCTTCATAATCTTTTACTGTTCTTATATCAAACTTTGATTTGGCAAAAATTATTTCATTTTTATTTTTGATATCCTCTATTCTATTAGTGCGCATTTCACTAATGTGACTTTTCTCATCTAAATTTTTATTTTTCTGTTGTTTCTGTGAAATACTCAAATTTTCATCCTGACAGAGCTTGAATTTTTTTATTGAATCTAAACCCAATAGAAAATCACAATCAATACCTTTATTAACAATGAAAAACGGAAAGTCATCTTCTAAGTTACCAATTTTAGTACGTATTATTGCAATCCCCTCCGTTTTCGCCGTTCCGGCTACACCTTTAATAGTGTCTCTCCCACCTATTATTCGTTTAATATTTCTTTTATCATTCAAAAAGATACTATTAACCATGGAAATATTGGATCCAGAGTCATATAAACCAATTGCTGGAGAACCATTTGCAAAAAGCTTGATTTTAATAAGTGGGAGAACTATTCGTTTTTTGCCTCCTCATAACTTGCTACTACTTCCTGCAATTCATTATTATTTGTAACCTTGATATTTTCATTTTTAAGAGTTTTAATTTGTCTATGTTTATTACGGCATATACTTTCTGAATGTAATCTATTTTTGAAACCTAACTTGTATTATATTTAACTTTTTTGAATTAATTTTGGTAAACTAATTACAATCATGTTAATTTGTGTGTTTGTTGACAAGCTATCATCCGCTTCTAGCAATAATCTTCTTTTCTTTAACGCCTATTCTAGTAGCGAACCGTTATAGAATTTAAAATTATAAGCATATGCTATATCTGTCCAGGATTGTGCAGAGAAGGTGTCAATAAAGGCACTATTCCATGCCTCCCAATTTGACAAGGAATTATGCTTTACAAATACATTATACCAATCTAACGCGGATTTCTCTAAAAACAATCGTAATACTTCAGCGTATTTATTTTGGTCTATCCCACTCTGTCACACTCCTGCACAAATAACTTAATCCAAACACTCGCATTTGTATCTTCAGTGTCGAACTTTTCAATCACTATATCCTTTATCAAAGAGCTCGTTTTTTCTTTCCAATGTAATTGTTGACTGTTCGTTTGCACTCGGCTCTTGCTCTGTAGTAATCACTTCCAGGTATTCGTCATACAACACTACGTTGCCTTCTTTATCCAAGTAAATTTTCTCAAGGTCTTCAGATAAGGTCAGCACCACATTACGAAATTTATAGCGAACCTTCAAAGTTTTAACAACATTTTTAACGATTGGATTTTCAAAAAGAGTTTCATGCTGAGCACTTGTCTGCTTATCTGCTGGAAACAAAAAACATTCCTCTTGACCAAGCAGCTGAATTCTTTTCACTTTAACTACGGTGCTTTTCGTATCTGCACCGGCCTCCGACACAAAATAAAACTTTGCCTTCCTCTCCATTGTATTGATTTGTAAGCCACAAATTTAAGTTCAAGGGAGCGCAGTCAGGGTAAGAAGCGACACGTAATGATGCAACAAACAGCTGTAATATAAATAATATGTACAGATTGACAGAAAAACAATGATAAACAAATAAACTTAAAACTAAAGATTAAAACCGACCTGAATCAATACAATCCCGGTAGCCTTTGTATACATCAATGCCATCAATGCTTTCAGCGCGGAGTCTTGTTAGCAACTGCCTCTCACGCGCGTGTCGACAAGCGACAGGGCAAGCCAGACATGATTGCCAACCTAGGCAAACCTGATTACCCACAGGCTTACATATATATATGTGTGTGTGTGTGTGTGTGTGTGTGTGTGTGTACTACATATTTTGCATTTTTTTATTACAATAAATTTCGTTTCCTAATTATCAGTATTATTTTTCGTGGAATATTATTGAAAATCAATTGGATAATAATTTCACTTTGATCCTATTTGACTAGCGCTGTTCTCCCTGGCAGGTGGACTGGTAACCACAGCCACCTGCGGCAGCATGTGAGGGAATGGTTAGCTGGCCTTGGCTGAATCCTACATGCCAACTGCCACGAACAGATTCAATGTAAAAGTTTAACTTATAAACCTTGTAGAAAAAGTATCGGATGAAACTGGATGTAATACGCTCGTGTAAGTTTACAATACTCGTTCATACCTCGTTCGTACATCGCACGCATCGTAATATCACACTCTAGTATTAATACCCATCACTACATCATCGTCAGTGAGACCACAATCATGCCCTGAGCCACTTCTCCCGCTCAGCTGTTAAAGATATTGAAGTTGGTCGTTAAATCGTTAAGTCTGTCTGTCTGTCAGTCTGTCCGTCTGTCTGTCCGTCTGTCTGTCTGTCCGCCTGTCTGTCCGTCCGTCTGTCTGTCCAAATGTCTGTCCGACTGTCAGTCCGTCCGTCTTTCTGTCTTTCCATCAGTCTGCCGTCTGTCTGTCTGCCCGCGTCTGTCCGTCCGTCTGTCGTCGTCTGCCCGTCTGTCTCGCTGTATCCGTCTTCCGCTGTCTGTCCGCTTGCGCTGTGAACACTACTAGCACCCAAACCACCCGTACGATCTTTTCCTAATTGAGGAATCTGTCTATCTAGCTCTAGTTTAAGCTTTGACATTTTGAAAAATATCCTTTAAAATTTCGGGGTACTGTACATGAAGCCGCGCGGGGATTTTCAAAATTTTCTCAGAAACGGGTCTACAGTTTTACTTTAACATTTTAACTTACTATTTTTTACTTTCTTGCCCGAATAGAGTAAAATACTCTTATAAAGCTGGAAATATCTGATTTTCATGGTGAATTCGAAATTTCGAAAATAACAGAAGTTTTATTATTTTTCGGCGTCATCCTACTTAAAATTGAAGACTGATTTTCCTTTCAAATGAAATTTATTTTCAATACTTAATTCTTGTACATTACATACAAGGTCATGTGCATTTTTGTGAAAAGTTTAGTAGTTTGCGTTAAATAGTGCGTGCAATATTTGCAATTTAATAAATAAAAAAACAAGATTTTCTGAAAACCGGCTCCGCATTTTTTCTTTACATGTTTGGTTAGGTGTACTGCCAAATGTACCCTACACGATGACGTAAACAGCGAATTGCTCTCTTATTTGGTTTATTTGTTTTAAAAACTTACAAAAATTTAATTTATTAGCATGATGTTCATGTCGGTAATATTGACATTAGAGGCAATTTCTTCATATTATTATATTCATGGGTACATGTGCTTTAAATAATGTCATATAACATTGCTCAATATTTTGCTTTAAAATTATTTTCCGTATTTTCAGAATCGCTCAAAGGCCATTTTTTCAAAAATGTCTTCAAAATTTTCTTCAACTTTTTCAATGAATAGTACTAATTTCACTGTTTAATATTACGTAAAGTTAAATTCGCTGAATTCTTTATTTTTTTCAAAAATTACAAGCATATAATTACTATACTTGTATCTCTAGTCGGTAATATTTACATTAAAGACAATTTCTTCTATTTATGAGAATGTGTTTGGAAGAATGTCATATAAAGTTTCTTGAAAACACAACAGTTTTCTTGTAAAATGAGCTCAAAATTCTTCAGGTAAGCTCAAACGGCATTTTATCAAAAACATATTTTTTCTTTAAACATTTCCAAATGATAGTGGTAAATACACTGCTTAATATGATGTAAAGTTCCTTTTGGTGTATTCCGTTGCTTATTCAAAAATTATACAAACTTAATTTTTTAACATATGTCTCACGCCGTTAATAAGAACATTGATAACTATTTCTAAACATTATTGCATTTGTGAGTTTAAATGAAATTACTCGACAGGGTTTACTCTTCTTTAATATTCTGGAAGCAATATTTTGGTTCTAGTATTAACACACCGAAAAGTTCAGAAAATGCCAAAATAATGTTCTTTTGGCGAAAATAGATGGTGGCTGGCCAGAGAAAGGACCTAGACCTTAAAGCTAGGCCACACCAAGGAATCTAGAAAAAAATTGCGACGACGAACTCTGTAACACCTCTAGTAACTTTCTTGTCCGTCCGTTCGTCCGTCCGTCCGTCCATCCGTCTGTCCGTTATTGCAATGGTTATCCTTTACGTTATTGCAATGGTTTCCTGCCTCCGTCGCACCCTCATCTTTGGGGCGCCACTGTAATCGTTCCCTCTATATCCGTCCCACCGCTCCATTCATCTACGCACCCCTTACGTTCTTGGTCTCAATCACTATGGTGCCCTAGCTCTTACTATTTTCCTATCATAATCCTACACCTCGTAGAATCTACTTCGTTTGGTTGAGTCCCTGGTTTCGTTGCCATTGACAAAACAAGATCCTCACTCACCTGTTGCCCGTGCCTCAGCTAGCATATACAAATAGAGCATTACCTGGGCGTGACTACTGTGATCAATTCATACGGAATTGATACAGGACATCTGCACGCTCGTGCTGCGACTTTCCTGGTGCTGCTAATATGCGGCGACACACACTGCCATCGCCCGTTGTCGACCAATGTTTATGTACACAGCTCGTGTACCCAACTTCATCCAATCAGCCGCTACCAGTTCTTGAAATCCATGAATCACCATCCGAGTCCCCGTTCAAAACTGTACGATGCACCTCGCACGAACTCATCAAGTTTCATAAAAATGTTACATCGTTTTCACGTCCTAACTTACGCGAATTACCGTTTTTGCAGTTTAGTCCACTAAATTGTTCGCAGATAATTTAAACTTCATCTCATTGATAGCGTTCCCGCATAAACTATCACAAAACTAATTACGCAAAAATTTCGAATTTCCTATCACTCTGATACAGGTCATGCGTACGCTGCGAGAGCTCAACTCACACTGAACTGCTCTATTTGGCATTGTTGGTCTAGAAGCTGGAAACTTTTTATAAAACCCCTGCCCGCCACTGCAAAAACATATCGTAATATGTTCATAGTTCTACGTTTCATTACTGGTTTCATAAATTGTCTATTCTTTAGTTACGAAATGTCACATTATCATATTTCTTCCCCTTCTTTTTCTTTCTTTAAAATAATTATTTTCTTGTTTTTCATCCATGATGACGTCACTCCACTACGTCAGGCGGTGCGTCATTTGTTTTTACTAATCCCTCACGTAATAAATCCAAATATTCAGTTTATCTAGGTTCTGTGTTGAGTTTCCCGTGCCGTGGCTAATTTTGTCATGATCCTAATATTATACTCTAGAATTCCAGAAAGTTTGAAGTCATTTCATCAATGCGTTCTCGAGATATTTATGAAAACTGGTTTATTTGATTCTTTTGCTATCACAACAATGGGTTCCATTGTATACGTTTCTAAACGTTCTGCATGCAATTTGTACTGTTTCTTGTATCTTCTTAACTCGCGGTTCGATTTTCCTGATATTCGTTTTAGATTTTTCCTGAAATTCTATTGTGACCATTGTTTACACTTTTCGCGTTTTCCGCTAATTTCTGAAAATTATATGTCCGCGGCGTCGTCGTCTATTGTTTCTTCTGTAGTTTAATGTCTATCTGATGAAATAAAATTTCGCTTTCGGGATTTGCGCGTTCTGGGCTTGTTGCAAATCATTACATTATGTTTCCTGGACATACTTAAAATTTACTCTCATAGGGCACCAAATTTTTTCTTTAATTCTTTCTTTCTTGTATTGATTGATTGATTGTTTCGTGTTTCCAGGCGCGTCAACGGTTTTGGTCATTAGTCCCGTTAGTGTAGTGCATATTTTTTCTCGGGTGATGGCAGTGATCTTCGCAGTCTGAACGGCGAGATCCGGCGCCGACCTACCGTCGGCTAGTGGGGTTTCCCCCTAACCAGTACTCTCCCACCAGCGGGGCACCGCCCCAGCCGGGACAAGCTCTAAGCTCTCGACCGGTCTCCCGGAATATGTGGTAGTGTAGTGCATGTTCGTGTAAGTGTGTGTGTAAGGGGTGAGGATAGGACAAGGAAGAGGAAGGAAATATCGCGTGCGGTCCGTGGCCTGTTTGTTTGGGTACTGCTCCGGCATTCGCCTGGTGTTGATCGGAGAAACCACGGAAAACTACCGATCAGAACAGCCGGCCGCTAGAATTCTCCTCCAGACAGCGACTAAATTCGACCTAGCTGAAAAGCTAGTGTCGAAAATCCTGCCGCCACTGGGGTCAAATGCCGAAAAGCTGGCCAAAAGTCCAAAAAAGAAGTTTCTAGATGGAGATTTTGTCGTTGTAAGTTTAATAGGTTGGTATTTGGACAATTGAATTCCGCAGTTAGTAATGGTTTCTGTCGTATACCTGACGTAAAAGTTTGGCCTCGAACGGTCGATATTCGTCAGCTGAAAAACGTGTTTTCATAGCCCTTGTGTTTGAAAGGTTAGAACGGCGTGCAGTCGGCAGAATTTGATGATTCAAATGGAATCTATTTCTGAGAGTAAGTAGAAACATAATATGTGTACTTAATTTGTTTAAAAATAATTTGTTAATTTAATAATTTGCGATGTTTATTGATAAAAAATGAACATACTATCATAAATAATTTGTGTTTAAATTGAAAAACAAATACGTGCACCGTCGTGCGGGGCTAAAAACTTAGCATGACGTTATTCGAAATTGTATGCCCTGTGAGAAAAACACAAAAACAGCTGCTATTAGCTGCTATTCGAGTTTCGGTGTCAATCTTTTAAAGTGCCTGCAACATTCAGCCAAAAACTGAAATAATGAATTAACCACTTTAATATTATTTAATATTCGCTTTGGGTACAGCTCGGAAATTTGTGGAATTACATCCCTAGTGCTACATGCCAACTACTGTGCATAAAATGTTAATTCATGGTCTGCAAATATTTCCTCCGCACTGTTGCCCATCGGACAGATGTCAGAAGAAAACCAAGAAATCTTGTAATAAATGGATTAAATGATTTCGGGAAGACTTTTCACGAAAGTGCAGTCGACATGAAACAATGGAGGATGTTTTTTGCAGACTTTTGGTTTCATCCGATCCGTACATAACAAGCCTTCGAAAATCCGCGAGATGTTGCAGATTCCATTCCAAAGTATAGCGATACCAGAGCTGACAGTTCAACAACTACGGAATATGATTCGTCAGATAGCGACTAAAGGTTGTATGTGTAGTAAGGTCGTTCTTGTATTCAAAGTGTGTAAAGGTCGTTCTTGTATTCAATGCTTTTTATGTTAAAAATAAAAACTTTTTATGATTTGTTCCGCCATATTCGTCCGCCATTTTTTTCCCATTTTCATTCAAGATTAGTAATCAGCATTTTTAAGAACCCGAATGAAGTTCTTTTTTACTTATAAGTATGATCATTTTATGTTAAAAATACCAACTTTTGATGATTTTGTCCGCCATGTTGGTCGACCATTTTGTTTTTTGGCATTTGTATTTAAGGTTATTAATTAGAATGATCATTAACCTCTAAATATAAAGTTTCAGTCAATTCGTACAACGCGTTCGACTTTTGACTAGGTTTTCGGCGTTTGGCCCCACTGGACTTGAACCTAGGACCTCCCTTTCATTAAGGAAAAAATCTGTCTCTTCAATATTATTGACGTAAGAGGACGCCACCCCCCAAATTAATAAATTTTGATAATGTTTTTGAAGCTTCATGTGAAGTACCCTCAAAAATCAAAAACTCTTTGAAATTTCCAAAGACACGGTGTCGTTGAGATCGATGGGCGAATATCAATTTTGAAGAAAATCGGCTGAACGGTGGAACGACTAGCATTGAACTTAGAGGGACAGACGGACCTTTTGCCGTCAATTGATTTTTGGTATTAAGGATCCGCAACACATGTATTTTGACTACACCACGTGCAGGAGGATTTATTCTCAATAGTAAGTTCTTAGATATTCCTTCGTACGGCGAGTATAAAACTACTTTCCTATGGCGAAAAAGTATGAAAGTACATGACATTAACTAAAGATCTGAATATGAAGAACAAAATTTATTCGAAGAAAAAACTAAATCTTTCGTAATGTAGTTATACGGTGTCCCAAAATATTTTAAACCTTTGCAGTTTTAAAAAATCAGTATTAATGGTGAATATTGGCTTTCTTAACTAGTGTACTTGACTTTATTCTTACAAGAAATTTAAAGAAAATAATTTGAACCATTTCCGACAAAATGTTTAAAATGTCTTACAGGCATCATGTGAAGTATACCCAAAATTCAATAATTTTTTAATGAATTCTCAGAGTATCGAGTCGATCAGATCGTTTAGAGAATATTAATTTTGATAAAAATCTTACGAATAGCTTGAATAATAATTTGAACGGTAGTGGGCAGACGACTGTTGGACGTTAGGAAATCCGTCTTCTGGATCTGGGCGCCTGAAAACGCCCAATTCCCTTTAAAAATAACAAAATCGATTTTCCTCAGCTAATGTCCGTATAATACTGCATATATAGTACGTACGTATACGAAAAAGTAACCAGTAGTGCTACAGAATGGCACATTTCTCATAGCAATGTTTTCTAAATTCTTTGATGATGACTCGCTTCACGGTCTAGGTCCATCCCCTTGCCAGCTTCCCTCTATCGTTACACAAAGTTGTTTTTTTTTTATATATTTTGTCTAACTATCGGTTTCCTAATTGTAGAAATGAAGTATTACTTCAAGAATATTAAAGAAAAGTAAAACCTTATCCTAAATAGAAAATGTTTATTCAAACGAAACGAGTTATGAATCTAACGTAATTAATAATTCGAAATTTACGAATTTTGCTGGTACAAAATGAACTCGTTCCACTATATTACTCGGTAAATACGTATGTATACGAGAAAGTAACTAAAGATACTACAGAATGAGACATGCTATCTCACAATAAGGTTTTCTTATTTCCTTGGTGTGGACTAGTACTGTACAGTCTTTCCCCTTTTCTTGCCTGCTGCCATCTATCGCCGCCCGAAGTACATTTTTTTTGAAGTTTTGTCAACTTTTCGGTTTTCAGATAGTAGAATCGAAATATTATTTTAAGAATATTAAAAAAGGGCTAAAACCTTGTCCAAAATAGCTATATATATAAAATAAGGTTTTATTTATTTATTTATTTATTTTACGTCAAAAAACAGTTAAAAACTGCGTATGACGTGCTATGGGGAAAAGTGAATTGTGTGCACATTTTCAAAATTCTGTGATCCCTACACTAAGTCATATACTACTTAAATTTTGAATTTTGAAAGGAGAAAAAAGCTCCCATGTAATAAAATCTATTTTCAAGGATAAATAAGCAATAAATTTTGAATTTTGAAAGGAGAAAAAAACAACAAAAAAACTCCCATGTAATAAAATCTATTTTCAAGGATAAATAAGCAATAAATTTTAAATTTTGAAAGGGAGAAAAACAAAACAAAAAAACTCCCATGTAATAAACTCTATTTTTAAGGATAAATAAGCAATAATTTTGCCAAGCAGGTATTTTGCCATGGCTTCATTTTGAGCTTCTACGGAACTGATTGTAGTATTTTTTCCTTTAAATGAAAGAATGTGATCTCTAGATGTGTTATCAGATATTGTTTGTGTTGATTCACCAACATTTACGGTGTAAATTAATTAATTAAATCATTCTTTAATAGTAGGCTTATCAATAGTCAATTGTTTTCTTCCGAAGGGTGGCTATTTCAAAATCGATATATATGGGTCGATAGATGTGAGTCGATGCTGGTTCATGGTGGAGCTGCTTGATGCTTTGTTTTGATTGTTGAGATTTGTTTACAATTCGTCAAGGTTTTGTTTAAAATTTTGGTTTTAGCATGTATTTGTTTTGCGGTTTTGTAGAGAACATTCGGACAGTGGGTTTTGCTGGTTGTACTGAAGTAGTGAAGTTGTTCACAGGGTTCACATGTTATGTCGAATTCCGAATCGTTGCTCACGCGCCCCAAAAGACACAAACATTAACTGGACGCAGGGAAAGAAAAAGTCAGCGAAGGTGTCGTGTTAGTGAGGTCATTTCGTTTTCTGTTGGGTCATTGACTATGAAATGTCAGTTTTGTTCTGCTTTGTACTTCCCATGTGAGAGAAATTCTGCAAACGAATTTACTCTGTGTTGCTTAAATGGGAAAATAAGTTTACCTTCGAGCAATATGCCAGAAGAAATCAAACAGTTGTTTAAAGGAGATGATGACACATCAAAAAACTTTAGAAATAATATCCGTCAGTATAATACTGCTCTTTCTTTTGTGTCATTTGGTGCCGATATTGCATAGCCACCTGGTAGTGGGCCATACGTGTTCAAAATTTTGGGAACTCCCCATCACAGGATATCTTCGTTATACCCTGAAGATCCAAACAATGCAACAGTTTGTGAACATTAGTCTGGGCATAGTATTTTACATTTATCTCAGCGTCAAATTTTGACGGGTTTTCATTAGTTTTTATTAAAAAATTTGGAGCCATCTTGAAGAAAATGGCATTAAGTGTTACTGCAATGCGAACTTTGAAGCTCTTTTTCACAGGAAGCTACTGAGTTTTCGAAAAACTTCATTTGAAGTAATTTGAGGAACTTATACTCACAAATTCAATAAATATACAAAATCATATAAACGTTAATATAAACTGCGTGAGAGATATTGATAAAAAATACATTTTTGTAATTTTTGAAAAAACAAAAGAATATACCAAAACGAACTTTACGTCATATTAAACAGTGTAATTATCCATTGGAAAATTTGGAAGAAGAAATTTGGAGCCATTTTTCTGAAAATGGCATTTGAGTTTCTGAGAATACGGAAATTTGAGTTTTTTAAACAAAAAACTCTTGAGTTTTCGAGAAAATGTAGTTTTTATTATTTAAAAGAACATGACGTTTAATACTATATCACGAAATGCACATCTGAGTCACCATGCGATCATTACATGACGTCAATCGCACATGGACGCTTCGTGACCGTCTTAAACCCAGAGATAATCGTTTCTGGCGCAATGCAATGGAGAGGGCTTTTTTTTGTAACGATAATGCTGTTGTGGAGAGGCAGTTTCCTCGCTATATAACTCAGCTGCGGCCTCCACACACTACGCACAGTATGAGTGGGCTGTGGGTGTGTCCGGTGCGTTGCTTGTGACGCTGCAGCTGGCGGCGTCCCTGACGACGCCTCTGGCTCCACAGCCAAAATGTTCGTCCGGGAAGGAGCTCTCCGTCTCAATGTCCTACTCTACGAACGCCACAGGGCACCGCGCCGTCAGCGCCAACATTGAGCAGCCGCTGGGGAGTCCCGGGTGGCTGCTGGATGTGGAAGTGAGGACATCAGGGTGCGGGCCCGACGACGTCCCACGGCGGTCGCTAACCATCTCGCTCAACGGGCCCCCAGAGGGGGGTCTTCCGGCCCCCTCGGCCGCGCCCACCACCCACCGACCCCCGCCCCCGGGCTACCTGACGCTGCCCGGCCTGGGGCACTACCGCGCGCCGCCCGAGGCGAAGAGCTGGTATGAAGCTCGCGCACTCTGCCGGATGGAGGGCGGGGGACTGGTGGCGCCGACGTCACGGCGACAAGTGGAGCATCTGTTCGCGTACTTCTCACCAAACGCCACCGGCGCCGACTACCAAGAGGGTTTTTGGCACAGCGCCAACGACATCAACGAGAATGGCAAGTTCGTCACTGACGACGGGGTATCCCTGGAGAATACAGGCTTTGCAGTCTTTGTAAATGGAAGCCCCTCGAATTCTACTTCGAAAAATTGCCTCGTGATTCGCAGAGAAGGAACATTAGAAGAAGTTACTTGTTCTTATAAACGTTCATTTATCTGCAAAGTACCTCTATGAACTCTATTTTCATTTTCTTTCTTCTCTTTTTCACATGAACCATATGAAAACGTTTCTGTGGTTCTCTCCAACCTGATATCTACTAATGTTTTACATGCACTATATTAGTTTACTTTCAAAGCTTACCTGTTAATAAAATCTCACAAGAATGAATATCCTACCAGACACAACAATCTCACAAAAATCGTAAAGGAAATACCATGTTAAGGCATTAATTAAGAATTGAAAATGAGTCTATACAAACCTGATCCTCCTTGAACACACATTCTGATCCTACCTTCTTAGCGCTGGAGAAATCTGACATAGAATAAGTTCATTTCCAATTCTTCCTAACAATATTTTGTTTTGTAAAAACAACTGTGTAACAGTAGCAATGTATTATATTATTGTGAATCTCCAGAACACGAAACAAAATGGGAATATTTATTAGTATATAAAAACAGTTTCAATGACGAAAATGTAAGTATTGCGACGGGTCATCACAAGAGACATACAGAGTGCCATCACAAAGAAATCAAAAGTATTTGTAAAGGGGATATACTATATCTCAAGAATTATTTTGGTATAAAAATATAAATAACACCCAATTATTGACATTAAGCCGGAGTGTATACTGTATCACAACATTGTACCAACAGATATTATGGCTATCATGTTTTGCATTAGTGAAAATAAATTATAAATGTTAATATGCGAATTTCAGCACTTGCATGTGATCAAGCTGAAATGTACATCAATTCCAAACGTTGTGCATCAGAATTAATTATTATACGAGATAAACGATATTACGGAGAATAAAAATTTAATATTTCATTAGAAGTAATATTTCGAAGAGAAATACGAAAACCAATTATGTTACAGTTTGCAACCTTGTATGGTTCGAGAAAAGAGAAAGATAAAGCCCAGACCAGTATGTCCAAGGACAAAATTATTTACAGATTATCCTTGATTGGTTGATTGATTGATTGCTTATTCAGGACTAAAAAATAATGGTCACCGTTTTTAGATTCAATAACTGATTTTACATATGTAAAGAGCAAAGATTACAAAATACTTCTGTATTCCCGTATCACACGAGATTTAAAAAAAACATTTAAATTTAACCTTTAACTTGAAAATCTGAAAATATTTTTTGATCAAGACAAAATTAAGAACTGAAATACAGTTTCCCTTATATTTCTTTCTTATAACAGAGTTCAGAAAGTGAAAATTGAACACATGAACTCAAGGCCATTACTTTACTGTTACTGTTACACTTTACTGTTAAAATCACTCCTTACCTCTCTCATAAAATTTCTTATCTGAAAACAAGAAGATTCCAAAAATCTTTGCTATGCAATATTCCTAAAAGCAACACTAATTTTTTCAATAAATCTTACATAGTAGCAACGAGAGTGGAATAACCTTCCAGTAAATGTTAGGAAATGTAAAACATGCGATCATTCAAAAAACATTTAAATACTCTTTTTCTGAACTGATATTGTATGATGTGAAAGTGTGTACTAAATTTGTTCAAAATTGTAAGGTAAATGTAATTTTTATATGGATTTTTAACAGTTTTTTTTTGGTTTCTTTAGTTCTTAATTTAATTAATAATGGCATAATTAGTCTAAAATAAGTCTATTATAGGGTTAGAAGGGTTTCTTGTGTTATCTACTAGTAACTTCTAATTCATTATTGTTTAACTTTGTCATGGCTCTGACTGAATGCGTTTTTCCCCTAGTACAGGACGTTGTTAACTAAAATCGGCCCTAAGTCGTCGTCCTGGCCGGGTGGTTGTGTGCATTCTCATATTGTTTTCTATGATTTTTTAATGTATTTGAGATTTTTTGTTAACATTTGATGCGTATTGCTAAACTAATATCTTTCAGATTTATTTTCGAACACACCTTCAGAGTTTTCCAGTGTCAGTAATGTTTGTTTGTTTTTAACATTATTTTAAACATTATTTTTGTTGCTCAATGTTGAAGAGCATGCACACTTCCTTTGTTTTCCCTGGTTTTCCCCGGCCGCTTAAGGTATATGCTGGGACGTTGTATTCTTGTCGCGTTTGTGAGCCCTGGTGCATGACATCTGTAAGTTTTATTCTATTTTTATTTCCTAAATGTATCTCTGAATAATGTTTCAATTCTTATCTATAAATTTATGTATTACGTGGTTAGGCGAAAGAGCGGGCCTGATGGCCCGAGTCTCGCCACATAAATAAAGTCATTATTATTATTATTTCTTTTTTTCTCGGGGTTTCTCACCCGGGGTTCATAGTTTGAGGGGCCTCTAGGCATACCACATTCCTAGCTATGCATATTGAGGACTGTGCGAACAATCCGGCAGGTTTCAAGAATGACTGATTTTTGAGCTTTTGGGATAAATTTGTGAAGAGGAAGACTTACTTTTTCTAAATAATACTTTAGATATTTGTTAACAGACCTGTAGCTGTTATTACAATTGGTATAATTTCAACAGACTAAAGTTTGTAGATTTCTTTATATTCTATTGATAGGGGTTAGGTATTTTGATATTTTTTCTGTTTCTGCCTTATTGATGTTGTGATCTGCAGGGTGTGTAACATCAATGATGAATGCTTTCTTTTCCTATACGTTATGTAGTAGAATGTCTGTTTATAGGCCGGGATCGTTTTATCGTATGTATTGGAAGGTCGTAATACATTTTGAACTGTTTACTTTCTATGACGAATTTGGCTTTGTATTCATAATAAGCGATGATTTCCTCTTCTGCCAGTAGAGCATGTTTAGTTGCCAGTTCTTGGTGTACAATATTTGCAGTTAGGTTGTGCCGATGTAGATAACTCCGTGTTGGCGAGGTTTGTGAACCCAGTGGTGAGATGGTCTATTGTCTCTGATGATCGATGAAATACTCTGCATTCGTCATTAACTTCTAGTTTTTCAATAAATCTTCTGTAGTTATTTGTTGAAATAACTTGGTCTTGAATTGCTTGAATGAAACCCTCAGTCTCTCCAAATAGAGCCCCATCTCGGAGCCATCGCACTGAGGCGTCGTAGTCGGCATTTTCTAGAGCATGGGGAAATCTACCATGGAGAGGTTTGGATTTCCATACCTGTAATATTTCCTTGACTGTCGTGATATCACGGTAGTCTGCATTGTTGCTCAGATTTAAGGGAGTATAGCCTTTGTCACATACTACTACTGCTTTATGTAGAGGCGACAGTTCAGATTGAGAGTTGAAGTATTTTTTTAGACTTGTTACCTGGCGGTTGCATAATGCTTTTAGATCTAGTAGACCACGGCCACCAATTTTCCTAGGAATGTAGAGGCGTTCAATTGCTCATTTAAGGTGATGCATTCTGAACTTAGTGAGCATAGTGCGTACCATTCTGTTTAGGTTATCAGGATCCATTTGTGACCAACTGACTATTCCAAAGGAATAAGTCAGCACAGGGATGCTCCAGGAATTTATAGCTTTTACTTTATCCTTTGAAATCAGCTCTGTTTCTAGGATTTTCCGAAGACGGAGTCTAAACATATTTTCTAGCTGCTGCTTGCTGTCTCTGTGATTAATGATTATATTTTGGTTGAAACCTAAATACTTGTAACTGTTATGTGGCTGTAAGTGTTCTATTGGACTAAACTCTGCAAAACTGTTTAGTGTGATTGAGGATTCGACTTTTCCTCCTTTAACATTCAGTGTGGCATACTTGTCTGTTCCAAAAGTCATGTGTATGTCTTTGCTGAATTTTGATGTGATCTCCAACAGTCTGCTTAACTCATTCCTATCTTTTGCAAATAATTTTAAGTCGTCCATATAGAATAGCTGGTTAATGATGTGAGGGATTTCTTTCCATCCGTGAGTTTGTAACCCAGACCAGATGGATTCAGTATATACAACAAAGGATTAATTGCTAAACAAAACCAATTAATCCTTTTTTAATTGGTTTTGCTTAGCAATTAATCCTTTGTCGTATATGCTAAATCAATCTGGTCTGAGTTACAAACTGACGATGGAAAGAAATCCCTTATTATAATTATAATTATAATTATTATTATTATTATTATTATTATTATTATTATTATTAATAATAATAATAATAATAATAATGTATTGCCCTTGGGAGCGCCTTTCAATGTCTTTAATATCTTGATGACACCTCTCACCCTGATCTTCACGCACTGCGCCCAGGTTTCGTGGAAACCAGTTTAAATGGGAGTGGAGGAAATGCACTTTCAGACTCAAGTTACATCCTGCGCTTCATATTTTTTCAGCATATTATTTACATAGTACTAATAGTTCGGATCTTTATAATTTCCCAAAACTTACTGTTTACTACTTCTTTGAAGCCAATCCCAGCTTCCCTTTCCGGATGCGTCATACATGCTTCATTTTAGCTAGTTCTCCGATCTGCGGCCCTTCTGTGACTTTTCCTTCTGAGGGGGGGAATTTGTTAGTTAAGTACTTAAAAGAACTTCCATTTTTATTGAGTGCCTTAGGAAATTGCTTCATTAATCCCAATTTAATGTGTAAGGGAGGTAACAGAATTTTGTCAGGATCTACTAAGCTGCTTTTTATAATGTTCTTAGAACCTGGAATTAGTGTGTTTCTTCTAGGCCATTCTCATTGTCCAGTGATTTCTATATCGGATGTCGCATTCACAAATGTGACATGGGTACAGATTATCCATTTATATTTCTCATAATTTACCTTTTTGAGTAGTAATTTAAGAGTGTCATATGTCTTCGTAAGATGGACGGAATTTGCGACTGATACAGATTCTAAAGTGTTAACAATGTGCACCAACTTAACTTTTATACTTATTTTGCTTGAATCAATGAAAAGCCTTAATTCATCTGTTTTAAACTCTTTTCCTAACTTATCCATGAGGTTTGAAATGTGAGTGGTAACTAAGGAATTTTCCTGATTAAAAAACGGTTCAAATCTTCCCCTCTCTTTATGTAAACTGTAACTCATTCCTGAAGCTAGAACATTGTTTTCTTTCAGACGTGAATTTACAATTTCATAAGCATCCTTTGAGAGATTTAAATCTCTAACCAAATCGTTCAGTTCTGTTTGTATTAAACGTTTGGGTTTGTGTTCGTTGCTCGTCCAATTAGATTCTTCAGTTGACTTTCCTGGAATGGAATCAGAATGCAGTACTTCAAGGTTCGAAGGAGGTTCTGGTGAAGGAACGTCAGTGCCATGTGATATAAGCCTTCTAGCAGACTTCAAATCAGGATAAAACATTCCGTGTCTGTCCTTTGTATTGATTCTTTTTAATTTGCAAATACAAAAATTAGAATCGTCTAGATGGTTCTTTGGCCCGCGCCCCACCATAGCAACTCCAAAACTCAGTACCTTCCTCTTCCCCTTCGACCAGTTTCTAACTCTCCAACACAAACACTGCGCATTTTACGAGAGGCAACAGCTAAGCCCGATACCCCAGTTTTATTCCAAAATAAGCGTTATAAATACGTCTAACAAATGAGGTTATAATCTGTCTCTGTTTTGCAATATTAAAACGTCCACAAATATAAAAAAAAAAGTGTTTGGTTCATTCACATGCTTTCTTCTTTGCATGGTTATAACACAACAAATATTTTAACAAACGCACTGTATCTTCGAAACATTCTACTTGAGATGCATTCAAATATCTTAGTCAGCTCTGGTTCATTTAACATTATGCACAGTGTCTGCTATTCCAAGCATGTGTTGGCACATAGGCGGCCAAAAGTAATTCACATTTTTTGTCGTTCTTGGAATTCCATTATTTATAGCAACTCTTAGGCGCTAATTAACAGCAAAGAGTATACATTTCAAACGTCCCGCGTTGAGCTAATATTTTTTTCTGTAAAAACCGAAAACGGGCTTTCAGAGAGAAAGGCAATATATTTTGCGTGTGAAAGTCTTTGCAATGACCGAACTCCTTTGAAATTTTGAACTGCTTTCCAAGAAGGGAATCAGAGCGCCCTTGCGTTGCAAGAGCTACCCATTTTTGACGTCATATCTGTTACAATGAGAAGCAAGTTCAAAGCCACCACGCGTTAATAACATGATCTCAATCGCTTCGTGACTTATTAACCCGGCGATGACCCTTCCTGACGCAATGCCAGGGAGGATGCGTGTTTTTGCAGCGATAATACAGATACAGTGTGACATCTGCCTCTTAAGCCCGCTATATAATGCGAGCGGCGCCTCTGGCAAAGCATGCACTATGAGTGGACAGCGGGTGCTGCCGTGGCTTCTGCCGCTGTCATTAGCGTTCCCCTGTGGCCATCTATGGCTGCACAGCCAAAATGCTCGTCGGGAAGGAGCTCGCGCTGTCGATGTCTTACTCCACGAACGCCACAGGGCACCGCGCCGTCAGCGCCAACATTGAGCAGCCGCTGGGGAGTCCTGGGTGGCTGCTGGATGTGGAAGTGAGGACATCAGGGTGCGGGCCCGACGACGTCCCACGGCGGTCGCTAACCATCACGCTCAACGGGCCCCCGGAGGAGGGGTTTCCGGCCCCCTCGCCCGCGCTCTACGCCCTCCCGCCTCCTACGCCCTCCACGGCCTCCCCTCCCGCCGCCCCCTCGCAGCCCCTGCTGCCCGGCCTGGGGCACTACCGCGCGCCGCCCGAGGCCAAAGACTGGGCCGCAGCTCGCGACTTCTGCCGGAAAGAGGGCGGGGCACTGCTGGCGCCGACGTCACAGCGCGAGGTGGAGCTGCTGTTCCAGCACTTCTCTCCAAACGCCACCGGCGCCCTAAACATAGATGGTTTTTGGCACAGCGCCAACGACATCGAGGAGGAGGGCAAGTTCGTCACCGCGGACGGGGTGCCCCTGGAGGACACAGGATTTGCATCCTTCAGACCTCGACAACCCTCGAGTTCTAGGAGCTACAATTGCCTCGTGATTCTCACCATAACTATTAGAAGATCTTACTTGCTCTTATAAACGATCTTTTATCTGCAAAGTGCCTCTATGAACTCTATTTACATCATCTTTTTCTCTGACACCGGATTTCTACTAATGTTCGTGATTAATAAAATCCCACTAGAATTAACATAAAACAAAATACCACATAGTTGAATCAAAGGTTATGTAAAGGAAATAATATGATAAAGAATGAATACAGAATATAAAATAAGAATATAAAAACCTCGTTATTTGTGAGCACAGATTCTGATCATCCCTTGTTCCCGTATGACGAATCTGGCTAGGAGTAAGCACTTTTCCAATTGTTACTCAAAACTAATAGCTTCGTATAAGCAATTGTAAAACCGTAGCTATGTAGTGTATTGCAGCGAATCTTAAAAACTTCAACATGATACGGTGTGCTTTTTTAACACACGAAAGTTATGAATGTTTAATTACTTTATTTAAAATAAAAAAGATAATAATTCAGCAAATGCATATGAAAGTGGCAAAATATTGAGTTTGTTTCTTTCTCAATGTCTTTCTTTCTTCTAATATTTCCCTTTCCCCATAAAGAAATTAGGTATAAGTACTTCAATTTTATGCTCTTGAACTGTAATTGAAGCAAATAATTATGCTAAATGGATATCTCAAGTACAACAGTAAAACGTGGGTTTTATATATTATTCAATATATACTATAACACGCCCACCTACTACCTTCCAGCCGGTGGCGATGAAGCGTGAAACTATGAATGCTCGTGAAGCGAGCTTTGAATTCTCAGGAAGCAGGATCTTTCGGGTATGAGAAAGGTCTGAACCCTTGACACAATGAATTATATAAAATTCTGGTAAAATGAGCATATATTCAGTAAAACAAATTACACAGTGGCACAAATATACAATAAGTATGTACTTTACGTAGATGGTCACTGCAAAGAAAACAGAAACAAAAAGAACAGAAATAACACAACCATAAGAGAATGTATAGGCGCCACCTTGACTGCCTGATTACTTCAATACGCACTATTTACAATACTTTTGCTTTGACCTCCTTCTCAATTATTTTATGTACCTCATTTAACTTTTGTTAATCTAAAGTTTTCTCCGTGCACGGCCCTTTAAGTGATTCTCTACAATTATTCTTTTATAGACTTCACAGAGGTCAGCCTTGAGCTGCGCATTTATTACAATGCTGTTAACTCTAGCACAAGAATAAACGTGACACACACGTTACTAAATCGTACCCTTTACAAAATTATAGCAACTGATTATTCCAGACATCATACAATGGAAACAATACTTTCAATAAGATTACTTTTACATTACATGAACAATTATAATTTACATTAGAAAAGTTGTACAAGGTATGGCCTTTAAACGAATTTACTGGTGCATTCCGTCGAATGAAATCAAAACTGCCGCTCATACGTTCGAAATATTTCCCAGTAACTATTTGTAACTTATTAATTGTAACTATTTGTAACCTATTTTAGGACGCTACGCCTGGTGTTTAACGCTACACAGTTTCCCAACAAATTGTCGCATAGAATTTGCCAGTTCTTTACCTCGACATTTCCTTCCCGCTCGCCGTCAGTTAACCTTGGGGGTTCGTCCGCTCGCAGTCCTCGCCACGTCACTTGACTGGTTCGATGCCCCACGGTCACCACTTCTTTCGCTCGATCTCCGGATGCCGCCACACGTCCAAATTCCAAACCTTTCTCTCGTCCTCGGGCTCGTACCATCCACGTATGTGGTCCAAGTCTTTCTCGCCTACGCTTGAGTGTTGGAGTCGTCCTTCTGCCGGCTGCCGCGTACCCGTTGCTCGCGCTTCCAGTTTTAATTAACTAACGTGCTTGAATTGACTACTTCTAGCACTCGGCCGACATACCACACTTTGAGCGTGCGTGGTCGTGGCGTACAAAATTAAATACTGGATTTCGTTCAGAGTCCTTCTGCGCGAATTTACTTCGATGGTGAAACTATTTCAAGTTCGAGCAGTCACAACGCTTGCTTACTCGCGTAATGTTAGTGCAAATGCTGTACATGCACTTTGCTTCTGAATTCTATCACTTATCACCGCGTTTCTTAAATCAGCTTTACTAAAGCAAGTAAAATTATACTCCTGCACTAACCAATTACTACCGCTGAAGAATCTAGTTGAGTCGCCGTCGCTGTCGAAGTCGTAAGAGAGCTCTACCGAAGTGCGTCACGGTATTTATGCAACTCCGCCTGGGAAAAATTTCTGGAGGGGTGAATTTTCTCCTCCTTCGCGCCCTCTCGAGAAAATATTGTCCGCTAACTTTGGACATAGGAGTGCGAAAACCTGCGGGTAGATGTCGCCTTCTCGGACCATCGCTCCGCCGCGTACCCTATTTCTCAGTTCTCTGGTCTTTTCTAGTGGCTTATGGTGGCGTTACGGGTTCGTATAACCCCGTGACGTCACAATACACGTTCGATTTCTTAACATCAATAAATCAAAATCTCTAAGATATCTGGAATATAAAAGCTTCTTTTGTTCCTCAGACGTGAATTCACTCGTAAGTGTACCTTTCAGTCTTGAATCTGGAAGAGGCGAGAACAATGCTGATAATTTAAATTTAATTAATGAAATGAATGATAAGATATGAATAAAAAATGAAAAAAAACAACTAAATGCAATCTATTTTAAAATGCACGAAATACTCAGAAATTTCGTACGCAGAAATGCCGCAACGTGAAATAAAATATTATCACACCTGCGATTTGAAAAAATCTGAAAAATCTAGGAATAGGTTCATCCCCAATTTTAAAAGAATATTCTCCTAGAATCACTAAATCATAAAATTATAGTTCCTTCATTTGACAGTAGCTTGAAAAGGCAACCATAGCGTTTCTCCAAAACTCAAAAATAAAATCCAACGACGATTTTTTCCTTTTGTCAGTTGAAAATGAAGATATAATCAAAATCACTCAAAGTCTCAAATCAAATGCTTCAGATTTAGATAGTTAATGTCAAACTGCTACAAAATGGCTTTTATATATATATATATATATATATATATATATATATATATATATATATATATATTCGTACGGGTTATTTTTGCGGGGAGACTGCCCGTAGGCAGTGTTCCGCACCCGAGTTTCGACCCAGGCTTCCTTCGAAGCCTACCTCGACGCAGGTCTGGGGACTCTTTATCTAAGCAGGCGCGCCCCGTGGGCAGTCCCCGTCTGCGCCTGGGATTTGACTCTCACTTTCTCCGCCAGATGTCGGGCTCAGTTAACTGTATCCGAACTGTCTGCTTGGGAGAAAGTGGGATCTCGTTAGGGCGGGATGCTGTCGGAGGGATTTTTAATTTTGCCGGGCATCCTGCCTGGGTTCTTTTACATGCCACAAGAGTGACATGGCTACTGTGGATTTTCCGCCCTTCGAAAATCCGGGTTCTTCGACCGGGATCGAACCCGCGCACTGGGGGTTCAGAGACCCTCACCCACCGAGGAGCCTGATGGCTTAGATGTGACCTACCGAATCATTACGGAAATCATAAATTTCTCACTAATGAGCGGACAAAACATCTCATCACGGATGTCCGCGCTCGTGCGTCCGATTCCCAAGTCGGCATCAACCAGAAATCCTATTGAACACCACTCAATCAGCTGCCTCCCGACCATTGCTAAAGTACTCGAAAAAGTCGTCCGGAAGCAAACTGAACAGAATCTCAAAAATAAACACTTTTAAACGATCAGCCATCAGGTTGGCGTTCCGACAGGACTACTGGAACCCGTGCTACTAAACATTATTGAAGACGCGAAAACAGCAGTAGATTACAGTACTAGCTGAACAGTACTATCCTGATTTTCCTGACTTTCAGCAAAGCGTTTCATGCAGTAGACCATGACATCTGGCTCGCAAAACTAATAACCATGAAAGTTGCACAGCTCAAGCGAATATGGTTTCTTAATTGCTTAACTTCCAGAACCCAAAGAGCGGTGTGCGGTGACTTAAGAGACTTGCAACGTCACCGCGGTTTAGCTCAAGACACTGTGTTAGGGCCATTGGCCTTCGTAACCTATGTAAATGGCGTAGGAAATGCATTTGCATTCATCAAATGTATGCGAATGATCTTCATATATACCTAAGTGGTCACCCAACTCATATCTTTGCAGTCGCACAAAACATTAACGAAGATTTGATAGCCCCAAAGTAATTTGCAGCATCTTTAGGCTTACAATAAAATCCAAATAAACCACAGTTTAAAAAGCAGTATAAATAAAATTTCATCTGCTCTGCCTTAAATTTATATAAATGACTACCTTGGGGTTCCGAAGTCAAAAACGTAAGTGTTTTTACTGAGAAAACTCTCAGCCGAAACTCGCATGTACATTCAATTTGTCGTAATTTTTTTTTCGTTAACGCATTCAATAAATCGCCTACGAACACTTCTACCGATTAGTACACGTGAGATGCATCAAATCAATTATTATGCCACATTTTGACTATTGAGACTTTCTTCTAGCAAACATGACATTTAAATTAAAACGTAAAATTCAAGTTCACAAAACGCATACGTACGGTTTATGTTTGATATAAGAAAATACCATGTATTCATCCTCTAAATGAACATTCATTTTCACAGTTGCTAAATAAATTTTAGTCTAAAATGTTTTCACTTCGTATAAATCGTAACTAATCAAACATTTCATTTTCAATTCATCACTTTTCTAGGTTTCTTTACCAAAATTATAGAATTCTTCCTATTATATATATCTGGTTTCAGCTAACGTTGTCTACTGTACTCTGTAAGGGTTATGACCTCGACTATACATTGCAGCGCTAGTTATAAAATGTAATTTTGATATGGTAACTTTGAGTTGAAACACTGTACGAAATTTAACCCATTTATCTAACAGAAAGAAATACAAATGCAGATAATTGCAGACGGTTCATTGGTTCAAGCAACCATTCATCGCTGTAATTTGTGCAGCGACTTCTCACAATGCTCAATTAGGGTTAAAGGTCCTAGCCCACTGCCTCATCGCGGCGCCCAAATCCACTCAACAGTCCCTCGGCTGAACAACATGAGAACGGAATCTTGATAGCAGGATATTTTAACATTGAGTGGTAGAAAAGAAAGATGTAAGATATAAGAAGCTGTAAGAAAAGGAAATATCCTTCTCATTTAATCACTCAACTTCAGTGCATTTAAAATACACATGGTAGAAGTTATGCTAAAAAGTAGCAATACATTTATTCTTTTTGAATTCATTGTAATATAATTCATTCTTCTCTTGATCTAAAATCATTATGTTGTTTGTATATGCAAAGTACAGTTACGTCTTAAGAGAGCTTCTGTTTGAAGTATCATTAACATTCTTCAGTAATATACATTTTCTTTAGTAATTCATTCTCTAGGGAGTCGGCTGCCAAAACAGCAGCGAAATAGAAACCTCACCTTAAATTCACAGGTCTTGCCCAAAAATTCAGTTTGGTGGATCCGGTCGGGTACAATTTTCTAGTGGGGATAGCTTTGCAGAGCCCTCTGTCCTTCACTTTCTAAATTAGATCACTGTGTCAGCGCGTAGCGGCAGGATCTTGCAGTTTAGGAAGAGTCAATGTAAACGCGGAAGCTAGCGGTTACAGTGTATTATATTCTGCGTTATTAATGTTCGACTCTAAGCAACCATTCTGATTGAGTTTTTCCTGGATTTACTCAAGGTGTATGCCGCGATGGTCCCTAGTTTTGCGCTCCCAGACGTAAATGTATAGCTTCCCTTCCCCTCTTAAATAGGTTCAGTGGTTCGGCGGAAGAACAGACCCTTTGGCCTGAACCTAGCCATTAATGAAGACATTAGAGCATTAGAAATTAGACACCAGACATTTTTGAACTGTTTATTATATAATAATAATAATTATTATTACAATTTACCACTAATTATTTATCTTTAATTAATATTTATTATTAATTTATAATTAATTATTTACAACATGTATGGTAACTGATTTGTTTAACCTTTACGTTCTATAATTAATGTAATACAATAAAAAATATCAAACTTAAAATTACAAAATTACAGCTAAATTTAAAAATAAACATCAGAATCTCACATGTCCTCTCATGAACCTCCTGACCAATGAGCACGTACTGCTGATGACTGATTTTTAAAGAATGATGATAAATCTTTTGTCCAAACCTAGTTCGTCAAACGATCTGCTAAGAAGTTTTGGTTCGACTCCGGTTACTGATAGAACAATTGGAGCAGTTTTAACGTCTGCAACATGCCACCGTTCTCTCACTGCATATGCTAGTTCCCGGTATTTATCTATTTTTACCTGATATGTAACCATCATGTTGCTGGCATTTACAAGTGCTAAATCGATAAACCAAACTTTCCTGGCAGTTTATGCTAAAGCGTAACATCGGGTCTATTGTGCTGGATATTCTGTCAGAATACTTCGGTCCTAGTACAACTTAGGGACTCGCTTTAAGCACCGGTTCTGGCTGATATTGGTAGTACAGTGTATTAGTGACCTGCAGGAGTCTGTATGGAATGTAATGATTGATGTATGAGTGATGCTGTCCTATATATTGGAACAAGCCTTTCTTTCTACCAGCAAAATTCTAATTTTACGAATTATTTACGGTATTTATCGATTTTTACCTGATATGTAACCATCATGTTGCTGGTATTTACAACTGCTAAATCGATAAACCAAACTTTAATGGCAGTTTATGCTAAAGCGTAACATTGGGTCTATTGTGCTGGATTATTCTGTCAGAATACTTCGGTCCTAGTACAACTTAGGGACTCGCTTTCAAGCACCGGTTTCAAGCAAAATCCGAATAATTTAGTTATTGATTTGAGCACCAGGAAATAATTACGAATGGAATCTTGATGTTTCCTACTGTAACTCCGACGGTTGGTCGCATCTACCTGGGCTCGTGTTGCCCACTAGCTCAGGAGGCGAATAGAGCCTGAAATGTGGACGGACGTGGCTACGTGATAGAGGTCAATTGAAAGAAAATTTAAAGAAAAAATAAATTGAATGAGAAATTTAAAAAAAAGAAAAATTAGTAGAATTAATTTGTTATAATTATCTGAGCTCAGTTTCAAACCCTTGCTTTTTATCATGCAGTCTTAAAACTAATACAATTAAATCTTATGATTATTGCTTGGAACAAATAAAGGAAAAATTAAACAGAGATGTGCTTACAAAATTACAAGAAAAGGGCCAATGCGCGGCCGGCATCTTCTGAATATTGAATATAGCCCAGGTAAGCCTCAAGAGCGTGATAAATGTTCGTTTTGTTTGTCGGAGCTCGACAAATAACTAAAATCACCATGTGCAGTAGAGGAACTCGCTGGGGTGAACGACCTCCAAACAATCCAAACAGCTGGGCTCCTTTTCTTCTGGACAGCACGTCCCTTGGATGACGGAGATGGGTTTCTTCTCGTAGCCTGCTTCCCATTCAGGAGAGCAAACCCAACAGCGACATTAGCTGTGACGTCTGCGGCAGCGGTGACGACGTTATCGGTGACGACAGTTTATAAGTCCGAACGTCTGAATAAAACACGATACTCGTCGGGAGAATTATCACCGACTTCACTAATTATCGTAGTCGCGTAACTTGCGACACTTGGCGCTGGCGTAAACGAGCAGAGATAAAAAAGAATAACAAAATTGAATAAAGTTCCTTTTCATCTACCTAACACTCCGTGTGTTAATATCATCTCTGCCCTTTTATCGCGCTAATTCGCGCTACCCTAGCGCCCACACGGCTCTGTGCGGCCCTTCCGTCCGGCGATCTGAACGCATCTCCCCTGCACGGCTCTAGCGCCTCCGCGCTTCCGATTCTCCCCCGCGCTTCACAGCACCCACACACGTCCCCCCCCCCAATTTCTACGAATTTTCTAGAACTTTCTG
The DNA here is from genome assembly GCA_964035755.1 of Teleogryllus oceanicus. Lineage (NCBI taxonomy): Eukaryota > Metazoa > Arthropoda > Insecta > Orthoptera > Gryllidae > Teleogryllus > Teleogryllus oceanicus. The sequence goes on from CAXIVR010000013.1 coordinate 66,928,548, forward strand.
CTGAATTTTTAGAGGGCGTGACGTTACTGGGCGAAAGTTACTACGCCGTACATGATTTTACACCAATCAGATTACGCGTTTCTTAGGTAATTTTGATGGAATTTTCCAGAGACAGCCGAAAGCGCTCTTTCTCGTACACTTCCTATAAACAAACCTGGGCGGTCTTCTGAAATTCCTCCTGGCAGCGTGGTCGATGGTCCCCTGGGGAGATCCCAAGGCGCGTGTAACAAACATTGCGCCTCTCGCTCGTCCGAGACGACGCGAATAAGTCGCGTTTGCAGCTGCGCGGAACTAATTGACCCTTTCACTGCCTACGGGAGGCGCACTCGGTTGCAACACACACTGCGGAGAAGTTATTACAAAATAAATGTGTTTATTTCCGAATCTGATATTTGGTTACGTGACACTACGTAATTTTAATATTTCTCATCCAAAATTATGTCCTGCTAGCTCAGTTAATTGGGTTCGAAGTTCATAATTACTTACTCTGCAACCAATTACTCAATTCATGTGTATACCCCATAACCCGAAATATCATATTGACAATTTACATTAGAGGTTAGAAACTATTTCTCTCTAAATGGATACCGAGAATAGTCTATATAGAGTGAAAATTCTCTCTCTAAGAGTGGTCGCCGAAGTCACTCGAATCGAGGGAGCGGTCAGTCAAACCTCAAGTCAATTCATTCGACGTTTTTCATAGCACATGGACTTATAAATACAATAACGTGAAGAAATTGCCTCTAATGTAAATATTAACGACGTGAGAGACAAGTAAAAAAAACATTTTTATACATTTTGGAATAACAAAAGAACGGAGCAATATGACGATTACGTCATCTTATAGGGTTTGTTTGGCACTAACCCTACCAAATATTTAAAGAAAAAATTGGAGCTGTTTTTGAGAAAATCTTGTTTTATTCATTTTTTAAAATTCCATGTGTTGCATGCACTATTTCAAGAAGACAACTGAAATTTTCAAACAAATATACTTGATATTATTTCAATTTAAAAACCGAGTGGATTCGACTCGTTTCGTGAGGTTCAATTCCGTCTGGAAGAATGAATGAAAATTCTCTGGAATTGAGTTGAATTTCACTCCAAGAAGTTAAGAGAGAAGGGAAGGCGTACGAAAAATTACTTTTTACAGGGAATATGATCATTGTCCTGGAATGTAGGTTTCATTTTCTTACTTGCTCGTAGGTGGCAGCACAATCAAAATGTAATCAATGAAAAGTACTATTCAGTTATGTGTACTTAACTAGTTTAAAAGTTAATTTTGATTTTCCCATTTAATACTTATCAAGAGCCTACCGCACGAGTCGCATCGAGTGCCTCTTGGACGAGGCTGGAGAACCATCTCTGAGCCGAAGGCGGGATACTCTGAGTGCCTCCTATGGCGCGAAATTATCCAATGTTGATACTCCCTCACGCCAAGCAGTCCTCCATCCCACCCACTTGACCCCTATGCACTTAGATCATCGTTACCCCATCCCCTGGGAGTCCGTCTCCGTATGCTCTTACAGAAGCTTCATATAAAACTACCCAACCCTGTGACCCCGAAACCTTGTTTCCCCTTGGAAACTACACCGGCCGATAATAGATCTTAGACTGTCTAACCTTCCTAAATCCTTAACTCCAGTACATTCTTATCGGAATTTGAGGCGATAAAATCTATGTATCCTGGCCATTACTTCATTTACACCGATGGCTCCTCTTAAAACGGCAAAGTCGGATGTGCCTTTACTGCAGTAGAGCCACGCAAAGTTTTCAACTAGACTCTTCATGCGTCAAATATTCTTGTGCTCAACTTACGTTTAGTTTGATCAATGTATGATCTATTGCAATCTGTACAATTAATTTGATATACTGTATTGTTATTATCATCTAATTTCTCTCTGGTATTTTTCAAGTTTTTTACTGTATGACTCTTATTTGTCATTCTATTTACTAGTTTAAATTTGAATTTGATAAAAAATTTCTTTCTTAATAATGTGATTTATCTGGGGGATATAAGTTAAACATATCAATTTATTTATGAATTCATCTCAAAATTGTTTGGTAGTATTACCACAAGATTTTACATATTTAATAAATTTTATTCTTTTGGATATCATTTTTTCTGTGAATTTTAAAGGGTAATTATTGAATTTTAATATATCTAAAAATCTACGTAAATCATAAGTATGGAATCGGGGAAACGACAATTTTATTGCTCTGTAAAGTAAATTTGAAACAACAGATTTTTAATACTAAAAGAGTGTTTAGATATTAAATTTAAAAATCTATGAAAAAAATGAGTTTCCTGTTTGAAAAGATAAGCTTCATCGGAAATCCTTCTCATCGCTTGCAATCTATCAGGGCTTATGTTTTGTTCGGGTCCAAGGTGGCGCTGCCCGCTCGTAACCCACCAGTGCACGTGCGCAATTCATCGGCAACGCAGGTTGGCGAATGCTGACGTAACTGACGCCCAATTGGCCGAGTGCGTGACGTTGCCATGGAAACATAGAGACGCCGCCGATACCGAACTCTCATCTCCCGCAGTCTTGTCGAATTTAGCCGGCGTGTGGAAATGAATTCCATGGCTGCTGACTCTGATCGGTAATTATTCGCGGTTTTCCCTATCATACTTATGTCAGGAGTCTGATCGGTAATTATTCGCGGTTTTCCTATCATACCATATATTCATATATCCTATATCGAACTGATTCCTCCATATGCGAAGTAAGCATGTCGGCTAATCAGAAGGTGAAACTGATCCTCTATATGCGAAGTAAGCATGTCAGCTAATCAGAATGTGAAACTGTTTCCTGTATATGCGAAGTAAGCATGTCGGCTAATCAGAAGGAAACTGTTTTGATGGCGATAATATGTGCAATCCGTACTGGTAAATCAGTACGTGAAACATTTACCTCCTTGTGCGAAGTATCCCCTTTGTTAAGCAGCTGCTTTCTCCCTGTGCAGATGTGGCCGGAGAACGCGCTAGACCTCGTGGCGCAGAAGTACATGGCGGACCTGAACCTCCCTCAAGAGGACAAGCTGGCTTGCATGGACGCTCTCAAGTACTTCCACGTTTCTGCCAGGTGCGTCTTGTGAAGGATGATTGAAGGTTTCCTAAAAATGTTCGTTCATTTTCTTGTCTCTATTTTTCTAAAAGGAGGATTTCGATGTCATTAATATCGTTAGTGTGGATATTATCATTTAAATAGTTGTCAAAAGTAAAAATGTCTCAATTTTATTACCAACATTTGACGATTTCCTTTAATCACCCTGATTTATTCCTTCCTCTTTGTCCTACATAAGCATAAACCTTGCACAGGAGCGAGGAAATAACAATTGAACCTATAGTACTCGCATGGGCTACTCGTTGCGCCCAAATATATTTCGTTCCTGACGCCGAACGACTAAAAGGTGTAGGGGATGTTAGATATTCAGGAATTTCAGGGAAAAAATTGGAGTATTTTTCGAGAAAATGGCTGATATTGCGGAAATTCTAGCTCGTTTTCACAGAAAACTTGTGAGTTTTCGAATAATTGTATTTGTTTAATAAAAAACAAAATAATACATCAATGTGACATTTATGTCTTGTTATTCAGTCCATTTAGCTCTATTCGTTCAAAAAATGTATAAAAAATGGAAACGTTTTCAAGTAAATGATATATGAACGTTTGTGAAACTGTAGAACGTTTAAGAAATTCTACCTCATTTTTAAGAAGAGTTTTCAAGAAACTTTATAGGATATCATTTGAAGCACGTGTGCCTATAATTGCAATAATATCGCGGGTAATATTAACGACATGAGAGACATGCCAAAAATTACGTCTTCTAAATAAAGTCAAATTCTTCCATAAAATATTTGTAAGTCCAAACTCCATATTAACAAAAATTAAATTCAACAAGAGTATGCCATGTTTTTTCAATTTAAATATTTGTAATTACTAAAACTGATGTTTTATATAATTTTTATGTTTTATTAGATTCTGATGATGAATGTCAGCGTTCTTCAGAAGCTTTTCGGTGCAATGAGTCAAAAGTTATAACAATTTTAATAAAAATTCATAAGAATCATGAATCCATCATAGATACATATATCGATAAATTAGAAATTTGCAATTTACAGTAACAGATAAATACCTAATTTTGACTCTCCCCACTTGCATTACTAGAGTAGTCGCTCAAATCAGAAAGTCCAGTGACAAAGAAATAAACATCAACAGTAGAAATATATGGCACAAAGACTCAAATTCAATCTGCTCCCTATGAAATATAAATACTGATGAAAACCTTAAACATGTTTTATGTGAGTGCTCTATCTGTGAAGGCCTTAGTGGACCATATCACAGTGATATCTTATTCTTTTGCAATGGTTTGATTGAACTAAGCCCTGAAAGATCTAAAACTGTACATTTTTATTTCACCAATTCTGAAATTACCGGCATTAATTATCAAGAGAAATTCTACGAGCACTCCAATGATTGAATTATTAGCACCTTGTCATATCTGCAACGAGTCACACCTAAGTTGTTTTGTGTATATTTGTATGTTCTGGTGTCTCAATTATTTTGTGTCAAATTTTTTTGTATTATTTTGTTATTGTGTTACTGTATTATTTGTAGTATTTGTTTCGTTATTGATATTGTATCTTTGTAAACTACCTGTTTAACTTGGACTACTGCTCCATCAAAAGTATTTATAATGAAACTTTTTTTCGATTGTGCTTGATATAGGATAATCCTGAAGTCGTAGGCTTCCGCGGCCAGAGTCAATATTACATTCTTGATAGTCCGGGTGACGCCGCGTTAAGTTAAGTTAACAAGGCATTACGAGCCCTGATGAAGATCACGACATGTTGATCGAAACGTCGGCACCAGATAACTTAACGCGGCGTCACCCGGACAGCCAAGAATGTAATAGGATAATCCTATTACAAATTACTAATAAAATGGAATTGAATTGGATTATCCCCCTGAGGGGAAATAAATGAGCGGGGTGGGTGGCGGTGCTGCTGCTGCAGGCTGATGTCGGACCGCTTCTTCCTGGAGACGCGTCGCCGCACGTACGTGACGTCGCCCGGCTACCTGGAGCTGATCAGCTCCTTCAGCAAGCTCATCACGGAGAAGCAGGAGGAGCTGGTGGAGGCGCGCAACCGCTACATCGGCGGCCTCGAGAAGCTCGCCTTCGCCGCCAAGCAGGTGCACGCCGCGCACTCACCGCACTCACTGATTGATTGATTGATTTTTTCGTCTTTCCGGGCGCGTCAACTGCTTTGGTCATTAGTCCCCTGAGTGTAGTGCATGTTTTTTTTTTCTCGGGAGATGGCGGTGATCTTCCCTCGCTGGATGGCGAGATCCGGCGCCGGCCAACCGTCGGCTAGTGGGGTTTTCCCCTAACCAGGACTCTTCCACCAGCGGGGCACCGCCCCAGCCGGGACAAGCTCTAAGCTCCCGATCAGTCTCCCCGGGATATGGTGGTAGTGTAGTGCATGTGTGTGTGTAAGCGAAGAGGATAGGACGAGGAAGAGGCAGGAAAGATCCGTAGCCCGTTAAGTAGGGTACTGCTCCGGCATTCGCCTGGTGTTGATCGGAAAAATCACGGAAAACTACCGATCAGAGCAGCCGGCCGCTAGAAATCTCCTCCAGACAGCGACTGAATTCGACCTAGCTGAAAAGCTAGTGTCGAAAATCCTGCCGTCGTCAGGACTCGAACCTAGGCGCTGAGTACATGAGTTGATGCACTGAGCTACCGCTCCCGGTCACTCACCGGACTTCCGAGAGGTGGCTCAGGGCATCAACTCATGGCATTGTTGTGCGGGTGGTCCGAAGTTCGAGCCACACTGCGGCAGGCTTTTCGACACGAGTTAAACCGCTAGGTCAGTCGCTATCTGGAGGTGGTTTCTAGCGGCCGGCTGTTCTCATTGGAAGTTTTTCGTCGTTTCTCGGATCAATAGCTCCTCTTCTTTGTCCTATCCTTCTTTGCCACCTCTTCCTTGTCCTATCTTCACACTTATACTTTCATGCACTACACTACTACGAGTACACAATCGGGAAGACCAGTCGCGTGCTTAGAGATTTTTTCGGATAGGGCGGTGCCCTACTAGTGGAATATACCTGGCGGGGAAAAACCCTACTAGCCGATGGTAGGTGGCTGCCTGGTCTTACCATCAAATGGGGGAAGATAATCGCAATTTCCCCATAAAAACAGGCACTGCACTTGCGAAACTAATGACCTTAGTAGTTGACGCGCCAGTAATCACTAATAATCAATCGGGAGTTTAGAGCTTGTCTCGTCTGGGGCGCTGACCTACTGGTAGGAGATACCTAATGTGGAAAACCCCGGTAGCCGACGCTAGGACGGCGCCGGGACTCACAATTCAGCGGAGAAAGATTGCCATTTTCCGAGACAAAAATTCACTACCCTTACGAGACTAGCAACCTAGTTGACACGCCAGGAATCACTAATGAATGAATCAATATTAGTTCGTAGCGTAATCCTACGAGCAAAATAAAATCACTTTTACCTCACGTGTTGTTACCGCGCGCACTAGTTTTTAGGCAGCCATTCTATCTTTCATATCATGTCCGTTCAAGTATACACATCTCTTGATGGTGTATTAAGGAGCTGATGTGGTCAAACGAAATTATTTTTACTTTCTAGTTTAGTACTATATATGAATATATACAGAGTAATTTATGTAGTATAGAGAAACTTATGTAATGCTGCAACAAACGACGTCGATTTTACATCAAGAAAAAACTCACGTTGTGGGACCCTGACATACAAAAATGCAATGAATCCTGTTCTATAATGTAACAAATTACCCCGAAAACGTTACGCAGTCAGATTTCAGAAATTGTGGAACCATGAAATCGAATTTTTTTAAACAAAAACGTCCGTTCATCTTCGTCCGTCTTCCGTCCGTCTCTCCGCCGTCTCTCCGTCCGTCTCTCCGTTCGTCTCTCCGTCCGTCTCTCCGTCCGTCTCTCCGTCCGTCTCTCCGTCCGTCTCTCCGTCCGTCTCTCCGTCCGTCTCTCCGTCCGTCTCCGTCCGTCTTCGTCGTCTCTCCGTCTCTCTCCGTCCGTCTCTCCGTCTCTCTCCGTTCATCTATCCGTCCGTCTCTCCGTCCGTCTCTCCGTCCGTCTCTCCGTCCGTCTCTCCGTCCGTCTCGTCCGTCTCTTCCGTCCGTCTTCTCCGTCCGTCTCTCCGTCCGTCTCTCCGTCCGTCTCTTTCCGTCCGTCTCTCGTCCGTCTCTCCGTCCGTCTCTCCGTCCGTCTCTCCGTCCGTCTCTCCGTCGCTCCGTCGTCTCTCCGTCCGTCTTCCGTCCGTCTCTCCGTCCGTCCGTCCCTCTCCGTCCGTCTCTCCGTCCGTCTCTCCGCCCGTCTCTCCGTCCGTCTCTCCGTCCGTCTCTCCGTCCGTCTACGTGAACTAGACCCTAAACTACACTGAATGAAACAGTTTTAAACGGAATAAACCCCTGTCGATGTAGCCTCTCTCGATGCTCTGCGATGCTTGAAAGGAATCATTATTTTGGGGAATACACGACCATTTTTATATGAAAACCTGATAATTTTCAAAATTTTCTCAAAAATTTCATTACATTTCTAGTAAGAAAACAGTGAAATGCACAGATAAAGGGGACGATTTTTTTAAATTGCAAAATACTGCATTTTTTCCGCTATGTACTTTCTATAACTACAAAATTGAAGTTGTAACATTGCAATTTGTGCAATATTAAACTAGAGGTACTACAGAATGGCACAGCCTTTTTCGTATCATTTTTTTCTAATTTCCTTGATGTGGACTGGCTTTAAGGCCTAGCTCCATTCTCCGGCCAGCTGCCGTCTATCGTCGAGCAAAGTATATTTTTTGACACTTTCTCAACTTTCCGGTTTCCAAATACTAGAACCAAAATATTACTTCAACAATATTAAAGAAGAGTAGAACCTAGTCCTATATAGAAAGTTTCATTGAAAAATTTGAAGCCGTTCTTAAGAAAATAGCGATTAAGCATTACTCTAAATGCGAAATTTGAAGCTTTCTTTCACAGGAATTCATTCAGTTTTCGAAAAATTAATTTGAAGTCATTTGAAGCACTTCTACTCACAAATGCAATAATGTATACAAATTTGTGGAAATGTGCAAATTTTCGGAGTGAGAGATATATCAAAAAATTACATTTGTATAATTTTTGAAAAAACAAAATTAAACACCAAAATTATGTTTACGTCATATTAAACGGTGAAATCACATTATCCATTAGAAAAATTTGAAGACAAAATTCGAGAACTTTTTAGAAATAGGCTTTTTTTGAAAATGCGGAATTTTGAACATATTTTCACAAAAAACTGTTAAGTTTTCGAGAAACTTTATTCGACGTTTTTCATAGCACATGGACTTATAAATACAATAACGTGAAGAAATTGCCTCTAATGTAAATATTAACGGCGTGAGAGACAAGTAAAAAAAAAAACATTTTTATACATTTTGGAATAACAAAAGAACGGAGCAATATGACGATACGTCATCTTATAGGGTTTGTTTGGCACTAACCCTACCAAATATTTAAAGAAAAAATTGGAGCTGTTTTTGAGAAAATCTTGTTTTATTTATTTTTTAAAATTCCATGTGTTGCATGCACTATTTCAAGAAGACAACTGAAATTTTCAAACAAATATACTTGATATTAATGAAAGAATCCGGGCAACAAATTTCAATTGAAGGAAAAATCTGTCTTTAATTTTATAGTTTGGGAAGACGCCGAAAAATTCGAACTTTGTAATTTTCGAAAATTCAGAGTTAAACGCAAAAATCGGACATATGCCACCATTATAAGCGTATTGTACTCTATTCTTACAAGAAATTTTGTGAAGAAATTGGAGTTGTTTTTGAGAAAAGTTTGAAAATGTACCAGGGGCTTTATGTAAAGTACCTCCAAAATGAATGGGTGTTTCTCAAAATCGCAGAGCTTTGGCTCAGACCAGATCGACATGTTTTTTCCAGTTTGGAAAAAATCGTACGCATAATTGAGTCGCTAGTGTTCACATACACCAGACAGACAGACGGACGGACGGGCGTTTTGCTTTCAATTGGTTTTTAGACATCAAGGACCCACAAAACAGGGATTCTGGCTACACTACGTGTTAGAGGAATTTCTTCTTAATTTAGAAACTGAATTTATCCACTTTTTCGTTGTCAGGGTCCGGCAATGAATTTTGTCTGCCGAAAATCCGCCGTTTTTTCGCGGAGCGTTACATAACTTTCTGTATACTACATATATACTCCGTAGATTTTCTCAAAGCGGCTCAATTTTTTCCTTTAAAATGTTGGTAGTCATAAATGAACTGTAGCAGATGGCGTAAAGGCCCAGTCTCCTCGATTTGTTTGTGTTTTTAAAAATTACAAATTTGTAATTTTTTAGTATCTCTCTCACGTCATTAATATTTACTTTAGACGCGATTTGTTCTCATTGTTGCATTTGTGACTACATTTTCTTTAAATGATGTTGTATAGTTTCTAAGGTTCTCGGAAGCTCAGAATTTTTCTGTGAAAATTTTGTTCAAAATTCTGCATTTTCAGAAACGCTCAAAAGCCTTTTTATCCAAAATGGTTGAACATTTTTTCTTCAATTTTCTTGTACCGATAGCCTTTTTTTTTTCAAAAAGTAACAAATGTAATATCTTGAAAATATTTCTCAAATCGTTAATATGCACATTTCCAGCAATTTGTATACATTGTTGCATTTGATAGCCTTCAAATGCCATCCAATAAAGTTTCTGTGGAAAAGAGATTCAAATTCCGCATTTACAGTAAAAGCATTTACAGTTCTTAAAGCAATATTTTGTTTTCACTATTAGGAAACCGAAAAATTGAGAAAATTAAAAGAAATGTTTGAGCGGTGAGAGATTGAAGCTGACAAGACCTTGGAACAAGATCAAAAAGCTAGCTCTGACCCAAAAAATTAGAAAACAAACTAGTACAAAAAAAGTCAGTGCTGTAGCACCTCAAGACGACGAAAAAATTCAAACTCGCAATTTTCGAAAATTCAGAGGTAACAATGAAAATCGGACGTACGCCAGCTGTAGAAGTTCATTTTACACTATTCTTTCAATTTTGCTTCACACTAGACTTTCAGTTTTGACAGTTGTGTTCCTACTTTTCTGCGTTCACAAAGATCACTTCCGGGAAAAAGCTTTATTTTCTCATCCACAAAGAATGGCACGAGGAGAATCTTTCAATATTCCTGCAACTCGGTGCTTCAACTGCAGCTAGACTGAATAAAATTCTTTCTGACGGCTGCAGTTATGAGACTAAAAGAAGTGAGTAAGACGTGTGCCCTCAATAGACATAACTCCAGGTGAAATGCTTGAGAGCTGCCCTGGTGTCTATAGGGTTTCAGGTCAGTAGTACACGGACAAAAGGTCTAATACTTGTTAGGTCTAAACAGGACATCTAACGAGGTCTAATGCGTCATAAGGAATGTATTTCCGTCTGTGACGTAGCTGCAAGTAGATTGGGTGAGATTCTCCCTGGTGGATGCAGCAGGTGACGGAGCTGCAGGTAGAGTGAATGGCTGCTGTGTCAGAGGAGAAGGAAGTGAGGCTGCAGGCGACGGTAGTGAAGGAATGTATTTCCGTCTGTGACGTAGCTGCAACTAGATTGGGTGAGATTCTCCCTGGTGGATGCAGCAGGTGACGGAGCTGCAGGTAGAATGAATGGCTGCTGTGTCAGAGGAGAAGGAAGTGAGGCTGCAGGCGACGGTAGTGAAGGAATGTATTTCCGTCTGTGACGTAGCTGCAACTAGATTGGGTGAGATTCTCCCTGGTGGATGCAGCAGGTATCAAGCAACAACAAGTGAATAAAGTTGTTTGTGCGCAGGTGACGGAGCTGCAGGTGGAGCTGTCGGAGCTGCAGCCGAAGCTGGAGAAGGCGGCGGCGGAGACGGCGGCGATGGTGGAGACGATCGACCAGGAGACGGCGCGGGCAGGGCCCAGGACGAGGTGGTGGCCAACCAGCAGGCGGAGGCGGCGGGCGCGCTCAAGAGCGACTGCGAGCGGGACCTCGCCGCCGCCATGCCCGCGCTCAACGGTACGCTCAGCACCGCTCGTTTGCGCTTTGCTCCTTCTCAGGACGCACTTTTAGCCTCACGCGTAAGGTTTGGTTTGGTTTGATTTTTTCGTGAGAGCGTAGGCTTCGGCGGCCGGAGTCATGATTACCTTGGTTATCCGGGAGACGCCGCGTCCAGGGCACAGGTGCCAACGTTTCGGTCGCCATTCTGCGACCTTCCTCAGGGCGTAGTACAGCGCGTAGTACTGGTTTTTTCGTGTTTCCGGGTACGTCAACTGCTTTGGTCATTGTCCCGTGAGTGTAGTGCATGTTTTTTCTCGGGAGATGACGGTGATATTCCCCCGCTGGATGGCGAGATCCGGCGCCGACCTATCGTCGGCTAGTGGGGTTTCCCCCTAACCAGGACTCTCCCACAAGCGGGGCACCGCCCCAGCCGGGACAAGCTCTATACTCCCGACAGATCTTCCGGAATATGTGGTAGTGTAGTGCATGTTAGTGTAAGTGTGTGTGTGTAAGGGGAGAGGATAGGACGAGGAAGAGGAAGGACAGATCGCGCGCGGTCCGTGGCCCGTTTCGTAGGGTACTGCTCCGGCATTCGCCTGGTGTTGATCGGAGAAACCACGGAAAACTACCGATCAGAGCAACCGGCCGCTAGAATTCTCCTCCAGAAAGCGACTGAATTCGACCTAGTTGAAAAGCTAGTGTCGAAAATCCTGCCGCCATCAGGACTCGAACCTAGGACCTCCCGGTCAGAGGCGCTGCAGTGACATCAGTTGATGAACGAGCTACCGCTCCCGGTGACGCGTAAGGTGGCGACGTTATGCACTAACAGTCACGTGACGGACATTGAAGACATATCTTAGGTCTAAGGGACGACCTTACACCTTCATAAATAGTGCACACCTGTAGGAGTCTCTACGGTCATCTTACAAGCGGCAGAATGGCCGCGTAATAACAAGAAACGTTGGGGATTGTTCCATCTCCGACAAACCGATTCTAGTACGAGAGCCAGTTACAACTATTCCTTACTAACACGATAACGTTGGGAAGAATTAACGCTAAATTTTGGGGAAGTGACAGGAAATAAATTAGCTAAAAAGAAGTTGAAATCATATCTTTTGGATAGGTTATGTCTCTCATAATGAACGCTGTTTGAAAATATTTCCTACGTTCTCAAGAACAGTCGATTGAAAATTCCAGATTGCATATTCATTGCAGAGGCCCACAAAATCTAAAACTCCAAACACAATGTACGTTTATTATACTATTGTATCGTATCGTGGTTTAAAAGTCTCGTCGCTAGCCTAAACTCTCTCATATATCATGCAACTTCTTTTGTCAACGCTTGAAACGTTTCTTTTGTTATAATGCATAACGCAATATCGCAAGAGCTAAAACTCTTCTGAACGTTGTTCATTATGACCGTATAAAGTCGTTAGTCACGTGATCAATTTGAGTTTAAGGATGCCTCCTTACGTCTGGCGCTAAAGCTCTCTATTGTAAAGCGAGCTCAACATCTTACGTCTTTATCCGTTGCCGCATTGTATCCCGCTCTCAACGGTACATTTAGCCTGAACCTTTGTCTTGTAACGCATTGTGGCCCGTTGTCAATGGTGAATAGATGTTTATAGGCGCGTTAACAGTTGTTGCTGTTAGTTCTATTGATGTAGTTATAATTTATCGTTACCGGTAGGGTTGACTTGATTCTCCCTCCCCACTGGATGGCAAAACCTTGCGCTGACCTACGAGTCACTACGTGCGGTCCCTGTAGCTCCCACCACAGCAGAGTCAATTGATGACACAGCCACTACCTTTTACTTTCTCGCACGTACGTCGAATGGAGAGAGAATTTTGTAATCGTGCGCCAAAATAAACAGCGACTTTCGGGCAGAAAAAATTTACTTTTTGAAAAATTTGCGCTTGAAATTAATGCAAATTATAAAAAAAACATTTTCTCAAAAAACGCTCCAAATTCATTCTTCAATTTTTTCACGAGTAGAAGAAGCGATGCTTAAAAGAATAGCGCAGTTCTCTTTTTCGTTTTTCGAATTTCAAATTTAGAAATCATGCGAGAAAGTATGTGCTGTTGTGTCAGATTGTAACGGCACGGAGCTGGTATTTTTCTTTAATAATGCATTGCATGAAATTAATCTATCAGTTGCATATCTTATTAAAATAAAATTACATTACAAAAATAAAAAATGAATTTCGAATGAACTGAATTTTATTAAGTTTTGTAAAATTACTTTAATATAAGTACTATTACGTACATTACTTTAATTAATTTAAATTGCACATGAGTTTTTGAAGTGGACGCCGTCCTCCATATGAGTTTTAAACGTATTGTTTCGTGTCTGACAGATGCGCTGTCCGCGTTGAACACCTTAAAGCCGGCAGACATCAGTTTGGTGAAGTCCATGAAGAATCCGCCCGAAACGGTGAAGCTGGTCATGGCGGCGGTGTGCGTCATGAAGGGAGTGAAGCCCGACAAAGTGGTGGATAAGGACTCAGGAAAGAAGGTAAGTTCATGTACTACTTTCTAGCCCTTAAGAAGGTACTTCGAAAGAATAGAAAGTTAAGGAATAGTGCGCCGAAAAATGGCGAATTTTCGGCAGAAAAACTCTAAATTGGCGGGCCGTGGTAACGAAAAAGTGGATAAAGACTGTTGATAAATGTAGAAAGATATTTCTCTAACCAGTGGCTTAGCCAAAATCCATGTTTTGTGGATCCTGATGCCAAATAATCGACGGCAAAACATCTGTTAAGTGAGTCCTTTTTTGCAGCCAAAAATGTCGATTTTTCGGCAGAAAAATTCGTATTATAAAACCTTGATACCAACAAATTTTATAATTATTATTTTAATATCTAGTAAATTATTTTCTGTAATACATCTTGAAAAAATAAACGTTTTGTAGCTCTTCGGTACCGAAAAATGGGTTTACGGCCACATGTCTGTCGGTTTGTCCCTCTGTGAACATCTGAATCGTAGGCAGACAGAATTTTAATATAAATTTATATTTTCAAATCAATCTGGCTGATGTCGCAGATCCTGTAATTTCAAACCTATATTTTAATTTCGGGGAGTAGTTTATATGAAGCCACTCGAACATTTTGAAAATTTCAAAATAACGGAACCAACTTTTTTCAGAGAAACTACGCAAAGGTCAGAACAGCCGAACGCTGTAATTCCCTTCCAGATAGTGATTGAATTCAACTCTGCTAGAGAAGAAAACCCACTACCGTGTTTTACCGTACTACCGTACAGCATAGGACCTTTGAGTCAGCGATGCTCTAGAGGCGACTGGTGTGGTCGCAGGGCGAGGCGCACGGACTGCCAGTTCGAGTTCCCTATTTTCGAGCCCTGTACACACTAAGCGAAACTATTCTTTCATTTCCATCGATATGAATAGTGGTAAATAAAAGATTAACTCTACTACATTCTCTTCAAATTTACATTTAAAATCGGTTAACGCATGTTTTTTTTAAATAAATATTGTAACGAATATTGTTTTATGTATAGACTTGAAACATTTCAAGTAAAACTTTATAATTTATACAAAATTTAATATTTTGGACTTTTATTTTCTATAAAAAAATTGAAATGTTCATTTGAATTCTTTGTTCTTCAAAAATGTAATTTGATTGAAACAGTTATGATCGTTTTTGCATCACGTAGCCCCTTCACCATTTTGCAACAGGAATAAGATCGTCCAAAAATCAATTCGTCATTAATTTATTGTAGTTAAAATTGTTCCACGACCATAATCTCTTCCCACTTATCCAGCGACAATGTGCTCGCTTTGGCAGGTGCTGGACTACTGGGGCCCCAGCAAGAGGATCCTGGGCGACATGTACTTCCTGCAGTCGCTCAAGGACTACGACAAAGACAACATCCCGGAGGAGGTGATGAAGAAGATCCGGGCGGAGTTCATCCCCAACAAGGACTTCAAGCCGCAGATCGTGGCCAAGGCGTCGAGCGCGGCCGAGGGCGGATCATCGCCATGGACCTGTACGACGTCGTGGCCAAGGTCACTCATTGGCTACTTCATTATAATCTCTTCTTACGGAAGCTTATAGAGCAACTTCTTATGGCTGATTCCTTGTGGCAGACCACGACGTCATGACCGGTGGCTTGCGCTTATAGTGTTGTCGGATGTTTTATTTGTTTGTTTTTCTCAAAATTAGTGTTCCTTCTCTTACACTCGGTCTTGTAAAGTCTTTGGGATGAACAGCCTGAATGTATTAATAATAGATAAAAATAAATAAATAAATAAATAAATAAATAAATAAATAAATAAATAAATAAATAAATAAATAAATAAATAAATAAATAAATAAATAAATAAATAAATAAATAAATAAATAAATAAATAAATAAATAAATAAATAAATAAATAAATAAATAAATAAATAAATAAATAAATAAATAAATAAATAAATAAATAAATAAATAAATAAATAAATAAATAAATAAATAAATAAATAAATAAATAAATAAATAAATAAATAAATAAATAAATAAATAAATAAATAAATAAATAAATAAATAAAAGGTCGGCACCGTTTTTGCTACTTTACAGAAGGCAGAGGCTTGTCGTTTCCGCGACGACAGCTAGAACCTGTGGTGCATGTGGCAGGGAAAGGAAAAACGTTTGCTTGTTGCGTAGCTGGCAAAAATTGTATTTGTTATCGGAATGATTTTGAAGCAGGAGTTCTCATCGGGGTGGATGTTATTATAAAGGGGGTCAGTGATGATCATTGGGGGTGAGAGCCTAATGTGCACTGCAGATGCAGCGGCTATGTTTGCTCTTAGCTCGCCGCGACCAGTGGTCTGCCGCCAGGCGGTAGAGCAGTGCATGTTAGTGTAAGTGTGTGTGTGTAAAGAGAGAGGATAGGACAAGGAAGAGGAAGGAAAGATCGCGCTCGGTCCGTGACCCGTTTGCTAGGGTACTTCTGCGGCATTCGCCTGGCGTTGATCGGAGAAACCACGAAAAACTACTGATCGAAGAAGCGGTCGGCCGCCAGAATTCTCCTCCAAAGAGCGTCTGAAATGGCCTTAGTTGCGTAGTTATCGTCGCCAATCCTCCTTCCCACATCGACACAAACATTGGTTAAAATGGTAAAAATTCTTCTCACTGGGCCCCACGTTCTTTGTTGTGTGTCGCCGCACCCTCTTCCTTGCAAGACGTGCGCGGTACGAAGTTGCGGTGAAAAGGGGCGTGTTAGGGGGCGTGGGATGGGGCGTGTGAAAGGGGGTGTAGGGGGCGTGGGAAGAGGTTTGGAAAGGGAAGAGGGAAGAGGCGTGGGATGGGGCGTGTGAAAGGTGGTTAAGGGGAGTGAGAAGATGCGTGGGAAGGGGCGTGTGAAGGGGCATGGGAAGGGGCGTGTGAAAGAGGGTGAAGGGGCATGGGAAGAGGCGTGGGAGGGGGTGCGGAAAGGGGCGTGGGAAGGGTGGAAGGGGCGTGGGAAGAGGTGAAGGGGCGTGGGAAGAGGTGTGGAAAGGGGCGAGGGAAGAGGCGTGGGATGGGGCGTGTGAAAGAGGGTGAAGGGGTGATAAGGTGCGTGGGAAGGGGTGCGGAAAGGGGCGTGGGAAGAGGTGTGCGAAGGGCGTGGGAAGAGGCGTGGAAAGGGGTGAAGGGAGTGAAGGTGCGTGGGAAGGGGTGTGTGAAGGGGCATGGGAACAGGTGTGGAAAGGGGCTGGGAAGAGGTGTGGAAAGGGGCGAGGGAAGAGGCGTGGGATGGGGCGTGTGAAAGGGGGTGAAGGGGAGTGAGAAGGTGCGTGGGAAGGGGTGTGGGAAGAGGCGTGGGAGGGGCGTGTGAAAGGGGGTGAAGGGGTGAAGGTGCGTGAAGGTGGTGAAGGGGCAGGGAAGTGCGTGGGAAGAGGGTGGGAAAGGGGCGTGGGAAGAGGCGTGGAAAGGGGCGAGGGAAGAGGCGTGGGAAGGTGCGTGTGAAGGGGTGTGTGATGGGGCATGGGAAGAGGTGTGGAAAGGGGCGAGGGAAGAGGCGTGGGATGGGGCGTGTGAAGGTGCGTGGGAAGGGGTGCGGAAAGGGGCGTGGGAAGAGGTGTGCGAAGGGGCGTGGGAAGAGGCGTGGAAAGGGGCGAGGGAAGGGGCGTGGGAGGGGCGTGTGAAGGAGGGTCGCGGGCTGACGGGGCGCGCATTCGCAGGAGGTGGCGCCGAAACGCGCCAAGCTGGAGGCGGCGGAGCGGGAGCTGGCCGCGACGGAGGCGCTGCTCAACGAGAAGCGCTCGCAGCTGCGCGGGCCGACCTCAGGAGCAGCTGGAGGAGGCCGAGGAGGGCCCAGCAGCTGGAGGCGGACGTGGAGGACCTCAAGAACAAGCTCATCCGCGCAGAGAAGATCATCGGTGCGACCGCCGCTTAAGCGAATGTTGGGGTTTTCTATAACAGACCATAACTGCTACGATACGTAAAATGGAGTTTTCCGTTTTACGTCAAGGTACTTGGGTGACCAAAAAACTTAAACTTCCCTTTCTGTCCCCGTTTTAGTGTCAGTTCTATATTCTTTTTTCTTTTTTTTTCCAATTCGCGCAGGGAATACATATAATCGTTGTGTTGACTGTCACACACTCCCATAATAATCATGTTGTCCCGACGTTGATAAATCTTGTTCCTAAATTACTTCATCTAACGTGTTGCGTGGTCATAATCCATATTTTGTCGGTCCTTGGCACCGAAAAATCGATTCAGGGGCCAACATTTGCAGCCTCTATGGACGTCTGCACGTCGTCAATCCGTCAACGATAGCACATTAACCGTTCAGCCGATTTTCTCCAAAAGTGACATTCTGTAATCGATCTGAAATAACTCAAGACCTTCCGCGTTTGAAACGGATGTTTTTATATTTGGGGCTACAATACATTAAATCTCAATATTTTATTTTATTTTCAAAATTGGCTTTTATAAACTTAACAGAATGGTGAACGTTTCGTGTTCACTAAATTCTCTGATTTTTCAAAAATTGCTGAAATTCAAAATTTATTGGACATCTTCCTACAACTACATCATTAAACATAGATATGTGTAGCATAAGGAAATGAGTTGTTCAAAAACAGATGTTGAAATACGGATTTTTTTAAACTGAGTAGTTTTCGCGTCATTCTGTGTGAAATATAGGCAAGTTTTAAACAATTATTTTCTCAAAGACGGCTGAAAATATTTTCTTTTAAGTTGTTCCTCGTTTGTATCAAAGAAAGCACGAGCATATACAAAATTTCGGAATCTCGCTTGTGCAGCCAAAACGTCATTTATTTGCAGTGACTTTCCTGCCTACCTACAAAAGCTGTCGCACCCACGTCTATTCTTGTAGCAGCAACTCTGGCGAACTTTCTATTGCTTCCTCGAGATATGTTACCAATAGTTTAAAAGTAACTCTCGCATACAGAAATGCCGCAAATGAATGCACTCCGACCGAAACCTCCGAACATGCAGACCGTGCACACACGACTTTCGGTTTCGTTAACTTCTGTTGTGTGATCTTGACGTTCCACTGTAGTTTCTGTCTGCGAATGTGCACCATGAAAGCGTATCATTATCTATTTGGCTGTCGTGGCTACAGGGCGCAGCGTCCTAGGCCCAGACGACAATGTTTCGGCCTTTCTGGGAGCGAAATGCGTCTTTCGCCCTGAGGAAGGAAGGAGTGTGTGCCGAGCGACACAGTGTCCCTTCAACCATCCAGTGTGGGGCTGCGTTACGTGTTGTATTTGTGGAACGCAAGCGCGCGATTGGAGACAGCTGAAGGGGCCGGTGCGCAGCGCGTCGAGGGCTGAGCGGCGTGCGCATGCGCAGGCGGGCTGGGCGGCGAGCGCTCGCGTTGGACGCAGCAGGCCGAGCGGCTGCAGGACGAGTTCGACAACGTGGCCGGCGACATCCTGCTGTCGTGCGGCATGATCGCCTACCTGGGGCCCTTCTCCGCCATCTACAGGTGACCACTCCTTCTCCATCCAATCTGTCCTCTTCCTTCTAAAACCTGCGCAAAAGCAGCGCAGGCTGGGGCGCCTCAGGGCATCGATTGGCGACACTGCAGCGCCTTCACTCCGGATTGTGGAAAGTAGAGGGAGTGGAAGGATTTTCGACACTAGCTGCAGAGCTAGGTTAAACTCAGCCTTTGTCTGGATGAGAATTCTAGCGGCCGGTTGCTGTGTTCGGTAGTTGTAGTAGCACCCTAACAAACGGGCGAGCGATCTTTCCTTTATATTCCTTGTCCTTTCCTCTTACACATACACTTCAATGCACTACATTACACACATGTCGAGAGGTCCAGTCGCGAGCTTGTCTTGACTGTTACGGTGCTCCGATGGGGGAGATACCTTGTAGGGGAAACCCCCGCTAGCTCACGTGCTAGTCGGCGCGAGATCTCACCGACCAGCAAGGGAAAACACTTCCACCTCCAGTGATGAAACATGCACTACACGCACGAGCCAGAGCCGCTGCGAACACGAAGCAATGATGGCGTTGCAGGCAGGAATGCATCGAGGACTGGCACAAGTTCACGCTGAGGCGCAGGATCCCGTGCTCGGCCGTCTTCTCGTTCCGCAAGGTGCTGGGCTCCGACATCACCATCCAGAACTGGAACATTTGCGGCCTCCCGCGCGACTCCTTCTCCGTCGACAACGGCGTCATCGTCGAGCGAACCAGCCGGTGAGCCTCACACGCACTTTCAATATAACATTTTGGGACGACCCCGCAGTCATCAGGCAGGCTGGTAACCTTCATACAGGAGATGTAACGAATGAAGGGTCGTATTTAAGAACCGCTGTCAGGGGCCTACCAAGTGTAGGAGGCTCCCAGAGTTGGATTTTTCGAATTACGAACCCCCATTCTGGCAGAGAACTGGAAGTCATTTCTGAATACCATCAGCCATGTTACCGCTAGCAGCCCCCCAACCGGGCAGCAACGGGTCCCCAGGTAGCAGGCTGCCAGGGGATTGCTTGGCAGTGGTTCATAAATGCAGACTTAAATGAACTCAGTAATTTTGATTTTAATAATACAGTTAATTTTAATATTTTTTATAATTTTAATTTGCAAGTTCATGAAATGTTCATGGTGGATGGAATGTTTGTCGGTGAGCTGCGCTACGCGATGGAGCAACAGGAAGTGGATGCCGTATTGGGCGGAACTCCGCAAATTGGACGAAAAATGGCGTCGACTTGCGGGAAAAACACATTTTGCGGAATTTCACCGAGTGAGCTATTATTGTTAAAATGATCCCACCATTTTTGAAAAATTGTTCAAATATTGATGTCTTATGAAAGATATGCTTCACGCATAGGGTTTTAGTTCTGAGTAAATGTGCAGTTATATTATGAGACGTCAGAGCCCACTTTTTTTATTTTTAATTAAACAGCCTTGGAATCGTACCCACCCTGTTCTAAAAATTGTACAAATGATGCCTTACGTTAGGTAGGCTTTATGCTAAAAAATCTTGTAAAAGTGCAGCTGTTTTCATATTAGCAGTCTCAGTTCGCTTTTATAACCGTCCACCGTTTTCACCATTTAGTCATTTGGCGAAATTGGGCGACTTTCGATTTCTCCGACGGCGGATTTTAGAGAGCGATGTGGCAACCATGGCAACGGGAGGCGTGCTAGCGAGTGCCACAGCGCGCTGTTGAGGACTCGAAGACCTCGAAGGCCCTTGGCAGATGGGCACGCGGTGGGAACTTATGACGCAAGTGGCTTTTGCTCCCGTTCGTCTGGTATACGAAATCTTCTTGAGTGCGTAAACACGTGATATGCTGAATTCCAGCGCAGAGATGGCTAATAATCTGGGGTAAATGTCATTGGTGTAACTTTTTTATATGGAATTTCCTACCAAAACTTCATTGATAATAGTAAACTTATTTTATCTCCCTCCATGTCCTAGAAGTTTGTAACATTATTTTCTGGGACATCTGTATATATTTCTCTCCCATACGTCACCGTTTTCATTTTTTTTACAAAAGTAAAAATGGAAAAATAAATTGAGATGGGACAGGTGACTCCCCGACATTTCTGACTTGAAGATTAATTGGTGTCTCTTTAATAAAATCGTATTTGTTTACCTTTTCAACTTCAAAACGAGACCAAACAATTTAAAATTGGGAACACACAAAATCAACTTAGGACCAATTAATTTCAGATTGGGAAAAGACACACTCCAATTGAGACCAATCACTTCCAAATTGAGACTTAACAGGAAGAAGCGGGAAAGTTCCACTTGATTGAAGTCACTTTTATTATTTATTGTAATTTGGGATTAATGAGCCTCCTTTCAATAAAGATTTGTGTCCTCTCTTGATTCAAAGAGCAAATGTTGGTTTTTTGTCCCCAACAAACATGTTTAACACAAATATTTTGGACTAGCATTATGCTTCCTTTATGTAGATGATTCTCACATAGAAAAATTATTGTATGCAGCGAGAAAAAGTGCGAAATATTCAACAGAAAAGAACTCTTTTGTAGGACCTAATACCACAAAAGTGGCTTTTTATTGTTCCTATATGCAAGTTACATTCTCAAGTATTTCGTACCGACTTAGGTGTCACTGCAGTGCCGGGAGGTCCTAGGGTTCGAGCCCCGACGATGTCAAAAGTTTCGACACTAGCTTGTCCGTTAGGGCGAATTCAGTTTCTGTCTGGAGGAGAATTTAGCGTCCAGCTGCTCTGATCGGCGGTTTTCCGTGTTTTTTCATCGATCAACACCAAGCGAATGTCGGAGCAGCAACATAACAAAAGGGAGCGCGCGCGATTTTCCCTTCCTCTTCCTTGTCCTATCCTCATCCCTTACTTACACACACACTCACATACTCTACACTACTACACTTCTGGGAAGACATGTCGAGAGCTTAGAGCTTGTTGGGGTGGTGACACGTTTGTGGGAAATACCTGGATGAGGAAAACTAACGTGTAGGTTAAGTGAAGTCGTAGGCTTCCGCGGCCAGAGTCATGTAGATGATCTTGGCTGTCCAGGTGACGCCGCGTCGAAGGCTGTGTTGCCGACGTTTCGACCATCTTATCGTGGTCTTCCTCAACAGCCCTGATCCATAACGTGTAGGTTGGCGCCGGATCTCGCTAGCCAACTGAGAAGCTACCTCACACGATAACAACACTAAGCCGTCGACGCGTCCGCAAACCACTGATAAATCCATGAATGGTTTCGTATGCGCCGGGCGCGGTGTTGCAGGTGGTCGCTGATGGTGGACCCGCAGAGCCAGGCGAACAAGTGGGTGAAGAGCCTGGAGAAGGAGAACCACCTGCTGTGCATCAAGTTCTCGCACTCAGACTACATGAAGACGATGGAGAAGGCGGTGCGCGAGGGGCGACCCGTGCTCCTGGAGAACGTCCTGGAGGACCTGGAGGCACCGCTAGACCCTATCCTCTTTAAGCAGACCTTCTCGCAGGGTCGGTGGCTCTTTGCTACTTCTTTTTTTTTTTAATTGGTTTATTTAAGGTCGCTTCAACATCTAAGGTCATTAGCGACCACTATTGCTGTTAACGGTATGGTAACGGTATGTGGATGAAACGATATGGTGATTGATGATAAGGGGTGAAAGGACGAACACAAATACAACCATGCCCGAGGCGGGACTCGAACCCGCGACCCTTCGGTCCGAGATCACTACGACACTACTGCCTTAGCGATCTCGGCCACCGGGCCGACTTTGCTACTTCTTTATTGAGCAGATATATCCACTCTTTCAAGCAGCACTTCCCGCAGGGTTTATTGTTTTCTTTCTTTCTTATTGTCTGGCATATTGGATATATCATTAACCAGACTTTTCGCAGGGTTTGTTGTTCTCTGTTGTTTTTGTATTGGAAAGATCCCCCCATCCCCTTCAAGCAGAACTTCTCGCTTATCTTTTGTTATCTTCTGTTTCAATATTGGACAGTGAGGTCTCATCTTCTTAAAATCTGCTGTTCTCTGTTATTTTGGGGTTGGACATTGCAACTCAATTCTCTTCAAGCAAACCTCGCAGTTTCTGTTCATCTCTGCAATTTCCATATTGGACAGTATCACTCCTTGATGCTAATTAAGGGAATTATAAGAATTTATTAACTCACCGTAAGTAGGTCGGTGTGAACGCATCACTAACTTTCATAGTTTAATTGTCATGACCCTCGTTCAAATGTCCAATCCTTCTTCACACTGTACATGCAGTAATTTCCCTTAAACTTAGTCATAGGTCAAGTGATAAGTTAGTGCCTTTTATCATTACCGATCAGGGGCTTAGACCAGTATTCAAAGTTCCCCGACGTTCACCTATTCAGAGATCCGCAGTGTTTTGAGCTGCTTAACTTCCATTACTTCACAAAACTTGGTTAAGACGTTCGGCAACTGGCGCAAAACAAATGTTCTAACACACTGTGTTTCTTTCTAATTACTTTTTGTAATATGAAATAAATATGACCGTTTAGGTGACTAAGAGCGTCAATTGATGCCACTGAAGTCCTTCGGACCGCGAAAGTCCTAGGGTTTGAATCCATACGGTCGCGGTGTTAGGATTTTCGATGAGCTGCATGGGAGATTGAGTTCAGCCGCTGTCTGGAAGAGAATTCTAGCGACCGACTGCACTGATCGGTAGATTTCCCTGGGTTCTCTGATCACGAAACGAATGCAGGAGCAACAAAAACGAGGTCAAGGGCTGCACACGATCTTTCCTTTCTCTTCCTTGAACTTTCCTCGCTCTTTACTTACACACACTTGCGCTTACTTGCACTACACTACCACATTTGGCGGGGGATCAGTCGGGAGCTTAGAGATTGCTCCGGCTGAGGCAGTGCCCCGCTGGTGGAAGATACGTGGTTGAGGAAAACATAGCTATTCGACAGTATATCGACGCCTAATCTAGCCAACCAACGGGGGAAGATTACTGCCATCTCTAGAGGAAAAAGCATGCACTAAACTCGCAGAGAATAAAGCT
Organism: Teleogryllus oceanicus; assembly: GCA_964035755.1. Lineage (NCBI taxonomy): Eukaryota > Metazoa > Arthropoda > Insecta > Orthoptera > Gryllidae > Teleogryllus > Teleogryllus oceanicus. Next base: position 66,952,524 of record CAXIVR010000013.1, read on the forward strand.
TGAACTAAACTAAACTCAGGAGTTGATGTGCTCGGAATCACTAACCATTCAATCTATAAATTCGAAGGTGCCGAATCTCCCCTTTCATCCTGTGGCTCCTCCTGCTCAGATTGATTGATTGGACTTTGTTTTCGGTTGCGTAAACTACTATAATCATTGTTCTTAAAAGTGCATTGAATGTTTTAATTTTTGGCCAACTCTGTATTTTTGAAAATTAAAAAATGAAAAATACAATGTATATTATACAATTTTCCTTCTAATAATTCGTTTTGTTATAAAAAAATAGATCTTTACAGAAAATCTTAAACAATTTCTTGAAAAAAGTTGTTTTCACGTTATTTTTGCTTGCAAAGGCAATTAATGTTTTGAGCTCTAAAACATTGTCTTTAAAGTTTTTCCTCAAAAAATGGTTAAAAATGAGGTCTCCTTTTCGTTGAACACTCTTGGTTGAGGTTCAATTTTTCGTGTTCCCTGCAAAAAAAGTTTCAAAACGTCCATCCGTCAGTCGTTTGTGGACAACACTAGCGTGTAAACTACGCGTTGGATTGTTTCCAAGCTGAATACTCTCCGGTCGATCTGGCCTTACTCGAAGCTCAGCGATTTTCAAAAACATTTTTTAATTTTCTTTACATGAAGCCCCTAGAACATTTTCAAAACTTTCTTAAAAATGTATCCAGATTTTTTCTTTTAATTTCTTATGAGAAAAGAGTGAAATACACTTATAAAGGTGGCATAGGTGCGAAATTCACTGTTAACTCTCAATTTTCGAAAATGGCAAAAGTTTGAAATTTTCTTCCATAATATTCTTTAGGATGTATCTCTATTCCACCATTAGGAGTGCTAATACTAAAGCGCCGAAAATAATTCAGATTTGGCGCCTAACCTGATATAATTCAATTATAATATCTTTTTGGTATAAATTAAAGAACTAAGAGTGTGTATTTCAAACGTGACGCTTAAAAGATGGTCTATTTTTCCTCCAAAAAAACGCGAACAGGTGACATAATATTTTTTCCTAAAATACATCATGTTGGAAATTAGATTTTAAAGCCAATGTGTGACGACAGTCTTTAATTTTTTCATTTAGGAATTCTCCTTTGCAATAATGAGAGGAGGAGGTTCTTAAACAGTTGCCAACAAAACATCGAGCCCCACTAATGTAAAACAAAGCTTTTTGATGCCTCAACAAGGGAACAGAAAAAATTGACAAAATATGAAAAAAATGTAGTTTGTGCGGCGATAGATGCTCGCAAAGGGCTAGCTAGAGAAGAGGGTGGGGCAAAACCGAAAAACTAACTCACACCAAAGAAATTAGAAATCTAACTAGTACGAGAAAATTGTACCATCTCTCGTTTCGTATTTTTTTGTTTCCACCCTCTTTATCACCTTCTCGCTCCTCCCCCGGCCACGTCAACGCCATTCCGCCCCCATTGCCCACTTGCGTACCCCTCAAAAGTGGTTAAATTATATTTCTCCATGCAGTGAAGGTGAGGTATGCATGAACTAACTTGCTTACGCACCTTTTATAATATATCGATTCTATTTCCATTTTATTTACTGAGAAAATGTTTACTGTTTCAAGATATTGTCACCCACCGTTGCGACACCACATCAATCATCAACCATATTGCCTTATATATATATATATATATATATATATATATATATATATATATTGAAACATACCCCTAACTGCTACAATTATTGGGCGATTCGTCGTAACCCGTTTCCAAATTTCTAATGACATGGGCGCCAGGAAAAAGTTACGATAATATTTCAACTATTATTACTCTGATAAAAAAAACTCCCGAAGAAAAACTCCCGAAAAGAATATTATCCCGCTAGCTGGGTCGATGGGTCACGTCAGAAATAATCGCTATTATCTATTAATAGCCGATTACCCGATCTGCCATCTATACAGAATGGCGAGGAATCTGAAAACAGAGATTTGATCTAGCTACTTATTAGCTTGAATTGGCCAATGAAAATCATTTTATCTTTCTTTCAAGAGAAACTTAATGTTTATTTATATATTATACGATAATATTTTAACTATTATTACTCTGATAAAAAACTCCCGAAAAGAATATTATCCCGCTAGCTGGGTCGATGGGTCACGTCAGAAATAATCGCTATTATCTATTAATAGCCGATTACCCGATCTGCCATCTATACAGAATGGCGAGGAATCTGAAAACAGAGATTTGATCTAGCTACTTATTAGCTTGAATTGGCCAATGAAAATCATTTTATCTTTCTTTCAAGAGAAACTTAATGTTTATTTATATCAATGTAGCAAATTAAAATGTATAAATTTTACATTGAGAACTTTCTTAGTCATATCCTGGTTCGAACCTTATACGGCGATTCTGGTCTTCGCGTGCTCTTGATTGGTGGTTCCTCGAAGAAACGCCTTCCCTTCCTTTTTGAAAGCTCCGAAGTCCCGAAGTCCAATTACCACGAATCCACTGCTCTTCTTTAAAAACAAACACCGCCGATTCACCGCTTCGCACCACTCAAATATTTGTTCTAGCTCCACTATATTATGTCTGATGCCCGTTCTCGCCGTATAAATATCCAGTGCTTTTTTATGATTACACCGCAAAACAAATCTCTCAGTTCTATCTTCCGTTTTTAGCAAGAAAATAGGCAAAGTCCGGTATAGTTTGTAAACCGCATGCATTTATAAGTTCAAGAATGATTAGAGTTCACTCGCGAAAAAACTCCAAGTCTTATTTTTATGCACAGCAAAATATTCGGAACTCGACACGTTCCCCAAAACTTAAAAGTATCACAAGTTCACTTCTGGTTCTGCCACGAAAATATTCAGAGTCCGAATATGTCCCTCAAGCCCGATTCTTGCTCTACCACACAAAAGTATTTCAAAGTCCCAACACGTATTGTAGACCCCCGAAAGTTTCTAAGTCCTAACATGCACAAATTAATCTATTCGCGAGCGAACTGCTCACCGTCACGACATGCGACCGAATGAATTTTATCCTCCCTTTTAAAACCCACAATGCCTCGCCTTTCTTTTATTTTGACAAAATGCCCAAACTTCCGTTTTAATAATCAGTCGACGCTTCTTCAACCAATCCACAAATATCTTATATTTCCTCCTATCACGCCGCCACCTCCACGGTCAGATGAATGTTGGTTTATCCTGACAACAACCACGACGTCGTTACTAAGGCTCAATATTGCCTATTATTTGCCCTAACCATTTCGCCCATTTACGACAAATATACTGCAATAAACCAGTCCCCACATTGGTATGTCACAATATATATATATATATATATATATATATATATATATATATATATCATAATTTGTTATGTATGTTATGTTGTCAGGGAGGTACCTGTTTATCTCGTTGGGCGATAACGTGGTGGAGTACAACCCGAGCTTCCGCTTCTACATGACGTCGAAGATGCGCAACCCGCACTACCTGCCTGAGATCTGCAACAAGGTGACGGTGGTGAACTTCGCGCTGACAGTCGACGGCCTCGAGGACCAACTGCTGGGCATCGTTGTCGCCAAGGAGAGGTGGGGTTTCAATGCTTTTAACAATTGGGGCCTTCTTGGTTATAGTTACATTTAAATATTAAGGGTTTTGATGTTATTTTTAACACAACTTGCTGTATCATCAAAATAAATGAAACTGTATATGTGATATGGAATATATGATTTTTACAATCTCAATGCTTATTTACTGACGTAAAATTAATTCAATTGTTTTTAAAATGTTCGTCCATTCTTCTGTTTGTCCTGGATATTCTCCTTACAATTAACCCCTATTCCATTAATATTAATATTAAATATAGGTATTCCGAATTATCGTTCTCCAAACTGTATTGGCAGGAAGTCGATTCCTTCACGAAGGGCACGATATGGAATAATAGCCGAAATCTATAGTTGAGTTGGCTTTGCAAATAGATTTTATTACAATGCAGAAAATATTTTATTATAAATTCTTACATAACTTTAATTTCCTTCTGTATTCACAATTCAACATGGCTTAGTGTAGGGTTCCCAGAATTAAGAAATAGTACGGAGTTAATAAATAAAAGAAATGAAATCATAATAATCCACCACTAGTTATTAATAATTTTTAAAAACAATAATAGATAAAAAAGAAATTATATTAATAAAAAAATATAAATAAATAAATAAATAAATGAATAAATAAATGAATAAATAAATAAATAAATAAATAAATAAATAAATAAATAAATAAATAAATAAATAAATAAATAAATAAATAAATAAATAAATAAATAAATAAATAAATAAATAAATAAATAAATAAATAAATAAATAAATAAATAAATAAATAAATAAATAAATAAATAAATAAATAAATAAATAAATAAATAAATAAATAAATAAATAAATAAATAAATAAATTAGTTTCTTGCCGTGTTCAGGCCCGACCTGGAGCGCAACCGGCAGCGGCTGATCGTGGAGGGCGCGCAGAACAAGGCCGGCCTGAAGCAGGTGGAGGACAGCATCCTCATCACGCTGTCCGAGTCCTCGGGCAACATCCTGGAGGACGAGAAGGCCGTCAAAGTGCTCGACTCCTCCAAGGTGCGCCGGTCGTGGGGCCGTCCACGCAGAAGGGTCTTTGCACTTCTTTTCCCCGCTGATCATTCCAAACTTTCTTCGCCGTCCTAGCCCTGAGGAAGCCTGCAAGATGGCAGGCGAAACTCTCAGCTTGCGTCCCCCGGACAGCCAAGAAGGTAGACGGAGCAAGACGTCGCGAAACATTTCTTCTTTTGTGGCGAGATGCTGCCTGGAGACGAAACACTCCGTACCCACACCTCATGGGATTGTGTGTTTTAACGTTTGCGGCAAGATGATAGTCTTTTCACTTCTATTCGCAACTGATCGCACTAAGACGTCATGGCATTTGTTCGTTCGCGGCGAATTTGGCGACTTGGTCCGGCACGTTTCTGTCAGCTCTCTTTGCCCAGACGTCATGGGATTTTTCCTTGTGCCATGGAATTCCATCTAGAGACGGTATGTTGTGTTTGCCTTGAGTGGCGCTTATTCGCGCGCCTGGAACACACGGGACGATCCTTTGGCGGCGGCTCGCGACCAAGACCACACTCTTTGCACTTCTCTTCGCGGTCAGCAGTACCTCCACGTCCACGGGTCTCCGTTTCTGCGGTTGGACGTTCTTTGGAGACGGAGAGACTACCTTGTGCCACGGTGACGCTTACAGACAAAATACAAACAAAAATGTTACATATTGTCCTTGCAAGAATTCTTTGAGGTGAACGTAAAAAGAAACTTTATTTTTTATAACATTATTTCTCTTCGATTGCTTTGAATTCCAAAATTCTTCTTTTTAGCCTTATTCCGGAATTTTACACAAAGACGTGATTCAGAAATGTAAATACTGTATAAAAATGTCTTAACATTTTATTTCGTGAAATTCTTGTGCAAGTGTCGCCTACAGACAAACAATAAAAGCATATGTTGAGAGAAGATAATCATTAAGAATTTTCCTAGGATTTTAAATATTTGTGAAAAAGTGTGAGTACATTTGGCTAATGGTTATTGCATACAAAGATCGTTGTCAGCACGAGTATTCTCGTGTTAATGATAAATGACGTTTTTGTATCAGTTTTTAGTTTCTCGTATACGTATGCATATATCGAGTAATACATCTATTTTAAAGAAAGTTATAAAATGCCGGGAAAAATTGATTTCAAGATTTCAACGGTACTACACGTTCTGGGGTCCCCTCGTAGCCAAAAAGTGTATTTTTTCAAAACAGCAGTATGTCTGTCAGTCTCTCTGTTCCTCCGTCCGTCCGTCTGGCTGTCCATCCGTCTGTCCGTCCGTCTCTCTGTCTGTCCGTCTACCCGTCCGTACGACCGTCCATTGGTTTCTAGCGCCTAAACTATTCGTACGATTTTTCCAAAATGGATATTCCCCCATTCATCTGGCTTCACTCAAAGCTCGGCGATTTTGAGAACATACTTTAAAATTTGGGGATACTTCACAAGCCTCTGATTTTTTCTTTAAATTTCTTGTAAGTATATGGTGAAATATACTTGTGACGGTAGCTATTTACCGCATTAACGCTAAATTTTCGAAAATTGCAGTAGTTTGAAAGTTTATCTGTGACTTCCTACAACTAAAAAATTGAATGTCAAGATTTCTGATTTCTCCTCAAAATGAAATTTGTTCACAATGAGTTCTTTCATTAGCGTCATGTACATTTTGGGGTGGAAATTTGAGTAGTTTTCGCGCAAAATTGCGTGGAATATGAGCAATATTAAAATATGTCAAAAACAAGAATTTCTCAAAAAAGGCCCAAAACGTTTCCTTTATTACACTTTTGGTAGGCATACAGCTAAATTTACTTCAAAAGATGAAGCCATTTTAATGTATTCTTTTGTTTTTTTGAAACATTACAAAAATGTAATTTTTGAGTTGTCTCTCACGTTCATAATATTTACTTTAGCTGCGATTTGTTCACATTATTGCATTTGTGAGTACATGTGCTAGGAATGATATTTAACCAAATTTCTCGAAAACTTGAAAAATTTCTGCTAAAGTGAGCTCAAATTGACGCATTTTCAGCAACGCTCAAACCCAATTTTGTCGAAAACGGCTCCAATTTTTTTCTAAACGTTTTGTATAGATAGCGCAAAATACACTGTTTAAGATGACACAAAAATAATTTTGCTATAATCTTAATGTTTTTTAATAATTACGCACTTTTAATTATTTCAAATATGTATATTACGTTAATATTCACATTTTCAGTTTTTCGAGAACTCAAGTTTCTGTGAAATAGAATGTCAATTTTTTTCTGTAACGCTTAAACTCTTAAGAACGGATCCAAACTTTTGAAAAAATTTCCATTAAGGAGAAGGTTTTACTCTTCTATAATAACCTTAAAGTAATATTTTGCTTCAACCCTTGGCAAATCGAAATATTGAGAAAATTTAAAAAATGTACTTTGGGTGACGATAGCTGGCAGCTGGCGAGAAGATAGGGTAAGACTGAAAAGCCAGTCAAGAGTAAAGACATTAGAAAACTAAGGAGTACGAGACAATGTCTGCTATTCTGTAGCACCACTTGTTACTTATATATATATATATATATATATATATATATATATATATATATATATATATATATATGTATATACGTATATACATATATACGTATATACATATATATACATATATATATATATACATATATGTATATATATGTATATACGTGTATATATATAAGTAATATGCTAATATAGAGAAAGTTATGTAATGCTGCGTAAAATCGATTTTCGCAGCGTTCCGTCTTAATGCCTCTGCAGCAGTTGTAGCGAAGTGGCTCGATTGATGGCATGGGTGGTGCTCTGGGTACAAATCTACGAAAACGTACAACAGCTTATGCAGAAGAACTCCCCATGACCGTTTGTAACTTCAATAACTAAATAGGTGCTCCACTCACCAAACGTCGCAGTCAGTTGGCCTCTCAATTGAGGTTGTTTAGTTACCACAAACCAGGATTATTGTTCATGATTTCAGAAGTCAGGGATCAACGGGCAATATTACCTTCTCCGTTTCCTCCTGGGAATCTCTTTCACCAAGGTTTCGCTTCAATTAGGGTTTGATCTAATCTTCTCCGAAGTCGAAGCATACTATTTGAGTTTTATATGAGTTGATGTCTCATGTAGTTGATGTCAAGATACTATCGAAACATCTTCACGCAGCCATGCATTCTCTATCGAACTCAACTAATGAATGTATTGTCGCACAAATGACTCCGTATTTAATAACAAGTATTTTATAAACGGCAACAATAATAAATTGGAGTCATAAATTAGTATGGAATGTATTTAATGATTAATTTGATTCAAGTTAAGTGTGCTCGCTAGTTCTCCTGGTTGCTGCCCGAAACAAAAGGTTTAGGTCAAACAAAAGGTTTAACAAAAGGTCTATTATCCTTGAAAATCGATTTTATTACATGGGAGTTTTTTGTTTTTTTTTTCTCCCTTTTTTTTTTAAAATAAATAAATAAATAAAAGGTGTCCGTTGGCAGGCGCTGGCGATGGAGATCCAGGCGAAGGAGGAGGCGGCCAAGGTGACAGCCAAGGAGATCGAGGAGTTCCGCACCAACTACCGCCCGCTGGCGCGCTACTCCGCCGTGCTCTACTACTGCGTCACCGACCTCCCAAACGTGGACCCCATGTACCAGTACTCCCTGGCCTGGTTCATCAACCTCTACATCAGCTCCATCGACAAATGGTACTCGCGCGCGCCCGCTCTGGGCCTTAAGCCTGTTTTACACGGTCATTTTTTCATCATTTTTCTGTACATAAACTGGATGGAAAAAAGGACGTTCAGTTCTATGCGTACCGAAACTGGATGAACGTAATTCCAGCGTTTTACACGGTCACTCCTGGTCTGTACGTAATCGCGATGAAAATACTTCCTCCAAACGCCGCAAAAAGCGCTGGAAGTTTAACAGTTGAACATCGCATTTATGGAAACAAATTAAATTAGCGGGAAGAATGATCAGATAATTACGAATTCGCAGAGTAAGGAGTAGAAAGATGTGTGAGGTATTGTGGTTTTATTTGCGAGAGGGTTCACTGAACGCAAAGACTTAATATCACAAACAACACGTGCCCACGTTACGCACCAGATATATATACTCCCTGCCGGAGAACTCACGCAATCGAAGAAAGTTCCATAAAGTAACACTAGGGGCGCTGTAGTCAAACTGGATGAAATCTGTACGGAAAAATGAAGCATGCTTCATTTTTGCGTACAAATTACATCCAGTCTGCTCAGTATCGACGGGAAATGATGAAAAAATGACCGTGTAAAACAGGCTTTAGCGCTGACTCACTCAGACCGCAGGTCTAGTAGCCATCGAAATCAATTCAGCCGCGATTGATAGAGCAGCCGGCTGCTCTGATCGGTAGCTTACCATATTTTTTGATTAATTCCAGGCGAATGTCGGAACGGTTCCCTAATAAATGGGCCGTAGATCGCGCGCGATCTTTCCTTTCTCTCCTTTTCTTGTTTTATCCTCTCCCCATATTACACACAGGCAAACACTTATACTTGTGTGTACTGCCAACCACACATGTTGGGAGAGCAGTCCTGGGAGCTTCCAGTTTGTCCCGGCTAGGCGCTGCCCGGATAGGGAGACATATCTGGAAAGGGGAATCCCCCACTAACCGATGTTAATGTCGGCGCCGCGCCCGACCTCACCGTGAAGCGGGGAAAGAATCTCCGTCACCTCCCTGAATAAAACATTCATTGCACAAACGGGACTAATGACCATAGCAGTTGACCTGCCCGGGAACATCAATTAATCAATTTTTTACCCTTGTTATTTATCAGTTCCACTCTCAACGTTACAATACTTACTCATCCACACCATTCTACCCAACAATTACTCCATGTATTCTCTGACCTTGAGTATCAACCTCAGCAACAGCTTCGGTAATTTTCGTGAATTTTCCTATTATCGCGCTATTATTTTTTGCAGATAGCAAAAAGACGCCCAGGTATTTTCCTAATAAAATACGTTTTCAATGTGAAGGACTTACAAAACGTGAATTTTAACTTTTATTCTAGGAGAATGTATTGTAAAGGAGCAAGAAAATTTACCTTGGCTTGGGGATTCACATAACGTCGACGATTAGCACTTTTTTTCCTGCATATGAAATTATTCTTGCTGCATAAAAAAACCGAACTATCATGTTATTGATACACTCAGTTTAACAATCAATATGTTATTAAAATTTAATTTGGTATAATTTAACATTAGGTTTTATAGCATGTAGTTTCTCTGTGCTATATATTATTACATGATGCACGTTTGTATTATATACGGCAACTCGAATCTCTGCCTGGGAATGTATTTTTCTTCGGGTTTCCGGCTATAATTTGTACTATAATACTCTATAATCGTTAAAAATAAAATAAAATGTAAGTGATGTGCACCACAATTTTCTTTTGTTTCTTATGTTCTTGTTTGTTTTTTTTCCTGTTCACTGCTTTTGCTTTCAGCCACACGTCCACTCGCCAACTTCAGCAGCGGCTGGCAGCACTCAAGGACGCGTTTTGCTTCAATCTCTACTCCAACGTATGCCGCTCAATTTTCGAGAAGGACAAACTGCTTTTCTCTTTCATCCAGTGCTCGATGATACAGATGTAAGTATGCTCCCAGCAATTTGTATTGATCTGGGTTAGTCTAATTCAGTTATTTTTTTAATGAAAACGAAATTTAAATTTTAAATAAGGTTTTTCAAAAGTTTAAAATTGAAAAAAAATCAATATCATTTATTGTTTTGCCAATTTAATGATTTTCATTATTGTCTTGGTGCTTTAAAAAAATATACACTGTAATGAGCTCAATCTGTAGCCTGAAAATTTGATAATTTAGTTTCTCTATTTACACTTTAATTATATTTCCAAATACTATGGTAGTAGTTGAAAATTGTGTTTATTGATGCAAACAATTATGAATATTATGAATTACAAATGATAAATGCTGGTGGTGATGAGACTGACAGTGGTGGTGTTGAGAGAAGTGTTGGTGGTGATGGAGGTGATTGTAGTGATCAAGTGGAGATGAGTGTGGTGGTGAAGAGTGATGGTGGTGATAAGTAGTGGTGGAGGTAGTGATGAGGCCAGAGTTTGTACTGAAGGTGCCCCTGGGGATGGGGGTGGTGAGGAGCGATGAAGCGGAGCTGAGAGTGGTGGCGGTGTTGCAGGGCGGAGGAGCAGATGGCGCGGGACTCGCTCATGTTCTTCCTGACGGGGGGCGTGGGCCTCGAGAACACATTGGCCAACCCTGCCCCGGACTGGCTGCCCGACAAGTCGTGGGACGAGGCCTGCCGCCTCAACGACTTGCCGGTCTTCAAAGGTGCAGAGCCTCTCACAAGAGGAAAATCCTAGAGTTCCGGTCCCGACGGTGGCAGGGAGTTTGACACGATAGTTGGATTTTTAACGTGGCATCTCAAGGTCATGCGCGAAAGAGGGAGAGGGAAAGCAAACTCCAATAGGGAGGCGTAAAATTCGGAGCTGTAGTGACGTTGCAGCTCCCCTTTGGAGTCAGTCTTCTCTCTCCCTCTTTTGTGCGTAGTATAGCTATATAACTAGGTCGAATTTAGGCGCTGTCTAGAGGAGAATTCTAGTGGATCTCTGAATACTCTGAGCGGTACTTTTCCGTACATTACTCGGCTGTGTCATGCTTACACAACAACAATAGCACAATCACATCACACCAAGTGGAATATTTAGTACTCATTTATTACTAATTTATTACCCAAATATTAAATTTGAGACTCTTGTCAACTGTCAAGCTGGCACAACTAAATTTTAAAAAACCGGCACAATCTATTAAAACTAATGCCAATATTTAGTACATATTTATTACTAATTTATTATCCCAAAATGAAATTTATTACTCTTGCCTTTTACGGACAAAAATATTGTTAAAACATCATAGTTATGCAACCACGCACGACATTCGAGCAATAAATTGGAGATTACCAACGGCCACAAACAAATACAACCTATTAATAATTAAATAAAAATTTCAATACTAATTTATTACACCGAAGATAAGTTTATAAACGTTGCCATGTATTGTAAACTATTGTAACCAGAAGCGGGAATTGTTTGCAAATTTATCGCTCAGGACATCCTGCAACAAATTAGCAACAGATTAGCAGAGAAAAATATTCAAACACTGAAAAAAAGGTTAGCAGCAATGGTCAACGACTCACGGCCGATGCGCAAGAAAGTGCAGGATATTCTTTTTAGGTACAGAGCAACAAGTTTATATTTAGATAGAAGTAAGAATCCCATAAAAGATCCCTTATCTTGGAAAAAACACTCCAAAGTAGCTGTTATAAAAAAATGCTTCGTCCACAATGCTTCATGAGCACACAATTAAAGGAGAAGTTATTTTCTTAAGTAACATGTGTATTTTTAACAGCTTTTTCAAACTATCTTCGTCATTACACATGACAAAGAAATTTTACTTGTATTAAAGTATTAATTAATTTTTAATACATAATGGAAAGTTTTAAAATATAACAAAACTTTAAATTATTGTTCATATTTTATTAGTCGTCCCTTTAGAATTATTTTTTTACTTTCTTTCCACTTAATGAAATTTGTCTTTGAAATATGATTTTGAAACAAATTAATTCATCAATAATTATTTTATAGACATTATAAATGACAGATTCATTTTTAATATGGTTCAGGTGATGATCTCCAAAGGATTTTCGTCGAAAATACACAGGCTACTATTATTGCTGACGCACGGAGAGAAACGAGAAATAGGAAATACCGGCATGTGTCCACTGGTATGCAACTATAAGGCACCAATGCTCGCTGCATATATTATGAAATCATGCCCTACAATTATTGAGACCACAGCCTGTTAGACGGCAGAAGAAGTTACTCGGCAGAGATCAAGAGGACGAAAAATTTCTGCGAGAAAATGCAAACTTAAAAGCAGTGGTTTTAAATACTGCAAAGTGCCCAAACAAGAATTGCAAGAATGCGAATTGCACGACTAATATAGAAAAAATGGGTAAGGATAAGACTAGGATTGAAAATTACTCACAGTTAAAAATATAATAGACGCTAAATATTCTCCATCACAAAAATAGTTCTTTGACGTTCCGATTTGATGAACCTCACAACCCCTAAGTATACTCTTCATAAAGATGATTTCAAATATTTAGGTCCTGAGGGATTAACATGCTAATAAGTAGTTAGTGCATGTTTCCTATCAATACATCCACTAACGTGTTCGTATTGAAGACTTAAATATTTCTATCTGTAACATCCCATCGAAAACCTGGTAAGACACTAATACGTTATACCGATTTCGTAACCATTAGACAGAAAGTAACCAGTTTTGAGAAAATTTGATTTTTATTATCTTACGAGATTTTAATAAAAGCGTTTACTTCAAAAACCTGTCATTTCTTCGAGTGTAATTTTGAGGTTTGAATAAGCATTTAAGAATATAATGAATTCCAAAACATTACTACCATAAAGTGGATAAATTAATATGTGAATTATATTCACGAATAAACGAATAAGTTTTATTGAACAAATCTCTGTCCAATTATATAATATTTATCCAACGCAGTTATGTTTTGCACTAGTTCAACTTATAAATACTGATATTTTTTTCATTGTTTCAGGGCCATTAGTACTCATTGAACCTTTTAAGACTTCTACAGAGGCGATGGTCACCGTAGAACTGAGAGAAATTCCGGAACGTATTTGCAATCCTTAAAACTAGAGACACTTGTTCAAAATTGCTGGTGTGATTTGATTTAAAGGACCTAAAGAAGTTTAAAATCATATCATTAGAATAGAACACTACACATATATAGCCAAGATATGAGCTACATATGAGCCAACATATATAGCCACATATGAGCCACATATATAGCCACATATGAGCCAACACGGAGATTGAATTCGATGATTTATGAGCCACATCAACTAGTGTTTCAAAAAGTGCTGCAGTTCTAGTGCATGTACTGATCTAGATTTATGAGATTGAAGAGTAATCAAAAGAAAAGTGCAAGTAAAGAAACAGATGGGTTAGTAAAAAAACGTAGAAAAATGGCAACATCATCCACAGAAAGACATATTTTGAGGAGGAATGAAAAGAAAGAGTTATGTGAAACAGGAAAGGATGATAGCATGATTAGGTGATAGATAAATTAAATTAAAGTAATGAAGTCAAGATAGACAGTACAAGGGTGGAAGGTTTGGGGGATAGGAACGAATAGATGGAAATTGAAGGAAAGGAAAAAAGGGTAAATTGAGGAAATAGTAAAAGGTTAAAAACTAGAAGAAACAGAACATTTGGAAAAAAAAGTCGGAAATAAAAGAGAGTGAAGTACGAAAGACTTGAGGAGGAGGAGGAGGAGATACATTTATAGGAGAGGAAAACTTAAAAATTAGAGAAAGACGAGAAGGAATAATACTATGGTTAAAGGTTGAAAAGGAAAGCATGATAAAAAGGAGGTGGGGAAATGAATAGAAGATAATTGAAAAGTTAAAATTGTGATAGGAAAACATTTGAAAAAGTTAAAGTTATTACAGTCTTATAGTTGTATAATTACGGCAAAAATAATGAAATTTAGAGAATCAAAGGAAAATTGAAAAGATCGGAGGTATGGGTATAAGCTGATCTAAAAGTACAGGAATGAAAAATTAACAGGATTAATAATTTAGGGGGGAGAGGAGTCCAGGGAGAGAGGTAAGGAGTAAATATATCATTGACAGAAAAAATGGATGAAGGTAGAATAAAAAAGGATATTAAGATGGAATTCTAGAATATGACAGGAACAAAGAATTTTGGGAGGAGATCAATAAATGGAATGTTGTTGGATTAGTTAAAACTTGGATTGAGGAAAAGGAGAAGTGGAAAATGTTTGGATTGGTTGCAGTGGTTAATTTTTAAATGGAGTATGCAATTTGCTTTAAGAGAATATACGAGAGGAAGTGGGGGAGTGAAGAATGAAATAATGGAATGGATGAGGAAACTAGGAAAAGAAATATTATATATATAATAATAAAATAGGTATCTTATAGCAATAGAACTGTAGTTTTCATTACTAATTCACCATTACATATTGCAATTCAATATGTAATATTTTATGTAATTCATGTTTTAAATTTGTCAGAGAAAAACAGTAAACCAATCACCTTAATTAAAAAAAACTTATTTATTACTTAACTTAGTAATTTACTTTACTAACTTACTAATTGAACATTACTTATTTATGTAATTTACATTACTACATAACTACTTTAAGCAACTCATTCATTATGTACTATTTTATGTAATTCAAGTCCGCGATTTTACTGAGAGAAAAACAGTGAATGTATCTGAAAGTTTGTTTGTTTTAATGTGTCGTAATATTCAATCGTACTTACATATAATTACTAATTAATTTAATTCACATTACTACTTCATTCAACTAATTTTTATGTACCATTTTATGTATTCCAAATTTGAGATTTTTATAGAAAAATATCTACAGATAAATGTGATTATCAGTTAATAGAGCATTTCTAAAATTTGAGTGTTGACATTAATAAGTAATTAATTATTCTTTCGATAATATTTTAATATTCAAATTCTAGAATGTATGATGAGATATATTTTCACTATCTTTATACACAGTGTAAAAGTTAAGACTGGTGTTAAGCGTCAAGTGTAAGGGACAAAAGTAATAAATTCACGTTTAGAGTAATAAATTAGTACCAAATGTCTGTTAAATTATGTTTTTGGTTTTATTTGATTGTGCTCGTTGGTTATTTCTATTATCGAATTTGAAGATCTGGCATATGTGGATAACTATGATTCACTTTTGAACAATATTTATTCAATTCGTGGCAACGTTTATAGATTTATCTTTGATTAAATAAATTATTATTAAATGTGCATTTAATTATTAATGAGCTGTGGTTGTTTGTGGTGGTTGGTACCAATTTACTACTCGAATGTCGTGCGTGGTTGCATTACTATGAAAATTTATTTCATAAACGGCAAGAATAATAAATTTATGTTTAGAGTTATAAATTAGCATTAAATGTGTATTAAATTATATTCTTTATTTTACTTGATTGTGCTCGTTAGTTCTCTCTATTATCGAATTTGAATATCTAGCATGTTTGGACAACTGTGACTCAGTTTTAACATTTATTTAAAACGTGGCGACGTTTATAAAGTTATCTTTGGTGAGTAAATTAGTATTGAACGTGTATTCAATTATTTAATAGGTTGTAGTTGTTTGTGGCCGTTGGTACTCTCCAATTTACAGCTCGAATGTCGTGCGTGGTTGCATAACAATGCTGTTTTAATAATATTTTTTCCATAAACGGCAGAAGAAATACTTTTTTTGGGGGGTAATAAATTAGTAATAAATGATATTAGTATAAATGAAATTAGTAATAAATATTCCATTTGGTTTGATGTGATTGAGTTGTACCAGCTTCACACACCTTAGATTCTCCGAACAATACCAGGCAAATGGCAGACCAGTACCCCCAACAAGCAGCCTCGGACCGTGCGCGATGTTCCCTTCTTCTTTTTTGTCCTATTCGCATTCCTTACTTACACTCTTACACCACCCTACCATGCTTGTCGGGAGGCTAGTCGGGAACTGCAAGCTAGTTCCGGCCGGAGCGGTGCCGCTTTGGCGGAAGACACCTGATTAGGGGAAATCCCCGCAAGGTGACGTAGCGCTGCGCCGGTTATCGTCATTTAAAGAGGGAAAAGTCACCTGTCGATAAAGAATTCAGAGCCCGCTGGATCTCACGACGTGGCTTTCTGGGATTCCCCCCCCTCTGGGCATCCCACAGCGCGACAGCGCCTCGACCGGGACCAGCTTTCTCAGCCCCCGACACGTGAGGTAATGCAGTGCATGGAACTGCAAGTGAGGGGCGCGTTTGGGCTGCAGGCTTCCGGGAGCACGTGCAGGCGGAGCTGGGCGCGTGGCAGGCGTTCGCCGAGCTGCCCGAGCCGCACCTGTCGCCGCTGCCGGCGCCGTGGCAGTCGCGCCTCTCCTCCTTCGAGCGTATGCTGGTGCTCCGCGTCATGCGCCCCGACAAGGTGCTCACGCTCACATTTCTCTCTTTCTTTTAAGAATGATTTATTTTTCACCTGACCCGACCTGACTCAGTATTTATGTCTGCTCTTTAATTCATTATTCACATTTACGTACATTCACACATCTGACGTAAGGCATTAAGTTTCCATCTGGACCGCCTTTGTTGCTCTCCCATATGATTTCTTTTAAACTTGTTTGATGGTTTCACACAACCCAAGATAATCACACCAAACCAAGATAGGATATCCACTGTATACACATATATATTATATTTTATATAATAACTGATACGATGTCGGTTGGTGTTTTTTTTGTGATATCATGGCTTTATGAAGACTATACAAAAAAAACTTGAAATCGGGGCGACACAAAACACACATAATTTGACTGATACGTTATTTTTATACGTACAGATAATACATTTGAACCTAGAGACAAAAACCAAACAAGTATCTGAACACAAAAATATCATAGATTGATGCAGAAGGTCTTAAGGCATTCGCATTATGGTTCTTTTCTCTTCTCACTTTTTTAAACAAATTCAAGAACGTCCACTACTTTAGTATGGCTAAGGGGAGAGAAAATCCCGAATTCACAATTATTATAATACACTGGTCGAAGATTACTCTTGAAGTTGTTATAACTAATTATTTTGCCTTTCGTGTTTAACGGACATTTTGAACGGATAACAGTCCCCTATACAAGGCGACGCAGCGCTCCCCCTGCTAACAGGTGCTCGGGCGAGGAAAGTGGAACACGAGAAAAAATCAAAATTAGTAAAAAAAATGCTTAAAAAATACAACAATATGTATTTCATTGGATTCGTCTTTTTACGCTCGTCATGATAAACTAAAAAATAAGTACAGTTCAATTTGAAAAACAAAGTCAAAACTAGTTTACCTTAATATCTCATTACCTCAATAAAATACAAGTGATGAAATAGAAATGAATACTTGTAACAATTAGCCCCATTCCCTCATGCACTTCCGTGAAAATTGCATTGCAATATTTTCAACAGTTCAAAAACTGCAGGACGTGTTATAGTTACGTGACTCACCCCGTATATATGATAAATAATATGCATTTTAAACACAAAAGTTATTTTTTGAATTTAGTCTACAAATATAAAGAAAGTAGTTGACAATTGTAAACTGATGATGACAGCAAAGCCATCGAAAACCAGTTATATAAATATATTAAGTTGACGAAGTTGACTTTCTTTATTTCTTCATGTACTAACGTCAATACCACATCATAATTCTCACAACAAAAGTTATTCAAAGAAAATTTAATTATAGAGGAGGTAAAAAGCTTTGATTTTGTTAAACTAGAGTTAAACTAGAAGAATAATTTCTTCGCCACAGAAATAGCCTTACATTTATCATGGAGTATAACTTATTTTTAATATAAAAATTTTGGAAAGTTTCTAAGATCTTGCGGGAACGCTAGATTTTACCACACGTACCCCACTGTGATGTGCGGTGCTGTACAAAAATCTACCATTCATTTCCTTCGTTCTCTAATCCTTAATTTTGTTTCTTTTGTGATTTTGGTCAAATTCGTTCGTTTTATTTATTTCCCTCATTCCATTCGCTTACTTCGCCTCCTTTATTTTTATTTTCATTTCGACTGTTGTGTATCTTATCTTCGTTAACTAAATTTCGTTATCTTCATTTCTTCATTTACATTATTTGGCTCACTACTTTTATTTCATTTGTGTTTATTTTTTATTTACATCAATTCGTGGGTTTTCTTCATTTCTCTCAATTACCTCATTTCGTACATTCTTTTATTACGTTCCATATCCTCCAGCTCTTTACTCCTTCATCTCGTCGTATTTGTCCATTGCCTTCTTTTTCGTCAATTTCCAACAATTTCCAACAAAATTCAAAATTTATTGCTTATTTATTTTTGAAAATAGATTTTACTACATGGGAGTTTTTGTTTTTTCTCCCTTTCAAAATTCAAAAATTAAGTATTATATGACAGTGTAGGGATCACAGAATTTTGAAAATGTGCACACAATTCACTTTTCCCCATAGCACGTCATACGCAGTTTTTAACTGTTTTTTTGACGTAAAATAAATAAATAAATAAAAAAAAACTCGTCCATAAACGCCGTTCGTTGGTTGGTGCGCAGCTGGTGTCGTCGGTGCGCCTCTTCGTGGAGGAGCAGATGGGGCCGCGCTACGTGAAGCCGCCGGCCTTCGACATCGAGAAGTCGTACGACGACTCGGACTCGATGTGCCCGCTCATCTTCATCCTGTCGCCCGGCGCCGACCCCATGGCGGCGCTGCTCAAGTTCTCCGAGCGCATGGGCGTCTCCTCGCAGTTCTCCTCCATCTCCCTCGGCCAGGGACAGGTAGGTGCCTTCCAGCTCTAAAAAGGAATCGATTCACAAAGCACCACCCCATGAATGTGCTGCTCAAGTTCGACATTTCACATACGAAATAATAAATATGTCAAATTACAAACTGAACCTGCAAATGTGTATTTTTTACATGTCGAAGTAAAATAATTAATTTTTAAATTCTGTAAATCATAAACTTTTAAATAAAACCAGCGACTATTGTACTATTAATGCAAGTCAATTATATGTATCCGTGTTTTTCTCAATCAAGGTTTTTGATTAGGAAATGAAGAAACAAAATTTCTCTATATACGTACTTATTTAGTTTTTCTTGTTTTCCCTCAACTTTACTATTTCTGACTTGAGGGGTTTTAAAAATAAGTGATTCAATTATTTTTGTAGGAAGACACCGAGAAGACACTTAGGAGTATTTTCGACGCCTACCCATGCTCTAGAAGTTTGTAACATTTATTCTGGACATTTTGGCTTTTAATGCTGTGTGAATGTGATGTGGCCTACCAGTCAATAGCGAATGTAATGTACGTGTAACTTTGATGTATGAAATGTCCTACCAAATGATCGTAGGCAAAAGTGATGATCTTTGAACCATGTACAAGCCGTAGAAGATTGTAACATTTATTCCTGAGGCTAAATGCTTGGGTGTGCGCAGGGTCCCATCGCCGAGCGGATGGTGAAGACGGCGCAAGAAGAGGGCGGGTGGGTGTGCCTGCAGAACTGCCACCTGGCCGTGAGCTGGCTTCCGCGCCTCGAGTTCCTCTGGGAGAACTTCGACCCGCGACGCACGCACCGCAACTTCCGCCTCTGGCTCACCAGCTACCCCTCCGACAAGGTACTCGTTCTTTGATTGTTTCCGGGCACATCAAGTGCTATAGTTATTAGTCCCATCTACCCAGATACCCCTCCGACAAGGTTCTCCTTCATTCATTGTTTCCGGGCACATCAAGTGCTATAGTTATTAGTCCAATTTACCCAGATACCTCTCCGACAATGTTTTCATTCATTCATTGTTTCCGGGCACATCAAGTGCTATAGTCATTAGTTCCAGCTACCCTCCGACAAGGAACTTGCCCCCTCTACTCACCCAACTTAAGTTTCTTTTTGAACTTTAGTCTCGTAATTGTAGTGAATGTTTTGCCAATGGAGGTGAGTGTGTTCTTCCCCCGCTGAATGTTGAGGTCCGGCGCCGACCTACACGGCTTGCGGCAAGGATTTCCCTCTTCAGGCACCTCTCATAAGCGGAGTGCCGCCCTAGCCATGACACGCTCCAAGCTCCATACCGGTGTGTTGCATGAAAGTTTAAGTACAAAGCGAGCTATTAAGACTAGGAAAAAAGGAAAGGTTATATTTCTGGTTAAGGTACATAAGATCAAATTTGGGAGCAAGTTGTCAGAAGAAATAAAATTGCCCGGCATTTGACCATCATTATTTTGTATACTTTACGTGTGACTTAATGCATGAGGATTTTCCAGCCTTCGAAACTTTACCCCCCCTCAGGCAGGTTTGAATCCATGATTTTGAGGTGCTTGGAAGTGTGTGTTTCTCTCCTTCGACAGGCCGCCCGTTTCTCGTTCTAAGCCTCAATCATTTTTCGTTCCCTTTGCGTAGTTAAAGGGAAGCACAATGTTTGGAACTAGAAGATATGTTGTAGTTGTATACGTCTTACGAATGTAGTGTAGTGAAGCTATGCGATTTATAGTAAGCAGGATCAGAGCTTCTCGTGAAATTAGTTTTTAAATAAATGACTAAAAAAGCATATTTTAAAATTTCCAAATAAACAACTATTTTCGTAAGGTATTTTAATTTAGTTCACCTTTAAAATAATTATTTCCGTGTAAGCCTTTCCGAATTGATTTATCATTTTGAAGTACGTTTGTCTGCTTTCTAAGAACATTTTCTTCGTAGATCAAAGTATTTCGTAGGCAGCTAAACATTGTCAATGTTATTGACACAGTTTTAAAACATTGGTATAATAATCATTACATGAGAACAAACGTTTATTACAGACTGTTGTAAAAATGTTTCAGTTGTATCAAGGTAATGCTAATGGTTAATGCTTGGGTACCTCTGACAAAAAATTGAGTAAAATAAATAAATAAATAAATAGATAAATAAATAAATAAATAAATAAATAAATAAAAATAAATAAATAAAAAATAAATAAATAAATAAATAAATAAATAAATAAATAAATAAATAAATAAATAAATAAATAAATAAATAAATAAATAAAAAATAAATAAATAAATAAATAAATAAAAAATAAATAAATAAATTAAGTAAAAATAAATAAAAAAATAAAAAAATAATAATAAAAAATGAAGAAATTAAGTGAAGGAATGAGTAAGATAAAAAAATTAAAAAAATAATGAATGGACAAAGTAATGAATGAAATTAAGCGAAGGAATGAGTAAGAAAAAAAAAGAAAAAAATAATGAATGGACAAAGGAATGAATGAATCGAAATGAGTGAATGAATGTGTTGCAGTTCCCGACGTCCATCCTGCAGTTCGGCGTGAAGATGACGAACGAGCCGCCCACGGGGCTGCAGCAGAACATCATGCGCTCGTACCTGAGCGAGCCGCTGCGCGAACCCGAGTTCTACAGCGGCTGCCCCAACAACCCGGTGGAGTACGCGCGCCTGCTCTTCGGCCTGTGCTTCTTCCACGCTGTGGTGCAGGAGCGCCGCAAGTACGGCGCCATCGGCTGGAACATCCCCTACGGCTTCAACGAGTCGGACCTGCAGATCTCCTGCAGCAGCTGCAGGTGCCTCATGCCCACTCCCCGGAAGGGTAGCGCACTTTGCGTCGGGACACGGTGAGGGTTGGCGCTGACCTACAGGCAGGCGGGGTTCTCCCAACCAGGTATCTCCCACCAACGGGGCACCGCCCCAGCCGGGACAAGCTCTAAGCTCCAGACCGGTCTCCCGGTTGGTGCATGCGAGTGAAAGTGTGTGTTGTAAGGGAAGAGGATAGGACAAGGAAAAGGAAGGAAAGATCGCGCGCGGCCCATTTGTTACGATACTGCTCTGGCATTCGCCTGGTGTGGATCGAAGAAACCACGTAAAACTAGATCGGAGCAGTCGGCGCTAGAATTCTCCTCCAGACAGCGGCTTAACTCTTCCTAGCTGTGTGGCTAGTAGTGAAAATCCTGTCGTGGTCGGTGTTCGAATCCTAGGATTTTTCGGTCGGAGGTGCTAGAAGCTACCCGCCGCCAAAAGGAGAGAGGAGTTGACATTGCGTCCAACACCGTTATTTTACACGCACGTAGGTGATATTAGTTAATAACAAATGGCTCTTCTAACTAATAGCTCCCACAGATATGTCGGCCTCCCCGTAATGAAAACTTGCCCGACGCTACAGCGTAAGACGATACGATGTGCGTTACACAGTTCCTCACGTGACCTGTGTAGTTGTAGTGGCAGATCGAAATGGAGACATGACCCTCAAGCCACTCCATTTTAACTTCACTCAATTTATTCAAAACAATTACCATTTGTAAAGATTCCGTGGCATTCAAATCTGTATTGTCACCACGAATATATTAGTTTTTTTTATTTGAAGCTGACAATTAAAACTAGTGGTGATAGAGCAACATAATGGCATTGACTTTCTCTTATCTGGGATGGCTAGGACGGCAACATGTAGCCTCACGCCATGCTGCGCAAATAACACACACACAAACATCTTGTTTACATTTCTTCCTTCTTTTCTTCTTCTTCTTCTTCTTCTTCTCCCTCTTCTCTTCTTCTTCTTTTTACCCTCTCCCTCCACTTCTTTTCTTTTTACATCTTATTATACCATTCTGACTCTTCCTGTTCTTTTTCTCTTCCATTTTCCCATTTCCTATTGTGGGGAGTCTGGGTAGCTGTTCGGTCTTGCCCGTTCTCTTCCCACGCCAGCTGCTGTCGGCGCCGGATCTTCTCGGGCCTCCCCCTCTTAGGAAGAGGGGGGCCTCACGTGAGCAGCTGCATATCGATTATGAATTGAGGGCTTGAAATGAGCTTTTGTCAAACATCCTGCTAAACATGGTTAAACATTTGGTTTTAAGAAATGATAGGTGGAAGTTTGAGTATTATGGAATAGTCAGGTAACATGGAATGCCGAGCTTATTCCTCTGTCAAGAACTGCCGCCAAGTGAAACAGTGGAAAACTACTTCAGAATGCTCGTACGATGCTCTGCTGTCAGTTTGAAAAACCAATACTGTCAGTTTGTTTTGCCTAATAATAGAAACTAAGCGCAGTGAGCACCACAAGTGTTGCTTTTTATTAGTTTGGGATCATTTTGTAACTTGCAATTCTTCACGTTTAGGTTAGATGTTATTGATTTCTAAATGCTTACAAATTTGGTTAATATTAGAATATTACACATAAAATTACATTAATGCATTAATTGCAGTAATGAATAATCCATTTCTTTTTATTGCAATAATTATCTTTGGGGTGGTAATTTTGAAGAGCGCTTCTTAAGCGTCATTGCACAGGGCATGCATATCCGTGTACATCCAAAGCTATTTAAAACCACCTAAATGTCAGCAAACGAAATCTCGAGGTATTTTTAAGTACTTTATTTGTGTAGTAATGGAAAAATGTCATGATGCAAGCAGAAATGCAGCATGAATCGCGCGCTCGTAGATTCTACGGGCGTCCTAATTTAAGGCAACCCGTCGCCACCCCTAGATTCTATGAGCAGCGACCTCAATGTGATAGAGATATGTTCGATGACTCAATGTGCGCCGAATCCAAATGAGCCTCTCACGAAGCGATTCCTCTGGAGGCGTTCCAGAGAAGAGCAAATTGGTGCTCCCCGATCATGCCAAAGGCCTAGCTGGTCTTACGCATTAACATATTTAACCTTCGTATTTCTAGGCTCCATCTCGGTGCCTCAACCTTTCTTCTGAGGGTTGGGATGCAGTTTCTTTGCCAACAAGTGGCAAAATTACGTCCGTCGTACTGCAATAACCCCCAGTCTGAATTCAGAGACTATAGCTACATGACTAGGCAGAATTCTAGCGGCCGGTTGCTCTGATCGGTATCTTCTCGTGGTTTCTGAGATCAATGCCAGGTGAATGCTGAAGCAATTTCCTAACAAACGGGCCACGGACAGTGCACGGTTTTCCCTTACATGCACTGTACTAGCACAGATATCAGTAAAGCAAACGGGAGCTTGGAGCTTTTTCCTGGCTGGGATGGTGCCACGCGGGAATATCTCAGCAAGCCAACGCAGGTCGGCGCCGGAGATCGCTATCCAGGGAGGAAAGATCACCGCCACTTCAACTGATGTCACTGCAGCGCCTCTCGCCGGGAGGTCCGAGGTTCGAGTCCTGACAGCGGCAGGATTTTCGACACTAGCTTTTCATCTAGGTCGATTTCAGTTACTGTGAGGGGGAGAATTATAGCGGCCGGCAGCTCTGATCGGTAGTTTTCCGTGATTTCTCCGATCAGCACCTAGCGAATGCCGAAGCAGTGCCCTACCAAACGGGCCACGGACCGCGCGCGATCTGTCCTTCCTCTTCCTCGTCCTCGTCCTATCCTCTTCCCTTACACAGGCACTTACACTAAAATGCACTACGCTACCACATATTCTGGGAGACCGGTCGGGAGCTTAGAGCTTGTGCCGGCTGGGGCGGTACCCTGCTGGTGGGATAGTCCTGGTTAGTGGGAAACCCCACTAGCACACGGTAGGTCGACGCCGGGTCTCGCCTTACAGCGGGGGAAGATCACCGCCATCTCCCTAGAAAAAACATGCACAACACTAACGGGACTAATGACCAAAGCAGTTGACGCGCCCGGAAACACGAAAAAACATCAATCACGGGAGCAATGACCCTGGCAATTGAGCTCACTAGCCAAAACAAGAATCAATCAGTGAATGAATAAACAGTTATTACGAAAAGTGTGTGAGCGAGAGCGAGCGCGTGCGTGCGTGCGTGCGCAGATGTTCATCAGCGAGTCGGAGGGCGTGCCGTACCCGGCCATCCAGTACATGTGCGGGGAGTGCAACTACGGCGGCCGCGTCACGGACGACTGGGACCGGCGCTCGCTCACCACCATCCTGCTCGTCTTCATCAACCCAAAGGTGCAGGGGGGCGCCTACGTTGCTTTTCTAGACTAATTCTTGTTCACGCGAGGGCCGATTTATTCGAGTAAATTCCTCAGGAAACTTCTAATAAACGGTTAAGTACTTCAAAACAGCTTTCTTGCTGTCTATAAACAATTCCAAAATCATACAGAAATGAATTGTTTGTCATCAGATAATCGTTTTTGACTTTCTCGCCATAGTACCTACGTTGTAAAGAGAAAGTGTGGCAATGCTGCCCTAAAAACCCTAATACTGAACGAGTGCAGTCTTTTTTCTACATGTAGTAAATTATCAGCTTTAACATGTTGTGTAGTCAGTAGTCGAATTGAGGTTCTTCATATCGAAAATATTCGTTGACGGAAAAAAAATCCGTCTGTCCTTCCGCCTGCGCATATGTCTGTGTGTGGTCAACGCTAACGCGTAAAAAATACAGAAGATTTTCTCCAAATCTGATATTCCCCAATCGTCTGAACTGACGCACTGCGAGTTTCAATGGATTTGAGGTACTTTTCATAAACCCTCAACGCCATTTTCAAAATTTTCTCAAAATTTGCTCCAATTTTTTTATTAAATGTTTTCCTCGAATAGTGTAAAGACCATACAGTACTTATGAGTAACGCGTCCAGTGCATTACTTAAAATATGAAACATCACATTTTTATAGAAATCTCTGATCGTCTTCCTTCAATTTCAATATTGAAGATATATATATATATATATATATATATATATATATATATATATATATATATATATATTGAGATACACCAAAATTTTCCTCTCTCTCTACATCTATATCTGCTAAAGATCTTAGCGTCCGGCTTGCTGGGTCAATGGGTCACGATATAATTATAATCCTTATTACCTCTATAAAGGATTATAGGATCCGCCGACTATACAGCGCAGCTGGGAATCTGAAATAGAATGATTCTATTCCTAGTTCATTACTGTTTGGATTGACTAAATGAAAGATCACTTTCTTTTCTAAAGAACAAAATTTAACAAAGTTTATTTTTTCTTTTTGGCAAACAATTTAGAGAATTTACAAATTTTTGGCCTTTGATCATGATCTCTTTCAATTTACAATTTTACACCGCGGTTAACTTATCTTTTCTTCGTTGATGTCCCTCGTAGACTTCTCAGTCGAAATATCTTGCGATCTTGCCGTAGTCCAAAGTTCCAACGAAATCCTCTTCTGCCCTATCCAAGCTGGTCTCAAACTATCAAAATTACCAGTCCCGATTACGTCCTGTGACATAGTCCCGAACTTGATTACCACTCCCGACAAAGTTCCAATTTATACTTCAATATTGCTTCCACATGAAAATATCTACGAACAGTTCAGAAGTGCGTTTCAGAGCAGAATGAAATCTTTCTGCATGATTCATCCCTCGAAGACTTCGTATTAAACTACCTTCATTTTTTTCATAACATTTGACCGTCCTTCTCTCACCCAGCCAATCCATACGTTCCTTATATTTTGGTGTAGCTGACCTCTTAATGCCTTTACAAAAAACAAAAACTACATTGTTTATTCCCGGTCGTTGCTAAGCTCTAGCTCTCGTGATATTTCGTAATACATGTTCCACCATATTGTCTACAAATAAATGTTAATTTATTTTAATGTGACAAATGGGTATGTCACAATATATATATATATATATATATATATATATATATATATATATATATTCCTTTACTTCTGGACTTCAAATACAGATTTTTAAATAAGGTTTATTAATTTATTTTTTATTTATTTAGTCAAAAACTGTATTGACATATGGGGAGAAAATCATCTGTGAACGCTTTCTTGAGTTTCAGAATCCCTTCAATTTCCCAACAATCCCAACAATTTAACTATTAATAGTTGAAAGATAATAATAATAATAATAATAATAATAATAATAATAATAATAACAACAATAACAACAACAACAACAAATTTTAAAAAGCGAGGGATTAACATTTCAAAAACTAGATATTTTCGTTGCCAAATTATAGAAAACTTATTTTTAACGGTAAAGGAACAAACAGATTTGATTTTTCTGTATTGTTAACAAAATAGAAACTCACCCTAAGCTCTACTACCACTGCAAGCAAAAGGAAAGTTCAACAAAACGTGCGCATAGTGAAGCTACATTTACGTCCAGAAGCAAATCAAGGGGCCATCTCAGCATTTGCTCAATGGTTCAGGGAAACTGAACAAAATCCCGATGGAGATGGGGGTCATTGACCAGGAAGTACATTATTTGTTACAGGCATATTGAGTTTTTTTTTAATTATATAATATCTAATTACTACTCTCTAATATTTTTGAGAAAACTGACAAAAGAGAAATTGGCCGGTAATTTTGAATTTCATTTTTGTTCCCTCTTTTAAAAGGTTGCTTAAATTTTGCTGTTTTGAAAGTATCTGGAAATACTCCTGTGCACAAGGAAGCATTGAAAATGTGAGTTAGTGGGTGTATAATGGCAGGTGCACACGTTTTTAATAAAGAATCCGGAAATTCATCTATACCTGATGAATATTTATTTTTTAATTTACTGACTATTCTGAGAATTTTGTTAGAAGAAGTTTCGTAAATAAACATCGTGCCGAAATTTTTTTGGGAAGCATATGATGAATTTTGTGGTTTTAGTCCCTTCGTGAAATCAACCGCAATTCTAGAAAAATGTTGGTTGAAGAGTTTCTGGACTTCTTATTTCTCTTTCATTATCCTTTAAAACAACATTTTCTACGAAATGTCGTGATGACGTGGTCGAATTTTTAACGATGTTCCACATTGCTTTAGTTTTGTTTTTAGCGTTCAAAATATCCTCATTATTTTTTATTACTTTTGCCTGATCTATTATTTTCCTTAATTCTTTTATATTCTCGGAAGTAGTCGTGGAAACCAGGTGATACGTTATGATGTTTAGAAATGAAGTAAAGATTTGCGTTTATTTTATTTATAAAGAGTGCGTTTATTTTTACACGATGTTCTAATTCCTTGTGTGATCCAAGTATTACTTTTTCGTGAAATGTTTAATTTTCTCTTTTTAATAGGAAAGCATGCGTTAAAGAGAAATGAAAGCTTTGAGAAAAATAAATTATATTTTTCATTTGTGTCAATAGCGTTATAAACTGCCTCCCATGATTCTTTCAGCAAGTAGTCCGTAAATAATT
This sequence comes from Teleogryllus oceanicus, assembly GCA_964035755.1. Taxonomy (NCBI): domain Eukaryota; kingdom Metazoa; phylum Arthropoda; class Insecta; order Orthoptera; family Gryllidae; genus Teleogryllus; species Teleogryllus oceanicus. The sequence continues at coordinate 66,980,784 of CAXIVR010000013.1, forward strand.
TTATGTTAACCGTAGTAAATGCTCTGCACATGCGTGTTTTATTTATTGTGTCAGTATTCATGTTATTAGGAATTGTAAGAATTTGTGGATCGTAGTCACTGTAACCTAGATTATTCGTTATTACTTCATTACAGTCAAGGTCAAGTACAGTTTTTCGAACATATAAATACGCTTCACACAATTTTAAGTGCAATATAGACAATTTAAAAAATTATATAAAATAAGACGCATTTTTTCATTTTATCTCGAATAACGCAAAGTACGGATATTGTTATGATTTTTCACAAGGTGTGTGCAAACGAACGACAAGCTCGTATACAATGTATAAACAGAACGACACCAAGAATTGAAGACAGAGGGGAAACAATAATTCGAGTAATAACCAATGAAAATGCAAGGGAACGGTGACATAATTAATATACAAGAAAATACGGAAGTAGGTGTAAATAAAACATTCTATGAACACGTGAGCAATTTCCACGAGGGAAGAAGTAAAATACGAAATTAATTAGGAATCGATAAGCAAAGAGTTAAGTAATAAAGTGCTAGAAGGACAGGGGCGAATCGGAAATTAGAATACGTGCGAGAAGGGGAATGGCCTGCGTACTGGGACGAAGAAGAGACACATTTGGGTACGATCCCGCGCATCGAAGAAGACGGATGAAGAGAGCCTAATAGTTTTCCATTCGACGCACTGGTGCGCACTCAGGGCAGCTTTCGTGTTCCATTCGACACGGAACCAGGGCGCACTCGGGGCGCCCTAAACTGCACTGACGATCGCGTCAGTGCAGCCCAGTGCACCGGGCGATTGTGAGGTTAGGTACGGAAGTTATCCATGCTGATCTAGATTCGTAGTGAAATTGTGAAGGCAATTGAGGATCTTCTGTCATGCAGGGATACTTCGAAAGATGGAGTATTGTGACCGTCCGTTTTCTTATGCTTCGAAAACGTGTCACATGAAACACAAGAGAGCGAGAGAAAGGAGCAGTTCAAACGCGCGCCAACGCGGAAGAATACGAAAGAATGCTAACTGAAAATTAGGTCAATAGAGAACGCCACAATATATCGTGCGAGACTGGTAGTCAGACGAAAAAAAAAGTTCTTTCTGAGGCCAGCAGCTGAACTGTGCAGACGTACCGACGACACGCCAGGGATTCGTATTGCAGCGGACTTCAGATCGGCGTCTTTTATAAAACTCTTCAGGAAGATAAGAAGAGGTAAATATCCCATTATAAATTAATTTGAACGTAATCTCGAGAGAAAGATAATAAGAGACGTTGTGCATTTATGATAGGACAATGAAGGGAGAGGAGTTTTTGAACATTTGGCAGTAAATTAATAGTTTCATTCTCTTAGCATTCATTTCTCTTTTTTCCAGTTTTTATTATTTGCTCTCTTAAATTTTGTGTGCTGGTATAAATGGTTGATCTCTGGATTTAATTCAACACTCTGAATATCCAGTTGGTTATTAACCGTCATAATTGGAAGTCAATTAAATTTTATATGTGAGTACGAAAGAATATTAACCTTGTACGAGGAGGAGAACACGTTTCTGGTGGGCGGCTGAATTTCGACCGGGAGAGCGAGCGGTTCTGCAGAGGGGGCTACACACGGTTCTCAACCCAAAGCTCCGACGCTTCAAGGCCACCAACACCAGAAAGCGCAACGGATTTCCCGACGCGGCCGAGAAGCAAAAGTAAGGTCGTGCCAAATGAACAGTTTTTATATTGAAAGGAGTAATTCATTTTTAAACGGAAAGCTTATTCTAAATTCTTTACGTAGAAAGAGGGGAGAGTAAAATATTTGCTATACTAAAAGATAAAGAAAGTAGCAGTACATTTGTTTCCTATCTCTAGCACGAGAAGACAGAATCAATCTTTTCTTTTTAAATGATTTGAAAATGTAAAATTGTAAATTAGTGAATAAGAATCTGAGTAAGAGACGAATGCCTGTATTAATTTTTCTCTGAATTCTTAGAGAGAGAATTTCACTTTAAAGCAGTGTTAATTCAGAATTGCTAGTTTTGATTCTCAATTTGTTTTCTTTTGTATAAAGTAATTTTTTTTAACGATTCTCAGTATTGCTGAAAGTGTGTCCATTGAAAGTTTGTGCTATAAATGAGAGCAAGAAGTTGTGTATTTAGTCATTAGTGTGTTGTATTTTCTTCCAGCCATCATAGTTATTGTGTATTTGATTTTTTTGAGTGCCATTTCATGTAATTGTCATAACGGCAATTTTTCTAGAATATACTAAAATAAGTGAAAAGTGATTCTAACTCGAGTTTTTAGTAATTTGCATCCAATCCAAAACGTTCTTCACGACCCTGACCCGCCCCTTTTATTCTTTTTTTTATTATTTGTGTCCACACTGGGACGTCTTACTGAGCTAGCTGACCATCCGGCGAATTGTGTTCGCCACCCCCAAGACGTCTCAGGTCGGGTGCTGGCCTTACGGCTTGAAACCGACGAGTGGGTCGCAATATATTATGTTGTGCAAGAAATGTTTTAAAATGATTTTTGTGATTTACACGAAGTTCGGAAAATCAGATTGTGTTGTCCAAAATTTAACCTTGAATAACTTCATGTTAACAAATCCAGTGCTATTTAGAAACTAAAGTGTTTTAGATTCGTCTCAATTTCGAAACAAAGAAAATAAAAATAGTGACCCTTACAAAATCATTCAAATATATATGCCAAGAAATGTTTCTCGCACGCCCATCCATATACCAGCGGAATACGCTGATTCATTACCGTTTTGAAAAATTGTAAATAATAATAATAATAATATTAATAGCAATAATAACTATAATAACAACAACACGATGTGACTTTGGGCATTGATGTACAAGAACATATGTAATCTGTACGACAATGATTATCATTTTTATTCCAGGAAAACCAGAGTTATATTACTATATTTAATCATTTTACAGTTCATTTAATCCTTAACATAATATATATTTTACAGTTCCTTTAGATCAAGTATTAAGTTTCTAGTAGGTATTATTTCTTTAACTGTTAAATGTAAGGAAGGAAATGAATACAGAAAATATAAAACATTAGTATATAATGATAGTAAAACTAAAGGGTTCGTATGACTAATGCAAAGAAGAGGATGAAAATGGTTGTACACAAGAAAAGTTTTCATTTGACTTTTGTAAAGAAGGAGAAAAATATTTATGTAAATAGAGTTCATAGAGGCACCTTGCAGATAAAAGATCGTTTATTAGAGCAAGTACGATCGTCTAATAGTTGATCGGTGCGAATCAAGAGGCAATTGTATGATCTAGAACTTATAGGGCTTCCGGGTGCGAAGGCTGCAAATCCTGTGTCCTCCAAGGGCACCCCGTCCGCGGTGACGAACTTGCCCTCCTGCTCGATGTCGTTGGCGCTGTGCCAAAAACCATCTCTGTTTTGGGCGCCGGTGGCGTTTGGAGAGAAGTGCTGGAAGAGCAGCTCCACCTCGCGCCGGGACGTCGGCGCCACCAGTCCCCCGCCCTCCATCCGGCAGAAGTCGCGAGCTGCGGCCCAGTCTTTGGGCTCGGGCGGCGCGCGGTAGTGCCCCAGGCCGGGCAGCGTCAGGTAGCCAGGGGGCGCCGGCCGAGGCGTGGAGGGCGCAGAGCGCGGAGGGCGTAGAGGGCGTAGAGAGCGTGGAAGGCGTGGAGGGCTGCGAGGGAGTGGAGGGTGGAGGGCTTCGACGGAATGGTAGGTGTGGAGGACGTGGAGGGCGTAGAGACCGTGAAGGGCGTAGGAGGCGCGGGCGAGGGGGCGGAACCCTCCTCCGGGGGCCCGTTGAGCGTGATGGTTAGCGACCGCCGTGGGCCCCCCAGCAGCCCCCGGGACCCCAGGGTGGTCAGTGTGGGGGCTCGGCGCGGTGCCCTGTGGCGTTCGTGGAGTAGGACATCGACAGCGCGAGCTCCTTCCCAGACGAGCATTTTGGCTGTGCAGCCACAGATGGCCACAGCGGGAACGCTAATGACAGCGGCAGAAGCCACAGCAACACCCGTTGCCCAGCCATAATGCATAGAATGCCTGGGACGCCCCCGGATTATATAGCGAGCTTAGGAGGCAGATATCACTCCGTATCAGCGCTGTCGTTGCAAAAGCACGCCTTCTCTCCTGCCTTGCGTCAGGAAGGGTCATCGCCGGGTTTACAAATGTCACCGCTTGATATCGCTTTATCGCGTGTTGGCTTTGTAGTTGCAACTCATAATCAAAAATACACCATCCAATATTAGAAACTATTGCGACGTACGTCAAGATGAATGATTGATCCATGTCTTTTTGCCAGTACAATCTTGCGTGGTACTCACTATTCACCGATGTTTCTCGTTTTCAGTCATCAACACATCGAGGATTGTTGCCGTAATAGAGGACATGTCTTTTTGCCATCATTTAAGTTCACCGTAATTTCGAGTTAATCAAATTTATACAAAAATTAAGTAAATTGTAATTTTTACGAGATGTATAAAGCGTTCAAAATTCATATCGTAACATCTAATGACCAACCTCGCTGAATATCAAATTCGGTCTACAGTCGTGTTTAATAATTCTTAAAAATCGTATTGTCATGTCCTAACATACTTTCTATTTTTTTTAAAGTTATATAATCGGGGTTCTATCTCGAAAGCCATGATGGATGTCGGGATCTGTACACAGTCCAGTCACGTTGATGTGACCACCCGTCAGAATCATCAGTTGCAGCGCTGGCCGCTGCAAGACGTGCAGGAAGAGAGTCAATTCCTTTCTGGATGGTACCAACAGAGATGTGGAGCCATGCCGACCACAATGCCATGGCCATCGTTCTTCAATTTTGGATCCATGGCGCGAACAACCCGATCGATATGGCCCCTTAGACCCTCAATTGGGTTTAAATCTGGTGAGTTTTGTGGCCAGATGAGTACAGTAAACGCATCCTGCTCTTCGAACCACGCACGTACACTGCGAGCTGTATGACACAGGTCATTGTCCTGCTGGTAAATGCTGTCTTGGAACATGATCGTCGTACAGGGGTGGACATGTTGCCAAAGGATGGCTGCGTACTTCTTTTCTTAATTCGGACGTTTCACACTGCCAACTCCACCTGTCCTCTCCAATGGAACAGAAAACGAATTCTCTTTAAAAGGCTACCTATCGCCTCCCAGTGGACGTCTAGTAGCGGTATTGGCGTGAAAATTCCTGCTTTCGTCACCGACGAACAGCAGTCAGCATGGATGCATAAACCAGGCGCCTGCTGCGGAGGCCAGAATGAAGCAACGTTCACTAAACAGTTGTTGAGGAGACCCTGTTGAGAGCCTCTTGAGTTTCGTCTGGGAGGTCAGTTGCTCTACAGTCGCATGTCCATCTGCCCGTACACATCGCCGCAGCCGTCTTTTCCCCCTGTCATTTATGGCCCGTAGTGCCATAGATGCCCAGAGATGCCTCGGCGCCGATTCTGGACATCCAGAATCGGAGAGCCATTTTCCCATGCACGGTATACTTCAACCACGGCGGCACGCGAACAGCTTACAAATTTCGTCGTTCCGGAAATGCTTTCGACCTTGGTCCGAAGGTCTTTGGTCCGACCGTAGTGACTACTGCACTGTTTTCCGCTTCCACCCAAATGCTTTATATACTCTCCAGTGTTAGTGCTGCCATCTGCAGACAGTGAGGAGTTATTGCACGTTTACTTTAAACATAGGCGGTGGTCACCTTCAAGTGACTGAACTGTGTACAATTAACTAGAAGCTTGAAACGTAAGTGAAGTTTCTCAAAAACATTTGATACAACAGGTAGTAGGCTGGTAATTTGCTATGAGGTTATTTCTGTAACAACTTTTCCTGATATCACGATAGCTGAAACTTGATCATTAGGGTGGTCCTTAGCTATAGAGACATTTTTCAAAGTTTTTTTTTTTGCTCCCACTCCTTATTCCACTTTTATTCTAGTCATTTTAGTAGAATAAAAACACTACTTGAACGGACGAAGATCCAACATTATTTTTTCCTAAAAGAGGATTTAGTAGCAGTCGGGTATTTTTTACGATCTTCAGCAACCATTTGTAAACCGAATTGTAGTCAGTTTCATCTTTTGTGAGGATGTTCTTACAATCCTAAAAGAAAAAAACACCTCAACGTCAACGTCAATCACGACAACTGTCTTCTCAAATATTTTAATTCTAATTTTGTAAACTGAATCATCCTTTGGTATTGAAGGGTCTTTACCGCAAAAATATGCTCTGACTGAAAATCTAGTGAAGAAAGATATTGTAGCAGGAGTTACAAAATACGGTATTTGTAGAAAAAAGATTATTTTGATGCAGAATGTATCTCTTCGATTGATTTTCTTCTTCATATTTGTCTGCTTCCAGAAGAAAAACTGAGCCAGTTTTGCCTTCCGCTCCGTTGGGACGTTGCCAAGCAAGACTAGAGAGCATGAGAGCCAAGAACCAGAGATGGTTTGAAGTTTTTTGCAGCAGCTTTACTGATTTGAGGATCAATGTCCTGATAATTTGTCAGTTAACGCATTAATAGGAAATCATGCCTCAACATCAACAAGTTCGGTGCCCTTATTGCGGACGTAGTCTCGAGCAGGAAAATACATATTATAGTCAAAGAGTTCTCCTTACAAGGAAATATATCTTAAAGGAGATGAAATATCGCCTTCGCCGTTCATCTAGCGCAGTGATGTCAAGGGCAATGACACGAGCGGGTGTCCGCGCCAAGGGTCTCACGACGAAACCACGCAGTTGATATCCTCGCCACCCTGAGCGCTTTTACGCCTTACACGTGCGTGGAAATATGATTACTTAATCGAACACTGTGGTGGGTTTTGCGCAATTTCATTATTGAAAATGCTTGTTCACAGACATGTGTCCATATTATTCGAGCAGCATTATCTGTTAAGTGTGGGAAGTTTGGAAACGTGATTTATCAAGCACCTAGGGAAATTCCATTAAATTGCCTTCTGAGGTCATTTTAAAAGTTTCACAAAGTCTACAACTGCATCAACACTCAGTCAGCTTCATTGGAAGCACCGCGGTCCCAATATCACGGAGCTAGGAATATTCAGTAGCTCCCGGCTCAACATCAACATCATACTGATCGTTTCCTTGGCCGCCGCAAGTTGCGCTGAGAAGTTCGTGGCATACCACGAGGCGTGCCTCTGCCACCAGTAGGAGACTTGGCATCACTGCTCGTCTAGTAATAAATTAATCACGTCCCTTTTAATGCCGATAAGAAAGATTATCGTTCACTCCTGTGTTTTCCGTTATAATTTCGGGGTTGGTTCTGTCCAGGAAGTTGGTCTTCAAGAAATCCAAGATTGGGAGAATGAACTTCATCAGAAACTTCACTGCTTCCAGTAATGTAAAATGTCTTGTCGATTTTTGACCAGGTGTGTCTAAATATTTTCAAAAGATCCGTATCTTCACCAAATGTTGCACCCACCAGCGAGTTAAAATTCCACAAAATTAAAACCACAATATAATGACGCCAAGGTTTGAATTTTTCATCAACAGGTTATGATTAAACAACCTTTCCAGATTTTTGCGGGCACAATTTACTCGCCATGTGTTCTTTCCTCTCATGTCAGGTCAAAGTGGGTGATTTTGTTTTGTTCCTCTATTCCTCTTCTCTACTGCTTGGCAAGCAGCCACGGCTTTATGTTTCCCTGAAGATGTTGGAATTTCAGAAACTCCCAGCAATTGCTGATTTTCTTGAAAAGTTACTATTACTGCCGGCCTATCAACCTTATAAACACCATCGAGCGTGGAGAGTAACTTTTCATCCCATTGCAAAACTAATTTTTAGCCATTTAGATTAAATTTGTTTTGAATTGTTCTGTCTGTCTTTTCTAACTTTTTTTTAGTAATGTATTGTGCGAATTATTTCTAGGTTTTCTGTTATATCCCCAAAAGCTTCTCCAGCAGCTATTAATATATAAACTCAATTTCTATCAGTTATTGTTAAATTTAAAAACTGGACTGAACTTGTACCTCAACAAATTTCAGTCGAGAAGCCATCTCATCCATTACTGGAAGAGCAAAATGTTGTAAAACCTATATGTAAGGCTTAGTTTTTAAATTTAATATCAAGTGCCTCATGTAATTTATTTTTTAAGAGGTTATAAATCAAGATTTGGTAGTTAAAAGCCAAATGTTGCAAAAAAAAAAATTAAACACAAAAGTTTGGTATTTAAAAACAGGTTTATGCTCATTGTAAATAAATCAGTCATAGAAATGGCTTCTACTAAAAAAATTCCAAATTTAGAGCATTTTTGGGATTGATTGGTACCTTGGTATGCCTTCAAAAAGGTTAAAAAAGCTGTATTTAAGGCAAAAGAAAAATTATTTCCTTGTACATGCTAAGTTTCCACTGGCGCCCGCTGGCGACTGCACAGAACAATCGGTGCTTTGGTTGTAAACGCCTGTGAATAGGCAACCTTCCAGATGAACATGTTTGAAATTTTGCCTAGCAATAAGGCGCTATATGTTACACTTTGAAAGAAAATGAGCATATAACTCTCTGGTTATCGATTATTACTGCGTCACGGCTCAGTAACGTCTGCTATCACTCCCCACTCCACTGGGGAAGCTATATAAGGGCTCTCCGCCCTGTGTTAGGTGCCACCCAGCCACCATCTACCGCGTTAGCCCTAACTTCTTGCCTGCGTCGGGTGTGCCTCGGCCTTGCGCCGATAGGGTTTGTTATGTTTTTTACAGGTTTTTCTTTTGAGACTCCATTATAAGATTGAGTTTTTGTAAGTGACCTAATACGCCACTCGTGATGGAATTGGATTGGTTAATTTTCGTGTGATATGTTAATGTTTAAGTATGTTGTGATTTAATTTCGCCTTCTCTTACAGTGTCATTTTTTGCTATGTATGTAAATGGTGCAGATGCACGTTATGTAGGAACTCGTCGCGTCGAGCCTGACAAGCGGCGTTTTCCACATCGAGATGCGTAGGGTGTAATGGCGGCGAAGTCTCACATGTTTATGTAAATGTCCTGCATGTTCTAATGTATGTTTGATTGAATGTTACAGTGAACAGCTCCAAGTCTTGAGTAAGACGATTTTGCACATTGGACCTCTGGAGCATTGACAAGACGAAGGAAGGGCCCATACCACAGTAGGAAGCCGTGGCTCAATTGAGTTCTTCGTATTTTGGCCCCGTGAGCGGCGGAACAAGGTCGCTCGGGTATCAAGCCGCAGTTGGCTTTTTCAAGTGTTCAAACGGCTCTCGCGAAAGGTGACACTGTAAATGGTATTCATGGTAAAAGGCGTAAATCGTAGTTATGTAATCAATCCAATTCCATCATCTACGTTATATGTTGTGGCAATGTTGGAGTTCTCATTTAAGTATTAGTGTTATTTAAATGTGTAAAAGGTTGGAAAACTTTTGTTCCTCACAGCTATCAATTCAAGTTTTGTGTATTATTTTGTAAGGAAAGGCTTCCGAAATCGGAGCTTTTGTCATGTTGTTAATTTACGTCAACCGTTTGCGGTCCTAAAGTGGATCAATTGGCAAAATCAGGTTTTGACGTAATTCTGTGTAAAAATATTTCCAAAGGCATTTATTTGCCTGCTACTTTTTCGCTAAATTCTTGTTAATATTATTAGTAATTTTAATTCTGCACTGTTCCTCTTTACAGTCAATGTTTGTGCAGCAGGAAGAATTTACTATTGTTGAGAAAATTGTGGTTTATGTAATTGTTCAAATGTTATGTAATATATGTGTATGTTATTGTTATGTACTAATAGAAACAACAACAACAGTTCTTTCACCAACTTTTATTGCAAAAACCAAAATCCAAATCAAATCCGTGATACATTGCAAATTCCAGTTCGCCAGAAGAAAACAAAACGCACCGTAAACATAAGCACTAAATCGAAATCATCACTACTCCCAGGCACTTACTCGCTGCTCTCGAAATGTTCCACTGACTCTGCCCCGGGCAAGGCCCTATAAATATGCCCCCCGAGGCATCGAGGCGAGTCTTTTACTTCCCGCCTCCATGGCAAGGAGGGGAAATGCCCCCTCCTATGATCGTTTGGCCGACACGGCCCGGTGACCACGGACAGGCGCCGCCGCTTGCCCTGCGCCTGGTGGCGTTTTCCCGTACTTGTCATTTCTTTACCAGCCGCGCTCCCGGCGCGACTCTGCAGCGGCCACAGTGGGCCGCAACTATGGTGGCCGGTACAGTGTGCCCGTTACGTGGGCACAAATGCTGTTATTCACAGCAGTTATCAAGTGAAGTTGGATTGCATATCTACTTCTTAGATCCCATAGTTTCAAATTCACTTGGAATCATGTGCCTTTTCTCCTTTAGAAAATAGCACCTTCATGAAAGTTGGATGCCTAGGAAGTTGTGTGTTAATTCTGCTTCTCCATTAGGATCATACACGGTCATAACTTCCTTTATAAATTTCATTTACTGTTCAATACACCTTGCGACCGTAATAAGTTAGATATTTTTCAATTATCGCCTTTTGTTCATAACAGTTATTTTGCATCTGTCAAAAACTTCAGAAAGAACGTTTAAAGTCAAGTGACGTTGAGTGAAATACAAATTAGTTGAGATGGACAGACGAATAGCAAAAGCAGTGATTTAGTGTAAAGTGTATTATACTATGATGTTGAATATACCTAATAGTTTACAATTAAATGGATGTAATAATTGACGAAAAGAGATTGAGAAAAAATATATTAATGGGAACATGGAATCTTCAAGGTTTAAGAAATAAAATTGGAGAAATTGTAAACGAAATTGAAGAAAGAACACAATACATCATTGTGCTATTACAAACAGAAAGGAACGAAATGATTGTGAAGTTAAAGAATTATATTTACATTTCATAGTGGAGTATCAAAGGATAAGGGCAAAAATACGAGGTATATCAAAATTAAGAAAAAAAATATAACCTAGAGGTGCTACAGAATGGTACAGACTTTCTGGTAATTAAGTTTTCTAATTTCCTTGGTGCGGACTGGTACTGTACAATCAAGCTCTTCCTCCTTGCCTGCTGCCATCTATCGCCACATTTTCTTTAATTTCTCTCAACTTTTCGATTTCCAAATAGTAGAACCGAAATATTATTTTTAAAGAAAATATTATTATAAGGAAAATTAAAAGCTAAAATCCTTGTCCTAAACAGCAATTTTAATTGCAAAATTTGGGTCCGTCTTTAAAAAATGGCGTTAAATGTTACTGTAAAAGCAAAATTTGAAGCTCTTTCTCACAAGAATCTATTGACTTTTCGAAAAACTTCATTTGAAGCACTTCCACTCACAAATGCAATAATGTGTACAATTTCATTGAAATGTGCATATAACCAGCGTGAGAGATATCGCAAAAAAATTACATTTGTGTAATTTTTGAAAAAAAAAATGAATACACCAATATCAGCTTTACGTCATATTAAACTATGTCATCCGTCGGAAAAGTTGGAAGAAAAAATTTGCAGCCATTTTTCAGAAAATGGCCTTTGAGCGTTTCTGAAAATGCGGAATTTAGCTCATTTTAACAAAAACTGTTCCGTTTCCGAAAAAAATCAACATTATTTAAAGAACATGTACTCATAGATACAATAACGTAAGGACATCGCCTCTAATAATAAAAAAAGGTAATATAATACTAATAAATCCTCTAAAACAAATAAAGGCATTAGTCCGATTTTCATGGTTAATTATAAAGTTTCGAAAATTCCAAGTGTTTGAATTTTTTTCGGCATCTTCCTACAACTTTAAAATTGGAGACAAGGATTTTTTCTTCAAATGAAATTTGTTGTCCATAGGTAGTTCTTCTATAAAGGTCATGTTGATTTTTTTGAAAATTTTAGTAGTTTTCGTGCAATTCTCTAAACTAAGATTAATTAAGTTTTCGTGGAATTTTAAAAAAATAAAAAAAGATTTTCTCAAAACGACTCCATATTGTTTCTTTAAATTTTGATAGGCGTAAATATAAATACGATGACATAAATGCGATATTGCTCAATTTTTTTTCAAAAATTACAAAAATTTAATTTATTAAATTGTCTTATTGTCTCTCATTTCGGGAATATTTATATAAAGCCAATTTTTTCACATTAATAGGTTTATGGGTACATGTGCATTAAATAATATTAAATAAAGTTTCCCGAAAACTCAACAGTTTTCTGTAAAAATAAGCTCTAAATTCCGCATTTTCAGAAAAGCTCAAACACCATTTTCCCAAAAATTGCTTAAAATTTTTTCTTCAATTTTTTTCAATGAGTAGTCTTAATGAACTTTTTAATATGACGTAAAGTTCATTTTGGTGTATTCCTTCGTTTTTTCAAACATTAGACAAATGTATTTTTTTAAATATCTCTCATGCCGTTAATATGGACATTTCCATCGATTTGTATACATTATTACATTTGTGAGTGGATGTGCTTCAAATGAAGTTTTTCGAAAACTCAATAGATTCCTGTGAAAAAGAGCTTCCAATTTCGCATATACAGTAATGCTTAATCGTCATTTTCTTAAAAACGGCTTCAAACTTTTTAAAGAAAATTCTATTTTGGATGAAGTTTTACTCTTCTTTAATATTCTTCAAGTCATATTTCGGTTCTACTATTAAGAAGCGAAAAGTTGAGAAAATGTCAAGAAAGTGTACTTCATATAACAATATGCGGTAGCTGGCGAGAAAAATGTGCAAGACCTTAAACCAGTCCACACCAAAGGAAATTAGAAATGTTTGCCACCAGAATGTATGTGCCATTCTGTAGCATCTCCGGATACTTTCTCGTATACATACGTATATACGGAGTAAAGAGAAAGTTATGCTGCAGATTATCGATTTCGAGATTTTAACGGAAATACACGTTTTGGAGTCCCCTGATACTGAAAAAGTGTTTGTTTTCAAAACGTTCATCTGTCTGTCTGGTGTTGTGAACAAAACCAGCTCCTGAATTATTTGTGCGATTTTTTTCAAACTGAATAAACTCTCTCTGCAATAAATCTGCCCTAATTCGATACATTGCAATTTTTAGAAACATTCATTAATTTTTGGGGGTACTTTATATAAGGCGCCCCGGACATTTTTAAAGTTTTGTCAAAAACGACTCCAAAACTTTTTCTCAATCACGGATCAAGTTCTTTCATTAAAGCCAGGTACATTCTATTGATAGTTTTATCACTTTTCTCGCAATAAGGCATGCAAAATTTGCTATTTTAATAAATAACAAAAACATGATTTTCTCAAACACGGCTCCAAATTATTTCTTTAAAATGTTAGTAAAGTTAGTGCTAAACAAACTCTATACGATGACATAAATGTCTTATTGCCCTGTTCTTTTGTTTTTTCAAATATTAATTTTTTGACTTGTCTCTCACGTATGTAATATTTACATTAGATTCGATTTCTTCATGTTATTTTTTAATGTTATTTTATTTTATGTCGCATCAACTACAAGAGATTATTAGCGACAACTACACAATAACATTAATGTTTTTGTACATGGAAAGTTATAACATTTATAGAAACATTCGCATCACATTATTAAAGTTTATATACATGTCTTATATATCCCCAATTTTATGCTCTTCAAAACTTTGAGACCCCGATTGCATTGTTCTCTGTCCTTTAGTACACTTGACATGTCGTCCTTAACACCATGTCTCGTCCGGTCGGCCTCAAACCTGGGGCTCAGAAATAGATGATTCACATACATAGAAACATTACACATAACAGCTGTTTTTCCTGTGATCAGATGGGCTTGTGAGATGTGTGAGCTTGGTGTGACCTATTCTGCATCTAGTTAACACAACCTTGTCAGCTCTGCAGAAGAATGTGGCTAGATTCTAATCATCGTATTCACATATACTTCTTGATTTGCATCGGGCGTTGTTATTCCATTCCTGTCTGTCCAATTCTTGTAATTTTCTCTTGATGTTGACGTGATAGTCCTGTGGTATAATGCGAATGTTACTTCATTCATCAAGTTGTGACGCCTCTTTTGCTGATCTGTCTGCCAGCTCATTCTCCGTGATACCCACATGAGCCGGGATCCATCCAAAAACTATGTCTTCACCTTTAAAGTTCAAGTTTCTTATCATACTAACAATGTCTAAAGCTAGCGGGTTTTCTAAATAAAAGACATTTCCAATAGTCGACAGAGTCAATTTGGAGTCTATTACTATCAAAAATTTACGTTCATTGTCTTCGAGAATGTAATCTAGAGCTGTGATGGTGGCATATAATTCGCTGGATAGGACTGAGTACTTGTCAGGCAGTTTGGTTGATATTACTCTTGTTGACGTTACAGCGGCACATCCCACCAAGTTGCTACTTTTCGAGCAATCTGTGTATATTCTTCATGTTATTGTTTTTATGACTGCATGTGCTATAAATAATCTCAAGTAAAATTTCTCGAAAACTCGACATTATTTTGTTAAAATGAGCACAAAAATGTCGCATTTTTAGAAAGGTACAAACGCCATTTTCTCAAAAATGGCTCCAATTTCTTTTTCAAAGTTTTCCAACAGGTAGTGGTAATAGCACTAGTTAATATAACGTAAAGTTCATTTTGGGATATTCTTTTGTTTTTTCAAAATATTTGTATATATTATTGAATTTGTGATTGGAAGAACTTCAAATTATTTCCGTTGAGATATTTCGAAAACTCAATAGATTCTTGTGAAAAAGAGCTTGAAATTTCGTATTTTCAGTAATGCTTAACGCCATTTTCTTAAAAACGGGTCCACATGTTCCAATGAAAATTGCTATTTAAGCCAAGGCTTTTGCTTTCTTTAATATACTTAAAAAAATTCAGTTCTACTATTTGAAAACCGAAAAGGTGAGAAAATGTCAAAAAAATGTATTTTGGGCGGCTGGCAAGAGGATAGATGGCAGCTGGCAAGAGGATGTGGCAAGACCATAAAGGCAGTCCACACTAATAAATTAGAAAACTTAACTACGAGAAAGTCTGTGCCATTCTATAGCATCTGTATTTTATAATTGCAAATATTGCACGCAATATTGCACGAAGTTAGTTAAAATTTATAAAACAAATCTACATGTCTTAATGAACATATTTATGGACAACATATTTCATTTGAAGGACAAGTCTCTTCACAAAATTTTCAATATTGTAGTAAGAAGCTGCCGAAAAGAATTTATAATTTTACAATCTCCGAAAATGCAGAGTTAATCGTGAAAATCGGAACTATGCCACCTTTGAGATCGTAGGCTTCCGCGGCCGGAGTCATGATTAACTTGGCTATCCGGGAGACACCGCGTCCAGGGCACAGGTGCCACCTGTGGGCACCTGTGCCCTGGACGCGGCGTCTCCCGGATATCCAAGTTAATTATGCCACCTTTATAAGCGTATTGAACTATATTCTTGCTAGAACTTTAAAGAAAAACATTTGGAGCAGTTTTCGAGAAAATTTTGAAAATGTTCGCGGGGCTTCATGTAAAGTACCCCCCAAAATTAATGAAAGTTTTTCAATATCGCAAAGCTTTAGCTCCCGCAAAAACGACAGCGGTTTTCTCGATTTGGAAAAAATACTAGACATGGTTTAAGCCCTAGGTTTGTTCACATACACCAAACTGACAGACGGACGGATGTTTGGCTTTCAATTAGTTTTCGGCATCAAGGACCCACAAAACAGGGATTCCGGCTACACTACGTGTTAGAGGATTTTTTCCTTAATTTAGCATCTGAATATATCGACTTTTTCGTTATCAGAGTCGGGCAATGAATTTTCTCTACCGAAAATACGCCGTTTTTTCGCGCAGAATTACATAACTTTCTCTATAGTACGTATATTACTCTGTATATACGTACGTGTGCGAGAAAGTAAAAATTGAAAATTTCACATTCTGTTAAAGGTGGGCAGCGACGCGAGCTACCTCTTCTGCGACGAGGAAGGCGCGCGCTTCGGCCTGCCTCCCCGCATCAAGTACTCTGACGTCATCAACTTCATAGAGGTCAGCCACAACTACAGGTCACCTCACAAAAGTGGGAACTGGACCCAATTGGACCAGCCAATTGGACAGGGGTTTCTTCAAATTTGAAAAATTCTACGCATTGTTTAGGCGCTAGTAGAGTTCCCAGACGAACAAAAGGACGGACGGACGTTTAAAAAAACAGTTTTTCGATATCAGGGGACGAAGGTATCAGGCATCAAAGGTTGCTGGTTCGAGTTTTGCACGTGGATTTTAAATGGTTGAAAGTGTTGGTGCAGAGAACTATTGAGAATTTGAGAAATTTGATAGAAAATCATTAGAAACATTTATACTTACAAATATAATCAATACATAAATAAATGTGATATCTCTGTATGAGCTCTTCGGATGGATAACTTATTTTAACTTTAATTAACTTAACTGAAAAAAACATTTTTCAACTCTCTTATTCGATGTCTAAACCGAATGTCTCGTCAAATCAATTGTTGACTTTCTGTGCATCTGTATTGCAACCTTCCGGGGTGTCTTTCAATGCGGATTTACACGGACAATAAAACGTATAGAATAAATTTCAGAACACATTTAATTAAAATTAAGATGATAATGAGCATGCACATGTATGATTTTACAATATTCTTACAAATTATGATTTGGTTCTTTCGGCTTTCTAGTCTGATTGAAGGTATAAAAAAAGTTAATTTGCCGTTTCAAATGCGGCATCCCCTCTCTCAGCTTCCTTAGTTGCGCAGACTTTCCGATTCTCAGCGGGGGAAGGAGCTGTGAGGACCCGATTGCGGGTCATTCACAAAGTATGCATTATTTACCTTTTTCTTTACGAATCAGTGGTTTTTGTAAAAAATGACGTGCTCAAGGGCGGGAATATATTTTCAGAAAGTGCCGATGTCTATTACTATAACACGCGACGTAGAAATCATATTCATCAGGTATCAACAGCTCATTACAAAAAATTCACATACAATACATGTACATTATTTTACAACACTTTGCCAGATGACATTAAACGATTAAATTCAATAGAAAAGTTTAAATCCCAAGTGAAATCGTTTCTGCTGCATAACTGTTTCTATACAATTAGAGACTATACTGAGCATCACAAGAGAAGTAACATTAATTTTAACAATGATACATAATGCATTATTTACCATTTGGACTGTATAAATGAGTATAAACAACCTGTAACAACTATTGTACTATAGCTTCCGGGTCAATGACCCCCATCTCGATCAGGTTTTTCGTCCGGTTTCCCTGATCCATTGAGCAAATGCTGAGAAGCCTTGTTTGGCTTCTGAACATAAATGTAACTTCATTTTCTGTGCACGTCTTCTAGAATTCAGTGGGAAATACAATTATTCAAATTATCGTTTCCATGTTGTCGCGGCAGGTAGTAATAAGAGCCAAAATTTATTGCTTATTTATCCTTAAAATTAAGTCTATTACATGGGAGTTTTTTTGATTGTTTTTTTTTCTCCCTTTCAAAATTCAAAATTTTATTGCTTATTTATCCTTGAAAATAGATTTTATTACATGGGAGTTTTTTTGTTTTTTTTCTCCCTTTCAAAATTCAAAATTTATTCCTTATTTATGCTTTAAAATAGATTTTATTACATGGGAGTTTTTTTTCTCCCTTTCAAAAATTCAAAATTTAAGTAGTATATGACTTAGTGTAGGGAAAAATAGATTTTATTACATGGGAGTTTTTTTTTTTATAAAATGTGCACACAATTCACTTTCCCCATAGCACGTCATACGCAGTTTTAACTGTTTTTTGACGTAAAATAAATAAATAAATAAATAAATAAATAAATAAATAAATAAATAAATAAATAAATAAATAAATAAATAAATAAATAAATAAATAAATAAATAAATAAATAAATAAATAAATAAATAAATAAATAAATAAATAAATAAAAATAAATAAATAAATAAATAAATAAATAAATAAATAAATAAATAAATAAATAAATAAATAAATAAATAAATAAATAAATAAATAAATAAATAAATAAATAAATAAATAAATAAATAAATAAATAAATAAATAAATAAATAAATAAATAAAGCAGCGGGCGGCGGGGAAGGCCGGTGTGGCCCACACGGTGCTCGGCTCGTTCACTGCCCCCCGCGGCGATGATGCGTTACGACGGCGGACAACCCGCCTCGGCCGTCGCCTTCTCGTTCACCCAGGCCGAACACAGGATGAAAACGCGTGACCGTAGGACCTACTGTGGCGTCGGCGATGTCACGTTAACGTGGCGATGAACCTACTTCGATTCCCGAATCAGGCGAGATCGCGGTCAAAGTGCCAGTCGGAGCACATGTTAAGATGAACTCAAGAAACACAAGTCTAGTGCAGACGCTAAACATTATAAGTTGAGACATAAGTGGTCGCACGTGCGAGTTCGAAATGCATGTCACTGCGAGTGCATCTTGGAAGCGCAAAGTGAGAATTTGTGACCACGAGATGCAAGTCAGAGGTAAGAGTTGGACTGGAAGTGATTGCGGGGCCCCACACGTGACAAAGGAAGTCTTCAATCCCCTCTTTTGATCTGAGTGCCTCACCCTGATTGCTTAAATCAGCTATCGGGAGCTGTGATGGGACGACATTCGAACCAATGATGCGCTAGCTCATGCGATAAAAAAATTGTCGTTGCATTTTCGGTGCGAAAGTTATTTGCATGGCCCCAGGGTGGGGGGTTACGCCCTTCATCCTTGCGGTCGGTGGAATCCGAAGCAGCTGCAGACTTAGGGCCTTCACCGCTGCATACGTGGCAATCTTTGAAATTACTAACTATACGCCCGCGCTGCCGGGGCACGGGGTACAGATGGTGGCCGGGCTGGGCCGAGCAGGTACTGCGCCAAAGACTTGTACCGCAACAATGTCTTAATTATTAAAATCGAGGGTGGAGACGATCAGATCCGTTCACGGAGGATGTCACGTTACAGTATGAACCGATTTTAGAAAACGAATGTATATATCAACACAATTTTTAGATAAAGTATAAACACTATCATTGGGACAAACTTAGATATCTCGAAAGGTTCTTAAATGGTTCCAAAATTATTATTACATTCTTGCCTTAGGAAGTTCTTCGTAAGAACAGAAAGGTATGTAATCATGCGCCGGAAAACGGGAAGTAGAGTAGAAAAACGCTAATTCCGATATTGGGTAACGAAAATGTAGATAAATTCACAGTTGCTAAATGCAGAGAATAGTCCTCTAACTCGTGGTGAAGCCAGAATCCATGTTTTGTGGCTACTCGAGACCGAAAAATCGAATAACAGCAAAGCGTCTATCTGTCAGTCCGTCTGTATGTATATCTGGCAGATGTTCCATGGTCAAGGCTTGCGCTAAACCGTCAGCCGATTTCTTTAATGCTCTCAGCAAAATGACCGAGTGTACGCGTAGCTAAACTGGTTTCATAAAATCTGTCGTTCCTCCGCCGCGTGCAACAAGCACTCCAAATTGGTTTGAAAAATGCTTTGTAGACAAAAATCTGCATTGCGGATGCACAGAAATACTCCATAAACATAAATTGTTTATTATTTAGAAAATAAATTATTATATGTGTTCAGAAAAAAGTACAACCGAGAAATTAAATAAGCAGTCGATAGGGTAAATTAGGTGCTTTTTTATTACAATATATCCAACACAGCAAATAATACTCTAATGGAATGAAGTTCAAAACAATGTGCAAAAAGTAGAAGTCAGTAGGAGTCACGTATTTGCGAGAAAATGAGTGCGATATCCTGTAGTTTAATTCAGATTGTCCTATAAAGAATGAATGAATGAATGAATAATGAATAATAATAATAAATAAATAAATAAATAAATAAATAAATAAATAAATAAATAAATAAATAAATAAATAAATAAATAAATAAATAAATAAATAAATAAATAAATAAATAAATAAATAAATAAATAAATAAATAAATAAATAAATAAATAAATAAATAAATAAATAAATAAATAAATAAATAAATAAATAAATAAATAAATAAATAAATAAATAAATAAATAAATAAATAAATAAATAATGGCAGGCGCTGCCCGCGGAGCCCCCGCCAGCGGCCTACGGGCTGCACATGAACGCGGGCGTGATCCGCGCGCTGGGCGAGGCCAACAGCTTCTGCGACACGATGCTGTTGGTGGTGGGCGAGGGCGGCGGCGGCGGCGGCGACACGGCCGGCATGCTCAGCGACATCTGCACCGGCATCCTCAGCAAGGTGCGCACCCTCGCCCTCGCCGGCCCCCCCTCCCCTTCTTCCCCCCTCGCTCTCTCCCTTCTTCTCACTATCACCCTCTCGCTCTCTCATTCTCTCTCACTCTCTGGTTCTCCCACTCTCTCGTTTTCTCATTATCTCTTTCTTTCCTTCTCTCACTCTCTCGTTTTCTCACTCTCTCGTTCTCTCACTCTCTCGTTTTCTCACGGTCTCTTTCTCTCACCCTCTCGCTCTCTCATTCTCTCGTTCTCTCACCCCACTCTCGCGTTCTTTCATTTCTCCGCTCTCTCTTTCTCTCTGTTCTCTTTCTCTCGTTCTCTCGTTCTCTCCGCGGTGGCGTGTTAATGGCGCCCCACGGGCACAGCTCACGATGTCCGGTGGTGCGAGGATTGTAAGAGGGTGACTTCAAATTCTGTAAGAGGGTACCTCTTCAGATTCATTACATTCTTCATTCCTCTCATTCATTACATTCTTCATTCCTCTTCAGATTCATTACATTCAGTACATTCTTCAAATTGTAAGAGGGTACCTCCATGACTTCAAATTCTAGAATTAACTCGGGTTAACTTTGGTGTTGGGGTAGTGTGTGCAGAAAGGCTCTGATGATGCTGGTTGCGGGCGATTCTCGGATGTATTTCATATTAAACTAGAGGGAATGCACGGCGTACTGTAACGTTTCTTCCTCTTAGATTGAATTCTCAAGCAAGTCCCACATTTTCAAAAGATAATGACATCATTTAAAGGTCTGCAATGGAATGAAGTTATGCAGAAGACATCGAAAGCATAAGAATAAATGTGGTTGAAAATGACTTGGAAATTTGGGACATTTCTTAAAATTTCGTGGTGCAGAGATACATTTCAAAAAGTTAAACATGCATATGATTTTGCTGTAAAAAAAGTTAAGTTCTGCTTATGCAATATAGAAAAAATAAACATCCCAAAAAGCATTGTCCCATATCGTTCAGTATTAAGTCTTAAATGTTAATACAGTAAGGGAGGTTTTCACATTCAGAAGCAATAAAATAAATATTCACAGTGAATTCAGAGTTCAGCATCTTTGTAAAAATGTCATGGAAATGTTTTATGTTTACCAAGATTTGTACATGTACGCTCTAAACAAGTATGGGAAAGAAATCCTATTTTTCATCTTACCTTAAAAATGGAATGCACCACATAATTATAACTACTAATTTGGTTTTGTGAAATGGTACGTGTCAGACAATTGACACATATAGCGTTTACTTAAATTCTCAAAACTTTGTGCTTTTTAAAATCACTTCGTACTTAACAATTTCGTTATTATATTCGTTGTGTTAGCCAGCAACAAGAGTAAACTTACGCTCCCCTTTTTTCTCGAAGAGGAAATGTCAAATGAATTCAATAGATGGATTAAGCCTCACATTATAAAATTCATGAATAAATCACGGCAGTTACGCGTTCAAACAATTTTTTATGGTTTTAGTAATATTTGGTGTTTCTGACGTTAAACCAGATAATAATTGCAAGCTACAAAACATCTGAAGCTCACAATCTTTCACTTAAAGCAAAAGTTACGAAATTTGCGTGAGCGTATAGATCAAACTTCGTTCTAAACGAAAATCCTTAATGTTTAAAACATATAGATATGTGCAATATCCTGTTGTCAGATATTTTAATGGAAATCAACTATAGCATAATAAAAATTAACTTGATAAGAAAACAATTTCAGTAATTTTCCAGGAAATGATGATGATACGTTCATATAAAGTACCCCCAAAATGAATATATCTTTATGATCTTAGGAATAGATCAGCTAGATCTGTATCTTGATTTTTTACCAAGTTACTGCTCAAAAGCTTTTAATGTGACCGAGTTGTGTGTGACACGTTCATCCATCTAGTACATATGAAACCGATTGTCGGGTACAAAATTGCTTGTGTTTTCTCTACACTTGCACCAATCTTAAACATCTTTACAACATTAACAGGCCTTAATTCTGATGTGTGTTTAAAGCTACATATAATGAAAAGAACCCTAAACAACGATTGGCCGACCGAGAGTCGGGATCACATTGTTGAGATCATTCCGATACTTTTCCTCTGTATACTATAGTACATAGAGGAAAGAAGAAATAAAAGAGGTCACCTTCGTCAACATATTAGCTTTATTAAGATAGCCGGCTTTCGACGGCTTTGCCGTCATCGTCAGTCTACAATAATGATGACGGCAAAGCCGTTGAAAGCCGGCTATCTTAATAAAGCTAATATGTTGACGAAGATGACCTCTTTTATTTCTTCTTATAAGAACGTCAACAACACCAAATCAGAATTCCCACAACAGAGAGGAAAGATAAACTAGTGGTGCTATACGGCATAGACTTTGTCGTACTAATTAGTTCTCTTATTTCCTTCTATCCAGTCAAAAGCTAGTTCAGTTCTGAACAATCTTTTCGGTCTCCTCAACCTCTTGCCAGATGTATTGCTCTCAAAGTATATTTATTTGAAATTTTCTCAATTTTTCGGTTTTCTAATAGTAGAACCGAAATATTACTTTAGAAATGTTTTAGAAAAGTAAAACCTGGATATAGTAAATGGAAATATTTGTTGAAAAATTTGAGGCTGCATGTAAGAAAATGTCGTTCAAGCGTTACTGTAAATGCGAAAATTAAATATCCTTTTCACCGAAATCATTTGAGTTTTCTAGAAACATCATTGGTAATCATTTGAAACACTTTACTCCCAACTGCAATAATGTATACAAATCGCTAGAAATATACTTATGCGCGCGAGTTATTTAAAAAAATTACATTTTTGCAATTTTGCAAAACCAAAATACATCAAAGTGGCACGGAGTCATGTTGTTTAGTACATTTAGCACTATTAGTTAAACAAATTCTAAGACAAATTTGGGGTCGTTTTTGAGAAAATAGCGTTTAAGCGATTCTGAAAATTTAGAATTTCGAACTCGTTTTCACAGAAAACTTAAGTTTTCGAGAAACATTATATGACATCATTGGAAGAAC
Organism: Teleogryllus oceanicus; assembly: GCA_964035755.1. Taxonomy (NCBI): domain Eukaryota; kingdom Metazoa; phylum Arthropoda; class Insecta; order Orthoptera; family Gryllidae; genus Teleogryllus; species Teleogryllus oceanicus. The sequence goes on from CAXIVR010000013.1 coordinate 67,003,945, forward strand.
ATATACTCATAAATGCAATAATGTATACAAATGGCCGCTAATGTAAATATAATGACGTGAGAGACAAGTCAAAAAATTTATGTACTTTTGTAAATTTCGCAAACAAAATTTTAGAGCAATATAGCGCTTGTGATATCTCATAAAGTACATTCAGCACTAGCTCTACCAAAAGTTGAAAGAAAAAATTTGGATCCGTTTTTGAGAAATCGCGCTACTCAACTTCCTCCGTACTATGTGTTTTGCTCCGTATACGAGGAAATATTACTACGTATACGAGGAAGTAAAAATGTACTTAGTTTAATGTGAACGTCCTCTATAACACACGCATTGGCATCGCATTGTTTTAAAACGCCGCCCGCGGCCTGCTCAGTCATCATTGCGATGAACACATTGACCGCGACAACATGAATTCATTTTGGAAATATCAAAACCTTGCACTTTTACACGCTTTCTTTTACGTTCGTCGAATGGAAGCGTGGAAATCAGCTTATAAAGAATTATTTAAAATCAAACAACGCAGTAAACAAGCGGAGAAAATATAAAAAAAATTAATTTCCTCATTAGAACAAACTTAGTTATTCACAAAATAATTACAAAAAACCAAATTCTCATTGCAGTTGCCTCCCAACTTCAACATTGAAGAAGCCAATAAGAAATACCCTGTCGTCTACGAAGAATCCATGAACACAGTGCTTGTGCAGGAGATGCAACGATTCAACAAGCTACTGACGGTATGCTGTAGCTGCTTTTTATTTCCAACCTTCCCTCTACTAAGTTTTACTTTCTCGGTTTAGTATGTTTCTGTAGTAAAGAAAAGAATCTCTTTGTAATGGTCTCCTGTTTTGTTACGGAGTGAATCTTAGCAACGATATCTGTTGGGGTTTTCAGAAGGTTACCCTCCGTGTAGCTCAGTAAGGAATTTATAGTCAGTATTTTTGCAAGTAGGACAACGTTTGAGGGCCTTTTACGCTCATCATCAGGAACGTAATGAAATGGAATTCTGATCAATGAAATTTAGCCTGTGGTATATGGCAGTGAAACTGGTGGTGGCTGTCGACTAGCGGAACACTCCCCCCCCCCAGGTATCAAACCGAGCGAGGCCAGAACAAGCTCTAATCTCCGAAAATACGCGGTAGTAAAGAGCATATAAGTGTGTTTCTAAGTAAGAACTGAGGATATGATAACGAATAGGACGAAAAGATCTCGCGCGGTCCGTGGACCGTTTGCTAGAGTACTGCTCCGACATTCGCCACGTGTTGATCGGAGAAACAACAGAACACTAACGATTAGTGCAGATGATCTTAGAATTCTCCCCCAGATTACAGCTTAATGCAATCTAGCTACTTAGTTAGTGTCGAAAACCCTGCCACCACCGACCGGAGTGGAAAACAGGGCCACCCGGCCAGAGGCACTTGATGCCCTGGCCACCTCTTGAGTATCGTAGACGTTGACAGCGACATCGTCTCTGAGCCTCAATGTGAAAAAGCATTGCTAGAGTACTGCTCCGACATTCGCCTCGTGTTGATCGGAGAAACAACAGAACACTAACGATTAGTGCAGATGATCTTAGAATTCTCCCCCAGATTACAGCTTAATGCAATCTAGCTACTTAGTTAGTGTCGAAAACCCTGCCACCACCGACCGGAGTGGAAAACAGGGCCACCCGGCCAGAGGCACTTGATGCCCTGGCCACCTCTTGAGTATCGTAGACGTTGACAGCGACATCGTCTCTGAGCCTCAATGTGAAAAAGCATTGCTAGAGTACTGCTCCGACATTCGCCTCGTGTTGATCGGAGAAACAACAGAACACTAACGATTAGTGCAGATGATCTTAGAATTCTCCCCCAGATTACAGCTTAATGCAATCTAGCTACTTAGTGTCGAAAACCCTGCCACAACCGACGGGAGTGGAAAACAGGGCCACCCGGCAGGAGGCACTGCAGGGCCATTACTTGATGCCCTGGCCACCTCTTGAGTATCGTAGACGTTGACAGCGACATCGTCTCTGAGCCTCAATGTGAAAAAGCATTGCTAGAGTACTGCTCCGACATTCGCCTCGTGTTGATCGGAGAAACAACAGAACACTAACGATTAGTGCAGATGATCTTAGAATTCTCCCCCAGATTACAGCTTAATGCAATCTAGCTACTTAGTGTCGAAAACCCTGCCACCACCGACGGGAGTGGAAAACAGGGCCACCCGGCAGGAGGCACTGCAGGGCCATTACTTGATGCCCTGGCCACCTCTTGAGTATCGTAGACGTTGACAGCGACATCGTCTCTGAGCCTCAATGTGAAAAAGCATTGCTAGAGTTCTGCTCCGACATTCGCCTCGTGTTGATCGGAGAAACAACAGAACACTTAACGATTAGTGCAGATGATCTTAGAATTCTCCCCCAGATTACAGCTTAATGCAATCTAGCTACTTAGTGTCGAAAACCCTGCCACAACCGACGGGAGTGGAAAACAGGGCCACCCGGCCAGAGGCACTTGATGCCCTGGCCACCTCTTGAGTATCGTAGACGTTGACAGCGACATCGTCTCTGAGCCTCAATGTGAAAAAGCATGCGCCGCGTGCGCAGGTAATTCGCTCGTCGCTGGAGCTGCTGGACAAGGCGCTGGTGGGGATGGTGGTGATGACGCCGGATCTGGACGCCGTGGCGACGGCGCTGGGCGTGGGGAAGGTGCCGGGCATGTGGGCGAAGGCCTCCTACCCGTCACTCAAGCCTCTGGGCGGCTACGTCAGCGACTTCCTCGAGCGCATGAACGTCTTCACGGTACCTACACGCGAACTGACTTCCTCGAGCGCATGACCACTTCCGAATCGACTTCCTCGAGCGCATGACATTTCAAGTACCTATATCGCGAACTGACTTCCTCGAGCGCATGACCACTTCACGAATCGACTTCCTCGAGCGCATGAACATTTCACAGTACCTATATCGCGAACTGACTTCCTCGAGCGCATGACCACTTCGTGAATCGACTTCCTCGAGCGCATGATCATTTCACAGTACCTATATCGCGAACTGACTTCCTCGAGCGCATGACGCATATCATTTCACAGTACTATATCGCGCCCGCACGAATCGACTTCTTCGAGCGCATGAACATTTCAAGTACCTACATCCCGAACTGACTTCCTCGAGTGCATGACAATTTCACGATACCTGCATCGTGAACCGAATTCCTCGAGCGTAAGATCATTTCACGGTACCTGCTTCCTCGAGGGGTTACCACTTCGCGAATCGACTTCTTCGAGCGCATATCATTTCACGTACCTACATTGCGAACCCACTTCCTGGAGCGCACGAACATCTTTACAGTACCTACCTTGCGAGCCGATTTCTCTGTGAATGAACATCTTCACGGTATCTAAAATGGAGAAAAAGCGATTGCGACATTCTCGCGTTCATGAAATGTTTTGTTGTGTGTACTCGTGGAAATTCAGAATGTGACGTTTTAAAATCGTGCTACACTGATATGTCGTTCTGTCTGTCGTGTTTTTTCGGTTCTCTCAGGTTTTCAAAGCACTGTAAATGAAAATATTATTTTTATTGTAGAGATAATGCAATAGAATGGCAAGCCCACGACATTGCCTGGGGTGTTTCTACTTTTAAAAAAAAATTTTGGTATAACAAGGGCAAGCCCACGACTTTCTGGCTGTCGGGCTTCTACTTCACTCAGGCGTTCCTCACGGGTGCCATGCAGAACTTCGCCCGGAAGCACATGCTGGCCATCAACACGCTCACGTACGACTTCGAGGTGAGCGCTGCATATAAGTTTATAAAAGTGAAGTGCATTTCAATCTGAGATTTCAAAATAATGTTTTAACCATCTCATATTGTAATTTATGAAACTTAAAACTCCATTCATTTGTTTGAGCAATTTTGTCTCTCTGACGGTCTAAACTCCATAACAGCGAAACAAATTTCGATGAGGTTTTCACTGTAGAGGATCTTTATCTCAGAACGGAGAATTTTGTCGTGATTAATCCCTCAAATTTATTTTTTTTAAAAGGGATGTACACCCTAGGACGAAGTATTTTGTCCTGGATAATCCTCAGAACGCTAACCTCTTTGGATGGGGTATTAACGCCTTTCATAAAACAGTATTAGCATCTGAAGACTGATTATTTTGTCCAGCTGTGTCCAGAACGGTCAATCTTATTTTGAGGGTTTTAACTGAAAGGGAATTTTACCGCAAGTTGGATTAATTTTCGGACGTAATTTGAACTACTTTTTTTTATTACTTTTTTGTGAAAGGAAGAATACATATGTTTATTTGCTTTTTATACAAATCTACAGTCCTTGCTCCTTTTTGAACTAAGTGACTTTAATATGCAATTTTTTAACTTAAAACGAACAATTATTTTAAACTAGTGGATCCGGCAATGCTTCGCTATAACAATGCATTACACTTACAACGCTACCAGTCACGTAATTGTTAATCATATTATACTCTACCCTCTGCAAAAATTTTAATAGGTGAAAGACTTCCTCACGAGCATAGGTTTGTTCTGTCCTGCTTTGGATTGATTGAATGATTGATTTTTTTTCGTGTTTCCGAGCGCGTCAACTGCTGTGGTCATTAGTCCCGTTAGTGTAGTGCAGATTTTTTCTTGGGAGATGGCTGTGATCTTCTCCCGCTGGATGGCGAGATCCGGCGCCGACCTACCGTCCGCTAGTGGGGTTTCCCCCTAACCAAGACTCTCCCACCAGCGGGCACCGCCCCAGCCGGGACAAGCTCCCGACCGGTCTGCCGGAATGTGTGGTAGTGTAGTGCATGTTAGTGTATCCAACTTATGTGCCTCACCCGGTATATTGGTGCCATATCTTTAAACTTCTAGCGCATGTAATATTATATATATATATACATATATATATATATATATATATATATATATATATATATATATATGTATATGTGTTGTGTGTTATAATTTCTACTTATTTATAATTATTATTCCAATGATAATCTAATTATTATAAAATATGACAGTAATAAATATTTGGTCAATTTCTTGGTAGAGGGGACGAAGTTCCCAATTCTACGAAAGTTGACCAATTGAATAACAAAACATTAAACTAATGTTAAAACGATAATAATATAGAAGCTGTAGCATTACAATAAATACTATGAAAATCGAAAACTAATTTTTGAAAGGTTTAGAAACCTGTAAATGCCTTTTTATCCAAAACAACCAATTTTTGGAATTGATCCCTTTTATCAATAATCCTACGATATTTAAGAAGCTATTTAAACAGTAAAAAAGATAAAAAATGCCTTTACATATTTATGGGCTTTAAGAGTGTAATACAAATTTAATGGGGATCATATTGTATTTTATTTCAATCATCTATATCCCTGTCTGAAGTTGGGACTCATGGCAGTTGCTTAGGCCAAAGGACGGCCTTGCAAACAACTCGAAAACTCTAGCAGAAACTTTTACTATACATAATACGAACGATGTGTTAGAAAGAATAAATATATCAAGTTTAGAAATAGAGACTATTACACTTTTTATTCTCTTATATTACAAAAGTTCAAAATGTTACCCACTCTCTTGTTATTTGAAAACAAAATAAAATGGCCGTTTGTATAAGCTTAAAAGTCTTCGTACACGTCTGTTGAACAAAACATATTACGTTATTTAATACTGGGTATGAATTCCATTTGCTTTGATTATTGTCTCTAGTCTTTGCAACATAGATTTCAGCAACGTTGCCGTAGTCGCAGGGTCAATTAAACTTCGTTCTCTCAGACTGCATGTTTAATTTTTTTATTAGATAAACTGTATTTTCTATTTTCAATCCCATAACTGGCCACATATGACCTACAGTGTCATATGTGATCAGTGAATGTCAGGAATTTAAGATGTGAATGAATTTGCTTTCTTAGTGTTTTAAGGTAGCTATGATCTAGTGGCGCATCTAGAGTGACCAGATTAGTAACCAGAGAGGGCACCAATTATAAGAATATTTACCGCTTAAATGTCCAACCTATTTTCATTACTGGACATGGATTGATGCACAAGTCTGGTCTAAGGGATCCAATTCTTTTGTTAATATTCTGTCTTCATAATTCAAGTTTCTGTTAAGTAAATATATTACTTTATTCATGTTAAAAATGGATGCCGATATTCATATTGTTTTGTGAAATGTTTAATTTAAAACACGTTTAGGAATTCTCGTACAGATCACAATACAACCAATTTCGCACAGAAGCATTGATAAAGAGATTTTTTAAATACCGTGCTAACATACGTTCCTAATGTGTTTGCAAATGTCAAAATTCAGGCAGACACATGGCGCGGTCGCACATGATTTGTGACCGACGAGTGCAATAAGCTCACATAATTCCCTCTCACTTTCTTCCCTACAATGAAGAATCCATCCTCGTGTTAAAGGGCCAAGCAGTAGCCACAGACCTCCTGTGACCAATGCCCTGTTGCCAAATCTTGAGCTGTTGCCACTTGCTCGGTTATCGCTTCCCAGCTAGGATAACAAAAATTACACTGCTGGTCTGAATAGCCGTTACAGCTTTCTGTCGGAAAATAAGGGTTTCAGTGCAGCTGGTAATTAGTCGATTATCAAAAATATTTAATTGAAAAAAAACACCTACCATTGACGCAGTTATTCACATTTATTCATCTGATACCAATACAAACAATAAAAAACCGTTCTTACTTTCTTGTTTTATTGGTAACGGTTACGTAATAACTGTTAAACTACTAACACTTCATTCTACTAATAAACCTTAAGGAAACGACAGAGACACTGCTGAGAGACAAAAAATATATAATTATTGAAAAGCAAAACGATATATAAAATTCCACGTCTACAATTGATTTCAAAGTCATTTGTCAGATACATACTCTAATGTACAGAATAAAAAATAAGTAATGCAGATTAGGATTTGAACCCGAGATCATCAGCACAAGAAGAAGCCACCCAACCAAATACGCTACGACATCGTCCGTAGGCAGGTCACTTATGTAGTGTTTTGAATATTACAATGTTCTTGATGCCAGAAAATTCTTTCGAAAAATCGCAAAAGCTTCTGTTTTTTTTTCAGATAAAATTCTAAATAAAACGTATTTTAAAATTCAGTATTTAAAACGATTACACTCGGAAATAAATCTCCAGCATGTGTATTGATGGTGTTCGAAAACATAAATTGTCACCATGTAACTTAAATTGTTGCGAAAAATACTCATATTTTAAGAAACGAGATGATTTGAAAGACTAATATTGAAGAGCAGATTGCATTAATAAAGAAATATGTATAATTATCTTTCGTCTAACGCAGTGTATTCTTCAGACAACATTCACAGAAGTAACTAATAGTATACAGAAACCTGCCAGAATAGCAAATTTCGGGTACATTTTTAGTTTTAGAGGAATATCATTTTGTCACAAAATAAATCTTCATTGTATTAATTGTAATAATTGATTAATTTTACTGTAATAATTTTTTCAAATATACAATTTGTCCGATTTGTTACACACGATTCAAGCAGGAAGCTTTAAGTTAAATTTACTATGCTAACGAATAATAGGAAACAATTGAATATTTTTAATATTGAAAAATTAAAACTATTTAATGGAAATAAGACTTACTATGTTTTTAAGTACAGTTGCAAAGGTTGCGATAGCTCAGTGGCATCGTTACAGTTTTCCCTGTAACGTTACTGACCGTGAGGCTTTAGAGATTGAGTTCTGACGTTGGCGGATGTTCGACTGTGGTTACAGATGTAGGTGGAAAAACTTTGAAGCCATTTTGAAGAAAAATTTGAAAATGCTCCCCCGGGGCTTCAACTAAATTAACCCCAAAATTTAAATAATTATTTTCAAAATCGCAGGGCCTCGATTCAGGCCAGATCGTTAATGGAAAATTAATTTTGACAAAAATTCTACGAATAGTTTACACACTAGTGTTCACAAAGAAACAGACAGACCAGCGGACACATAGACGTAGAGACGGACATTTTGAAATAATAAAAACACTCTCTTGGTAAGTTAAGACCCCAAAAGGTGTATTTCCATTAAAATCTCGACATCGATTTACTGCAACATTACATACATACCTCTCTAAATATTACTTTTGTTACTCCGAATGTTTACGAGAAAGTAAAAAAAAAAAATACACTTTCACACACCACAGAGTAGGTTACAAGCAAAAAAAAACACCAATTACAGAGCCCGAATTCCTGCCCGTCAGAATGCCATTGTAATGTTATTACATAAACAAGGGGTCTCACCAACTATGGACCACCCCCACAACTTCTAAACAGTTCAGGATAACGAAATGCAGGTTTTGCTGAACAATGCGGAATCATGGGGCAAGTAACATGCCGTAGAGAAATTGTCTATAATTATTTTAATTTTCGAGAAATTTAATCATCTCCGATTTTTTAAATGGAACTATATATTCTTATCACCAGCAATGGTGATAGACCATGAAAATAGGATTAAAATAATGTATCATATGCTAATATTTTGATAGTAATTTGAGTATAAAATTAGGCTTTCTCACATGTGATTTTGACGGGTAATCGTGTAGCAGTCCTTGCAACTCTCGCTGGACGGGGCTGGTTGCCTTTGCTTGTAGTGGACTGTATTATCGGTTGTTGAACGTAGGTAGGCAATCCACTCAGTCCCTTTCGACGCTCGTTAGGAATTTCGTAATAATGTGGGTTATCATGGAAACACACTTCTCACCTTGCAGAATGATGTTTAATTACCTTTGAGTTGTCACAATTGTTCTTTACAATAAAAATACACTAAGTTATTGTTCTCAGTGTGAGAATACAGGAATCTTCCATCTTGAATCACGAAGCGCGAGAACATATGCTCGCCTGGCAACTTACTTGCAACTTCGTGTGAAATACATTAATTAGTTCAATACATACACAATGCTGAACTACAACAAATTGAAACAATGTGGATTTTCACTTGGCCACAACGTAAGCACAGAATATTACTTTCTGTATAAGAATTTACGTGATCTTTTAACACGGAGCCCGAGACATGCTTCTCACAAGGGTGCTACTCAGCGACTGAATTCTTTTCGGTTTGCGAGTTCTTTCGGGCACGCGAAGAGGGGATTTGAACTGATTTGAAATGGCGAATTAGCGACTGCTTTTGCAGCGGTTGCAGTATGGCGAAGAGGGGTGAATTTGAACAGTCCAATAGGCAACTGCTAGAATTTGAAAATATTCTAGAACGGTTTAGAAGCTTTGGGTCGCCAAGGCGAATTATCACGCGGCGCAGTGGTGCCGCTCGGCTTATGGAACTTTCCATGCCGCGCTTCCGGTGTTGCCGCCTAGGGCGTAGGAAGCGTTTTATATTTATACTCCCTTTCTGCTTTTGCGTGTGGGCCCGAACACTCACTTTTGGGGAAGGTGGCCATCACGGCGACAAGACTGTTTCGTCTTGACTGAGAGGGGTGGCAGTGGGGGATAAGAGGCATAACTACAGCAATTTTTGGTGATAGCACAGACATCACACTAAGAAATATCAATTTTAACAATCAGAATGGGAGATTTGTTCCATTTATTTATTTGGATTTAACTTGCCTTCTACTAAAATTTCAAAACATTGATCGTTCCAAAGAACGAAATAGAAAAATTGGCAGCGTAAAGAAGATGTTAATAATAATAAATATCATTTTCAAACTGAACAAGAAGCCAACCACCGTCTCTTCATTGGTAAATGTCATTTTTAATTAAAATGATCACTCGTCCACTTTGCAACCATACGACTGCTGTTCTTGAATGGAAAAGAAAACGGTGCACTTCTGTCTTCTGCATTTTCAAGTTTGTGGCAGCATTTGACGCTATGAAATAAGAAACTCTCTAATAAGTATGAGCAATTGCGAATGCAGATATGCATTTTTGTTGAAATTTGGTAAATTTAAACTGTCAAGAGTATTTCAAGGTTTTTATTAGTTTGTTCTTCTGGTAGTACGTGTTTAAATAGGAAGTTTAGTTACCGTGAATAATAAGAGAAAATGCCTACCTATCTATTATTTGATGAAATAATCATGATATTACAATGACAATCTTTAAGAATTCATTCGCTTCCCATATATTAAAATGATGGCTTGTTTCTGCATTGAGTTCAATTTTTGTAAATTTAGAAATAACCATTATTATTATTATTATTATTATTTTATTATTATATTATTATTATTATTATCGTTTTTGCTACAATATTTTTTAATTTCGTTCTTTTCGATTATCGTTGATTTGGAATTTCAGAGAAGAAAATGTCAACTGAGATGAACAACTGGGAAAACATTTTCATTCAGATCGTTAAAATTGATGTTTGTTCATATGTTTTTCATGTCAAGATCATGAATTGCTGCAATTTCACCTTCATCCTACACAGCCATCCCTCTCACACTTCTCTCTTCACAAAACAGAATCAACGTCGCGAAGGCCACCTTCCCAAAACGGCGACAGTTGCAAAGGCTGCCCGTTTACTTCAAAATCTGATGCCAAAAAATCTAATTTTATACTCAAATTACTCTTAAAACACTAACATATGATACATCATTTTATTCCAATGTTCATAATCTATCCATTGCTGATGAAAAAAATATATAGTTCAATTTAAAAAATCAAAGATGATTAAATTTCTCGAAAACTAAAACTATTATAGAGAATTCCTCCACCAACATGTTACCTGTCCCATGATTCTGCATTGTTCAGTGAAAACTGCAACTCGATACCCTGAACCGTTTAAGAAGTTATGGGGGTGGTCCATATTTGGTGGGACACCCGGTATCATATAAACATTAGAAACCCTATGTAACATGATCGATGATAAATGAAAGCGATTGTAGTATACGAAGCGAATGAATAAGGATGACGAAATACGACTCGTAGTGGAAACCTCGAATTGTTTACTTTTCATAGTGTCAAATTCGGAATATAAACGAAATTGAGAATATTATGATTATTATGTCGTAGTAGCTTCATTGTTGAAATGACGACTGATTCTTTCATATGCGATTTTCTGTGTTTCATGAAGATGACCTCGGCGTATACGTACTTCGAAGACATGAAAACTTCCATGATTTTGACGCGATAAGCGATGACCTCAAACAATCCACTTAGATTCAGAGGGTAGTGTCAAAAAGCATTGGCGTGTTAGTATCGAATGGAAAAGAATGCTTCTAGCATTTGTTCTGAACTTGGAATAATTGAATTTTAAAAACATGTTTATTTGCAAACTTTGCACCTTCATTGAAATTTACTTAACTGCATACGTAAATTCACATTCCTTCAATTACAAATGTCCATAAATAAACTATAGCAATACTATATTATAATAGTATTATTACTATTTCGCATAATCCATGCTGATGCTATATGCTTTTAAAGGCAGCAGACTTGCTGGTTAGATTGAAATTGTGGATGTTATAACAATGTATTTCGTATTTGGAACGTGTGAATACTGAGGAGCCGGAAGCTTTAATGTCTATATTTATACGTGAAGACAATTAATGCAAAATTATTGTTTTCTTGTATATTCAATTTGAAAATTTTTCCACAATTTTATATGTAAAGAATTGGTTCCTAAGAAGGTGATAAAGGTTTCTGAGGAAAAAACTCAGGTTTCCTGAAACGTGTGGAGGAAGGACGCAATTTTCACCGGGGGGGGTATTTCTGGAATTGATGACCCTTTCTTGCTCCCAAGTTGAAGATTGTTCGGTAGCCGACTCGAGTAGTATTTTAAAATTGATGCTGTAATTGTTAAACAAAAGGAACTTAAAGTATTTAGAATAAAATGAAAAATTAGGGAGCTGAAAACACGGAATATCTAACCAGCAACAATTTTCGTGGCAATGTATGCAAGCATTGTGGCCGCTTGTCCCCTCCACCCCCCGTTAGGAACTACAAATGTATTTGCCGGAGAAACTAAGCGAGTCGTTGCAAAACGGCTTGTAGAAGAGCTTAGCGCGGGAACTGCCAAAAAATAGTTGTCATGACATGTTAATTTCTTATAAACAATTACGTATGTCGAAAACGAAAGAGATAGCGCTAATCGGATTGCGAAATTTTACATCTCGTTTAAAGGCAATTTTAAAAAGTAATAAGTTTTGTTTGAAAAATTTAAAAATTTATAAACAATTTCCTAATTTTGCAATTCTAAAGTGAGAAGGGTTCTCTGATGTCCAAAAAACCGAAAACTGCGAATTAACAATTTTGCAACAATTAACAATTGCGAAATGTGCGCTATTCCTGCCGGGGAGTGTCCCCAAGTTGTCCTTGATTTCATAATAGCAAAATAACAATTTTGACATGAGATGCAAATTAATTGCTTAATTGTTACTTAAATGATCAATATTGAGATATACCAAAATTTTCCTCTCTCTCTACATCTATATCTGCTAAAGATCTTAGCGTCCGGCTTGCTGGGTCAATGGGTCACGATATATTATAATCTTTATTACCTCTGTAATGGATTATAGGATCCGCCGACTATACAGCGCAGCTGGGAATCTGAAATAGAATGATTCTATTCCTAGTTCATTTCTGTTATTTCTGTTTGGATTGACTAAATGAAAGATCACTTTCTTTTCTAAAGAACAAAATTCAACAAAGTTTATTTTTGCCTTTCTAACAAACAATTTAGAGAATTTACAATTTTTAGGCCTTTGATCAAGATATCTTTCAATTTACACCTTATACCGCGGTTAACTTATCTTTTCTTCGTTGATGTCCCTCGTAGACTTCTCAGTCGAAATATCTTGCGATCTTGCCGTAGTCCAAAGCTCCAATTTATACACCAATATTGCTTCCACATCAAAATATCTGCAATATCATTCACTGTCCTTAAAATTTCACTGATAACCCAATTCTATCTCGATTGTACTCGTTCCCTCTCACGAACATACGATCAGTTCAGTAGCGCGTTTCAGAGCAGAATGAAGTCTTCCTGCATGATTCATCCCTCGAAGACTTCGTATTAAACTACCTTCATTTTTTTCATAACATTTGACCGTCCTTCTCTCACCCAGCCAATCCATACGTTTGTTATATTTTGGTGTAGCTGACCGTCTAAACTTCTTCGCCCAATCCTAAATTTTCTACTTTCGGCATCCAGAACTGTTAATGCATTTACAAAAAAACAAAAACTACATTGTTTATTCACGGTCGTTGCTAAGCACTAGCTCTCGTGATATTTCGTAATACATGGTCCACCATATTGTCTACAAATAAATGTTAATTTATTTTAATGTGACAAATGGGTATGTCACAGCTTCCCCTCTCCAAGCGTAATTTGGTTTGCTACAACCTAACTAAATGACAAGACTAAAATTGAACACTTTCTTCTTGCTTCTTCACACTAAACGACATTAACACTTTACACTTTGCACTGCACTAGGTCTTGTTTCTTGCTGCCTTAAAACTATTTACATTTTCCTTTCGGAATGTGCCAACAATAACCATTTCATCAGGTATTCTAATAGCCGTATCTGCCTAATATTTGCTCCCATTAACTTCATTGAATACACATACACTTTAAATTAAACTCCCTACACAAACTGACAAAATACACATAATGACAAAACAATAACAAAAGAAAAACTATTACACCTAATATTTACAATTATTTACAAATCTCTGTTATGACCAGTATATTTAATCATGCGTGTCGCCCCTCATATACAGCTTCATGTTCCTGTAGTTATATGTTCCCATTTGCCGTCCATTTTCATCATTCAAAATCGCGGCATTCTTGCTTAATACTTTACAAATTCGGTACGGTCCTTTATACAACGGAAAAAATTTATAAAATAGCTTCTTATCCACTGACGACACTTGAGGTACTCTAATTAACACTTCATCACCCTCCTTGTACTCGCCTCGAAAGCATTGCTTCTGTTTTAACTTTCTTTTGGCTGCTGCCTCCCTCAAATTGTCATAAATTATTCGCGTATCTCTCACATCATCTGGGTGTAGTCCAATTTGCCAGTACGACGCAGTAAAATCCAGTCCCGTGAATATCCGAGCCCTCCCTTTTACTTTCCACATCATTTCATCTAATTTCGGCGGTTTTTCATGACGAGCGATGGTCTTGCTAGATCCAAAAATTCCGATTTTTCATTACTTCCGTCTTTCTTACGAACTATCACTATTGGGCTTACATACGGTGTCATCGATTTTTTTATTATACCATCCTCAAGCATCGTGTTTATTTGTTTACGTACTTCGCTTTTATATACATGGGGGATCGGATATTGTTTCAGATTAAAGGTTCCTCATCCATCAATTCAATTTTAAATTGATATCCCTTTACCGCTCCTTGAACTTCCAAAAATATCTCTATATTCATTGACTAACATTTCAATAGCTTCACTAGCATCTATTCCGTTTTCGTCGACCGCGCCCTCTGCTGCCGTGTGGATCTGGTCCCTGGTCTCTTCAATTTGTTCCGCAATATCGCAAATACACATATCTTCGCCCTCCTGGTCTTTGATCCCTAAACAATGTTGTTGCCCTTTGTCACCTCGTAACAATACACTCCTGTTACCTATGTCGACCTTGGCGTCACACATTTTTAGGCCATCAATCCCCAAAATAATTGGACAAATCAAATTCTTCACTACAATTGCCGGAAACTGAATTGATCCCTTGAACTTCCACTTCCACCGAACTTGCCGACTTCTCGTTTCGATGCGCCTTCCATTAGCTGTCCGAATATCCAAACTCCTGGTGGGTAGCTCATCAATTTTATTTCCCTTTTCTTTTAACTGCTCATACAATTTTTCCGACACTCCACAAACATTAGCACCTGTGTCAATTAAAATGTCTACAGGTATATTCGAAATATCCCTTCAAAATTAAACACGTGCTATTTTCCGCCCGTTCGTCCGTATCTTCCCTTAATAAATCTTCCGCCGATACTTCAATGCTATTCAACTCCTTAAGAACCATCACGCCCTCATTATCATCATGAAATTTTAGGTGGCTTGGTATTACAAGCGCCGATGTATGCATTGGTATATTTCCCTGTGAACGCATCATGAATTCATTTTCTAACTGTTCAATCTTGTCCTTAATGTCCGACATATATTTCCCAGATTCAGATTCTTGCACCATTTTAATGTTTCTAAGTCCCTCCTGTATTCGTTTTTCTGATTTACAATCCGAATTAACTAATTTAGATTCTATGTTTTCAATTTTTCGCCATGTTGAAGCGACATTGCATTTAAATTATCTACACGCGATTCGACGATTGTCAACTTTTCGCATTGTTGGTCATGTAAATGTCCTACTGTCACAATGTTTTCCTGTAAATGATTAACTTTGGAATTAATTTTGTTGCCAGATTCTTTTAATTCCCTCTGCATTTGGTCGACTTGATTATTAAAAGACTCAATTTTTGCGTTCATTTCTGCTAACATCTTAAGAATTAAATTATTAGGGTCCATATTTTCTAACGGTGCAGCCATTATTTCCTTTTCTTGTGGTTCAATCTCAATAATTTCACGCGAAATTTCTCCCTCAGGGTTAGTATTAGCAGACGCCATATCATCTACATTAACATTCTCCATACGCAATTTTCTGCTCCTAGTATCCATTTTGAATTCTAATACAAATTAAAATCTCTCTGTTAAATTATTTTAAAATCACACCAATGAAATGGTCTTGGCCCTTTCTTATAATTAACAATTAATTTCAAATGTCAATCCATAAATTTCAGATTCCCTTTGGATCACTATATTATAATTTATAAGACTAATTTTATCCGTGTCACCATTGTTATAAATTATAACAAATTATGCATCACGTTGAGGCGCCATTTTGAGATATACAAAATTTTCCTCTCTCTCTACATCTATATCTGCTAAAGATCTTAGCGTCCGGCTTGCTGGGTCAATGGGTCACGATATATTATAATCTTTATTACCTCTGTAATGGATTATAGGATCCGCTGACTATACAGCGCAGCTGGGAATCTGAAATAGAATGATTCTATTCCTAGTTCATTTCTGTTATTTCTGTTTGGATTGACTAAATGAAAGATCACTTTCTTTTCTAAAGAACAAAATTCAACAAAGTTTATTTTTGCCTTTCTAACAAACAATTTAGAGAATTTACAATTTTTAGGCCTTTGATCAAGATATCTTTCAATTTACACCTTATACCGCGGTTAACTTATCTTTTCTTCGTTGATGTCCTCGTAGACTTCTCAGTCGAAATATCTTGCGATCTTGCCGTAGTCCAAAGTTCCAATTTATACACCAATATTGCTTCCACATCAAAATATCTGCAATATCATTCACTGTCCTTAAAATTTCACTGATAACCCAATTCTATCTCGATTGTACTCGTTCCCTCTCACGAACATACGATCAGTTCAGTAGCGCGTTTCAGAGCAGAAAGAAGTCTTCCTGCATGATTCATCCCTCGAAGACTTCGTATTAAACTACCTTCATTTTTTTCATAACATTTGACCGTCCTTCTCTCACCCAGCCAATCCATACGTTTGTTATATTTTGGTGTAGCTGACCGTCTAAACTTCTTCGCCCAATCCTAAATTTTCTACTTTCGGCATCCAGAACTGTTAATGCATTTACAAAAAAAACAAAAACTACATTGTTTATTCACGGTCGTTGCTAAGCTCTAGCTCTCGTGATATTTCGTAATACATGGTCCACCATATTGTCTACAAATAAATGTTAATTTATTTTAATGTGACAAATGGGTATGTCACAATATACAGTTGGTCTTTGAATTTTACTTTCTTTAATTGAAATGGTGCCCTAGAAGTCCTAACGATTCGAGAAAGACAGTATTTTGCATTTTTGCAAATGTAATATACATATGAACAATTGAAAATATGCAATTATAATCGTTTTAAAATTCAGTAGTAAACTGGTCATTTGATGAAGTTCATAAATTGTGTTTGGACCAGAATATTGGAATTTAAATGTGTATAAGAACGTAATTGTTCTAAAATTAGTGTTATTTTATCTGATATCAATGTAATTTCTTCAAAAAGAATTGTTTAAGTAAGTGCTATGTGTTCATATATATTTCAATGAATTTACTTTCATGTTCATAGAACTTTTTTATGTATTTTTTATTTGAAAATACTTCCACATCTGAACTAGCGGAGCCCGCCATTTTGAACGTCATAATTTTGTTGGGCCCCCCCCCCGCGTTGTATTGGCTTGATGGTTTGTGAGGCTCCGCCTGCGACGTTTCGTATTGACAAGGGCTGGTCAAGCCGTCAAAAGCTGAACTGAGCCGCAGACGGCCGCGATCAATTTATGTTTCCAGTACTGTACAACTCAGTTTACATTAATAATGTAGGCACATTCGTTTCCAATTTTATTTAACAACTCATATTATTTATCTATGGTGGTTTACATTGAAAATGCCACTGTCGTCTTCTTCATGTGTGCAGTATTTTCGGGACCGACAGTGTCTTACTTACTTGTCACCTTGGCCATATTAGAGGACTACGAGCAA
This sequence comes from Teleogryllus oceanicus, assembly GCA_964035755.1. Taxonomy (NCBI): domain Eukaryota; kingdom Metazoa; phylum Arthropoda; class Insecta; order Orthoptera; family Gryllidae; genus Teleogryllus; species Teleogryllus oceanicus. The sequence continues at coordinate 67,021,441 of CAXIVR010000013.1, forward strand.
TGATAGGTACCGTGGCGTGTGCTGGCATTAATGTGTCAAAGGCAACCGAGGGCTCCGCGATTGCTCGAGGCGATTGCAAGTAGGCGGACGCACGTCGATTGCAGTTCGTGACCCGCAAAACCCACATTACCGCGGAATACGCCCGGTCGACCGAATCGGCTGCTTGTAGGCGCCCTCTCATTTACTTCGGCCAGGACGTAATTATTAACCGAACCTCGTTCACGCGACTTCCTGCGTCCGCGGTTCGCCCACCTCGCGCCCGTTCCCGGCCGTCGAAATCCCCCGGCGCACGCGGGCCACATTTACAAATTGTCGTGAAATCTGGGATGAATGAGGTATCAAACCACAATAAAGACTAAATAATTTTACTTCACATAAAATTAGGACATACACGTGTTTCAGGAGCGTTCTCCCATCATCAGTGGCTCTATAATATATAAAATGACATAAACAAATAAACATATGAAAAACAATATCTACAATGAAGCGCAAATTTACTAAATAAAATTATTTCAACAAGGAACTTACCCAGTTAACACAGATTAAACACTTATAAAACCATTTCGAAATTGTCCTCATATGACGCCATCTTGTGCATGTTTGTTTGTGTTGTTTTATGTGAAGTAAAATTATTTAGTCATTATTGTGGTTTGATACCTCATTCATCCCAGATTTTATCATGGAATACCACAAAATCTCCGCTGCCACCACAGAATTGTCGTGAAATGTTGGTTGACCGAAATGAGTTCGCGCACACTTTGCACAGGGCGCTACACGCACGTTCACGTCTATTTCTAGTACTGCCTATTCTGTTCTTCGTATTGCTTATTCGAAATGTCCCTATTATGGCGATTTATCTGATTGTTGCACACACGTGCGAAAACCTTTCCATCGCCATTGCTGCGAGAACTTTGCTTTGTCCTCGTACTATTCTCCCTGTTCCAACCACATTCTCAAACTTACGTGCAGTACAGAGTCATACATGTCCGGAGACTAGTCCCGGCTGGATCACTGCTTCGCTTTGGGAGATACCTTCAGCGGACAATGGCACGCAAGCCGGTATGAAAATCTCTGATCTGGTTCTCGCCATCCACCGGAGGAGAAGCACTGCTTCCTACAAGCATAAAATAGTACATTATGAAACAATGATGTAATGATGGGTATAATACACATAAAAATAAAAATCTCTGATCTGGTTCTCGCCATCCACCGGAGGGAAGCACTGTTCCTACAAGCATAAAATAGTACATTATGAAACAATGATAAAAAAAAATGTAATATTATAATTATTTTACATTAATATACATAAAAATCTCTGATCTGGTTCTCGCCATCCACCGGAGGAGAAGCACTGCTTCCTACAAGCATAAAATAGTACATTATGAAACAATGATGTAATGATGGGTATTCATACACATAAAAATATACATAATGTAATTATTATAATTATTTTACATTAATATACATAAAAATCTCTGATCTGGTTCTCGCCATCCACCGGAGGAGAAGCACTGCTTCCTACAAGCATAAAATAGTACATTATGAAACAATGATGTAATGATGGGTATTAATACACATAAAAATATACATAATGTAATTATTATAATTATTTTACATTAATATACATAAAAATCTCTGATCTGGTTCTCGCCATCCACCGGAGGAGAAGCACTGCTTCCTACAAGCATAAAATAGTACATTATGAAACAATGATGTAATGATGGGTATTAATACACATAAAAATATACATAATGTAATTATTATAATTATTTTACATTAATATACATTAATATACATAAAAATCTCTGATCTGGTTCCGCCATCCACCGGAGGAGAAGCACTGCTTCCTACAAGCATAAAATAGTACATTATGAAACAATGATGTAATGATGGGTATTCATACACATAAAAATATACATAATGTAATTATTATAATTATTTCACATTAATATACATAAAAATCTCTGATCTGGTTCGCGCCATATCCACCGGAGGAGAAGCACTGCTTCCTACAGGCATAAAATAGTACATTATGAAACAATGATGTAATGATGGGTATTAATACACATAAAAATATACATAATGTAATTATTATAATTATTTTACATTAATATACATACAAATCTCTGATCTGGTTCTCGCCATCCACCGGAGAAGCACTGCTTCCTACAAGCATAAAATAGTACATTATGAAACAATGATGTAATGAGGGGTATTAATACACGAGTGTGATATACGAGCGAGGTACGAACGAGTATCGTAAACTTTACACGAGTGTATTAATATCCATTACATCGAGTTTCATACGGTACTCTTTCTACGACTTATAGTAACTTTTATAAGTTAAACTTCCACATTGAATCGTTTCGTGACTTAACACGTAGGATTCAGCCAAGATCACCTAGCGGACAGCTACCCTATTGGCTTTGGTTTACCAGTCCGCCTGCGAAAGTGGCGGCAATTATTCCGAGGTCACCATTTTTGGTTTGCCTCTTATTTCTCAAGGTGCCAAATCGTTCTCTCATTAACTAGACATTTCATACTAAAGAATTGACCGTTTTTAAGGACAAACGCACGGCAGCAACGTATAACACAAAATAAATTGCGTTCTGATCTTAAAACTTATACCACTAATACTGTGGTAGTCAAATAGTATGAAAGTGAAATTACGATCCAATTAATTTTAAATGATATTCCACGTAAAATTACTGACAATAAAAGAAATTAAAACTGATAAACATAATATAATATTAAATGCATTTTAATGCAAGCAATCGAACAAAACATTTACTAGAATAATTCTCAACTATTAATGAAGTATCAATGCTTGGTTTGTAAACTTCTGTGATTGGTCAAGTTGGTTGGTTGGTTAGTGATTCCCGGCGCGTCAACAGCTTAGGTCATAAGTCTCATAAGTGTAGTGCATGTTATTCCTCGGGAGATGGCGGTTGTGGTTATTCCTAGGGAGATGGCTATCCCCAGCTGGATGGCGAAATCCGGCGCCGACCTACCGTCGACTAGTGGGGATTCCCCCTAACCAGGACTCTCCCACTAGCGGGCAATCGACCCAGCCGGCACAGGCCTAAGCTCCCGACCGGTCTCCCGGAATATGTGATAGTGTAGTGCATGTTAGTGTAAGTGTGTGTGTAAGGGGAGAGGATGGGACAAGGAAAAGGAAGGAAAGATCGCGCGCGGTCCGTGGCCCGTTTGCCACGGTAATGCCCCGGCATTTGCCGTGTGTTGATCGGTGAAACACCGGAAACCTACGAATCAGAACTGCGGGCCATTAGAAGATTCCTCCAGACGGCGACACAATCCAACCCAGCTGAAACGCTAGTGATTGGTCAAGAACCTGTAATAAAATCTGTACCGTAATGAGTTGCAGGCATCAAATGACAACACTATACAATGGGAGTAGCAATGGGTTTTGCGTCTGTTGCGCGCAGGTGCTGCGCATGGAGGCGGCGGCGAAGGTGAGCCACCCGCCCATGGACGGCGTCTACGTCTACGGCTGCTTCCTGGACGGCGCGCGCTGGGATCGCGGCACGTGAGTCGCCTCAGCCCCACACCACATCCCCGCCTCGCTCGGCCCAGCCCTGCACCTCCCACTCACTCACCTCCCCGCCTTCTTCTGCACCGCCCTTCCCCTTCTCCCTATTCCCCTCCACACCGGCCCTGCCCTGCACCCCCGATTCACACACCACCCCGCTTCTCCTGCACCGCCCTGCCCTTCTCCCTTCTCCCCGCTCCTCCCGCACCCCCCCCTCCCCACGCGGCCCGCCCGCACGCTCAGAACTTACAAGCCACATAGCTTCCCGCCATCTGCACACATTTCCCCCCCGGGGCCACGCCCCCATCCGTTTAGCTCCCCGTGGTGGCGTTAGGTCGTTAGGTGCAGAGGGTCTAATGCGCCAGAAATGTTATACATATGGCACACGAGGGTGTAGGCAATGCGTTTGTAGAAATGACATGGTTGCACACGTCCCCTCTTTAATAGTAAGTTACGAGTAACAGACGTCTGACTCAAAAAAGAATAACTATTCGATTGCATTGAAACAATTACAATTGAAATATTTTCAGTATTTTAATGTGTAGCTATATAGAAAAATAATATACTATGTTCTGATGATACATAGGTTTTCCTAGCTCAAAATATTTTCTTTTTATCAATAACATATTATTCAAATATATTTCCGAGAATTTTTTTCAATAGTAACCTTGACAATTAATCATGCTTTATAATGAGAATCCATAATTATAATTTGACGGTACTCTCTCAGCCTGAATCAGTGAAAAACCACTGATTGACAGTGAATATTCACTGATTGTGGTAGTTATAAATCTGCCACCGGCAATCTTTGAATCAGTGAAACCTTCACTATTTGAATCAGTGAAACTTCACTATTTGAATCAGTGAAATATGTGACAACTAATTGAACCAGTGGAATTAATAGCTGTTGCAATCAGTGAAAGTAAGGCTTCACTTATTTGAATCAGTGAAATATCTCATCGCTTCTCAGTACTGTAATGCACAAACCCAAAAATCCTACTACTGAGAATCACTGTATCGCTTTAAACAAATGCTTAAAAAACATAAAATTTAATAAATACAATAAATATAATAATAATTTATATCTGTATTTGAAGTATTTCCCTTGATATCTCAATAGTAGGATTTTTGGGTTTGTCTATAGTCAGGAGTAACGACATATAGTGTAAAGAAAGTGAAAGTTAATTAGGCACAAGTTTATTGAAAGATTTTATGGGAAAATGATCTTCTTGAACAGCACTGTACATATTAACTACAAAACAAATACAATAGAAATATACATATTATGGCAAAGATATTGATTCAATATCTTAACTCAGAAAAAAATTGAAAATTGAGGTAATAACAGAACTGTATTCTACTTCATATGAGCAATCCATATATCTGTTCATTTATTGCCTTCAACATTATCACGTAGAAAAAATTGTCCAATGTTATGGTTTAGTTCCTTAAGTCACATTATCCTTGGGGTAGGAAGAGTTTTGTTACATCATTTACTTAAAACAATTGGCTTTTCAATGAAAGGAATACTGGTAAAGAGATATGTTGGAATTAAGGTAATTTTAAAGGAGATACTCCCTTTTTTAAGTGAGATAGGAGAATACAAGTCTTTATTTAAACCAATGAAAACATACAACAGAGAAAACGATGTTCAGGAACTTTTCAAAACTCACTACAGAGAAATTTGGCCTGCAGTTAACACTCTTCATTTTATAATATTATTGACAATTTCGGTGACAATACAACAAATTCTGAAAAGAAAGATGGGAAGAAAGTAGTGAAAGAAAGGACTCTTATAATTTAAATATATATAAATACATTTCAATGGATTTTTATGTGAATTTTACAATAAAAATAAATAAAGGACATTAAATCTGTCAAAATTTTTAAAGTAAAAATACAAATAAACATTTAGTATTATTACAAGCATGTGGCAAGTTTTAGGGCAACTTAATCAGCTTCCTCTCTATTATAATTTTCATAATTAAAATCAGCAGCATTGCCAAGCTTAAAATTGGAAATGCTAACAGCACTGCATGCCTTTGTTTCTATGTACATATATACACATATATGTATACACATATGTGTATAAAGAAAACAAAGACTATTGTGTATTGTTTCCTAAAATTTCAAATCTGCCATGGTACTGAACAAATGACTGATACCTGACACCTGCAATGGAAGGCACCTGGCTACTGATTTCAAAGACAGGAATACAATTGATAAATGATGATCAAGAAGCAAGTTCTAAGCTATTAATTCACTTGAGGTAAAAATTTTAAATGGCTTACCAGATGAACTCCAAACACAAACCTTCACAAGGAGCTAATTACAACACAAATATTTGGTAGGGTAAATACTTAAAAAAGACATCAATTTCGAAAAGTCTGGATTTCTTTATCAGAAAATCTATCAAAAGTATATTTGGATAGAGGAAAATTTGCAATTTTACAACTACTACATAGAAGAGACTACAGAGGAAAAAGTTGAAAAGTAGTACTTCAGAATAGAGTACTTCAGATGAAACAATTGAGAAACTTTTAAAGAAAGTTTTAGAAGATAAGCAACAAATATCTGAAGTAAAGATTTGAGAAAAATTGCCAATGATTTTATTATCAATATATTTCAATGGATAAACTCAAACGCATGCCAATGGATAAATGAGTGTGAACGCTGTTTTGTGAAAGAAATTCTAAAATTTTCCCTTGACAGATTGGTACTCAAGTATGATTTTGAAAAATACAGTTGAATCAGAATGGAACAATTGGAAAGAACGCACGCATAAAAGAAATCGGAGCTGTTCTAAAACAACGACAAAATGGGATAATAAGCCAGCGGCATATTTTTCAAAAAATTGAGTGAAGCTCACAGGAAAAAAACAAAAACAATTTACCTTGAGTGCTTGACAATAAAAGAGGTTGTGATATATTGGCAAATTGGCTACTTGGAAAAAGAATTTTGGTACACTCAATTATAAACTTTAAAAAATTTACATATAAAAGCAAGAACACATTAAGAACTGGGTGATTTGACATACTATCTGTCCTATACAATTTTAAAGTTAAATATAATGCTGGAAAATTAAACCAAGAGGCAGACTGTTTAAACAGGCATCCAGTTCTAGAGCCTGATGAAATTCAGATGACATATTAAAATTGTAAACCCAGTGAAATTAGAAGACATAAAAAGGATCAAAGAAGATGCACAGAACTACAAAACAATAAGAAGAAACTAATATTCTAAAATGAAATTTATTATAAAAATTGAAAAGAAGAAAAACTCTCATTATCAGAAGAATTTAGTAAAATATTACTAAAAATGTACACAATACTTATTGTTACCTGGGAAGGCTGGATGATAAATAAAGTAACACCATTCTTTACAGCGCAAAATATAAACATAAACAAAAGAAGATTTGTGAAACTTGTGACATCGGCTTAAAGAATAAATCATGAAGAAAATCAAAATTTGGATTAATGTCACACCTAGGTCAAAGCAACGTACCCTTTTAAGATAGTTTCTATAGATACCATCAGAGGTTACGAAGGATCGGTCAACAAAAATCCCACACCTACTGGTCGACCATTTCACAAGATATGCTTATATTTTAACATCAAAATCAAAACGTGATGATTTTGTAAAACTAACTGAGAAGTAACAAAAACCATTATATCAGATGGTACTAACAGATCAATACCCAGGAATAAATTCAGAAGAATTAAAACAATTCCAAATAAAAAAATAGATTTTTACTGCCATAGATGCGGCAATGGTCTCAATGAAAGATTAAACCAGACTTTGGTGAATAAAATAAGATGTATTATGAATGAAACTGACAAAAGGCTGCTATTCCTATGGACAACTATTGTGAAAAAGCTGTGGAGAAATATGAGACAGAACATACAGTGACATAAGTCTCAACAAAATACTTTCTAGAGGTGAAACCATAAATAACCTCCCACATGAATTAAAAATAAAATGCACAGACTAGATTTAGAGAGAGAGGAAAATAGCACTCAAGAATACAATAAAACCCCCATAATGACAACAAAAATATTCGACTACACAGGAGACAAATTAAATTTAAAAAAGGAGATCTTGTGTACATAGAACATGAAAGTCGCCTGAATATGAAGAAATTAGATGAATTGAGAATTGGGCCATACTGATATTGGGACAATCTTTAAGTCAATCTATGAAGTCAATACCAGACACAGAACAAAGAATCAAATTTCTATGATATAACAAAACTTAACTCCAATAGTATAAGGTTTTGATAATTGAACAATTGCAGAAGCATTGTTCATTTCCCAGGAGGAGGGTTTATTACAGAAACCAACTGAGTTTTATTTCAAATTAAATACTCAAAGGATATAATCATTATATACTGCTAAAAATGAAAAAAATTGCTAATGTTGAGTATGACAAATTTGTTGTAAATATTAATTTAAAAATAAGTCAAATGCTGCCATGGTGAAGGAATATTTTTTTATTAAAAAGGGCAGATGTTAAAACCAACCATCACCTGAACAAAACAAGAAAATTTTTCTATCCTTTCACCATATCAAATATTGCTGGACATTTTTCTTGAAGGTTTTCTCCTTTCCAATTCCTCAGATGCAAATTACAGCCCTCCTAAAACAGAAACATAGATAGGTCAAGAAGTTATGTGAGGAAAAAATGGTTACTTTATTTTCAGATTACATACAAAATCATACTAACTGGCAGAATTATGAGGTCTGGATAGGGAACCTCAGGAGTGGCAAATGGCTTTGATGTACCATCTGCACTCCCCCTCTACTTTGCCAAACTAGCCTGCCCTGTAAATGAGTAAAATATAATGTGTTTAGTGACTAAGGAAAGCAAGGAACACTGATCAAAATAAATCAGTATTAACAGTCTTTGTAAATTAAATACCTTTCAAAATATTCACAGTGCTATAGTCCCCAGTTAACTCCGCACTTTCTCTTACCTTCTTCAAAACTCCATTCCTGGACTGGTGTCATTAAACTAAATTGTAAAAACCAAAGAAAGAGTTAATAGTTTGCTGGCTCTGCTGTGATGTAATCGAGCATTTTGGACTTTTTACAACTTTCATAAACGAAAATTTTACATTGCACGTCAGATATTTCACACTGTATCGCCAATCAGTTACACTAAAACTTTTAAGTTACATAAGAAGTTTTTAAGTTAATAACAAAAAAAAATACGTGGTATTTACCACGTGTTCATAACCTATATCTTAGTTTGGCTAAATGTTCACTATAAAATAAAACGTCTCACAGTTATCAACAAGACGAGTCACAGAAAGCGAAAATACTTACCCAACGCAAATTTAAACAATCTTCAGACCGGTCAGTTTTCTCACAGTAAACTTCTATTCCACTCGTGGGATTTGCTTCACAACAGACTGTTGAACAGAGCACTTGGACGATCAGTCGGCGCCACTGCCAACCAGTGAATGCTGGCGGGCATTATGAAAAGGTTCACATATTCACTGATTGTCAGCGAAACTACACGTTTCGACTGAAGAAATCAGTGACTTTGCGCTCACTGATTGAATCAGCGACAATTTCACTGATTCAGATTCAGAGAGTACATAGTACGAATATAGCAATATTTTCTAATTCTCAGTGGTATACAAATTTAATTTTGTATCTCATACGGCCCTGATTAAAATAATGTGACAATGTGGAGGCGTCGATTTCGGAAAATAATTTGATCACGTTTTGCTATTGAACTTACCGCAGTTAATTTAAATTAATTTGTAGACGTAAAGGTGGTAACATGCGCCATGTATATAATATGGTCCCCTTAGCATATGTTCATACATCGAAAACATTCTTGCAGGGACTATTTTAATTACTAGTTTAGGAACTCCTTTGGTTATCCTAGCACTGTGGTTCAGTTGTGAATGACAGCTGATGTGTAACAAAGGTGTTAGTTTTTTTCGGTTTTAAAAACTTTGGAAGGCACGACTTTGGCTTTTAATTATAGTTGAGTTCGATTAGACAGATTCTAATTTCCTGCAACTTTAAGAGGATTAACCCAAAATTTTTATATACACTAAAGGCTCATTTTATATACACTACAATATGTGTTCGTACTATTTTTATATGAAAAAAAAAATTCAAATGGAAAAAGAATGGAACACCTATTCACAAATGATTATTTAGCCGTTAGGGATTATTTCAGCTTCAAAGGCGTCCGTTATCCCATCACCTCCTTACAAGGAGGCTCTTATGGTGGCTGACGAAATCACATATGCTTGCAGATAAAAAAAACGTAAAAATGGAAAGTAGAAAAGCATGATACAGACTGGTATGAAAACTAAAACTGCGCATGAGCAAGGTTGTGGGAATTCTGACTCGGTGTGGTTTCCGTTCTTATACGAAGAAATAAAAGAGGTCATCTTCGTCAACATAGTATTTTTATTCAGATAGCCGCCTTCGACAGCTTTCCCGTCATCAGTCTACAATGAACAGAAAATATAAAGAAACTACAAATAAGATACAAAATAAGATAGCAAATTAAAATATATTTCAAAGGAAAATTAAAAAAACTGGGAAGATTATTAAGATAAAGCACTTCAAACTAAAAATAAATATAAATAATTTACTTTTTAACTCGAAATAATACCATCTTCTCTGCATTTTGCCTTTGCCCGTGCACGTGATCTCTGCAATCTCATTTGCCGAGAAGTTGGGAACCTAATGTAGGAAATTATGCGTTGCAAACAAGCACGGTTTTATTTCTAAATCGAAATAACTCAAATCAAAATCACCAGAGTCATGATGCTAACCCTGAATAGCGAAGCGTAAAAACTGACGCCTTTCGTTGACCTCTCCCCATTAGTTCGACCTCTTACGACCCAAGAAACATGTGTAAATCCGTTGTGTAAGACTCCAAATACATTCGTTGCCAAACACTTCGTATTCGAACACTAAAATTTCTAGAATATTGTAAATATTATTCGGAGGCGGCATCTGCGCGTGATTCGGTGCAAACAAAAGCCTACCGCAAAGCGTGGGGCGCGCGTGCGCAGAATGCAGCTGGAGGAGCAGCTGCCCAAGCAGCTACGCGACCCGATGCCCCTCGTGTGGGTGAAGCCCGTGGAGTCTTCGGCGCTGGACGAGAGGGGCCGCTTCGTCTGCCCCCTGTACAAAACATCTGAGCGGCGCGGCACTCTCTCCACCACGGGCCACTCCACCAACTACGTGCTGCCCTTCCTCCTGGAGACAGGGCTGCCTCCTTCGCACTGGGTGCAACGGGGCGCGGCCCTCCTACTGGGTCTCGACGACTGAAATAAATGAACCTCTGCACACACCCCCTCTACACTCCTTTACTTAGTTCTATAGCTATCACCGGCCCCCCCCCAACTACGTGCTGCCCTTCCTCCTGGAGACGGGGCTGCCTCCTTCGCACTGGGTGCAGCGGGGCGCGGCCCTCCTACTGGGTCTGGACTGAAATAAATGAACCTCTACACACACACCGCTCTAAACTCCTTTACTTAGTTCTATAGCTGTTATATTTCAAACTTGGCTAACCTCGTGACTTGGGAAAGGTAACAATTACAAATGGCAAGGTACGGTCGCCAGCTGTATAAGACAGCACAAATTACAATTTTAAACGAAGCCTCGCTATAAAACAGAAAAAGCGAGGTGACCATGTGTTTACCTAATGAGTTATTATTTGGGAATAACACAGAGAACCCCTAAGCTATCAGATATGCGAAGACTGTCGTCACATTCGAAACCTTTCGAAAGGACGCTCCAGGTTCTAAATAAAACAGGATCATAAATTTTAAAGCATCTCGGAAATTGGAGATATAACAATCCAAATAACTCACAAATGTTGCATTTATTACAATTTAGAAACTTACAAAACCAATTTTTCTTGCTGAACAAAGAAGCGGAAGTTGCTGCAAGAAAAATAATACAGAACTACAAATAGGAATACAAAATTGACAGACGGTGGTGCCGTCTCTATACAAAAATGTTGAATAAAACAGGAACACTATTTAAAGGCGCTTTCAACAATGCGCCTATACTTAAGTCGAATTACGGTATTACAAACAACCCCGACAATGCCTACTTTAGGGCGAGGAAGTTGAATACATACATATACAAAATTGATAAAGAAGCCGACCTCGGTCTTCTTTCAATACAAAAAAGAGTGAAACGCTGAACTACTAAGAATGAGCCATTATCTATAAAAACCAAGTTTTGTATGAGTGCATAATTACCAAATTACATGGAAATGGATCTCTTACCAAGACTTACAACCTTCTTACAAATTTAGCAATGAAACAGGAATACTCCGGAATGAGAAGGAACGGCCGTCCTGGCCGTTCGTATCCCATTCGACAGAGCCGTGACCGCACACGAATGTCACCTCCACACGGCCAAAAACCGCCCGCATGTGATCGAACCAATTCGTGCGATGACGCGCTGTCGCCCAGCCGACTCCTTGCCGGCTACGGGACCGAATGTCGACGCTGCTTTCCAATGCCGCGGTAGGGGTTACCGCACGGGCCAGCAGACGCCTTCCAAAAGCTTCAGACGCCGAATGAAGCCGAACGCCGTCTTACTCACGACAGAAGCAACAATCCATCAAAGCTCAAAATTGCCGAATGCGGCCAAGTGCCGTCTTACTCACGGCAGGAGCGAAAAACTGCAACATTAACAATCACATAAGTAATGCACAGTGCCAAAAACTAGCTCTCCACAACACAATCGGAGGCCAGCATACAAACAAGTTGCTTCAAAAAGCTGCAAATACAAAACAAGAACAAAATACAGAGTAAACCTACCTCAAACCATTAGCAATTTTACGCAACCATATGAATCAAAAAATATTTTAAATAGAAGATCCAATTCCATGTCATAAAAACACACATTCTAAAATTCTAGACTATTATGCACTCATACACATATTTACAATAATACAATACGGTTCTGAGGGAACCGGCCTTTCATAAAATACCATTAATGGCTCATAAAAGTACAAAAAAGCATGCGCCTGGCATGCTATAAAGAGAGAATGTGCGAAACAATGGCAAAAGCTAAAAAATGATAGAAGAATTAAAAGCGGCGAAAGGCGGTGTGCTCGAGAAGCGAACGTCTTTTATACCAGACCCAGAAGGGGCGACACTGTGGTAGTGGAGGGGAGTAGCGGAGAAATATCGATATAAACATAGAGTAGTAAAGAACCCTTTGTCTAAGATATTTATACTTTACGCCTGAGAGAGTAGGCAGCCAACAAAGTATGCAGGCTATGGTGGAGCTATCTGGCAGAAATGCCAGGAATCATACTAATCAATGGAAAAAAAATTGTTTTGCCATAAAAATCTTAATTTTAGGGCTACAAAAACAAACGAGGTAACTACACAACCCTAAATTTACTCTAAATTGCGTATTTTGATGTTAGAGACCACTACAACCAATAGTTTTCTTATAATAAATAAAAACCTGTTTTGAAACCAATAAAAAGTTTTACACATAATGTTAATTTTTTCTCAGAACTCAATAAACCATGAAATCAGATCTTAATAAAAAATTCTTAGGTTTTTGGAACCTTCGCACGGCCATGAGATCACAGTTTGATTTTTACAAGTTACCATTTTTGAGAAAATTAAAAATGAAAAATTACCCATATACTAGAATACTTAATCTAATTACAGAACAACAGCTTACAAGCAATGGATAAAAAAACTTCTCAGTAGGACTTCTCAGATGATTGTTGGCTTCTAATAGCTGTTTTAACACCAATATTCTACATTTGTGATCACTTAAATTTACAAATTTACCTACGTACTACCCTTCCTCCTTGAGACGGAGCTGCCTCCTTCGCACTGGGTGCAGCGGGGCGCGGCCCTCCTACTGGGTCTCGACGACTGAAATAAATGAACCTCTGCACACACCCTCTCTACGCTCCTTTACTTAGTTCTATAGCTATCACCGCGCCCTCCTCCCACCTACGTGCTGCCCTTCCTCCTGGAGACGGGGCTGCCTCCTTCGCACTGGGTGCAGCGGGGCGCGGCCCTCCTACTGGGTCTCGACGACTGAAATAAATGAACCCTGCACACACCCCTCTCTACGCTCCTTTACTTAGTTCTTAGCTATCACCGCGCCCTCCTCCCAACTACGTGCTGCTTTCCTGGAGACGGGCAGCCTCGCACTGGAATGGGCGCAGCCTCCTACTGGATCTCGACGACTGAAATCATGAACCTCTGCACAAAACCTCTCTACGCCCTATTTACTTAGTTCTATAGCTATCACCGGCCCTCCTCCCAACTAGTGCTCTACTTCCTCCTGGAGACAGGGCTGCCTCTTCGCACTGCAGTTTTGCGCAGACCATCCTATCAGTCTCGACGACTGAAATAAATGAACTTGCACACCTCTCTACGCCCTTACTTTGTTCTATAGTATACCGCGACCCTCCTCCCAACTACGTGCTGCCCTTCCTGAGACAGGGCAGCCTCCTTCACTAGGGAACAGGGCGCAGCCCTCCTACTGGCCGAGACTGAAATAATGAACTCTGCACAGACCCTCTCTACGCTCCTTTACTTAGTTCTAAGCTATCACCGCGCCCTCTCCCAAACTACGTACTGCCCTTCCTCCTGAGACGGGCTGCCTCCTTCGCACTGGTGCAGGGGCGCGGCCCTCCTACTGGGTCTCGACGACTGAAATAAATGAACCTCTGCACACACCCTCTCTACGCTCCTTTACTTAGTTCTATAGCTTTCATCGCGCCCCTCCTCCCAACTACGTGCTGCCCTTCCTCCTGGAGACGGGGCTGCCTCCTTCGCACTGGGTGCAACGGGGCGCGGCCCTCCTACTGGGTCTCGACGACTGAAATAAATGAACCTCTGCACACACCCCTCTCTACGCTCCTTTACTTAGTTCTATAGCTATCACCGCGACCCTCCTCCCACCTACGTGCTGCCCTTCCTCCTGGAGACGGGGCTGCCTCCTTCCACTGGTGCAGGGCGCGCCCTCCTACTGGGTCTCGACGACTGAAATAAATGAACCTCTGCACACACCCTCTCTACGCTCCTTTACTTAGTTCTATAGCTATCACCGCGCCCCTCCTCCCACCTACGTGCTGCCCTTCCTCCTGGAGACGGGGCAGCCTCCTTCGCACTGGGTGCAACGGGGCGCGGCCCTCCTACTGGGTCTCGACGACTGAAATAAATGAACCTCTGCACACACCCTCTTACGCTCCTTTACTTAGTTCTATAGCTATCACCCGCCTCCTCCCAACTACGGCTGCCTTCCTCCTGAGACAGGGCTCCTCCTCCACTGGCAGGGGCGCGCTCCTACTGGGTCTCGACGACTGAAATAAATGAACCTCTGCACACACCCTTCTACGCTCTTTGCTTAGTTCTATAGCTATCACAAATTCTCCTGCGCTGCCTCCTTCCATCACGGCGCGGCCCTCCTCGTCTCGAGACGAACGAACCTCTCACACCCTCACGCCCTTTCCTTCTGGCCTACACGGCCCTCAAACTCTGCCCCCCTCCTACGCCCTCTTCAGCTGGGTCAGGCGCGCCCTCCTCTGGGCTCGGCGCTAATAGAACCTCTGCAGCCTCCTTCGCCACTGGGTCAGGCCGCGCCCTCCTCCCACACGAATATGACCTTCCTCCTGGACGGCTCTCCTTGACTGGGTGCAGCTGCGCCCCCCTACTGGTCTGCCCTATCAATGAATCGCACACCCCTCCTACGTCTTACTAGTCAGCTCACCGGCCTCCCAACTACGTGCTCCCTTCCCCTGGAACGCTGCCTCCTTAGCTATGCATCAGCGCGCGGCCCTCCACGGGTCCTCGCTGAAATGGAGAACCCTGCACCTCCCTCTCTACGCTCTTTCTAGTCTCATCACCGGCTCCCCCGAACTAATGCCCTGCCTCCCGGCCGTCCTGTTCTTGCGCACACGACGCTCCCCTACTCTGGCTTGCCTCTGGAAGAGAACCTCCACTCCTCAGCCTTACTTAGTTCCTTACTGTCCGACGACTCCTCACAACCTCGTGCTACACCCTCCTGGACAGGTTTCTCCTCTTCACTATCCGCACCTCCTCCTACTGCTCCTCCTCGACGAATATGACCTCTGCACCCCACGCGCGCCTTCCTTGGTCTGAGACACCGCGACCTCTCCCAACACTGCGCCTTCCTCCTTGACTTGCAGTTCTATACTTCGCGCGACGCCCCCCAACTACTGCTCCTGACTGAAGAGCCTGCCTTCCTCTGGTCAACTGGGCGCTCTCTACTGTCACGCGACCTCCTCCCAACCTCTGCACCTTCCTCCTGGAGACGGGCACTTCTTGTTGCTACGCGCCCCACCTCCACTCGGCTGCCTCTCCTGACGACGACCTAAATGAACTCTGCACACGGCGTCCTGCCTCCTTTCTGTTCATAAATAATGCGCTCCCTCCTCCCCCTACTGCTCCCTTCCTGAGACGGGCCTCCTTCGCACTGGTGCAGCGGGGCGCTGCCTCTCTGGCTGACGACTGAAATAAATGAACCTTGCACCCCCCTCTACGCTCCTACTTAGTTCTATAGCATCACCGCGCCCTCCTCCCAACTACGTCTGCCCCTTCCTGGAGCAGGGCAGCCTCCTTCACTGTTTCAACGGGCGCGCCCTCCTACTGAGTCTCGACGACTAACTAAATGAACCTCTGACACCCCACGCTCCTTTACTTAGTTCTATAGCACCGCCCTCCTCCCCCACGTGCTCTTCCTCCTGGAGACAGGCGCCTCCTTCGCACTGGGTGCACGGGCGCAGCCCTCCTACTGGTCTCGACGACTGGAAATAAGCCTCTCACACCCCTACCCTTACCTCTTCTATCTTACCGCGACTCCCCCTCACGTGCTGCCCTTCCTCCTGGAGACAGGGCCCTCCTTCCACTGGGTGCAGGGCGCGCCCTCCTACTGGGTCTCGACGACTGAAATAAATGAACCTCTGCACACACCTCTACACTCCTTTCAGTCACCTAGCTTCATCGCCCTCCTCCCAACTACGTGACTGCCCTTCCTCCTGGAGACAGCCCCTCCTCACAGGGTCCGGGCGCGGCCCTGGCTCGACGACTGAAATAAATGAACCTCTGCACCACACCGTTCTACCCCTTTACTTAGTTCTATAGCTTTCATCGCCCCTCCTCCCACTACTGCGCCCTTCCTCCTGGAACAGGGCCCCTCCGCACTGGGTGCAGCGGGGCGCGGCCCTCCTACTGGGTCTCGACGACTGAAATAAATGAACCTCTGCACACCCTCTAGCTCCTTTACTTAGTTCTATAGCTATCACCGCCCATCCTCCCAACTACGTGCTGCCCTTCCTCCTGGAGACAGGGCAGCCTCCTTCTTACTGGGTGCAACGGGGCGCGGCCCTCCTACTGGGCCTCGACGACTGAAATAAATGAACCTCTGCACACACTCCTCTCTACGCTCCTTTACTTAGTTCTATAGCTATCACCGCGACCCTCCTCCCACCTACGTGCTGCCCTTCCTCCTGGAGACGGGGCAGCCTCCTTCGCACTGGGTGCAACGGGGCGCGGCCCTCCTACTGGGTCTCGACGACTGAAATAAATGAACCTCTGCACACACCCCTCTCTACGCTCCTTTACTTAGTTCTATAGCTATCACCGCGACCCTCCTCCCACCTACGTGCTGCCCTTCCTCCTGGAGACGGGGCAGCCTCCTTCTTACTGGGTGCAACGGGGCGCGGCCCTCCTACTGGGTCTCGACGACTGAAATAAATGAACTTCTGCACACACACACACACCCGCTTTACACTCCTTTACTTAGTTCTATAGCTTTCATCGCGCCCCTCCTCCCAACTCCCTTCTTCGCACTGGGTCAGCGGATCGCGACTCTGAAATAGATTAACCTCTGTATACAAACCCCGCTCTACTTCCTTTTTTTAATGAGTTTCATTTACTAGCAGAAACAAACAAAAAGAATCCATCCTTGTTATTCGCCTGTATTTGAAGTAAGTTAAATATTTCCTTTTTTAAATACACCTAGATTGTGAATTAAAATACAACTCTAAATTGCAAGTCCAAAAACTCAAAAATACATTTATTTAAGTTCAAAATGTATTTTAAATACTGCCGAACCCTGAATTGAGATTGTTTAAAGGAATAATAATTACGAATAATAATCGTAATATGCAATAGAAAGAGAACAAATACGGAACATGCTATTCTTTATTAAGTGTTGTTCAGGTGAAGTACATTTTTCTTCCGTTATTGTTTCTGGATCCTGGGTTGTATTTAAAATTTCCAATTCAATTCAGATTTGTTTGAGTATTCCACTCTCCTTGTATAATTGTAGAATTCTTCCTTAATACTTCTCACATTCGTGTATACATTCCAAGCTTGCGTCATGAAGGTGCCTCTGTCGTATTGGAAAATAGGGCAACGATTGACTATGTGGGACTGAGCCCTAGCCGTATTGCACCGGTAACATGATGGAGGATTAGATCCATCAATGAAATATACGGATGGCTTAGCAGAGTTACATGTTTGTGTTCTTGTTATGGACACTTGTTCCATTCTGTTAAGACCTTTATTAATTTTATAATTTTAACTTTTAAAGTTGCTTACTTTCTTTTGACGTTCACTTCTTTTAATCGTTGTCCAGATGAAGAACAATTTTTCTTCCATTAGTTTCACATTCTCGTATACTAAGTTATAAACTTAGTATATAAAAATTTATGTAATGTTGTGCGAAAAAACGACGAATTTTCGGCATAAAAATTTCATTCCCCAACCCTGATAACGAGAACGTGGATATATCCAGCTGCTAAATTAAGAGAGAGAAACTTCTAACACGTGATGTAGCCTGAATCCCTGTTCGATGGGACCCTGATGCCCGTCCGTCGGTGAACTCTACTAGCCCATAAAGCATTCGTTCAATCTTTTCCAAATAGAAGAAATCCCTATAGATCTGGCTGTAATTGAAGCTCTGAAATTTTGAAACATATTCTTTAAAATTTGGAGGTACCCCCGGACCCCCGGACATTTTCAAAATTTTCTCAAAAATAACTCGATTTTTTCTTTTAATTTATTGAAAGAATAGAGTAAAAAACACTTATAATGCTAGCTAAAGTCCGATTTTCACGGTTAACTCGGAATTTTTGAAAATTGAAAAAGGTTAATTTTTCTTCGGTGTTTTCCCACAACTACAAAATTGAAGATAGAGATTTTTCGTTGAAATAAAATTTGTTACCCAAAAATATCTCTTTTATTAAGGTCATGTAATTTTTTTTGAAAATTTTAATACCTTTCGTGCAATAGTGCGTACAATATTTGCAATATTAAAAAATCACAAAAACAAGATTTTCTCAAAAATGGCTGTAAAATTTTTCTTCACATTTTTGGTAGGGATTAAGTCAAATGTACCCTATACGATGAGATTCTGTAGCACCATTAGTTTCTCTTATGGAAACTCTTGATAATGATTGTAACCCGTAACGTAAAAGTTACGTGTTACATTTAAACAAAAGTCTCACGTCTGCATAATGGCAATACATTGCCGTCAGCTGCTGTGGCGCGCTCTGCTGGTATAAATTCATGAAAGCTTAAATTTATATCGGAGATGCTTTAAATTGCAGTCTATGAATGGAACATTTGTGGTGATTTAAGGGTAATCGCACTTATTCTTGTTCTCCAACTTGGTTACATAATGTACGGTTGCTTCTTGTGTGAATAGGATAGTAGAGACAGAAGAAAAACATTCTATTAAAAAATAATGGTCCCTTATCCCTAGACAGAAAAATGTGAAAAATGGTCCATTTTGTAATCCTACGAATGTGTTTTTACCTCCGATACATATAAAAAATAAGGATTAATGAAGAATTTCGTCAAAGCCATGTCTCATACTCCTAGTTTTATGTACTAAAGTACAGAGGTTTCCTATAATTAGTGATGCAAAAATTAAAGAAGGAATATTTGTGAGTCAATAAATACGAGCATTAAAGCATTATAAAAGTGTGAGTAAAATATTGTATTCACTAGAAAAAGCCGCATTAACAAGCATTCAAAACTTTTACATACAGTTTTTGGGAAATCTGAAAATTTGGAGAAGGCTGAAAATTACCGAATTTTTATAATATTTATTCTTAAATTCTACTTACATAGATAACTTATGGTGTAGCTTAACACTAGACACTTACAAACTAATCTAAATCTACTTTGTCTTACATCCTAACTTAATCTAACACCGAACACTATTTACATTATTTACAGTTTATCTTAAGTATCTTACAAAAATTTGGGTGTAACTGTCCTTAAAAGTACAATTCTTCCACTCGCACCTAAATATCTTCTCCGAAAATCTTGACGCAGTTGGAATCTTGGGCACGGGGAATATTTGCATCAGATTGAGTTATGTAAAGAGTATCAAGGCAAATGGAATCCTACTATGTTGGCCGATTACAGTTGGACAACTAAGAGGGACGCTCCTCAGGCGAAATAAAGAAGAAATTCGTCATTTTTTACTTTCTTGGTGAATCACAATGTTTGAATATTGTGTAGTTAAGAATGCAAAAAGTATTAACATATTTGAAATTATAACTGTCTGTTTCTCGGAAAACTTGGAAAGCCGATATCGTTTTTGAATTTAGAGAAAAAATACTAACGAAATCCACATTTTTCTGAGAAGAAAGTTTATTTTTTGTTCTCTGGTGTGCTACATATTTGCACGAACTTTCTCGTACTGGTTAGTTTTCTAATCTCTTCCCTCTAGGCATGCTTTTCAGTGTGCCCCATCGTCTCTTACCAACGGCTACCTAAATATATGTTTGGACATTTTTCCTTATTCGGTCCCGTTTTGGTAGAAACGAAATACTATTTTTAGAATATTATAGAATAGCGAAGAATATGGTTGAATGAATAATACTCAACATATATTTGCACACTTAGTTCATCAAGGAACCCCTCCCATTTTAATACCTTTTATAGTATGTATTGAAACAATTAGAAATATTATTCGCCCATCAACCTTAACAGTGCGATTAGCCGCAAATATAATTGCAGGACATCTTCTATTAACATTATTAGGAAATACAGGACCTAATTATAATTAGCCATCTAATCAAATTCTTATTTTATCACAAATTCTACTATTAATCTTGAATACATTTCGTTATTCAATCTTGTTTTGCTGTTTTAACCACATTAATTAAAAACACATCCAAATCACCCATTCCATTTTGTAAATATTAGTCCATGACCCATTACAGGTGCTATTGAGCCATAACAATAGTACAGGCTTAATTAGAATATTCCATCAATATAAATTTATTATTATTTCAACAGGAGTTATAATCACTCTATTAACCATAATTCAATGATGACGTGATATTACCGAGAAGGAACTTATCAAGGAATACATACATCCGTTGTAAAGTTTGGATTACGATGAGGATAATCTTATTCATTGTATCAAAAGTATTTTTCTTTATTTCCTTTTTCTGAGCATTTTCCATAGACGATCACCCACTATTGAATTAGGTATAACATGACCACCAATAGGAATTAAACCATTTTTCCTATAAAATCCCTATTAAATACACTATTCTTCTTGCATCAGGAATTACAGTAACATGAGCTCATCATAGACTAATAGAAAATAATTATAGATAAAGTAATAACAATAAACAAGGCGAGATCTCGTCTTATATGCAAATTTTCATTGAATAAGCTGTTTTCGACAAAATGTCATTTAAGGTTTCTGAAAATGTGCAATTTTGAGCTCATTTTCATAGAAAACTTTTGAGTTTTCCGGAGTCTTCATGGAAATCATTTGAAGCAATTGCACTCGTAAACGCAGTAAAGTATAAAATACCTGTAAAGTTAATATTAACTACTTGAGAAATATTTCAAGAAAATTACACTGGTGTATTTTTTTTTAAATCAAGGAAGAACATCAAAATGACGTTTATATCGTGATAATCAGTGCGTTCATTATTATCAAATCATCACTATCACAAACAGTGACTGGCCTCCTATTTTTAGTGCGCACAATTTTATCAATATCCATTTAAAACTGTAGATATGATAAAAACAAACAAAAACATCGTACTTAATATCGTATATATTTAATAAATCGCCTCCTGTGAAAAAGAATAACATGTTTTATATTCTCGAAGGCTGTTCTGTGACCTCCACGCATACACATTTCAAGCAGGCCATCGTGAACTACAAAACTGAAGACGCGTTAAAATAAACAAGGCAGACGAATCTTCATTTTGGAACGAAAGGATAGTTACTCCCAAAGAACTTAATTTTTTCCGGTTCTTCTAGTTCCGGTTCTTCCTCGGCCTCCACCGGGCATTGCATCTCCGCGATGAACTGCTTGAGCAGGTGCAGCCTCTTGGCGAGCCTGTTCATCACGATGACCTGCCTGGCCGCTTGGATGAACCTGCACAGCGGGTGAAAGCGAGTGAACCACGAGTAGCAAGGCGGGCTCTTCTTGATCTTGCTCTCGGGGGCCTGCAACGACGAGGAGAGAGCATTACACTACGAATACAAATGGAACGTGTCGGGTGACCTGCAACAGTAAAAATACTGCTGAACAAAACCAAACATAATTCTTTTCCAAAAAGCACCACGCATAGAACAACTAATAACATAGTCTATTATAACCCTACAAAGAATTTAACCTTTTATCCCGTCAACGCGGAGTGCCAACCTCTGCACGCGGATGGTTTCCGTCTGGACGAGTGGCATGGCGCACGCTTGGCGAAAGCTCAAATTATGAAATATGTGAAATCTGCTTTCACAGACTTCTAGACAATGAAACACGGTTCACCTTCATATGCGCAAGAATTATGACGATCGATTTATAAGAAAGTCCTATCGATATACAAACCAAAAGATTCTACTCATCTTGAAAATGGCGACCTGTAACGAGGAGGATCGGGTTCTGAAGTTACACGCCTTTTGAATGAAAATTCGTCGGACAAGGAGGTGGTCGATTCAATCCTGAAATTTGTGATTGATTATCATGAGTAAGAGAGAGAATCCTGAGATTTGAGATTGATAATCAGAAATATAATAAATAATAAACTAGTGTACCTGTGCGAGAACTTTCGCATGTTATTTTTTCATTTCCATATTAAGCTTGTAATTTTTTGATCATGACCTTCTTATCGTCCGCCAGTTGTTCCGTAATTGTCTTCTTGTAATTAATAACAATAAAATTCACCCTTGTCAATACAAACTATTCTTATTTTACGTGATTATCTAGCAGCCCAATTAAAGAATAAAAGAAATTAGTTTAATTTCACATACAGTTGTAGATTCTACCAAGGGGAACGAAAGTGCCGAACAAGCAAAATTGTAATAAATTCAAGAAGATTTTTAGAAAGTCTCTCTAGGTCAAATTTAGTTTTTAAGGCTCTAAAACGGTTCGTTTAGGAGTTATTTATCGATATACATTTTTTTTAAAAAATGCAGACGAGTATTGAGGGTTGTATTTGTCATGAATATTTAAATGAGTCTTTTAATATCCTTCATATTTTCATAAAGTCAAAGTGCAATTCGTCACGTGTCCGTAAAATTCTCTCTCTTTTTTTTAAATTTGTTGCGTCTTTCCTAATGACGCAATTCGCCTCTTAACCCTTCTTGGGCGTTGACCGTTTAATGTGAAGTAATCCTCCATTACTTTATACACGTGTTTGGAGTAATCCTCAGTTACTTAGACATAGAGTCACAGTCCGTGCGTCGTTGTCAATAGGACCGCTAGCTAGCATCTCCGTGTACCACGCGCTCATACGTCACTATCCAGCGGCCGGAATTGGGAAGGAATATGGGCATGGGTAGGGTTTAGGACGCTTGCCAGGGGGTTGGACTCGCCCTTGTGAAGCAGCCAAACTCGCTTTTGTGGAACTAATTTCACATGGGGTTCGACGGGAATCGAACCCGGACGTCCTTGGTGGAAGGTGAGCGACTTCGCTCTGCGCCACGAGATGATTTTTCTCTCTTTATAAAGAGTGGTTGCATGTGAGAGACGCAAAAGGTATGTATACTACTGAAATTATGTAGGAGACGATATTACGATTCTTGAAGCTTTGCCGAAAATAATAAATGTTCCGAGAATTCACATAATGAGTCACGCATGGTAATCTACAATGTGCAAGAATACTGATAAAAAACACCATTTTTAATTAACGCATTGTGAAAAATACGTTACGCAATGCATTGGTAACCACGGATCTGTAACAATCTGTTAATTAAAAATTTCGCTTAGGCCTGCGAAAATCGTTCCGCATGAGCGAGCAGAGATGCTGCTGAGCGCTGAACCAAACACAGTGTAAAGGAACTCTGCATTAACAGAGAGTTTACACTGATACTCATCACAACCTTTCGTTCCGCACCAAGAATCTAAAAAAGTTGCAGTTCCTTCACGCAACACGTGAAAAGCACATATTTAATGGAAATGAGCCTCTTCCTTCGAACTTGTCGCGTGGCATCAGCTGTACCGTAAGAGGTCACTGAGTATGAAAATTCAGTCGCTGCGCACATAATGCGAACAGACGGAATAACGGAATTGAATATTTGCATTTCTCAGTCAAAACAGAAACATATGCAATATTTTGGGATTTTTCCCGTGTTCCTAGGTTTCCGAGTTTTTAACGACACCGAAGACATCTCTCGTGGCTAGAGGCTGCATTTTTTTTTTTTTTTTTCAATTTCTGAGTCCATTAGAAATTAAAAATATAAACTATTTTACCCAGAGAATAAAAAATGCTGTTGAACAAAACCACGCAAAATGGTTTTTCAAAAGTGACACGCTGACTACTCAAGAACAATAAATACAATAACCACTTGCTCTCTAATAATTCTATCTCCCTCTTCCCCGCCTGGGCGCCCCATCGGCTCAGGATATTGGCGAGCAATTCCGTCCTATACGCGTGCTGCGTGTTTGAATCGCTCGTACGGCATGGAACCGGCTCTCAGGGAATAGTGGTTATCTTGCCCAGCTACTGATCACGAGTTCTCAAGTTCAAACCCTCAAAGTCGGAGGATTTTTGAGGTGCCAAAAATCGTCGGCAAGTAGAAGAGATCCCTGTAAGGGCACTTGGCCGGTCCTGACAAAATTAAATCCTTTAGCAATTTGGCACTAATCAGAGTTTTGATTTGAATCTCCATTATTTTATCCTCAAAATATTGTGATGTACTTGTATACACCAGAAATTACTCATTCTAAATATAATGTAAAATATTTTACCTGTTCGGGGGTTTTAATGATCCTCTGTTTTATAGCCACTAGATTATCGCTTTTGAAGGCTGAGTCATCGCACGTTAACGTTCTCAGCTTCTGCAGGAGGAAGACATAGCACATTTTAATATCATCGAAAACACAGTTGAGCTAAAATGGTATAGGCAGATAGCGCCTAAATTCTAAAGCCTACAAATATTTAATTTCACTGATACCGCATAAAACATCAAATTGCCCTTTGTTTAACAGGTTTGTCGGTATAACGAGGCTAAATACGCCTGTAACAACAACTCTTCTGGTCGATGATCCCCAACTCAAACAGTTTTCGTCCAGTTTCTCTTGATCCATTGAGCCAATGCTGTAACGGGCCATTGTTTTGCTTCTGGACATAAATGAGTCGTTGAGAGCAAAAGTGATGTGAGTCAAAATTTGATAGATTTATTTTAGATGCATTGGAAGGTGAGTTTTTTACATTGTTCTATCACGGGCTAAACTGGCGTGAGCCAAACTTCAATATTCCTTCGCTAGAGGCCAGCACAACGCAGAAGTAGCCCACAAGTTACTCAATCTCCTTACTTAGCCCTATTGAGTGATTGGGAAGTGATAAGAAGACAAGTGGATCAGTGATCAATTTGCAATAAGTATATGGAGTAATGTTCGATCATTCTATCAACAGAAAACATATTTTAGGTTCAACACTAATCAAATAAATTGGAATAAATTTTCCGTGCTGTTGTAAATAAATAAAAAACAATTCAATAATCTAAAATTTAATAACCTTGATCGAATCAACAGATATTATTATTTTTTTAATTAAAATCTCTTCCGGGAAAAATAGGTGAAACTCTAGTACAAATAACAACAAACAATATAATAAATATGGTGTAAAAAAATTGCCGTAAATCTAAACCTTTATGGTGGAATGAGAAATGTGACAGGGCCGTACGATTGCGCAAAGCTGCCTTAAAATGTATCAGGTTTAGCTATTTGAACTTTTTGAAGTAAGGTGAACGGAGGCCTTAGTGATAAAAACTCTTAGGAAAAAATGGAATATTTTAAGGAAAAATGTCAAGCAAACACACCACAGACTACGATTTCAGACTTTTGTAATTAATTAAAAAACTCTCAGTTAGAGTTAACTAACCACGGTCAAGCGGTTTGAATATGTAATATGAAACAAGACAAAAGCATCAGGGATAGAATATTGAGTTTGTGTTTCCCCAAAATTGCGAAAGACTGACAACCTATTAGAAGTAGAAAATATACGAGTACATGGCTCTGAAAACGAGAATACGTTTTTGGAAGTCCTATTTGTGTACGATTGACTGGAATTCGCTATTGGTAACATTAAATTCGATTCTGCATTGGGACTGGATAAAATAAGTTACTTAATTATCTCCAAATTATCCCAATTTTATCGTATAGAGATTTATGCCGCAGACAAAGCCTGTTGTAAAAAATTAGCTCTTTAAAAAAGGTAATGTACAATTGTTTTAAGAAAAAACGAGTGGTTTTGTATAATTTTCGCTTGATATTTACGAATTTTTTTGTCAACAATGTTCTAAATTTTACATTGGACAAACTAAGAGAAAACTGAAAACACGTGTATCTGCGCATATGCGTAATATTTATGAAATATCGGACAGGCAAAATTTAATTACGACACACCATTTTCACACGATGTTCTTTGTTGTTAATTTAATACTTTACATTCGATAATAATTTTTACATACTACTAACATGCTGCTATCCAAAGAATAAAATATATGCCCTTTACGTACTTCATTAAAAATGGATAGGAAAATAAAACGTTTATTAAAACATCAAGGTTTCAACCATCCATGTTCTCTCGTTGATGTTTTCCTCGGCATCAAAATCCCTTTAGCGATGTATCGAAACATCGAGGTATCCATGTTTTGGTGAAAACTGCCATAACTAATCTATTAGGTGGGCATATAAATCCCCGGGGTGAGCACCTATGGCATTTCGCCTTTATCCGCACCTCCCGCCCACGCACATCTACGACGACGAGTTGGTATCCGGGTTCCCCCGGGACGCACTTTGCCCTCACGGCCATTCAATGCCTGGGTGGGGCCGCCCTGCCAGCTCAGGGTCCCAGCTATGCAGGCTAGTACAAACAATGCGCCACTCACGTGCGCCGGGACAAGTCCCTCCTCTTTGCCCCGAGTATCGAGCCACGACCGAGAGCTCAACAGGGGACGACCCCAACGAAGGCCCGGGCGGCTCGGGGCCCCCTTCCCGCTCTCAAGCTGCTATCCGGATCCCGCCGGAACGCACTTTGCCCTCACGGCCATTCAATGCCTGGGTGGGGCCGCCCTGCCAGCTCAGGGCTCCCAGCTATGCAGGCTAGTACAAACAATGCGCCACTCACGTGCGCCGGGACAAGTCCCTCCTCTTTGCCCCGAGTATCGAGCCAAACAAGTACCTGTGTTTGAGTGTAAGGGAAGACTGTACGGCGATGAAGGAGACAAGATGTACCGCTCCGGCGTTCACCTGGCATTGATTGGAGGTAGGCGGGAACCTATTAAACCAGTCGGTCGCAGAGCGTGGCTGAATTTAACTTAGCTATGGAATTAGTGTCAAGCTTAACCTCCAAAGCCGGGACTCTAACCCAAGGAATTCTCGGTTAATGACGCTACAGAAGCCACAGATTCGCTGCTACTGATCTACCTCAAATCGTAAGATAGTTATGAATTACCATGTACTCGATCCAGTCCTTCTCGTAGTTAAATGGGGACTCTTCATTGCCTGTCATGCCAAGATTTGTAAAGTCACTGCGAAGAAGAGTATTTTTAGCTCTGCTTTTAATTTCAGATACTTTTTTCTGAAATATTTCTTCGTTGATTTTTTTGTGCTCTGCATCTTCTTCGTCAGTTCTACCTAGAGGACCTGAAATACACATGGAAAAGCATGTTGAATACTTTCGTTTGGAGAATAACTTCAGATCAAGAAATATACTTTCGTCTTATAATAAATAAAATAAATATAGCATACTATTGCATAAAATCTACATTATATTTATCTATGAATCTCTCCTGATATCAAACAATTAAAACGTGTTTCCGTTCTAATAAATATAACATTTCAAAACGGGAGATAAGATACACATCTACCTCAAAATGGCGTTTTTTTGAGAAAAGTTGAAATTTTGTTTATCATTGTTTTTTTTGCGACGTGACGAATTGCATTTTAGCATGAAGAGTATGAAGGATTTGTTGAAAAAAAACATATAAATATTTGTGTCAAGTGTAACCCGCATCACACGGCCAGCATTATTGAAATGTATATAGTTAGAGGATAACTCCAAAACGCTTTAAAATTATAATTTAGAGTCGAAGGGCCATAAAGAAAAGTCCCTCACATTCTACTATACAGTATATCTTCTTGGACATTCAATTAAGTTTTTGCTTGATCGGCTCTTCTCGATTCTACCCCACCTGTTCAGAGATGTGCAACTACTACGTGAAATTACACTAATTACTTGCTTTTCTATGCGATTTAATTGCATGGCTATACCTCTCTGTTTGGTAATAAAAGTAAACGAGAATACCCGTAGTTTGCATTAACAAGGGTGCATTGTACTTTTATGTTAAAATATGTTTAGTAAGTGTAATTACAATTACACGAGACCGAACTAGTGACGAAGGATATCAGGGTATTGAAGAAAAAGATATATTATGGGATTAATATGGAAACGGAAGGATAGTGAAGAGGGTGAGGTTTAACGCGCGAGGGTAATCGCATGGGAACACTAGTAACTTTTCAATTAAATTTGAACGTGTTTTTAAAATTAAATGTGTTGAGTTGGTGCAAAGGTGTTATCCGGATCAGGCAGCCCCTCTCCCCATACCCACATACAAATATGCCACTGAAGCAACAGAATATTATAACGACACGATTCATAATTGATAAAAACTGAGTTTGGTTTTCTTGCGGCCGTGTGAGTAGGTGTGAACAATGGTCTACTAGCGGAACACGAGTGATTTACCAAACTTGGTTGAACTATACGAGTTTGTTGCTAATACTGTAACCAAAACACAGTCTACCATCACGTTAAATTTCACGTATAGCTGTAGATGCAGCTATACCTCCAAGAAAAATGGATTCTCCTGACTTCAAGAGAGACATAACCCCCAACAGTACGGATTCACAACAAAGTATGTCATTAAAGAAGCCTTATGCGGCTGCTACATCATCAGATTCCTTTCCATCTAAAGAACAAGCAATTGTAATCGAAGCTGAAGCAGGACTCTCAGTTAAAGATTATATTAGCAAAGTTGCCTCTATTGTTGACGCTAGGAATATTGGATTTGTTTCACGCATATCTAACAACCGAATTTGTATCTTTCTATCTAGTCAAGCCATTGCGGACAAATTCACTGATAAAAACAATACTATTGTTACAAAAAATCATGTACTCAGTGTTAGACCACTTATTAGCAAACTTAAAAGGGTAATTATATCCAATGTGTGCCCAAACATACCACATGTTATAATTGAAAAGGAACTCACTAAAAGAAAAATTACCACATCCTCCAAGATATCGTTCATAAAAGCAGAAATATCAGAACCAGGCTTCTCGCATATTATGAGATTCAGAAGACAAGTGTACATAGAACTTGAAGATGTAAACAAATTACCTGATTCAACTGTTGTTTATTTTGACAATACCTCATACCGTATATAATTTTTCTGCTGATATCATGACTTGTTTTATTTGCAATCAAGAAGGACATATAGCTCAGCTTGGTCCCAATAAACTCAATAAAAATGAAATGGAAACTTAAGTTATTCAACAACATAACCAAAGTCCCTCTTCTATATGAAAAACTCAACCTGCAAATTGCATCAATGAAAATGTAATACCTCCCTCTTCTGATGTGAATATCACCTCAAAAATACCTCCACCATCTGACTTATCCACCCAAATTGAAGAAACTATTGACACAAAAGTTAGTGAAGAAAACGCTCGGAAGAAGAAGCTTGAGGCCAATAATAATGTCCCTACGTTAACCCAACCTCAATCTGTTGACTTCCGAGTTCTTCAAACCCCACAATCAAAGAAACCCAACCCCACAAATAACTCGATTAAGAAACGACCTATATCCTCATCATCAACAACCTCAGATCCCCCTATTGAAGCCCCATCAGAGCCTGAAAATCATTTTCATAATGATTTCTCTGCAAAAGAAAAAGAGAAGAATTATAAAAAGTCACAACTAGAAAGTACTAATATGGAAGAATCTGAAAAACTGGATGCATAACTGGCCCGTCTGAAGGAAATAATATTGGATCCAAACAAGAAATATTCCTTAAATTTCATTCAAAGAGTTTTCTTGAAAAAACTAAACACAGTACTGAGGTAATTGAAATAGCTCTAGAATTTTCCCCTAATATACCTCAACTCATCCAAATGTGAGAAAGAACATATCAAAAATTAAGGATAAAAATATGGAGAGAAGATTTACAAATCTAAAAAAGAAATTACAAAAATACATTGAAATAATGAATCAGAGTACTTTAGAAATACAATTTAAAACAGCTTAGAATAACCCTTAAATTAAATATTAACTAACAAAGGTTTAAAGCATATTCCAATGTAATATCAATGGATTTAGACCTCAAAGAGAAAAAATTCTCATTAATAAATATAATCCCGATGTAATATGCTTACAGGAAACTAATAATTCAGAAAGTGTGATACCACAATTAAAAATTATTCTCTTTGCCAAAAAAAACCAAAACCTTAACCCCCTACTACCTTCCAGCCGGTGGCGATAAAGCGTGAAACAATGAATGCTCGTGAAGCAAGCTTTGAATTCTCAGGAAGCAGGACCTTTCAGGTATGAGAAAGGTCTGAACCCTTGACACAATGAATTAGGTAAAATTCTGGTAAAATGAGCATATATTCAGTAAAACAGAAATTACACAGTGGTACAGATATACAATAAAGTATGCACTTTGCGTAGATGGTCACTGCAAAGAAAACAGAAAACACAAAAAAAAGAACACTACCACGAAATGTATAGGCGTCACCTCGACTGCCTGAATGCTTCACTAGTTACTATTCACAATTCTTTTGCTTCTACCCTTTCTGAATTGTTTTCGTGTACCTTATTCACTCTTGCTATTCTTAAATGTTCTACGTGCACGGCCCTTTAAATGATTCTCTACAATTATTCTATCATAGACAGTTCACAGGTGTCAGCCTTAAGCTGCACATTTATTGCAATGCTGTGAACTCAAAAACAAGAACAAACGTGACACACACGTTACTTCAATTGGATCCTTTACAAATTATAGCAACTAATTACCCCTGACATAATACAATGAAAGTGTGACTTTCAAACAAGGTCACTTTTACACCTCATTATGTATCATAATTCTCTCTAGAAAAGTTGTACAAGGTATGGCATTCGAACGAATTTACTAGTGCGTACAGCGAATAAAATCTAAACTGCCGCTCATACGTTGGGAATATTTCTCCCAGTAATTATTTGGAACTTTCACCTATTTTAGGACGCTTCGCCTGGTATTTTATAGCTACGCGGTTTCCCAAAAGATTGCCGCATAGAAGTTGCCAGTTCTTTACCTCGACATCTCCTTCCCGCTCGCCACCAGTTAACCTTGGGGTTTTCGGTCACTCGCCGGCCTCGCCGCGTCACTTGACTGGTTCGATGTTCCCCGGTTATACCACTTCCTTCATTCGATATCAGGATTCCGCCACTCGTTCAAATTCCAGACCCTTCTCTCGGTCTCGGGCTCGTATCATCCACGTATTTGGTCCAAGTCCTTCTCGCCTACGCTTGGGTCTTCACTGGAGTCGTCCTTCTGCCGCCTGCCGCGTACCTGTTCTTCGCGCTTCCAGCTTTGAATAACTAACGTTATTGAATTGAATACGTCTAACACTCGGCCGACATACCACACTTTGAGCGTGCGTGGTCGTGGCGTACAAAATTAAATGCTGGATTTTGTTTAGGGTCCTTCTGCGCGAATTTATTGCAATTATGAAACTATTTCAGATTCAAGCAATCACATCGCTTCCTTTCTCGCGTAATGTTAGTTCTAACACTGTACATGCACTTCACTTCTGAATTCTATCACTTATTATCGCGTTTGTCAAATCAGTTTTAACTAACTAGTAAAAATATACTCCTGCACTAACCAGTGACTATCGCCGAAGAATTTGGTTGAGTCACCGTCGCTGTCGAAGTTGTAAGAGAGCTCTCCCGAAGCGCGTCGCGGTATTTATGTGACTCCGCCTGGGGAAATTTCTGGAGGGGTGAATTTTCTCCTCCTTCGCGCCCTCTCAAGAAAAATATTATCCCTAACTTCGGACATCGGAGTGCGAAAACCTGCAGGTAGATGTCGCTTTCTCGGACCACCGCTCCGCCGCGTACCCTATTTCTCTGTGTTCTGGGCTTTTCTCGTGGCTTATGGTGGCGTTACGGGTTTGTACAATCCCGTGACGACACACTTATATATATATATATATATATATATATATATATATTGTTATGAACCAAGCGAAACTTTTTAACTTATCTCGGTCGCCAGCTGTATTAAACAGCGAATCAATTTACAAAGGAGATTATGACCATGTGCGGTCCTGATGAAGGGGAGCGGAATTAACACAAAAAAATTCCTAGGAATCAAACATTCGTGAAGGTGCTATATTCTAGGGAAGAGAGACATGGTTCAGAAATATCCAAGTGAGTTTCAACTATAGGATCTAAGCTGTAGATATACAATCCAACTTCACTCGATAACAAACATTTATTACAATGATAATTAAAAAACCACAATTTTAACAATATTAAATTCCTCTTGCTGCATAAGTATAAGCTGAAAGAGGACAATACAGAATTACTAATAGTAAACAATCTTACCATAAATTTGGAAAAAATGAAAGGCCAACAATTGCCTTTAGAAACGTTTTGCTTACGCAGAATTACTACGTCACTTCCTGGATTTGCCAATTAATCCATTTTTGGATTGCGAACGGCTGACGTGAATTTACAACATGACAAAAGCCCCGGTTTCAGAAGCCTTTCTTTACAAAATAATGCACAAATGCGAATTGTAAGCTGCAATAGATTAGAATTGACCTGACTTACACATTGGACAAACTTAAACAAAGACTCCAACATTGCCACAAACTTTTAACGTAGATGATGGAATTGGATTGATTTCATAAAATACGCCTTTTACCATAGAAACCAGTCACAGTGTCACTTTTTGCCAAAGCCGTTTGAACACCTGCAGTGTCAACTGCGGCTTGATACCCGAGTGACCTTATTTCGCCGCTCACGGGGCCAAAATACGAAGTACTCAAATTAGACCACGGCTTGAACTGCCGTACGGGCCCTTCATTCGTCTGGTTGACGCTCCAGAGGTCCAATGCGAAATATCGTCTTACTCAAGGCATGGAGCCATTTACTGCAACATTCAATGAAACATACATTAGAATATGCAGAACCAATACATTAACATATGAGACTGCGCCGCCATTACGCCCTACGCAGCTCGATGTGGAAAACGCCGCTAGTTAGGCTCGACGCAAGTTCCTACACAATGTGCATTCGCACCATAAACATATCAAAAAAGCAGCACTGTAAAAGACGGCGCAATTATATCACAACAATTTAAACATTAAAACATTATACATAAATTAAACAATTCAATTCCATCACAATGTGGCATATTAAGCCACTTCTAAAAATTCAATCTTACAATGAAGCCTGTAAAAGAAACACAAAGAAAAACATATCGGCATAAGGTCGAGGCGCACCCGACGCAGGCGCCCTTTTATAGCTTCTACAGAGAGCTGGGGGCAACAGACGTCCCTGGGGCGTGACGCAGTACCAATCGATTGCAAAGGGTTTGTATGCTCATTTTCTTACAAAGAGTAACCTTTAGCACCATAACTAGGCAAAACGCCAAACATGTACAAGAATAAACTGAATAAAAACTACAAAGAGCATTTAAAAGCTACATAAACTTGGAGAACATTCCAAGTTCAGCTCTCGTACTGTGAGGTTGACAGTGTGGCGCTATTGCGTGTTTTTGTATCGCGAGTGAAGTTTTGTGATCTGAGTATTTATTACGAGGAACTCCAACATATACGTAAGTACAATTACAAACTGTATTAACTGACAACCAGCCGCATTGCGGCTGACCTGCAACCACTATGAATCCTACCGATGTCAACACAAGCGTAACCCAACTTACATAGCGATCTACAGCACCACAAGAAAAGAAGTCTTACGCAAATGCAACTGTTAGCTATGTATTCCCATAAAGATAACAAGCAGTGATCATTGAATCCTACGAGGTATTACCATTAGAGACTACGTTAATAAACTAGCCACGTTAGTGAATTCTAACGACATTAGATTCATGTCACGTATCTCAAACAATAGAATATCTGTTTTCCTCAGTAGCAAAATAATAGCAGAAAATCTTACAAAGAAATACCAAAAGTTAAGTATCAACAATCACGAACTGAATATCAGACCATTAGTTAACAAATTGAAGAGAGTGATCATATCTAATGTATGCCCTCATGATGTAATCTAAAAAGAATTCTCAAACAGAAATATTCAAGTCACTTCAAACATATTCATTCGGGTAGGAATCTCTGGACCTGGTTTTGCACACATAATGAGTTTTAATAATTAAATTCGTTCAAAGAATTGGTGGCCCTGACCGGGAACGGTTTTCACGAGCGCGATTGTCGCTCCTTATATGTATATAATTGTCACCAGACCTGTCACCTTGTTGGATCGCGGTCATGGAAAAATAATTGGTTGTCTCGGTAGTTTAGTGGTTACAGCAACTGGGCGTAAACCAGAAGGTCTGAGTTCGAATCCACGTCGGGGCGACCAATTCTTTGAACTAATTTAATTATTAAAATACATTGTTATTCAGTAATATGGTCACAACTTGGATAGCTGTACCACTGCGGAACATATTCTCCGATCGTACGTGCGTAATGCAGTCTATAACAAGTTTTAGAATTCAAACATTTATTGCACCTGAAGATATAAAAACAAACTTCCTGAATCCAAGTATTTGTATACCGAGCCACAAGCATCCCATCCACCCTGGCAGAACTTTAATATCACAACTAACACATACCAAAAATCACTGAACCTATTGGTAGGCTACAAGAAATAATATCTACACAACTCCAAGAATACAACTACTATCAAGTCTACACCGCCGGGTCTAAAAGTGACGGAATTGCAGGCTGTGCTATATATAAGTCATCAATAAATAAACTCGATTCTCACCGCCTCCCGAATTACTTTTCCATAGCTACCTGTAAGGCATGAGCAGTCCTTGAAGCCATTGTACTTAGTGTTAAGACTCCAAGTCCCATTGCAATTTCTTCAGACTCGCTATCAACTCTGAGAGCCAATGAGATCAGATTCACCTCCAACACAATTATCCAAATAATTCAGGAGATCCTAGAAAATCAAGCTGTAAGTGGGACCCATATAGAAATAATATGGATTCCCTCGCATACAAAATGGTAATAAGAAAGCTGATGCAACCGCTAAACTAGCCACATCATTTACATCCGACGACAACCAAATTCAGGGCACTTTCCAAGACTTCAACAAATTTGTAAAATACTCCTGCCTCAGTTATTGGGACTCTAACTGGAAGTTGAATCTTTCCAAACTCCATTTAGTCATCCTTGACACAGTTTTTCCCGAAAAAAAAAACTTATGAGAACAGAACAGGTTATAATCACAAGGCTGCACCTCTGAACGGGAGGTCATAGCTTCGAGTCACGACGGCGCACCGCGGTGCGGCGGCAGGATTTTCGCCACTAGCTTTTCAGTTAGGTCAAATTCAGTCGCTGTCTGGAGGAGAATTCCAGCGGCTGGCTGCTCTGATCGGTAGTGTTCCGTGGTTTCTTCGATCAACACCAGGCGAATGCCGGAGCAGTACCTTAACAAACGGGACACGGACGTCGCGCGATCTTTTCATCCTCTTCCATGTCTTATCTTCACCCCTTACACACACACACACACTTACACTAAAATACACTACACTACCATACATGCCGGGAGACCGGTCGGGGACTTAGAAATTGTCCCGGCTGGGGCGGTGCCCCGCTAGTGGGAGATACCTGGTTATGAAAAACCCCGGTAGGTCGACGCCGGATTTGGCCACGCACTACACTTATGGGACTAATTGCCATAGTAGTTGACGGGCCCGGAATCACTAACAATCAATCAATCGTATAGTCACAAGACTGAGGATAGATAATTTCAATCTCAATTTTTGTCAACAGTTGCCACCTCCCCCCTCATTCTTGAATGCTCTGCTACAAAGAATATTAGACAATTTCTGAAAATGAATGGAACCCTCAAATCAATACTCAGTTCCACAGACGGATGTACCAAAGTACTAAAACTTTTGGAAACAAGAAAACTGAAGAAAACATGCATAATTAAGAATATTGTAATACTATAAAAGATTGGATGTTGTTGTCAAAATGTAACTGATATGTTTTTCCTTAAAATTGTTTAATGATACTGGTCGCTGATGACCTCAATGTTATAAAGCGACCTTAAATAAATAAATTAAAAAAAACTAGAATAACAAGAATATAATCTTAGAATCACAAAAGGGAAAACTCAAGTCATGGCCCATTAGAGAAACCACTCCATCCGCCCGAAAATAGTTATCGATGATACTCCCGTAACATAAGTCGCCGATAGGGACATTGAAAATATAATCAATAGATTTCAATCAGTATGCGAGATAATAAATTGATCCCTCCATAATAAAACACGAGAAGATGCAAAAATGAACAAAATAAAGACTGTAACCAATACAAAAAGATGAAAGCTGTGACAAGAAGAACCATAAAAGAATGTAAACCAAACTCCTGGTAAAATTATGTCTCGAGTTTATCAATACATAATAATATTAGTGAGTCATGGGCAAAAATAAAAGCTATCGAAGGAACAAAAATAGGTAAACAAATATATTTTTTACTGTCAAATAACCAAATCATTACAGACCCTAACGAAATAGCAAATTCAATTGCATGCAGCTTTCCAATTCAAAAAACTATACAGAAGCCTTCTTACAACACAAAATAATCAGGAACCTTAAAGACTTGCAAATAATGATACTTGGCTACTTATCACCATCTTAATGATCCGATTGGAATTAAAGAACTGAATTCTGCTATCAACAGGACTAGGAACTCCTAACTTGGACCAGACAACATTCCATACATTCTTTTAAAGAATCTACCCCTAGAATGAAAAGAAACACTACTAAAAATAAGTGACATTATATGGGATAAGACTGAGATGGTTTCTAGACTTTAAAGACATCATATCCAACAATCAATTTGGTTTCAGAGCAGAACACTCAATTACTTCTCACCTAGTAAGTAATGATACTTACATCCAAGAAGCCCTTTCTAACAAATAGTATGTTTTAGCAGTGAGGCTAGATATTGAAAAAGCTTGCGACATGGTGTGTACCCATAGAATCCTGACAAAATTACAAGAATATGGACTTAAAGGCAACATTTCAATTTATCAAGAATTTCACCAAAGAAAGAACTTTTAATGTGAGAGTTAATGGTAGCTTATCATCAGTACATCTCTATTCCTGTTGGCCATTAATGATGCGGGCTTCGAAATCAATTATCAGGTAATCATAAGGAAGTATTCTGATGACATTACCATTCTTTGCAGAGGAACATCTATTACAAGCAGTTAAGAGATTATAAATTTGCCCTAAACAATCTACATGAATGGTCTCTCAAATCAGGTTTTAAATTTTCAGCTTCCAAAACTCAATGTTAGTATTCTCAGACAAAATTTGTGAATCAGCCCCATTAAAAATGGAAGCACATAAAATAAAATTTGATCAAAACATTAAATTTTAGCATGCATTTTACTAAAAATGGCTGAAAAGACATATACAAATTTTATTTGAGGAATGTAAGAAAAGGCTCAACATACTCAAGTGCATTTCCCATAATAACTGGGGAGAGATAAACATCTCCAGCTGATGACTTACAAAGCAATAGTACGATCCAAGATCGACTATGGATCCATATTATATAATTCAGCTAGTAAAAAAGACCTAAAATACTTGATATTATACATAATAAAGCTCTACAAATAAGCACTTGCTACTTTCATACTAACCCCTTTGGTAGCATTCTAATAGAAGCCAAAGACCTAACTCTAGCTCATCGTAGACAAATGCTAACTCTCAAATATGTCATCAAAACAGCAGAGTCAAATAATCCTATAACTACCAGAATATACCCAAACTTCAAAATTACTACAAAGAACAAAATCTTTACACCAGTATATACCAAAGTCAAAAACTTTCAGGAACAGATATTAATAGAAAAAGAAATAAAAAATAAATACAAAGATTCCTTTAAAATCTATACTAAACCTATCAATAATAGTTGTGGAAAATATGCAACTACAATAACCAAAGATGTTAAAACTATAAACAGACTGCATTCCTCCGCTATTACTACTACAGCTGATATATGCTCTGTAATAACAGCCTTCAAAATGTCACAAAAACTCAGAAATAACAGTTTGTCATATTCTCTACCTTCTTGAAGCAATAAACAATATTCCCAATAACTACTCAGGTATAGAGAACTCACTCAGGTATAGAACTAACTCAGGTATAGAGAGTATTCATGAAACAGTATTCATGAAATATATCAAGACATTATACAATCTATAAAGACTCTGATAATTGCCTGGATACCAGATTACAAACCAATGCCTGAACACAACACAATGAGCCTTAAAAAGGAAAATGGAAGCTCTGAGATTGAAAATATTTGAACAATATCACACACATGCAAGGATTTATGGACACACATCAAGAAAGTAATGAGTGAAAAGTGGAGCAACCTTTAGAATTCAGCCCTCTACACTAATAAGTTAAACATTTTCACTCCCTGAAAACTTCCAAAAAATTCTCAAGAAAAGAGCAAGTAACAATAACAAGGATAAGAACTGGTCATTGCAAGTTCAGTCATCAACACTTGCTAACTGGAAACCCCCCACCCACCTGCCAGCACTGTGATACCCTTCTCAACTTTCAACATGTCTTAACTCAATGCCCTATGCTTCAGCACAGCAGACACAGATACCTAGAAGATGAGCATAACTCGGAATTGATGCAACGAATTCCAAAAAAAAATTAAAATTCTGTAAAGACAGCAATTTTCTTAAAGAAATCTAATTGTAATAAATACATTAGCATAGATACTGGAAACTAATATTGTAACATTAAAAATACATATAATGTCTGTCTCCACATATTTGTATATATTTAGTGTAATATACTGTTAAGTCGCCGCATTAATATAGTAAAGTTGTATTTAAAGTAGTCGCTAATGACCTCAGTTGTTGATGCGACGTTAATCAAGAAAAAAATACTGTGTCACAATATAAGAAGCTAAAAACATTACAACCAAAATATGCAGAATATATAGCAATTATCAAAGAAATGAAGCACAAGAAGAAAGCAGGCTAAATATCCAAAATAAGATTCACTGTTTAAACAATTGTAAATTGTGTACTTCATGCGAATACAAATGAAAATACTTTGTCTACAGAGAGAAACTGTGAATTTCCTTGGAAATCCGGACTCTAGTTACAGTAGAGTGTCCGGGACTAGTTGTGACAGTTTTCATTTATTTAATTTTTGAAGATGACATCTGTCTGACTGTCCGTTTGTCCGTCTGTCCGTCCGTCTGACTCTTTGTCTGTGTGTCTGTCTGTGTTGACTACCTCATCTTCGAAACTCTCAGATATGTGTTTTGTTTGTTTGTTTTTCAACATATTAGATGTAGATCATTCTTTAGAAACATAGCTTTTGATAGCAAGATTATTTTTACTTTCTCGTATACAGATGTATATTCATACGTAATATAGAGAAAGTTATGTACTGCCGCGGAAAATCGACTTCGAGATTTCAACGGAAATACACATTTTGGAGTCCCCTAATACCGAAAAAGTGTTTGTTTTTTTAACGTCCGTCCATCTGTCTGACTGTCCGTGTGTCCGTCCGTCTGTCTCTGTCTGTGCGTCCGTCCGTCTCTGAACACTACTAGCGCCTAAACCACACGTACAATTATTTCCAAATTGAAGAAACTACAAAATTGGGCACAGATTTTTCCTTCAAATGAAATTTGTTGTTCGTAATTAGTTCTTTCATAACGGCCATGCCAATTTTTTAAAACTTTTAGTAGTTTTCGTGCAAGAGTGCGCGCAATATTTGCAATTTTTTAAAATTAGAAAAACAAGATTTTCTCAAAAAGGCTCCAAATTTTTTCTTTAAATTTTTGGTAGTTTAGTGCCAAACGAACCCTATACCATTACATAAACACCATATTTACTTATTCTTTTCTTTTCCAAAAATTTCAAAAATGACATTTTTTGAGTTGTCTCTCACGTCGGTAATATTTACACTAATGACGATTTCTTCAAACTTTTTTATTTATGAGTACATGTGCTTTAAATAAGGTGAAATAAAATCTCTCGAAAACTCAACAGTTTTCTGTAAAAATGATCTCCAAATTCCGCATTTTCAGGAACGCTCAAACATTTTCTCAAAAATGGTTTCAAATTTTTTCTTCAAATTTTCCCATAGATAGTGTTAATTGCACTGTTTAATATGACGTAAAGTTCATTTTGGTATATTCATTTGTTCAAAAATTCTCAAATGTAATTTTGTTTTGAAATACCTCTCACGCCGTTAATATGGACATTCCATCATTTGTATGCATTATTTTTTGGAAGTGCTTTAAGTGACTTCAAATGAAGGTTTTCGAAAACTCAATAGAATCCTGTGAAAATGTCCATTAAATTTCGCATTTTAAATAATGCTTAATCGTCATTTTC
The DNA here is from genome assembly GCA_964035755.1 of Teleogryllus oceanicus. NCBI lineage: Eukaryota > Metazoa > Arthropoda > Insecta > Orthoptera > Gryllidae > Teleogryllus > Teleogryllus oceanicus. The sequence continues at coordinate 67,062,162 of CAXIVR010000013.1, forward strand.
TTAAAAACGGTTCACATTTTTCGATGAAAATTTATATTCAGAGCAAGTTTGTACTCTTATTTAATATTCATGAAATAATAATTCGATTGTACTACTAGGAGAGCAAACATTTGAGAAAATGTCAAACAAATGTAGGGCGAAGGGCGAAGACAGATGACAGAGCCAAGGAAATTAGAAAAGTTTGGTACGAGTAAGTCTGTGCCATTGTGTAACACCTCTAGTTTTGTTTTCCTTTCTTTTCTATAACCTTTCTTGTTGCTGTACTTGAATTCCTTCTTTACAAGAAGTGCAAGTTAACATAAAAATGTCGAAGTCTGTTCTCCTACGTCTGTCACGGATTTGTATTCCTCGAGGTCCTGCTTTACAAAGAGGTCTGATTTTTAGAGGACTAAACGCTGATGAAGAGAAAATTTCAATTCATTTATTAAAATGAATTGTCAGAATTGTTCTCGTCTCTTCCAAATTCAAGACTTAAAGGTAAAATTATGAGTGAACACATTCCTGAGGAACAAAACAAGCTCCAGATGTCTTAGAAAGATATTTTCATCTTCTGGTGTAAAGAAATCGAACTGAGGATTTTAAATGTTGAAGTTCTCTCCGTCACGTTTTATTGTTGTACATGACATATCCATTTATCATAATTATTTGTTTCAATTACAGCTCAATAGCATAAAATTGAAGTACATATACCTACTTTTTGTGAGAAAAGGGAAATATTGGAAGAAAGAAAGACATTGAGAAAGAGCAAACTCAATATTTCGCCACTTACATTTGTTCAAAATAACAACTTTACCCATCCTAATTCACCATCAGCAAAAAACATGAGCAAATTCATGGAAACGCAACTCATTATCAAAATTCTTAATCGGCATGGAATACAAGAAACTATGACACTACAAACGACCAAGAAGACTTTAGTCAAGTGATTGATAAAGCCTTTCAACGCTTCGAAAATATTTTGAAACAGCAATCCGAGCAAACAAAAACTCTCCTGAATTTAATTACTAAATTAATATCCAAAATTCATTAAAATGGCATGGAAAATAAAAATGATGCTTTGGAACGCTAATGGCAAAGCAAAGAGGTGATTGCAATTCTCAACGAACAAGATAGATATCATGCTTATATTGAACCCACTTCACAGAAAAGAGCTATCTTCAAATTCCGGGATACGTAACTATTCTACCGAACATCCGGACGGAACAGCGCACGGAGGAACGGCGTTATATTGCCACCGATAAAACATCATGAGCTTACTGAATACAAAACAGAAGAAATTGAAGCTACTTCCGTAATAATTATAGAAAACGGCATACCACTAACTCTAACAGCTGTTTATTGACCACCAAAACATAAAATCACTGTATCCCAAAGAAATTACCGTATCCCAAACTCCAATATGGGAACTCGCCGTATCCCAAAGAAATTAACAAAAAATAGCAGAAAAACGTGTCTCCGTAGAATCTATAGTAATCCGACCACCGAAAACAAAAAGAAACTTAACGCATCAGCTCAACGCCTGAAAAGGGAACCAAAAGAGTACCAAAAATATCATCAAAAAAATGAATCAGCCACAACACATCTCACCGATTAGAAAAGACGACAGCAAATGGGCACGAAGTCCTGAAGAAAAGGAAGAATGCCTTGCTAAACACTTTTCTACAATATTCAAACTAATAGATAAACGAAGTACTTCGGAAAATGAAGAATAGAATTTTTACAGGCTCCACTCCAACAGTCGGCATCTATAAAAACGTTCAATTTAAATGAAATAGAAGAAGCCATTAAAAGCACACAAACCCTCCTAAAAGCCCAGGACACTATCTTGTAACTGGTAAAATATTACAAGAATAACCCAAGGAAGCATTATCATTCATAACAAACATCTTTAATGCTATAATAAGTGAGAGTCACTATCGGAATCCATGGAAGCATGCACAAGTGATAGCCATACCAAAACCTGGAAAACCGATTACAGAAGCTCTATCATACAGACCAATACGTCTTCTACCGGTTGTACCAAAGGTCTTTGAAAACCTACTTCTCCAACCGCTTAAACCGATAATAAATAATATAATCCCAGAGTTTCAATATGGATTTAGAGAAGGTCATTCAACGATACATCAGACACACCGAATTGTGAACAAAATATCTCAAAGCCATGAAGAAAAATATTGTTCTGCCGCTTTCTTGGACATAAAGCATTCGACAGGGTCTGGCACGAAGGTCTGTTATTCAAAATTAAACAATTACTACCACACTCATTCTATCCCTTTTTTAAATCCTACCTATCCAGTCTTTCCAAATTAAATACCAAGATGTTTTCTCTGAATTTAAATCAATGAGTGCAGGTGCCCTTCAAGGAAGTGTCCTTGGACCAATACTGTATGTAATGTATACTTCTGACCTACCAACAACAGAATGCACTATGATAGCCACATTCGCTGACGACACAGCTATCATAGCTGCCAACGAGGACTCAACCCGAGCTTCACAACACCTGCATGCGCATCTGGATAAGGTAGAAGAGTGGACAAATCAATGGAGAGTAACTATAAATACAGCAAAATCACAACATATTACCTTTTTACTTCAAAAGGAACAGTGTCAAAAAGTGAAACTAAACTCGTCAGAACTCTCAGTAACAACTGTTGTGACGTGTCTCGATTTACATTTAGATAGCCACTTAACCTGGAAATCCCATGTCATAAAAAAGAGAAAAGAATCACAAATGTAAGTAAACAAATTATCATGACTACTAATCGAAGATCTAGGCTCTCCTTATACAACAAAACATTACTGTTCAAAGCAATAATCAAGCCATCATGAACCTACGGTAACTGTGGGGTACAGCCGGCAAGTCAAATTTGGAGATCCTGAGAAGATTTGAAAAAACCCTTGAGATATTTATGCAACGCGTCTTGGTTCGTAACCAACAATACTTTGTATAAAGACTTGAACATCTCAACTATGGCTGTGAGTATCACCGAGCGAAGTAAGAGGCATCAGACGAGACTGAGCTAACACCCAAACCAACAATCAGTGAACATGTGTATAGACGTGAACATATTCTAGATTTACCCTTTAGATTCACTTAATAGTTACTTCTGACTTGTATACCATTTACTAATTATTCCAAGTGAACAGATTGTAAATTAGCAGCATTGAAAATAAAAAAAAACACCTTCATTTGTATTTGCTGAATTATTATCGTTTTGATTTTAAATAAAGTAATTAAACATTCATATCTTTTCGTATGCTAAAACATCACGCCGTATCACTTTGAGGTCTTGAAGATTCGCTATAATGTACTACATTGCTATTGTTTTACAAAACCATACGTTGTTTGTAAGAAAAGCAAAAGTGCTGTATATTGTCCTGATTTATAGCGGATTTGTGATGCGGGAAGAGGGTATGATCAGAAGTGTGTTTAGAAAGAACCAGGTTTTTATATTCTTATTGTATATTCTTTATTCATTCCTTATCATAATATTTTCTTTGCTTAATCTGTGTGTTTTGTTTGTTGTTAATTAAAGTGGGAATTAATAAACAGTAAGAATGGAAGAAAACAAATACAGCGCATGTAAAACATAGAAATTGGGTGTCATTGGCACCAAAAAAGTTTTAAATTGACTCTTGTAAAGAAGGAGAAAAAAGATTATGAAAATAAAGTTCATAGAGGCACTTTGCAGATAAAAGATAGTTTATGAGAGCAAGTATAATCGTCTAATACTTGATAGGTGCGAATCACGAGGCAATTGTATGATCTAGAACTTATAGGGCTTCCGGGTGCGAAGGCTGCAAATCCTGTGTCCTCCAAGGGCACTCCGTCCGCGGTGACGAACTTGCCCTCCTGCTCGATGTCGTTGGCGCTGTGCCAAAAACCATCTCTCCGTTCGTCGCCGGTGGCGTTTAGTGCGAAGTGCTGAAAGCAGCTCCACCTCGCGGTGACGTCGGCGCCACCAGTCCCCCGCCCCCTCCGGCTGCGCTCCCGGCCGTGGGTCAGGCCGGGGGCGGTGGCAGTGGAGCGGGGGGCGCGGGCGAGGGGGCCGGAAGACCCTCCTCCGGGGGCCCGTTGAGCGTGATGGTTAGCGACCGCCGTGGGACGTCGCCGGGCCCGCACCCTGATGTCCTCACTTCCACATCCAGCAGCCACCCGGGACTCCCCAGCGGCTGCTCAATGTTGGCGCTGACGGCGCGGTGCCCTGTGGCGTTCGTAGAGTAGGACATTGAGACGGAGAGCTCCTTCCCAGACGAGCATTTTGGCTGTGGAGCCAGAGGCGTCGTCAGGGACGCCGCCAGCTGCAGCGTCACAAGCAACGGACACACCCACTGCCCAGTCATACTGTGCGTAGTGTGTGGAGGCCCGCAGCTGAGTTATATAGCGAGGAAACTGCCTCTCCACAACAGCATTATCGTTACAAAAAAAAAGCCCTCTCCATTGCATTGCGCCTGAAACGATTATCTCTGGGTTTAAGAGGGTCACGAAGCGTTCATGACCAGTGCGACTGATCATGTTGTTATTGCGAGCTGACTGAAATTGCGTCTGAAAATAACAGATATTACGTCGAAAATGTTTAACTGTTGCAACGCAAGGACAGTGGATTCTCTAATCGAAATCTTTCTATTTATACAGACTTGCACGATAAGCACTACTAAGCGAACTTTCCCTAACTCAAGTGTGTGCTAGTAAGTCAGAACACACTCGAGTTAGTAAGATAGAAAGAAGAGATCTTCAACTAGGGTGAGTAAAATATTCGAATGAATATATTCGCATGTACGCAATATGAAAGGACTAGCCAAAAGTGTGTAATATTTAACTGCGTATCTACAAATTTGTTTAAAATAGTATTACTATTTCATCGATTATTATATTATACATTCATTTACTATATCATATTGTTATAACGTTTTCAAAAACAAACTAAGAAATTGGAACAGTTTTTCTAGGCAACATCATGAAACATTTCAGCGGGTATCTACTGCGACCATGACTTCGTTTGACCTGACCTCATTTCACTAACAGGCAACACAATGGTTTCAAAATTCTTCGAAATCATCCCATTATTGTCGGTAATGATATAGATTAATATTCTTCTGAAAGAAAATAAATTGAAGGAAGGTACTATATTTAACTTAGAAGTAACACTTATTAACTGTAAGAAGTTTTGATCTTTGTTTGTGGTATTCAAATATTGAATGCTCACTTTAATACAATCAAAGCAGGCTTGGGTGAAATTATTATTGCTTTTCTGTATTACGTGCCGCAAAAGCAGCAACAGTAGTGGCGTAGCTTTAATTGGTGTCGCCCGAGGCAAAATCAATGGTATTACCCCCTCATAATTTAGCGGCGGTGATGGAGTAACGGTTAGCGTATCGGGGGTGTTATACCCAAGTTTGCGTGTTCAAATCCGAGCGAAGCCGTGGATTTTTAAGGGCGAAAAAAATCCTTCGTAGGCCTTCCTTCGGAGAGGAAGTAAAGCTGGCTGTCCCATGTTAGTAGATTTACTGCATGTAAAAGATCCTCAAGCCTAAAGTGTCTCCTCTGCCCGTGAAGCCTCTGAGCTAAATTCAAATTACCTGTTTCGTCGCCCAAGTAATACCTTCTTTCTGCCCTTGTAGGTGAAAGGAGCGTAACGAAATTTGCGTGGTCAGACGGAAGAGCAAGCCTCATGGCCAGTCTCAATTACTGAATAGCTTATGCATTATTTAATAAAAATTCAAGTATAGTTCCCATGGCATTGATTTAGGATATATTAAACACTAAATAATCCAGAATAATTTAAATATAATTTTTAAATAAATCATTAAATTTATATAATTCTAACTATAATTTTTTAAATGGTGTCTCTCCTAAAATGGTGTCATCCGGACCGGACCGCCCCTCTCCTGCCCCGTCTAACTGTGTAACAGTTAAATATATTTGTTTGTTTTATTGGTAAACCTAATAAATGATTGTTCCTGAGTATAGACATGAATACATCACAGACGCATTGTTTGAATTGATCAAGTAATAGCTGAGATGATAGTAGCGCAGAAATTGCAATATTTTAATTTCATGTAACTCTTTCCAATATTACGAGAAAGTATGTACTGTTATAGTACCACTAGTTTATCCTTTTCTGCTATACTTTTTCTGGGCTTTTGTACTGTTCCTACCCCAGTTTCATATATGTTCTAAACGCCATTTGCATTGATGCCGTATTTTCCGAAAACGATGGCTAAATTGTACACACACACACACACACACACACACACACACACACAATATATATATATATATATATATATATATATATATATATATATATATATATATATATATGTACAGAGACATTCGATTCACACTAAATATTTCAAATTATATCTTCCATTTTCGTCTTCCAAGGCGGCTCTTTTCTATTCTAACGAAGCTTCTGTTCTTTCATCAGTTCGCCTCTTGTATTCCTCGCTATATTTTCTGAAATTAAAATTATTACTCTCAAACAGTGTCGGGGCAAGTAGTGACCCTGTCCTAACGTGCCCCTTATAACCTGTCACAACAAGTACCCAAAGACACTTACTGAATACTTGAGCATACCTCAATTTATTGTTGCTAAGGTTGACTGCAACAATCCCATAGATGTTTACTTCAATACGCCAAAACACAAAATTTGGAACTCGTAAATAAGCGAATCAAGCAGCGCTTCCTACAGTAGTAATGCCAGATGGAAACACCCGTTAACTCACATGTTTAATGCATTCTTATGCACAAAAACGTTTCTAGATATTTTTAAAACAGCTAAGATAATGCCGCTTTTTAAAAAAGGCAAAAGCTATGAAATTCAAAATTATCGGCCTATTTCTCTTCTGTCATTTTTTGAAAAATTATAACAAGACATTTTTACGTATGAATGGAAACCTTTCTCAGTAAACACGACGTTCTTTCGGAATACTAATATGGATTTCAAAACCAAATCTACGGAAAAGACATATTTTCTTTTCTAAAGATGTCGCCTCATCATTGGTTCAAAACGAAGCACCTGTTGGATTATTTTACATCTTTCAAAAGCTTTGTACGTCATTGATCCTAACATTTTACTTTCAAAATTACCTTCATATGGAATCTATGGTATTGCTCTTGATTGATTATGTTTGTACCCTTTCCCTCACAAAAATTGTCCGGCTAAATTCTATTTTCCCAACTGCGCCGACAAACTTGGACACCCCACGGCCATGGACTGACGCATTGTCCAATCCCTTCCCGGCCGTTCTAACGCATATTTCGAATTTTTTATAAAATTATAAATTGTTGCAAAATTTTTAATTCGCGATTTTCGGTTCTGAGACATCGGCAGGAAAATCTCTCCTTCGGCAGGGAAATATGACGATATTTCCGTCTCGTACGTAAGGAACTAGCCCCCTCCCCCAGAGACAGCGTCCTTTCTGCGCCTTGGGATGTTGCACCAATCGCAGACAACTATGATTCTACCTTCTAGCGATTGGTCAACTCGTCCCTCCCTCTGGCCGCAAGGTGTCCACGTTTGTCGGCGCGGTTGAGAAGAGAGAATTTTGTGAGGGAAAGGGTACATTTTCTTGACACTTTTTTAAAATTTTTGGTTTCTAAATAGTAGAACCAAAATATATTTTGAAGAATATCAAAGAAGAATAAAATCTTCTCCTTCCCTTACCAATTTTCTTTGAAAACTTTGGAACGGTTTTTAAGAAAGTGTCGTTAAACGTTACTGGAAATGCGAAATTTGAAGTTATTTTTTCTTTTTTCCATTAAGTTGTCGAGTAACTTCATTTAAAGGCATTTGAAGCCCTTCCACTCACAAATTTAATAATGTATACAAAACCGTTGAAATGTGCATATTAGCGACATGAGAGACATTTGTCACAAATTATATTTGTGTAATTTTAAAAAAAAGAATACATCACAATGAACTTTATATTAAACAGTTCCATTACCACTATTCGTTGAAAAAGTTTGAAGAAAACCTTTGGATCAATTTTTGAGAAAATTGCGTTTGAGCTTCTCTGAAAATGCGAAATTTTAATTCAAAACCGTTGAGCTTTCGCGAAACTTATTTCACATTATTTCAAGCAATTCTTTCAAAAATACAATTATATTAAGAAATCGTCCCTGACGTGAAAATCATGTAAAAAATTCATTTTTGTAATTTTTGAAAAAACAAAAGAATATAGCAATATGGCGTTTATGTCATCGTGGTACATTTGGCATTACCCCTACCAAAAATATAAAGAAAAAATTTGGAGCAATTTTTAGAAAATCTTGTTTTGTAATTTTTTAAAATTGCATTAAAGAAAAAACTATTATGCAAACAAATTTCTTTGAAGGAAAAACCTGTGTTTTCAATTTTGTAGTTCTAGGAAGACGCCAAAAAATTCAAACTTTTGCAGTTTTTGAAAGTTCAGAATTAACTGTGAATATCGGACCTATGGCACCTTTTTTGTTAATTTATTTATTTATTGTCGCATCAACTACATGGTCATTAGCGACAGGTATAAGGTTACAATTGTTTACATTGTATTACAAGGATACACAGTTTGTTGTATATACAGTTTAGATTCCAGAAATTTCGATGAGGGTACAACACAAAATTATACAATAGAAAATATACCATGAAAACAAAAAATGCAATACAAAATATATAAATGATTACAATAGTAATTACATGATTACATCATTAATACATGATTACAATAGTAATTACAGAAGGTGCAGTGAAAAGGGTTTTCATTCTTTGTTATGTTATTGATTTCTTTTTGTTTCATTGTACTTCCCGTAATAGACTTTTCCTAGGTTGGAATTCCTTGGGATTTGGTGCATTCAATACTTTTAATACACATACTCTTATTTGGGCTCTTAGCATATTTATTTGGTAAATATACTTAATCACTCCGCAGATAATCGCCAAGATATAATACAAATATATAGAACAGTTTACAAACTTCAATATGTGCATATATTTGAATATTGTTAAATGCATTGTACGTATAAATATGTATACATAAGTGTACACCCAAACTTGCATATACATTGATTGTTCCTTGTTGTGTACATTATTCAATTTATATTTCGTCAAAAAGTTTTGTATGTTTAATTGTATGATTGCAGAATTCTATATTTTTTTTTTTTTTTTTTTTGGTATATAGGGGAGTCAAGGATTGAATCGAAAGTCGTTCCTTGCAGATGCTTTTGTCTTTGTTGTGAGAATTGAGGGCATTCGACAATTAGGTGTTGTATGGTGTTTGGGATGCTGCAGATAGAGCAGATGGGAGGAGTATTCTTAGTTAACAGGTGAAGGTGGCTTAGTTTACAGTGGCCTGTTCTTATTCTTGATATGATGACCTGCTCCCTCCTACTTAATTTGTTGTTGAGTTTAAGGTTGTTGACATGCTCAATTTTCTTATGAAGGATACTGGTTTTTGATCTCTATATTTCGTCCCATTTTGCAAGAGATATTTTGCAAGAGATATGTTCTTAAATCGTCAGTTGTGTTGGATATGGTCAATACACTGTTTGAATCTCCTGCTGCCCTATCATTGTGGGGGCATATACTGTTGTCATCTCCAATTGTTTCTTCTGTTTGGATCATTTCTATTGTGTTGTAGGGTAGTTCTTGTATGTTAATGGCATTTCTGTTTTGAGATTTCTTGTAGATATGTTGTGTATGATACCGAGAGATTTTATGTAAATTATAAATCGTATGCCACCTTTATTAATGTAATTTACTCTATTCTTTCAAAACATTTAAAGAAAAAAATTGGGGCCGTTTTTTAAAATATCCGGGGGGTTAGGTAAAGTACCCCCAAATTTTAAATAATGTTTTTCTAAATCTCAAAGCTTCAACTAGAGCCAGATGGACAGGGGTTTCTTCAATTTCGGAAAGATAGCTTGTGTGGTTTAGGCGCTAGTAGTGTTCACAGACGGTCGGACAGACTGACAGAAAGACGGACGGGCGGACTGACGTTTTGGAAGAAAACACTTTTTCGGTATCAGGGGATACCAAAAGGTGTATTTCCCTTGAAATCTCGAAACTGATTTTCAACAGGATTACATAACTTTCTCTATACTTCGTATATTACTCTCGTATATACGTATTTATACGAGAAAGTAACTAGAGGTGCTACAGAATGACACAGACTTTCTCGTAGCAATTTTTTCTAATTTCCTTGTGTGGCCTAGCGTTAATGTCTTGCTGCATTCTCTGGCCAGCTGCCATCTATCGTCGCCCCAAAGTACACTTTTTGTTTACATTTTCTCACCTTTTTGCTTTCCTAGTAGTACAGTTGAATTATTAGGGAAACTTTTTATTACGAATTATTTGAATTATTGTGAAAAATGTCTGTCTTCAATTTTGTTGTAGAAAGACGACGAAAAAATTCAAACTTTTGCAATTTTTAACTCTGAAAATCGGACCTACGCCACCTTTATAAGTGTGTTTTACTCTATTATTACAAGAAATATAGAGAAAAAATTTGGAGCTGTTATGGAGAAAAATTTGAGAATCTCCGGGGAACTTCATGTACAGTTCCCCAAATTGTAAAGAATGTTTTTCAAAATCTCAATGCTTCAACTTGAGTCAGATCGACAAGGGATTCTTCAATTTGGAAGAGATCGTACCAATGGTTTAGGCGCTAGTAATGTTCACAGACGGACGGACGGACGGACAGACAGACAGACAGACAGACAGACAGACAGACAGACAGACAGAAAGACAGACAGACAGACAGACAGACAGACAGACAGACAGACAGACAGACGGACGGACGGACGTTTTAAAAACACTCTTTTTGGTATCAGGGTACCCCAAAAGGTATATTTCCGTAGAAATCTCCAAATCGATTTTCCGCAGCATTACATAACTTTCTCTATACTACGTACATTACTCTGCTTACACGTACGTATACGAGAAAGTATCTAGAGGTGCTACAGAATGGCACAGACTTTCTCGTAGTAAAGTTTTCTAATTTCCTTTTTGTGGACTGGTACTGTTCAGTCTTGCCTCTCCTCCTTGCCTACTGCTATCTATCACCGCCCCAATTACATGTTTTTGAATTTTTCAACTTTGCTGTTTCCAAGTAGTAGAACCCAAATATTAATTTAAGAATATTAAAGAATGTTAAAACTTAATTTTGAATAGCAATTTTCATTGAAAACTTTAGAGCTGTTTTTAAGAATTTGGCGTTAAGCGTTACTGTAAATTTGAAGCTCTTTTTCACAAGAATCTATTGAGTTTTCGAAAAACTTCCTTTGAAGTCATTTGAAGTATTTCCACTCACAAATGCAGAAATGTATTATCGGCTGAGAGATATTTAAAACAAATTACATTTGTGTAATTTTTTTAAAAACAAAAGAGTACACCAAAAAGAACTTAATGTAATTATTAGACAGTGCCAATACCACTATCCATTGCAAAAGTTTAAAGAAATAATTTGGAGACATTTTTGAGAAAATCGCGTTTGAGCGTCTCTGAGAAAGTGGGATTTGAGTTATTTTTTACAGAAAACTGTTGTGTTTTTGAGAAACTTTATTTGATATTATTTAAAGCACATGTACCCATAAATATATTACTGTGAAGAAACCGCCTCTAAAGTTTTACCGATGTGAGAGAAGTAAAAAAATTAGGTTTTTGTAATTTTTAAAAAACAAAAGAATAGAGCAATATGGCGTTAATGTTATCGTTAAGGGTTTGTTTGGTACTAACCATACAAAAAAATTAAAGAAAAAATTTGGACTGGGATTTGAAAATATCTGGTTTTTGTAATTTTGTAAATTGGAAATATTGCACGCACTCTTACACGAAAACTACTAAAAGTTTTTAAAAATTGACATGACCGTAATTAAAGTACTATTAATGAATAACAAATTTCATTCGAAGAAAAATGTGTGTCTAATTTTGTAGTTGTAGAAAGATTAAAAAAAATCCAAATAATGGCAATTTTCGAACATTCAGAGTTAATCGTTATTATTGGACCAATGCCATGTTTATAAGTGTATTTTACTCTCTTCTTACAAGAAATTTAAATAAAAAATTTGGAGCAGTTTTTTTAAAAAAATTTGAAAGTGTTCCAAGGGCTTCTTGTAAAGTACCCCCAAATTTTAAAGAATGTTTTTGAAAATGTCAAAGCTTCAGCTAAAGCGAGATGGATAGGGGTTTCTTCAATTTGGGGAAGATCGTACGTGTGATTGAGGCGCTAGTAGTGTTCACAGACGGACGGGCGGACGAACAGACAGACGGACGGTCGAACGTTTTTAAAATAAACCAGTTTTTCGCTATCAGGGAACCCGAAATCGTGTATTTCCGTTAAAATCTCGAAATCGATTTTCCCAACATTACATAACTTCCTTTATACTACGTATATTTCTCCGTATATAGGTATGGACACGAGAAAGTAAAAAGTGTTACATTTGTTCTCTCTGTTGCCGTTTTGATTGTTGGTTTGCATGCTGGTTTGCTTATCTCGCTGCATAGTGTTGGTCTGTTGTACCAGAAGGGCAGAGTTGAGACTACAATGTTAGTATTTTGGGCGGCACATTGTAATTTGTTTGCATGTTTTTCAGGTATAAAGTCACCCCAAATGAATGTTATTCTGCCTTCGATAACTGTGTCCTGATTAGTCCGTGTCTTCGTGTTAGTATCCAACTCTGCAGTCACGTCTGCAAACCTCGCGTTCGGTTTAAAAATAGATGACACTGAGCAGTTGGAGGGTAACTTCCTACTGAGAATGCGAGGAAAGATGGCGGCCATGGCTGTCAGCTAAAATATGTACCTTTTTTAAGCTCAGTAGAAATGTCTTTGCTTTCAAGTGGACTAGGATGCGCAATTTTACGTGTTTTGGATTTGACGCGCTAACTAGCCAGATTGCGTTGGTTTGTGCATGTATTTGTCGATAGTTGAAAAGGGTGGTGAGGATCAGGAAGACGAAGAATAAGTTTCATAATCTGAAACACTAAATGTGTTTTGTGTTGCGACTGCATGAGGTGTTTGTATCTTGTGTGTAGTCACGGGGGCACAATTGGGGAAATTCGCAGTGTTGCCGACTTGTACCCAACCGTCTGTGTAGACAACGACCTCTTCCAACCTTCGGATAAGTTGATCTAAATTATTGTTTATTTGTGTGAAGGCATGTTAAAAAGTCGACTTTGAGAGTGTAGGGAGTAAGAAGAGTAGAACGAACAGTATCCATGTCACGAATGCGTTTTTAATGTTTGTGATAAAAATTGGAATAAATACAAGATATCTTAGATAAGACAAGCACCTTGATAAATAAGACAAGCACGCAACAAGTACCTAGTTTAATATTTTAAAAGTGTAAGATTGATGTGTATTCCATAAATTAAAAAGTAAGATTCAATAGAAAACTGAGAAGGTATGCTATCCACAAAATCTATTGAAGCTATTACTTAAGAAATTTGGCGATGTGACTACTTAGATTTTCGTCCACTTAAGCTGCAACTGTTTCATACAACCAGTATACTATACTTTACCGTAATTAGATAAAACATATTATCTTAAAGTGTGTCGTGGAAATATAGACTAAGATTTAAAACAAATTCCAAACCATTCGATACATCGTATTCGTAACGTTGAAAACAACGGAATCGTCGCTCATCACAGAAAGAAATACAATACATCTTTCAGTAATCAAATTAGTTCAGCGATTTAATATCGGAAATAAACTTAACTGTTTATAGGTTTTGACACTTATCACCACCTCCTAAATCTGAAGTTCCTTAAAATTTCAGTTAATTTCGATAAGGTTGGGTCATTGCCCCTTCGCGCCAACAATACCTAGTGCACCATTCCGCTTGCTTATGTATACTCACTTGTACTGCTAAAATTTCCATATACTTCTCTAGAAAACACACATATAGTGTTTTCTTCTTTGGTTTTGTCTTGTCGCTCAGCGTGATGTTGAAAGCATCCGTCTACTTATAATTACTTTTAACCTACGAACAATCGTGTTTCTTCTAGATACATGTTATACCCTCTTACACTAAAATTAAACTTATTCCTACCTATGAATGATCTTGGCTGTCCAGGTGACGCCGCGTTGTGCACAACAGCCCTGAGGAAGACCACGATAAGGTGGTCGAAACGTCGGCAACACAGCCTTCGACGCGGCGTCACCTGGACAGCCAAGATCATTTACATGACTCTGGCCGCGGAAGCCTACGACTTCACTTATTCCTACCTAACAAGCCTATTATAATTTACTAGGTACATCTTTCTGTCAATTCTCTAATTCTTTATACGCTTTTAAATCAGTTCTGTTATACAAACCGACCCCTTTCCTTGCTTCATCTATTAATGCTACTACGTTTTGTTCAAGCTGTATGTCGGTCCTGGATGTACACTCGGGAACAGTCGAGAGTTCTCTTTCGTCACACTGAGGTGAGCGAACAGTTATACAGGCCACTATGATCCCTTCTTTTTCTAGTAAATTGGGATCCCAAATTAGTATTTTTTTCGGGGTTCCGAACGTCCGACAAAATTTCCGCAGGTGCATTATATACGTAGTCGTGTTTGCTTTTCTTATTGGAAATGTACCAACAACTTTCGAAAAAACATCTATAATAACGAGTTAGTGCAGGTTCCCAAATCTAGTTTTAGGCAATGTCAACCCATATAAATCTGCTGCATATAATTCAGGCGGTTTCTCAGGAATAATTGGTTACAGAAGTTCGGTATATCCTCTATTTGGTTGCTTCGTTTTCTGGCAAACGTCACACCGGTAAATCCCGAGTTTAGGATGGCACGGTTCCTTTGATTCACTGATTCGGTTCATTAGAAGAGAATCGAATCAATGAACTGAATCCTTGTTTATACGTAGTAGTCGCATGTAGTTAAGTTCATGATGTTACGGCAATAAATATAATTATTTAAAATAAAGGTAGATTGGGAGAATAGCTACCCTCCTGCTCCAAAACCCCCTGTACGTATAAATCTCCGTAGCAACGTACTCTCATTACGTGAACTGATTATTCGTATTTTTCTCGCTACAAATTTAATTTTATAACCTACACAATTCTTTAACCAACGCATTTTTTTCACCAAGTGGTCCGCTACCCGACGGATCCAACGTGCTACGTTCGCGAGGGCCTTCCGGCCCTCGCTCTCGAGACCTGGTTCGCGCCTCCGCTGTCGCTCCGGCGCTCACGCTGTATTATATACCTCCCTCACTTTTAAGAGAATTTGTTTTAAAGGGAATACTCACTTTTAAGAAAATTCATACCTTCCATCTGAGTAGACACACAAACCTATTTGAAGAAGACTTGAAATTCGAAAATACACACAATTCCACGCCAACAAATTATCATGTGACTTCTTCTCATTTGGGGTGAATACCAGAATGCGAAAGGTTAGAACGCGGTAGTATGTAGGTATTGTAATGGCTTAAAGGCCTTCGGCCTAGCCACATTGCATCAAGTTTTCTAATTTGTCTGTAATAATTACCTATTAAATAAATAAAAAATAAATAAAAAAATTTAACATTGAACATAAATAATTCAGTTTGTTGTAGTGAACCGCGCAACTATAAACAAAGGAATCGCGAGAAATAATGAATCATAAAAGGAACCAAAGGAAGCGTGCCACCCTAAACCCGGGATCAACCCGTCACACCTACTTATGCAACGTCCCCAAAATGCACAAAATGTTTGTGTTTTCAAGTTATTCAACCTCTCCGGATCTTTCCGGGCACTCACACATTAAATTTATCGTCCGTTCTGCCTACTCACCTCAACAACATTCCTTGATACAATTTCCATTGTTCTTTTGCGATTCTTAATACAGATACAGAAGAAGTCCACAATGCTCTTAACGAAAATCATAGACATACATTTCAACTCTTCATCTCTTAATTACATCAAAATTCGAACAACCTTTGAAAACTCTGCCGACAATTAACCCGTCCAATCCAGACAATTCCCCCTCTTACAACAGAAACAAAAATTGTACATACTCCACTGGAAAAGCTAGACATACTCTGCACACTTCAAATCTGCGTACTCACAAAATTCACCCTCTCCGAAAAAACATCTGTAGAGACATTCCTAACTGAACCATATATCACTGCATCGTTACATATAGATTACATCGCTCCAGTCAAAATAAAACAATCAAGAAAATAAAAAAAAAAAAAAAAAATCTTCCCCGGAATAGACACCATACTTCGCGCCGGTTGACTGTTTTTAGAATATTGCGCAACTAGCACACAAATAAGTTTCTTCCTGCTTCTACTGCGCATCTCATTCGATAACTCGAATATTATCTAAATTTCTATTGGTCACTTGTGATACGCGTTCTTGTCCAAACATTAGGTTCTTGTCCAAACATTTTTTTAAAATATTTTCATCTGTCTCTTGTCACTTGTGTTACGCGTTTCATATATCAATTCATTGGTTCTTGCTGAAAGATTTTATTAAAATATTTTCATTCGTCCCATGGAATTTGCTCACGTGTCGACTATGTTACTTAAATCTGTCACAATATTGTTTATTGGTTGTTTACGACATTCGCTTATGTTCCTTTACATGTTCACGTCTTTGCATTCGTTCCTGTCTCCATTATTGCTGTCATCATATTTACTTTCGGGTATGAATTACGTTGTTTATACTTATCGTTACTTGTAATGATTCATTACATTACCTAAAAGAAGAGGGTGGGCCAAAGGTTTTGCGAAATCCTTCTGCAGCCACCATAGTTTGTCCGGCGCAGGGAGTGACACAGCCTCGGCCTGCGGAGTCCTCTGTTGCAGCTGCGTGCCAGGCTTCAGTTCAGCCTCGAGTTTCGTGTACAGTTTATTCCTCTTTTTCACCTCTTTTTCGCACTGCTTCAGAAAGACAACTTTCTTGCTGCTAATACTTTGAAGTTGCTCTCTGAAAAATGAATTTTTTGTTCAAAGATGTATTTTTTCAAACAGTGGCCGTCCCCTCTCGTACCCACTACCACAACCTGAGATCTGAAAGCAAAGGCATTATACAAAACCTAGAATTTTGAAACCGGTCTTGATTAGAAAAGTAGTAAATTGAATCATTTTGATAACCTACTACGTGAATTATACAGTTACTTACGCTACTGTTATCATTTCAGATTGAAACGAAAATGTCATAAAAATAAATTAGAACACAGAAGATCGTCGATTATCCTAATCAAATGCAACCAGATCCCTTTCGGATGATCAAATTGACCGAAGTTTTGGATTAAATCAATAAAAAGACGATTATATGTCTTCTTCGTCAGAAAAAACTTGCTTCAACTGCTCATAATATTCTCTCTCATGGTTACAAAAGTTAAGAGTATTAATAAAACCGTCTGAGTTTTTTTATTACAGAAATAAATGTACTATATGCTTAATGTTACGTATATAAACGTATTTAGTATGTCTTATACGCTTTATTTTAGGTATAGTAAATGAACGCTTACAACAAATTACATGTAGCAAAAATTATTAAGTCTTGACACTTTTAAATAGAACTACATACAGTGATCACGGCATTTTTTTTCCTTCCAAAACCGAATTCGAATTACCGACTGTTCGGCTGTTTGACAACGGAATTATAGACGCTCTAATACCCAATTATTTAATATTGACGTACATGAATGGTGGAGGGTGACAATATCCAGTAACGTTGACAACTGTGAAATCTTTGTAACGGGTCGGTGTCAAAACCATCATTGACATTGTCATTGTTGAATATGATGTGGGGCAATATGTCACTTCTATACAAGATGGTTCATTGACATTATTACCTGGAATACACCAATAAAACATTTTAGGAGACATCTAGAAGCAAAAACAAGTTAATATTTCAATTAAAGCTATTTTAACACTTCTTTAATTTTAATTATATTGTAACTCAACATTAAAACTAAAAGTAACTTTTAAAAATATATTCTATAAAAAATTTTTCAAAATATTTTCAGTTCATAATATCTTAAAAATTAGTTTCTAGACATTTTATTGGAGTAACCCTTTGGAACCGATAAATGTAAATGTACTATATTTTTTAATTGACTACTTATAAGTTGACGTTACACGTTGATAGTGATAATGGAAATTTTTCGCATTGCTCTGTCTTTTAAAGTTTTAAATTAAATGCCCACTTAGGTATTAAATAATACCGTAAAATGCTGTTTATAAGCCCAAGGGTGTAGATAATTTACCAACATCTCAATTAACCACTAATTCAAAAAATAAGCAATTTCTAAATATTAGTAAAAATATCACTAATAAACTGCAACTGCTTTTTATATTCATATTTGATCAAGAAAATTCAAAGATTAAAACGCTCATGAAACGATCCAAAAGACATGTTTAGCTTTTATTTTTCTCAATTATTGTTCAAAATTTGTTTAATTACGTTAACCCTCCCGAAAATCGGCATGTGCGCCAATGTACGCGAGATGTATGTGCAAACGTACACGGAGTGTACATGGAGTCATATCTCCAATGTACTGGATGTGCACAAGGGCTTGCCACGATATCCATTTTTGCGTACCAATTGTGTACTTTGGTACAAATGAATGTACGCTTGAGTGCGAACTGGAACGTAATTGATGTGTTGACGATGGAATGAATGGAAAGAGCGCCTACTCGATGTGAACAACGATGTAACCGTTCCGAAACCAGTGGAAACCAACTTCCTTTGGAAAATGTTGTAGTGAAAAACTTCCACAATTCTCTGAAATTGTCATTAGCCATGTGAAAAGTTTTCACATTTGAATTCAATTAAATATATGTATTGGCCTGTGATGGATTACTTCAATAGGTGATAACTTCATTGGCCCGACCCAACCTAACCTATGTGAGTGTATCGAAACAGCCAAAACATTTTTACCTCGAACTTTCATTGCAACTTGACCATATATGTTCCCACATTCGGATTGGTAACCACATCTCACCCACTGCCACTGCCAGTGGATGAGTTATTCTTCTTCATTCTGCTAATTGTACTTGTGAAAGTGTATGCATGTATTTCGCCGAATTTGAGCATCTAAGGGCTCAGAAGAACACTGTTCTACACCATTTCATGCTAAAAATCAGTTGTAAGGCAAAATGGAACTCGAAAATAAAACTATTAGAACTCTATATCAGAAATTACCGTAATATTCTTCGTCTGCCAATATTTAACACTATTTACAGGAACACAAATATTTAGCCTACAGGCCACTCAGCATTTTACATATTACCTTTGGTGAAAATCTAGCATAGGACTGTCTTTCATTTCTTTTCATGTCTTTCAAGTCTTTCATTTAAACTGTCTTGCTGTCATTTACATAATGATAATGGGCACAATAATGACTTATGTTAGTGCATGTATTAATAAGAGAATTTGAATTCTAATCTCTATTTTTTGAGAACTGAACTTCCTATTGATTTTCAATTACTATTAACATTAACCATACCTTTAAGGGATTTTAGTGTTTTACGTTAGTACATCATTTGATAATTAGCACCAATCTTTGACAATTATTATGTCCTTTTTGTTTAATGAAAATGTGTTCTTTCTGTGTAATAGTTTTTGTTATAATAAAAAATAAATAACAAACTAATATTAACATATATTTAAAGAAATTTGATAAAGAAAATATTTTTTATCATTTATTTATTCACAATATTTGGGCATTTTTGTAACTATATTAACAGCTTACCTTCACAGAATATTAAATAATAATTATTATGGAGACTCGTAAGCAGGCTTAGTTGTTCATGTGCTGTCCATCCCACTACATGATTGATTGATTTATTGTAATTTAAAATTAAACTTTTAATGGGAACTGTTGTTTGTTAAATTGAAATTGAAATCAGTAGGGAGGTCTATATTGGGAATTCTTGGTAGTATATAGATTGCTCTTTTTACAACTAATTTGTATTTCACATTAAACAAAATTATTATTTTTTTTAGTTCCTTCACTTTGTCACGTACCGTTGCGCAACCTTGGCACATCAATATTTCTAAGTTTAAGAACAGGAACTCATACCTTTGTCTATAGTTTAATAAAGGTACTTCAATGTTTCAATAAAATTCAACAGTAGAGTGCATGTATTTAACAATATGAAGAACAATGTCTATTTAAAAAAAAGTTTTAATTTCACCGGGCAACATGTGCATGATCTTTAAATTTGGATCCACATACTCTTTATTGAAATGAAAGTTGCTCGTTAGGAAAAACATTTTTAATCAGACTGTCTACTTTTGTCAATTGTACAAATATCCTGAGCAAATGAGATGTTGCCTTCATCATCAACTTGCAGATTTTCCTTTTCCAATATTTTATAAATAAATAGAAAATTTACCTCATGCGAAATCATTACGAATATGTACTCCCATATTTTTGTTCAATTGCAATGTCTTCATATGTCTCAAGGGGCAAGAGGGAAGTACAGACATTTATGTATTTCTGGCAACAAATATTGCTAATGCTTCTATCAAATATGAAAACATCTCAGTTTAGAACAACATGAACAGGAAACTGCTTCATTTACGCTTTGTATAGTCTAATGAAAATAATACAGTGCACTAAACACAGAATAACACACTCCCTCAGGTGATATTATGAGATAAATAAACATTTTTTCTTATATTCTTTTTATCCTAGAATACAGGAAAAAATAAAGAAAACTTAAACATTTATCCTCTTAATTAACTGATTACTATGACTTACAATTAACTGACATACATTGATACAAACAATTTTAAATAAACCATAACATTGATACAATTTAAGATTGATAATAAACTTTTAACCTTCCATTGCTACCCATTTTCACGTGTTTCACCAATGCTACTCTTGGTCCATCAGACCCAAGGATTCTCCAGCCCACTATTTTCAAGATACAATTTATGTGGTTGCACTTGTTAATCAGTTACAATGAATACATGAATAACCTAATTGTTTTATTGTTATTGGATTATTTTTACTTTTTTTGATGAATAATTTCAAAACTTTTTTAAATGCTCCTTTTTGTCCTACAAGATAACCAAAAATAGAAATGATCTTGGAACACCTCCTATTTTAATATTACCTGTTATTTACCATTAATCCATGCAGTAGACAAAAAGAGATATTAAACATAATTCTATTAGAGTTCCAAAGTTAAGATAATGTGTTTATTACTTACCTCGAAGCAGCAGTGGGTCTGCAAGACCTCAAAAAAATCCGGAAAACTAAATTTCTCACGGAATAAGTTCCCATAAACGCAATAACTGAAGGAACAAGTTAGTACATAAAAACAATGAAACTACTAAATATTTAAGGGATTACCGTAATAAAAATACCTGAAAAGTTAACAAGTTTTCTGTGTCCAGAAGATCAGGGTAGCAACGGAAGGTAAACTATAAAGAGCTAATGCTTTATGAAATGCTTGATGCTTATGAGAAATCAATAAAAAATTAAAATCATTATTGTTGAAATAAACATATTCAATACCTAGCTGTTGATTAGTTAACAAAATTAAAGAATCCCAGGACTGCTGTAAATAAAGTTTTGAAAAATGACCGTTTCACAAAACATTATAAAGTAGTCCAAATCAACCTTAATTCTTTAATAACTACTATCTCTCTGTAGAAGTTTGACTACGCGTGTAGTATTGTTGACAATATTAAAGATATAATATAGCTGTCTCGTATAATATAGCCGCCTCGCAAGAGCGAAGTCGAACGCCCAATGGGGGTTATGAGACGCGTTGCGTCATGGCGAAGGCGCAACAAATAAAAAAAGACATACTGAGCAAATACAACTTGTTTATGAAATTCATCAGTACATTTAGTCTCTCGAGAACTAGCCGCTAGGAAGGTTCTAGGAACGAAAATAGAATGCTGCAAATTTGATTTCCATCTCTGATATATTTAGGAATTTGGCAGAATACTTGCAAATAACAAGACAGATGCTTAGTATTTTCATATTCTGGTCTAGTATTAGAGAGGAGGAGGAATCCATATACATTTTTTAATATTTCTGTAGTTATCTTTACGGTTATCTTTAGTTAACGGAGGATTATTCCAAATTATACGTAGATAGTAACGGAGGATTACTCCAATAGCGCTCAACAACCAAGAAGGGGTTAGGAGACGCGTTGCGTCATGAGTTGACGCAACAAATGTATAAAAAAAAATTGCTGTGCACAGGTAATGTTCAAGTACACTGTGCAACAATGGTGTTCTAAAATCTGAATAACACACACTCTCAGGTGATATTATGAGCTAAGTAAATGCCTATTCCTATATTTTTTATCCAAGAATACAGGAAAAAATAAAGAGAATTTTCAAACATTTATCTTCTTAATTAAGTGAATACTACTACTTACAATTAATTTAAATGACGTACATTGATACTTACAGTGCCCCAAATATTCATAATAAATTTTTAATATAAAATATTTTCAATGCTTGATGCTTATGACAAATCAATAAAAAAATAGTCATTATTGTTGAAATAAACACATTCAATGCCTAGCGGTTGATTAATTTAACAAAATAAAAAAAATCCCAGGGCTGCTGTAAATAAAGTTTTGAAATGTGTTCATTTCACATAACTTCACAAAGTAGTCCAAATCAACCTTAATTCTTTCATAACTATTATCTCTCTTTAGAGGTTTAACTGTTACACGTGCAGTATTGTTGACAATATTAAAGACATGCTGTGCAGTTTGTCAGCAGTCAGCAGCAGTTTCAATTTTCATTAAATTTAATTTTTTTTAAAGAATGAAGTACAATAATATAATTTTTAATAAAGAAATAATCTTTATACGCAATAAAAAAACGATATTGGTATAAAAATTAGCACTTGATTACATATTTTATTTGCATATTGGAAAAATGTTAACTGATAATGTGTTGTAATTTGAGTTTCATCCTGAAAATATGAAAAATTGGCCAAAGTGAAGTAAAATACTTAAGTTAAACAATTTTTAAAAAAACATTTGGAAACATGGTAAAAAGGAAATTTTATATCGTGTTGAATTAATGCTAGAGTACTGAGGACGCAAACAAGATTTGGTCAGTAGTTCTGAGTTTGCGCACTATAACATGTAACATAGCATGTATATAGTACAATCTAATTAATATTTATACTAGTTATAATAGCTCAATGTATCTTCGTTTCTTGGTAGAATCAAGGGAAATTATTCTAAATTTTAATTCTGAGAAAATCATGAGTTAAAAAATATAAATGCTATGGAGCAACACGATGAATTGAAAATTTATGACACTAATTCTATAAATTTTATTTGCACGTTTTTCAAAAAAAGGACCATGCCACACTATTTGAAAACCAAATAAGTAATTACACTTCTTTACAAAATTATATCATCAGTTATAAGTAAAAAATTAACTTATAACATGAATTTAACCAAATTTTCTCTTTGAGTCAATATATGTTTTTGAGTTGTTTTTCATTGAAAGCCTCAGGCAATTTTGGAAATTGACCAAATCACTGCTTCTGAACTGGTGGAACTTAAGAATCTTCATAGTGTGGTCAATGTCCAAATACCAGGCATTTGAATATCCTAGACCATACTACACTGTATTTTCAGCTTTCCCCTCTATAACATCAATAAACAGAAGACCACTCCATACTTTAGAAAAGGTAACCCTAATGATTGTTTTTTGGTGGTAACACTGAAACAATAAATATATAATAATTATTATTATGTATATATTCAATTTAGCCACAATTAAAGAAACGTGTTTGCTTACCATTAAACATGGCTGGTTAGGATTATTTCATGCGTTAACTCTTTACGGGCTACCAAACAGAAAGTTTCGCTTACTTCACAAAATGTGCACACTAACTACTGATTATTATGTAGCTTTACTTGCAATATTCTAAAAGTGCGCGAACTCAGAACTACAGACCAAATCTTGTTTGCGTCTTCAGTACTCTAGCATTAATTCAACACGATATAAAAATTTATTTATTTTATTTATTTATTTTTTACGTCAAAAAACAGTTAAAACTGTGTATGACGTGCTATGGGGAAAAGTGAATTGTGTGCACATTTTCAAAATTCTGTGATCCCTACACTAAGTCATATACTACTTAAATTTTGAATTTTGAAAGGGAGAAAAAAAACTCCCATGTAATAAAATCTATTTTCAAAATAAATAAGCAATAAATTTTGAATTTTGAAAGGAGAAAAATACCAAAAACCTCCCATGTAATAAAATCTATTTTCAAGGATAAATAAGCAATAAATTTTGAATTTTGAAAGGGAGAAAAAAACAAAAAAAACTCCCATGTAATATAATCTATTTTCAAGGATAAATAAGCCATACATTTTGGCTCTTATTACTTCCTGCCGCGACATGAATACGATAGTTTGAATAATTGTATTTCCCACTGAATTCTAGAAGACGTGCACAGAAAATGAAGTTACATTTATGTCCAGAAGCAAAACAAGGGGCCATCTCAGCATTTGCTCAATGGATCAGGGAAACTGGACGAAAAACCTGATCGAGATGGGTTCATTTTTATTTTCATATTTATCATAACTTTCACCACTGTCACTTTAAATAAAACACGTGTTCCCGGATCTCGTTGCGTGTCTCACACTTGCACTACTTTATGAAGTACAAGCGACGTGATGTACATAAAGATATTAACGTGTATTTGAAATGAATATGTAAAGAACTTGTACAGCATGCAGGATATTTTAACGGCCCTTAAATGTACGAATGTATAGTGAAATGTGTGCGACGTTGAAATGTATATTGAGTGTCAGGCATGTGCCGCAACAGAGGAGAATGGTTGTGCACAAGAGATGTGGACTACTGTACAGTACGGACAGGAGTAGAGCACCATGTGAAACATACGCAGTGCACAGATGCTTTACAGACCACCATAACATGGATTTTCGCCAGGGAAATCGGGGGAGAGTGATAAGCTGTATACAGTTCTTGTGTAAAATTAGGAGAATCCGAGAATGTTTAAACAATTCACAATTTGTTACAATTACATTTAATATATTACTGTTAACATTGCGGAGCAAATTTATTTTAAATTAATGTTAATTAAACTAATATATTACCTTTTAAAACTTGCACCATTACGTCAATGTGAGGCTGAAGAATTGTAACATTAATTATCTCATTTTCTTTTGTATCTGGAGAAATCATTATTTTCCGACTGACCCTGAAATGAGAATATTTGATGATCACTCATCATTTATGTATTATATAAAATATTAATTATGTTATAGGCAAGAATTACCTTTTAGTTTGATTTTGAATGTCTGCAGTTTATGAATTTGTTTTATTTTCAAATTTTGACCATATTTATTTTTTCAGACTTTTATAAAATAAACAAATTCCACAGATACTTTTTTTAATTTAAAATTTTTTAAAAAAATATTTAACATTTGTTTTGTTCTAATAATACTTCTTACTAACTTACCTCTCACACAGTGGCACCAGCCCAAAGTCAATTGTATTGGGAACTTTGTAATCATCTTGGGCTTCTGGTTCTAATAATACTATTGGAACCTTTAAATTCTCATGACCAAAACAATGAATTTTCAGCCACGCTCTTTCGCCGGGTGACACCTCAGAGGGGGGCACATTTAACGATATTTCAACTGGCAAAAATAATCCAGGAGCTATGGATTCCTACACAAATATTCACGTATTATCATGTTAGTCATCTAAGTATTGAAAGAGGAAATCTTTAAGCTCCAAAGGACATTCGATGTCGTTCGATTACTTAATTATTTTGTGTTTTTGGGCGCGTTAGTTGCTATGCACATCAGTAATGTAAGTGTAGTGAATGTTATATCACAGGAAGTAGCAGTGTTACAACCCAGGACTTGCGAGAGTTTCCCCCTCGAGATATTTCCCCCAGCGGAGCTCAGCTGCAGTCGGGAAAACCTCTAATCTCCCGACATCTGTGGTAGAGCCGTGCATGTAAGTGTGTGCGATTAAGGGGAGAGGATGGGACAAGGGTGAGGAAGGAGAGATCGTGAGTGGCCTATGGCCCGTGTTCCTTAGGATACTGCTCCGGCATTTGTCTGTGTTGATTGGAGAAACCACGGAAAACTAGGGCAGCCGGCTCTTGACAGTTCTCCTGACAGCGAGCAAATTCGATCTAGCTATGTAGCTAATGTCGAAAATCCTTTCATTGTCAGTACTAGAACCCTAGGACCTTCCGGTCAATCTATCCCTGTTCATATTCGTTTTTAATCTCCCTTAAATTATACAAAAAATATACTATAATTATTGTTGGTATAAAATATACATAAAATATACTATATATTGTGGCGGCACTTTCGAATCGACGGAATTATTGAAATGTGATTATGACATTTTGAGAAACAACGGTCACTGAATGCAGCCTTTGTAAGACGCCACTCGTCCGGAGGACTTCCCTTCTCGGCGACCCGCGGAAAATTTACGACAGGCAGCTGCCTGCCTGGCCCTCGGCGCGATCCTCGCCACCCCGGCGCCGGGGTGGCGATAAACAAACCCCCTGACCTGCGCTCGTCCCAGAGAGAGGGTGCCTCTTAGCCGATGTTTATCATTAGAAATAACTTCAAAATTACAAACTCTGACAGATTCCTCACACGTGCACGCACCCAGCGTGAGAGAGAGACAGAACATTTTAATCTAGTGGAAATTTCCAGAGATCCTCGCATGGTGATTGGGCGAGAGAAATTTAGAACGTAGTATACTTTGACCAATTAGAATTATAGGAACATGGGGAGGAGCGTCTTTCTTAAGAAGGGTAACTCGGGAGGGGGAGGCGAGCTCTGCGGCGCTGCGCGAAGACGCGAAGAAAAAGATTGGAAAAGACGTCAAAGTGTTAGGACGTATTGTGGTAGAAAAGAGCACCACGGGTCGCGAAGTGGACCGGTGTTCTGGGAATGGGGCTGACCGCCGAGGCGATTGCTGTGTGTAAGATTGCCTAAGGGACAGTAGCAGATCT
The DNA here is from genome assembly GCA_964035755.1 of Teleogryllus oceanicus. Taxonomy (NCBI): domain Eukaryota; kingdom Metazoa; phylum Arthropoda; class Insecta; order Orthoptera; family Gryllidae; genus Teleogryllus; species Teleogryllus oceanicus. Next base: position 67,089,095 of record CAXIVR010000013.1, read on the forward strand.
TATCCAACCGCGGTGAACAACTGTGAGCGTTCACGAACATTAATCCGACGCAATCGCGAAGCGTTACACATTTGTGTATCGGGGCCAGTCACCCACATGTGTTGCGGCCGTCTGCTTCTGTCTGGGCCGGGCCAATATGTCACGCGAAGTATCTCGTGAATGAGCGGAGGAGACGGTCGACTCAAGACGGCGGGGCTACCGTTGACCTGCCCAGGAAACTTCGCCCCCATCAGCTGTCTCCAGACGCCCTAGAGAGGGGCCATTGACCTGCAAGCCTGCCCAGGAAACGTCGCCCCCATCAGCTGTCTCCAGACGCCCTAGAGAGGGGCCATTGACCTGCCTGCCGACCCTTCCAGCAGCCTGCGAGAGATCAACTCGCAATCACTAAATTGTGTATGCCCTAGACCCACGCGATTGGGTATATAACCAAGAGATTGCTCTTCAAGCAGACTTGTAACATTTTTTAAATTTTTTTTTTATTTGTGTTAATGTCAGCGAGGCCGCGCATGGCCCAAATTATGTTTAATTTTAAGAATTTAACAAGTTGAGCTCAACGAGTAGGGTGATAATAATTTCTTCACCCAGTTTCTTTCTTTTGTCATGTAACTTCCCTGGTTTTGGACCAGAAACAAACCTATCGTTAAATTCTGAATTATTTTTGCAACATCCTTCCTCCTCCACGCATTCTCAATTTATAGAACTTGAAAAGCCCAACCGATCGAGCTCTGCCGGTGACAATTGGCTTTCCCGCCGTGGGGCTCGATTTAGTGAACTTTTATATCCCAGATAAGCGCCCTGAGATTTCTCATTCCAAAATTATAAATTTTCTAAATTTTTTGATTCATTTAATTCTCTAATTTAATGATGGATGGAAGGACGTTGCCGTGAAGTTAATAACTTGTGGGCTTTTGAGGACGTAATTTTGTGTGGTATTCTCTTTACAAGTGTTATTTTTCTGTGTGTTGTGTTGTGTGGTTACCGTGTGCGCGTACTAAGACGAGTGAAATCGCGTAACGTCAAAATGCTCGACGAGTCAGGGATCGACGTGGCGGATGACGAAAGTCCCAATGAGCAGTCGACGCAAGAACCCACCTTATGTGATATCTTGCGCATAATAACAGAACAGTCGGAACAGATTTTTTCCAAATTAGATCAGAGAAACAAGGAACAGTCGGAACAGATTTTTTCCAAATTAGATCAGAGAAACAAGGAACAGTCGGAACAGATTTCTGAAAATATTGGAAGGGTATCTAACAGCATAAGGGAATTGGATGAGAGGTTAAATGAAAGGCTTACTACGCATGAAAATAAATGTCTGGAGAGATTTGACCGCCTGGAAAATTGTTTAGAAACCCAAGCGAAAGAGTGATGAGAGAAATCTCGCGTTTTTTTCGAGTTTATGTCTCTCAGAACCACAAAGAATGGCCTCAGCTGATAAAGAACATTAATGAATGGATCAATGCGGTTGAACACGACTCTACCGGCATGACGCCGTATGAGGCCCATTTTGGAAAGAAGTCCAAACATTTATTCCCTTTGTTAGCAAGGTTATCAGGACTACCCATACCAAACTACGAAAATCGATGTAGGATCGTTTTAGAGAACCTCACAAAGAATGCCAAGAAAAGAGAGGCATTAGTTAAAAAACCGTATCAGTTTCAAATAGGTGATAAGGTGTTAGTTCGAACCCCTCGCATGAGCGACCAGCCCGCTGGACTCTTTCACAAGTTCTTCCCGTTGTTTACTGGACCATTTATCGTTGAAGCCATCCCACACCCGAATGTATGCCGCCTTAAAGACGAAAACAACCTCCCAGCAGGAAAGTTTAATTTTTTCAATTTGAGACCATTTATAGAGTGAATGAATCAGCGGCATATTTACTTATCTCTGACCATAATTCGCCAGTATCCTAGGCTCTTCCGGGATAGTTTGCGAACAATGTATTGTTTTAGTAGTAGATTAGTTTAATTAATATTTAGCTCATAGCCTCCGTAGTGTAATACCATGGGTTTTGCGTAAAGCAGGTACTAGACCAGATTAGCTAGAGAGTTTTAATTTAATTAGTGTTCACAATTTCTTTTAAACTGATTATCTTTGTGCCACCACTAATTTTTGCATGACGAGAGAAAAATCTTGCCTTATAAAGTAATTAAAAGACGCACTTTTTCTCTACTCGGAGGGGAAGGCTGATGTGGCGGCACTTTCGAATCGACGGAATTATTGAAATGTGATTATGACATTTTGAGAAACAACGGTCACTGAATGCAGCCTTTGTAAGACGCCACTCGTCCGGGGGACTTCCTTCTCGGCGACCCGGGGAAAATTTACGACAGGCAGCTGCCTGCCTGGCCTCGGCGCGATCCTCGCCACCCCGGCGCCGGGGTGGCGATAAACAAACCCTGACCTGCGCTCGTCCCAGAGAGGGTGCCTCTTAGCCGATGTTTATCATTAGAAATAACTTCAAAATTACAAACTCTGACAGATTCCTCACACGTGCACGCACCAGCGTGAGAGAGAGAGACAGAACATTTTAATCTTGTGGAAATTTCCAGAGATCCTCGCATGGTGATTGGGCGAGAGCAATTTAGAACGTAGTATACTTTGACCAATTAGAATTATAGGAACATGGGGAGGGAGCGTCTTTCTTAAGAAGGGTAACTCGGGGAGGGGAGAGCGAGCTCTGCGGCGCTGCGCGAAGACGCGAAGAAAAAGATTGGAAAAAGACGTCAAAGTGTTAGGACGTATTGTGGTAGAAAAGAGCACCACGGGTCGCGAAGTGGACCGGTGTTCTGGGAATGGGGCTGACCGCCGAGGCGATTGCTGTGTGTAAGATTGCCTAAGGGACAGTAGCAGATCTTATCCAACCGCGGTGAACAACTGTGAGCATTCACGAACATTAATCCGACGCAATCGCGAAGCGTTCACATTTGTGTATCGGGGCCAGTCACCCACATGTGTTGCGGCCCTCTGCTTCTGTCTGGGCCGGGCCAATATGTCACGCGAAGTATCTCGTGAATGAGCGGAGGAGACGGTCGACTCAAGACGGCGGGGCTACCGTTGACCTGCCCAGGAAACTTCGCCCCCATCAGCTGTCTCCAGACGCCCTAGAGAGGGGCCATTGACCTGCAAGCCTGCCCAGGAAACGTCGCCCCCATCAGCTGTCTCCAGACGCCCTAGAGAGGGGCCATTGACCTGCCTGCCGACCCTTCCAGCAGCCTGCGAGAGATCAACTCGCAATCACTAAATTGTGTATGCCCTAGACCCACGCGATTGGGTATATAACCAAGAGATTGCTCTTCAAGCAGACTTGTAACATTTTTTAAATTTTTTTTTATATTTGTGTTAATGTCAGCGAGGCCGCGCATGGCCCAAATTATGTTTAATTTTAAGAATTTAACAAGTTGAGCTCAACGAGTAGGGTGATAATAATTTCTTCACCCAGTTTCTTTCTTTTGTCATGTAACTTCCCTGGTTTTGGACCAGAAATAAACCTATCGTTAAATTCTGAATTATTTTTGCAACATCCTTCCTCCTCCACGCATTCTCAATTTATAGAACTTGAAAAGCCCAACCGATCGAGCTCTGCCGGTGACAATATATATATAGTTTATACCATCCAATAGAAGGCTTATTTATCCCAATTAATCGAATAATTATTTCTTTTCAACCAAGTAATAACCGATTGAAGAAATTTGGTTAATTTATAATTATAATTAACTAATTACAGTTAAATGAAGGAGTTTTGCCGTCACTCCTCATTGGTGTACGCCAATGTTAATTCCAGTCAACAGGAGACAGACAAGGCAGCATCGCTGGTCACTATTCATCCCTGGAATTGCAGGGCCATTGAGTAGAAGTCGGAGAAGTAGCAACCAACTTTAAGATGAAAAAAGGGATATAAGTAGGTAGGGCAGGGCAAGGGTAACTTAAACCGCAATAACATTGCTGAGGTTACAGGAAAGACAACTCTGCTAGTTCTTGCTTATTGATTAATTACTACTCTGGTTTAAATATTACAATGAGTTAAATAGTGATTTTGTCGGTCAATCTATAGCAAATCTTCTTAACTTCAGCATTGTTCGAAATTATCAACTGTTGTGTATGGTTCTGAAAAATAGCTTAACTTGTGCAAGGGTAACTTTAACCGCAAAACCTAGCACAAATACCTGGTTTTTAAATTTGGCATTAAACACATCGTTCTGTAGAGGGAGAACAAAGCATTTCTGACTCTGCAGTGTGTGGTTGATGATTTTGACTGTTTCGCGTGGTTTAACATCTGGACGTAATTGTAGTACGACTTTCGGAGGTTCGATACGAAACAACTTGTTGTTACTCTTGGGTTCAAATTTTTCTGAAAGAAAAAAAAAACAGAATAGGGACACTTTATTTGTACATTATTCAAGTTGATAAGTCCTTCGTTTCCATGTATTAATTAAACAGTGGAAAAAATACTTATAATGCATTGAGTAAAACTCTATAGTGTACAATGTCAGATGCACATCATTTATGATTGGTTGTTAAATATTAAATTTAATTGGATTTCAATGCAAACAAATGTTTACTTTTTACATACCGTGTGCGTAACATGTTAGATAGAACAAATCATCCTTTATGCCAGATCTACATTCATCTAAACGAGCCATTGTAAGTTATTTTGATAAAATGTACGCCCACACAATACTCAGTAACAGAAATTGGACTCTCAAAAACATTGGCAAATATCTGCTAATATGTAGCCACAAATACATTTCTATTCTCTCGGTAACTTTTCCAACCACAATTTTTCCTTCTCATGTATTCTCTAGAAACAGTAAACTTTTCAACTGTAAACCTTATCTCAAAAGAAACCGATCATGAATCAAGAGTTTGCACTACAAAACTGACAAAACGAACACTTGTAGAATAAACAAAAGATAAGTAAGTTTAATGTTTCTTATTGTCTGGCGCTAGAAAAACTGAATTCACAATAAATGAAACAAAAATAAACTTAATATTTGCAATAAAGAGAACAAATTCAGATTTAAAAAAAGGTTTGGAAGAAAGTTATTACAATACCCTGAATATTCTAATATACGTGTCAATAAATTGAGCAAAGATATATGAATATTATTTTGAGGATGTAGAAATTCAATCAGTTATTTTACACCAATATTACATTTCTATTCTAGGTCCTCATGATAATCAGTCATTAGATGAATACTTTGTCAACAAAAATTAGGATTCAGTTAAATGCTTTTAAGACATAGTTGAAAATTGTTTTATTTATATCAAAACTTTAGAATAAATAATTTATCACTAATTGTTGGCAGTCCTGGTATTATAATTATTCCACGAAAGAAAAACCGTGATCCGTCTGATGTTTCCCAAGTTTTGTCGCGAAACAGAGGTAGTGCATCTTGCCAAGCTCGCTTATGCAAGTAGTAGGTGCTAATGGAACGCGTTGTTCCATCAGCCGTTAGAAGTTTTGTTTCAAAACATAAAAGACATGTCATAAACATCACGATAAGTATATAACGCTTTTCTCTTCTGCATTCCAAATTCTTTTGTACTAACACATAGTGAGGAAAGCACTATAATTCAAAACATGCAGACTGCAGACAGAATTGTTCGTATTTTTCAGCTCTCAGATAGCACCTTAAAAAGACCAAAATAACAATATTTGCTTCACGAATGAAAATTGTGCGACGAATAACAATGTATTCTTGTTATTTGAAGGAGAATTCTTAGTGTTATGCCATAGAGCAAAATCTATTCCTTCCACTATATTGGAATAATGATATAGAACCTCAAGCCACGTGTTGTGTATATTTAGGAATACAGCTAGACAATAAATTGAGCTGGGAAAATTAAGTAAATTTTGTTGTAGGGAAAGCCTGGAAATTTTAGCATTTTGTTATGCGGATTCTGAAAAAGAGTACAGTGAGAGCCAAAGTGTGTCATTAGTGCGACGCATATTAGAATATGGCGCGGTATGTTGGGCCCTTACGAAATTATTTTGCAGGAAAGAAATTTAGAAAAGGTCCACCGTAGAGAATCAAAATTTACTTTCAGGGGTACCAAGAATAAAGAAGTATAGGAGTCATTCGAAAGAATGAGAATAAAGTCGCATCTCTATGCTATGTATAAAGCGTACACATAGACTTTTGAACGGGAAAAGAAATTCCACGTCGATTAAAGAAACCTATATATATTTATCTACAAAATTGAATGTAGTGATTTTTGCCTTAGACAAAGTCTGTTGTAAAAAATTAGCTATTTACAAAGATCAGGTAGAAGTTTTTGAAAAACTATTGTTTTTGTGCAATTTGCGCTTGCAATTTAGGAATTTTTTTCTCAAAAACCACTCTAAATTTTCTCTTTAAACTTTATCCCTTTGTGAAATAAGAGGTGGTAAGAAATATGGTGCTAGTCCCAATTCGGGTATTACTCTTTTTTTTTAATTGCAGAAAAACATCGTAAAACTACAAAATAGAAGATATTTTTGCTTCAGACAAAGTCTGTTGTAATACAAAATTAGCTCTTTAAAAAAATCGTGTACAATTTTTTGAAAAAACTAGTAGTTTTTCCGTAATTTCTGTTTAAAATTAATGAAATATAGACAGGTTTTACACCAACTACGGACCAAGAGAGAGATTGAAAGAATGATATAAAAATAATTATTTTAATTTTAATTATAATTTACTATTGAAAATGCCAATGTTAATTCTATTTTACTTTCTCCTTTTTTACTTTTTATTCAATTTGTATTTTCAATGTATTGATACATTTCTTTTTTTAAGCAATCCGCAAACCTTAATAGAAATTTCGCAACACTGCCGCATTGATATTTGAGAAGCTCATTGTGGAACGTCGAGATGATGGCGGTGATAAGATGCAGCTGTTCTGTTTAGTCGACCTGGTGTTTTCAAATAAATCCTTCAGAAATGATTCGAAACCTACACGCAATATTCATATTTTCATTCAATTCTAAATACCACTGTTCAAAAATATAATAAAACTGTATTCAAAAATACGACTTGAACCTACTTGAAAAATATAATTAATATTTTTGTGGCAGTTTTCTCTCGTGCTCTAAGAAAAACAGTGCTGACAATAGCATGATTTGTACAGCGTAACTCCTATGTCGAGAGCCTGGACTTCCGTTCGCGATGAATTTCGCAGCAGTTTTTTATAAACTACTTCTCCGAATGCCCGGTGAGGTAAAATATGTACCATTTAATATCAGAAGACATTAAATGTCCCCTCTGCTAATAATTTTACACACCCCGACGTCCCTAACTGACTCCCCCGCCTCCTAAGACATTTCCAAGAGAACACTAAACAACCTCCCCCGACCCACCCACCGCCGCCGGATCTCCGGAAAGCAATAAAAACCCCGTGTCACGTTTCCTCTGGGCAAAGTCGTCCGACTTTTGCCGACAGCAGCGAGGTAAGCAAAGCGGCTCAACTTGCTATTCAATTATTTCCCCATCTTTGTAATAACATTGATATGAATTATTATTACTATTCCCCATTTCTTATATATGTATATGTATGTGTATATATATATATATATATATATATACATATATATATATGTATATTATTTATATATAAATTTTGTTTTTCTTTTGAATATGAGAATGTATATTTCTTCACAAATATTTATAATCTGAAATTTGAACTGCTTGTATAGGTATTAATTCGTCTCCGCCCCCCCCCCCCGCCGCAATTAATTTTATAATATTATCTGCTATATGTTCCTTAATTTTTGCAATCATACAATGTGTCTTTCTGTATTGATTTTTTGTTTAATTTGAACTGCTACTATTCCTCCCGTTGCATCCCCAAAAATTTTTTTATCCATAATTGTAATTTAATTAATTTTTTTTCTATCTTATTGTGTATTTATTTATAATTTTTTTGTATCTTTCTGTATTCTGTAGACTGACGATGACGGCAAAGCCGTCGAAAGCCGGCTATCTTAATAAAGCTGATATGTTGACGAAGATGACTTCTTTTATTTCTTCTTATAAGAACGTCAACAACATCCAATCAGAATTCCCACAATTCATTTAATATCATCTGATCTCTCAAAAAATTACTGCCTATTGAATAAAAGAAAATGGTACATTAATCGTATAACATCTTTAATAACTTAAAGAAAACTATGCCCACGAAAGTTTTTCCTTAAGAGCCTGAAATAATTTAAACTTCTTTTATTAAAAAATTAGGCCCGTAAGGGTCAAATAGTTTCTTATCGTCTTGAAGATCTGAGATTTTACGTTCATTTAAGGTCCCTTTTCACCGACGCCGATCTAACATACTGTTTTAAATTTTATATTCATATGCTTCGTTTGAGCCGGTCTCACTATATAAAAATATATATACACATAAATTTAACACTATAACGACCGAATCAATAGTATTGACGGCTACAAAATATTGAAATAATTTTATCTTTATTAACATGAACAGTAGATCATTGTGATTACTTGACTTTAAATGCATTTATTATGTAAAATGTATGTGAAAATTTCGAAATTACGACAAAAGGCAACTCACGAGTGAGCAGCCGGAAGTTTCCTAATTATTTTAATGTCAATTGCAAATATTCTATTGATATTATTAGCCAAGAGTATGCACTAGTTTTGACAACGCTGTGTAGGAATTGCTCGCTTCTCGGTTGATTTGCACGTTTTCAAATAAAAGCTGAGGTACTAGTAGCGCAGAAAATGCAATATTGCAATATTACGTAGCTGTTTCTAATAACGCGAGAAAATATGTGCTGTTGTAGCACCACTAGTTTACTTTACGTGTTAATTTTTTGCAATTTTTCAAAATACAGAGTTTGCCGGCTAATGTGTTTGAGGTCATCAACTGATGACACTGCTGTGCCTCTGACCTAGGTCCTAGGTGCGAGTTCCGACGGTGGCAGGATTAAATGACTACAGTAGCGGCAGCGTATAAGCGGCTCTGACAGTTCTCTCGCCACGTGCGGCGTTGCGTCATGTGACCTGCTCTGAAGGAATCAGCGTGCGAGGATTTGTTTACTTTTTCGCAGCCAGGGTTCAGCGTTGCCGCTCATCTGACTCACACCAAGTCGCTTGAGAAGCGCGCAGATTCCTGTCATCACCAGTATCAATGCGAATGAAATATGTCTCTGCCGATACGCCCAGACCAGTTAGTGTGTGTCTTCCAAGAGCTTCAGTGTTGGAGGCTGTGAGTTTCGTGATGGCTGCGCCCCACACGTCGCGCAAACTGGAGTTGTGTTAAAGAGCCAGGCTCGCGAATTTGTTTATCGTTTACGCGAATATTTCGAGGCAGAAAAGGCGAACGAGGGGGCATCGGGGGGAGGATCTCGGTGTACGTCCGTTGCCTGCGGAATAGAGGACGACGCCATCCGTAGCTGACGCATCAAGTTTTCAACGCGGTTTGGGAGGCGATAAGGGTCGGCAGTAGCGAAGTTTATGAACATGGTATCAAAACGTGTCATCGCCTGTCGGTAAGTGTTAATGTTTTGAGATTTCATTTATCTGACGTGTAGGTGGTTCCATGTGCGTAGTAATGTGTGGCAACAGCGCATCGAACTGTCAGAGTCGCTTCAACGCTGCCCCAACTGTAGCTTTGGACTTAGGTCCAGTACAACCGCTGTCTATGGAACTGTTGTATCCTTTCTATGTCATATTTATATTTGAAAATATAACAAATACACCACCATGTTTTCCTCAATTAGATGGACAAATGTTTTCTATGACATCTGAGACAGAGAAACGCAGCACCTACACAGCAATTTCTTGACGATTCCCCTTTATAACGTCCAGAAGACTGTGCTTGTGGAGTCGAAGAATCGAGGATAATTCTATTGTCGAAAAATTCTACTTTTTTCATATTCAAACGAATAAAAATCAAAATTTGAAACTTAAGGGAATTGGAATACAAATTGCGACCGATCTGAATCGCGTGCGGTTCTTTGGTCACGCCCGATTTTAGACCGACAGGACCTTACGTCGCCATCCAGCCGTCAAATATCAGTGCACTTGCAGTTCACAAATGACACTAATTACCCCGTGGATCTTCAAGAGAGTCTTGGAAATGGGAATAAAGTTCCGGTGATATACAAACTGGGATGAAATTGAAAAATTAAAAAATCAGAATCTACTGGAATCTATGCATCCAATGCAAAATTAGTAAACAATACATTCATTACTAATATTATAATGAACTAGCTGGTAAGATTTTTACCACTTGAAATTACTCTCCTGATTATTACAATTCTTTGACAAAAGAAGACAAGACATAATAAGCATGTTTATTGTATATTGTAGAAGAAAAATTAATAAAAATGCTAGACGTTCTTAAGAGTAACATTACTATAATAAACGTATAAGTGATTCACCAGCAAATTGCTTCTGTCAATTTTTACTTACAACAGTACAAATTAGTTAGAATTTAATTATGAATATTTAGAGTACTAAATGTTTTAAATGAGTAAAAGTTTTTCTAACCTTCATTTCCAATAAATTTCAACTCCTTCTTCACAACAACAAACATATTCGTAAGGTTCTGTAGTCAAAATATTTTGAGAAAAGCGCAATTGAAACTTGTAGCACGTGTATTTAATAGCAATATTATGCCAACATAATTTAAAAAGGAGTGCGTTATAATGAACTCTTTGACAAAGTACATATCTAGTTATTCTTTTACATACATTTGACACAGAATACAAAGAGTTTTCATAAAGCTCCTTCGTTCGGGGGTCATGGGTCTAGATTGCGGAAAGAGGGCTCATGAACCAAGGGTTTATGACCCTTTATGAAGATCTTCAATACCTTCAATACAGACCTTCAATATATTTTTTTTCTGAAATTACCGAAATTTCAAAAGATATCAGCGAGAAAAAAATTAATCTAAATACCAACTTTTCCGCTTGAAAATCTGGATTGACCGAGAAGCCACTAATTATGAATGGTGCGTAATTGTATGCCGTATATTTTTACTCGAAACAATACAAATATATGATATAATTTAGCATGATGTTACTAAATAAATCATATCAGCAATTCCAAGCTTACTTTTATTCATAGAAGTAGCAAATGCAACGGTGGGTGTACAACATTCCAAATTAATACTAAAAAGAATTATCAATGTGCAATCATTCCTCTTGAGATTTCGATTCGGCTGATTCGCTGTCAGCATTGCTTTCTAACAACTTTTCCTTGATGAGCCCCATGGTCTCCCTCATGGCCTTGTAAATAATGGACCTGGCGAGCGCGATGTCCTTCTTGTCGCCCCTCCTGGCTCTGAGTATGGTGAAGACGCACGCCGTGTGGTACTCGAAGCTGCCCGGTTCCAGGGGCATCACCGTGAGGTGGTGCTCGATCTCTTGCAGGATCTTGAGCAGCCCCTCCGAGGCGTCCGCCGCGCTCTTGGCCACGTCCAGCCGCTCCCTCAGCTCGTCGATCATGACGGACGTGTCCTCGGCCTCCGGCAGCCGCAGGGCGGTCGTCAGCAGCTCCTCCTCGTTCTCCCACGCGCTCTGGTTGTCTTGGAGATCCACGTCGGGGTACACCGCTTGGATGGCTCTCTTTATGGCCAGGTACACCGCTTCTTTGAACGGCTTCAAGTACTTGACGGGAGGACGCATGTCCTTGATCTTCGCGAAGCACGGCCGCACCAGGAACAGATTGCCGGAGTCGAGTGGCTTTCCGGATAAATCTTTCTTAAAAGTGGCCAGTAACTCCTTCGTGTGGCCTTCGGCGGCCGCTTCCATAGGTTCCAGTTCTTCTATTATTTTAGTAATGAGCTCCTTGTACTGCTTCTTGAACGGGACCTGCGCCAGCATCTGAAGGATGGGCCACTCTTTGTCGATGACGATTGCGTCGTCCAAATCCACGTAAGGGAAGATGTTTTCGATGCACTTTTTGACGGCATCGTAAAATATGTTTTTGGCCGTTAAGCTGGCCAAGCGAGAAACGTCCTGGAAGCGCAGGTTCATGTACATGTCGTCGAAGATATACAGAGCGTGATCGATGTCCGTGGGCTCGACGAAGAGCTCGACCACCACGTCGTGAATGGCCTTCTGCACCTCCGGACTGTGCTCGATCGTCTCGTAGCGCGATTCCATTTCGTTGCGAATCTCGTCGTACAGCACGAACACGTCGTCGACGTACGGTATCTTTGCAGCATGAGCAGCGTGGGCCGCTCCTTGTCCATGGAGCAAGGCGCCTCGCGGATGTCGTGCGCGGGAGGCCCTTGAGGAAGTCCTCGCGTGCCCTCTGGAGACGCTCATCCTTCAGCCCCCCGGAAGGCCTCGCGCAGCTCGGCGCTTCCTCGTCCTCCAGCTGCGACAGCGCGCTCAGCACCGCGAGGAACACCTTCTTGTGGCCCTTGGTCACCTTCTCCAGCGCCATCATGGCCTTCAGCTCCTCCTGGATCCTGGCGCTCAGCTGGGCGGCGTACTCCATGTCGGGGACCTACACTTACCAAACACACAATCAAACATCATCCATCAAGCCTTTGCAGTCAAAATGCTCTAATATTGCCTGACACTATACGTGTAAACCCAGACAGTATTGCAAAACAAAGATTACAGGTTATATGATATCCACATTGTCAAGGCCAAATGCATTGCCGCTAATACACCAGATATCGTAATTCACGACGCCACAGAGAAAACGACATTCTTCATTGATATCACGCATCCATCATTTCACAACATTGATTAGGCAGAAAGATCTCCAAAAATTGGCCATAAATTCAGAGAAATATATCGTCTTAATAACGTTGAAGTTGTACCTTTGTTATCACAGCTACTATCTGGTCAACAAAAACTTAAAAAATATATACAAAAATTACAATAAAACCCGAATTCAGTAGTCCTAAAAACTCATTTGTCACCTTCGAAACATGTCGAATAGTTCGCACCCTGCTGAATTTATCATGAGCTGTAACCAAGTATGTGGTCTGCTAAAGTTTTTCCAACACATCTAAGAAAAGCAGATGTTGAATCTCCGAGACTAATGCAAGCAAATAATAATAATGTTATAATAATAATAGTTATAATATAACATACTTTACATAGGAGATAATAAGACACATATAAACATCTAGGAATTTAATTTATTTTTAAATTTGCTGACATCATCAGGAAAGAGATCAAAGATTGTCGCAGGCAAGCCGTTCCAGTCTCTAATAGTTCGATTCGCGAATGAATATTTCCCAACGTCCGTTTTCTGAATTCTTGTCTGAATTTTGTGCATGTAATCCGCTCTGCCGAAATATGTAATATAGTAAGTATATATGTAATATGTAGTAAGTATAGTATGTAATATGTAAAATAGTAAGTCTTATTTCCATTACAAAGTTTTAATTTTTCCAAATTACAAATATTCAATTGTTTCATATTATTCGTGCGCATAGTAAATTCAACTTAAAGCTTCCTGCTTGAATCGTGTGTAACAAATCGGACAAATTGTATATTTGAAAAAATTATTAAAATACATATAACCAATTATTACAATTAATACAATGAAGATCTATTGTGTGACAAAATGATATTCCTCTAAAACTGAAAAATGTGCCGAAACGAAAGTTTGCTATTCAAATCATCTCGTGTGCACGTTTCTTAAAATATGAGTGTTTTTCGCAAAAGTTTGAGTTATATGGTGACAATATATATGTTTTCGAACACCACCAATACACATGCTGGACATTTATTTCCAAGTGCAATAGTTTTAAATACTAAATTTTAAAATACGTTTTATTTAGAATTTTGTCTGAAAGAAAAACAGTAGCTTTTGCGATTTTTCGAAAGACTTTTCTGGCATCAAGAACATTGTAATATTCAAAACACTACATAAGCGACATGCCCACGGACATAGTCGTAGCGTATTTGGTTGGGTGGCTTCTTCTTGTGCTGAAGATCTCGAGTTCAAATCCTAGCCTGCACTACCTATTTTTTATTCTGTACATTAGAGTATGTATCTGGCAAATGACTTTGAAATCAGTTGTAGACGTGGAATTTTATATATCGTTTTGCTTTCCAATAATTATATATTATTTGTCTCTCAGCAGTGTCTCTGTCGTTTTCTTAAGGTTTATTAGAAGAATGAAGTGTTAGTAGTGTAAAAGTTGTAATATATTACGTAACCGTTATCAATAAAACAAGAAAAAAAACCGGCTTTTCTATTGTTTGTATTGGTAGTCCAATGAACAGAAAGTGAATTACTGTGCCAATGGTAGTTTTTTTTTCAATCAAATATTTTTGAGAATCCAGTGATTACCAGTTCCAGTGCACTGGAACTCTTTATTTTCCGACAGAGAACTGTAACGGCTCTCCACGCCGGCAATGTGCCTTTTGCTATCCTTGCTCCAAAGCGATAACCGAGCAAGTGGCAGCAGCTCAAGATTTGGCAACAGGGCATTGGTCACAGGAGGCCTGTGGAGGCTGCTTGACCTTTAACACGAGGATGGTTTCTTCATTGTAGGGAAGAAAGTGATAGGGAATTATGTGCGCTTATTGCACTCGTCGGTCATAAATCATTTGCGACCGCGCCATGTGTCTGCGTGAATTTTGAAATTTGCTAACACGTTAGGAACGTATGTTAGCACGGTGTTTAAAAAATCTGTTCCTCAATGCCTCTGTGCAAAATTGGTTATATTTTGATCTGTACGAGAATTCGTATACGTGTTTTAAATTAAAAATTTCACAATACAATATGAATATCTTCATCCATTTTTAACATGAATAAAGTAATATGTTTACCCAACAGAAACTTGAATTATGAAGACAGAATATTCACAAAATAATTGGGATCCCTTAGACCAGACTTGTGCATCAATACATGTCCAGTAATGAAAATAGGTCGGACATTTAAGCGGTAAATATTCTTATATTTGGTGCCCTCTCTGGTTACTAATCTGGTCACTCTAGAGGCGCTACTAGATCCTTACCTAAAACACTAAGAAAGCAATCATTCACTTTAAATTCCTGACATTCAGTGATCACAATGACTCTGTAGGTCATAGTGGTCAGTTATGGGATAGAAAATAGAAAATACAGTTTGTCTAATAAAAAATATGAAACATGCATGTCTGAGAGAACGAAGTTTAATTGACCCTGCGACTACGGTAACGTTGCTGTTGCAAAGACTAGATACAACAATCAAAGCAAACGGAATTCATACCCAGTATTAAATAACGTAATACAACAGGCGTGTACGAAGACTTTTTAAGCTTACAAAAACGGCGATTTTATTTTGTTTCCAAATATCAGAGAGTTGATAACATTTTGAACCTTTGTAATGCAAGGAAATAAAAAGAGTAGTCTTAATTTCTAAACTTGATATTTTTATTCTTTTTAAACTGGATATCTTAACACATCGTTCATATTATGTAGTATAAGTTTTTGCTAGAGTTTTTTGGTTGTTTGCAAGGCCTTGCAACGGACGGCCTAAGCCATTGCCATGAGTCTCAACTTCAGAAGGGGACATAGATGATTGAAATACAATACAATAGGATCCCCAATAAATTTGTATTACACTCTTAAAGCCCATGAATATGTAAAGGTATTTTTTATCTTTTTTACTGTTTAAATAGCTTCTTAAATATCGCAGATTATTGATAAAGTGATCAAGTCCAAAAATTGGTTGTTTTGGATAAGAGGCATTTACAGGTTTCTAAACCTTCCAAAAATCAGTTTTCCATTTTCATAGTATTTAATGTAATTCTACATCTTCTATATTATTATCGTTTTAACATTAGTTTAATTTTTGTTATTCAATTGGTCAATTTTCGTAGAATTGGAGACTTCATCCCCTCTACCAAGAAACCGACCAAATATTTATTACTTTTATATTTTATAATATTTAGATTACCATTGGAATAATAATTATAGTAGAAATTATTACACAATTATATATTTGTAACGAATATTGCGTCATCCCGGCGCCACTTCGAGGTGGCGGGTTACGTCATCTGCCGGCGACCACGAGCCGCCGGTGAGCACGAGTTGCATCACCTGCCGCGGATTCGTCCAGAAGAGTCGCGTGTCCGGATGGTTCTGATTGTCCTGACGAGTATAATAGCGACGGCCGGCGGCCGAGTCAGTCTTGAGTCCGCAGTGGAAGCTGAACTGTGAATGTGTGCATCGCGGTGAATAGCTGTGCAGTGAGTGTCTCAGTGAAGTGAACCGTTGTCGTGCATCGTACTGTGGTCGGTGAGTGAACGGTGACCAGTGCATCGAATGTGATCAGTGCAGTGAACTGTGCCAGTGCTTAGGACTGTGAGTGTGCAAGAGAAGTGTAGTGTAAATAACTGAAGAGAAGTGTGTAAATAAGCAAGAGAAGTGTAGTTAAATAACTGAAAGAAGTGTAGTGTAAATAAATAATCAAGTGTTTTCAGTGATTGTGTTATAACAAAATAAACGTTTTTGTTAAAATAATACAGATTTTAATTCACCACCTAAAACGTAAAATTGGTGTAGTGGGTTTAACGAGTGGTGAATTAAAACATTAATCAAGATGAGTTTCACAAAAGTTTTATGGGATCTGAAGTGGCGAGTTAGAGAGAGTTAGAAGAGAGGAACAAGACACTTCCGGAACGAAAGCAATATTACAGAACGTCTTGCAAACGCGATGAAGGCGGCAGGCGAGGATCCAGAGACTTTCTCTTCGAGACAACGGGCAACTTTTGGACCTATCAGAATTTTAAAGGAGAATTGATGGAAAATTCCAGAAATTTAGAAGAAAACTGGCAGAAAATTCCAGAATTTTAAAAGGAGAATTGATAGGACAATTGACGAAAATTCAGAATTTTAGAAGGAAGTTAACAGAAAATTCCAATTTTAGAAGAACTGACTGAAAACTCCAAAGCTTTAGAAGAAAATTGATCGAAAATTCCAGGATTTTGGAAGAAAAGTTGGAACAGAAGATAACGCAGAATAATAAATTGGTGGAGAAGAAATTGAGGAGATAATTTGAAGAAAGAAGAAAAAATGGAAAGAAAATTGAGAAGATGGATGAGAAAATTTGAAGAATGAAAAAAATTACTAAATCTGTTAGAAGAGAAGCTGAAGGTTTTACTCCTCAACAGAAAAATCGAATATAAACATCGTACAGGAACCACTAGAAATAGCACCAGTAGCCACCATGCGGAGCCACTGGGAAAAGCACGAGTAAAACCACCTACCTTTGATGGCACTTCTTCATGGTCGAATTATTTGAAGCAATTCAAGGCTGCTGGACTGTAAATGGCTGGTCCGCAACAGATTGTAGCTACGGCCCTGATTTTGGCTTTGCGGGGTAACGCTGTCGATATTCTAGAGACAATACCGACCGATGAACAGTCCAACTTCGAGCAAATTGTCAAGAGACTCAGAACACGGTACGGGCAAGCGCATCTGGAAGACATGTATTTTACCAGCTAAGGAATCGTGTTCAGAAGCATGGGAGAGTCTTCAAGAACTGGAAGCTGATATTTCCGTCTGGTGCGCCTTTCGGACCCTGATGCTTCAGAAATTTCCCCTGCAACGCACAGCCGTCCGGTGCTTTATTGAACACATGATGCAGAAACACAACAAGCATTAAGACTGGCAAGACCGAAAACCTTAGCTGACGCATTAAGTCAAGCACTAGACTTCAGGTTGCAAAGAGCATCGAAACGTGACGGACGAGTACGAGAATTGCAAACCGGCGTCGATACTTTGACGAAAATATTTTGAGGCAATGGTGAGAGGTTGGTGGACGCACGCATTTCTAGTGGCAAAGGCGACAACCTGATGTTGGAATTGTGGAGAATTAGGCACGTGAAAGTCGATGTAACCGTCCACTGAAGCAACAAGGAGAGCAGCCGTCTGTTGGTAAACCTAGCAGCCAGCAGGAAAACTAAAGCAGGTTGATGGTAGGGGCATCCATCGACCTGTCAAACAGAGCCCCACCTTACGAAATACACGTCAAGTCAATTCGACACCGTTCTGACAGTTTACGTAGATGCACTAGTAAATGGAAGACCATGCGTCTCACTTTTGGATACTGGTGCAACCAAGAGCATTATACGAACCGATTTTGCAAATCATCTCATCTAATGCCGTCCAAATGGAAGCTTCGAACAGCCACTGGTGACTCGGCGAATGTTGTAGGAGAGATGGATGCCTCCTTGCTATTGGAACTGTTGCTTTCAGTCATCGTCTGCTGGTCGCTGATATAGAAGAAGAAGCAATTTTGGGAATGGATATTATGACGACATATGGGTGTCAGCTGGATTTACGACACGGTGTGCTGAGACTCAACGAAGTGGAGGTGGTTCTACATTCACGTAACAACATTGCCGTGAATGTAATTACGGTTGACGACGTAATCTTGACGGAGCGTAGCGAGATGTTTATAGAAGGAGCCCTGAGGGCGACGTTCCAGCTGGAGAGATTGCTATTCTGGAACCTAGAAGTACGA
Organism: Teleogryllus oceanicus; assembly: GCA_964035755.1. Lineage (NCBI taxonomy): Eukaryota > Metazoa > Arthropoda > Insecta > Orthoptera > Gryllidae > Teleogryllus > Teleogryllus oceanicus. The sequence goes on from CAXIVR010000013.1 coordinate 67,107,523, forward strand.
CGAAGACATTGGTCGAGGAATTCTAGTGCCAAAGAACTGGTCAGAGGAATAGAACAATACCTGTGAGAATAATGAACATTAATCACTATCCTGTTGTTGAGAAAAGGAACAGTGATTGGTAATTGTTCTACGGTATCCCCGGTTTTGCAGAATGTGAACCGTACCGAACCACCACTAAAGAAATTCCTGAACGACTGCAGAATCTGGTTACAGAGGCATGTAAGGCTTATCTCGGGAAGAGTGTCATAAGGCTGAAGACCTAATACGGCGCTACCAGCATGTCTTTGAATGCAGTGACGGTGTAAAGGAAAGACTGATGTTGTTCGTCACCGAATAGACACCGGAAACGCCACACCGATTCGCCAAGCTGCTAGAAGATTACCTCTGTCAAAGAGAAGAAGCAGATGAGATTATTAAAGAGATGAAGAAGGATGGCGTAAACGAACCATCAAGCAGTCCGTGGTTCTCCTGTCGTATTGGTAAAGAAGAAAGACGGGTCGACTCGGTTCTGTGTCGATTTCCGACAGCTCAACAATGTAACAAGAAGGATAGCATCCATTGCCCCGTATTGACGACATGTTGGACACGCCTCTGGGGCCAAGATCTTCTCGACACTTGACCTGAAAAGCGGATACTGGCAAGTAGAATTAGATCCCAGAGATCGAGAAAGACTGCATTTACCATCGGATCAGGTTTGTGGCAGTTTACAGTAATGCCTTTCGGACTGTGTAATGCTCCAGCTACATTCGAAAGATTGATGGAAACTGTGCTTAGAGGTCTGTCGTGGAGACATGTCTTGTCTACCTCGACGATATAATTGTTGTTGGAAAATCTTCGAAGACTACATCAATAACCTAGAACAGGTGTTCAAGAGGTTGGAAGGAGCGAACTGAAACTCAGCTCAAAGAAATGCCATTTATTTCGGAAGCAGGTGAATTACCTTGGGCATGTAGTATCTGGCACGGGAGTAGAACCTGATCCGAGAAGGTTAAAGCCTAAAGAATGGCCGGTCCCAAAGGATAAACATGAATTGAGAAGTTTCTGGGTCTATGGTATTATCGCCGCTATGTTTTGGGCTTTGCAACATCGCGAAACCGCTGACTCAGCTGACAGAAGAAAAGCGTTTGTTTCAATGGGATCAAGACTGCCAACGCGCTTGAAAAGCTTAAAGCGCCATGCTGAGTGCCCTATATTGAGCTATCCACTACCTCAAGGGAACTATATACTTGATACTGACGCAAGTAACGTTGGTATTGGAGGGTATTATCGCAGATACAAGATGGACGAGAGAGAGTAATCGGTTATTATAGAAGTTCTATCAAGCCAGAACGCAACTATTGTGTAACCGAAGAGAATTACTTGCTGTGGTGAAATCCGTTGAACACTTTTACAAAAATCTCTACGGTAAAGAATTTCTTTGAGAACGGATCATGCCGCATTGAAATGGCTGCTGAACTTCAAGAATCCGGAAGGTCAAGTCGCCAGATGGATTGAAAGATTGCAAGAATTCACATTTAGAATAGAACATCAAGCGAGTAGTCACCGGAATGCCGATGCTCTCTCAGAAGACGTGCCTGAAAACTGCAAGCATTGTTGTCATGCGGAAGAGAAGATGTGTCCTACCTCAAGGGTCACTGTCAGTAATGACCAATGGCAACCCAGAGAACTTCAGAAAGATCAGAAAGAGGACACGGAATTGAAACATGTTTGAAATGGAAAATAGCAGGACGGAGACCAAGTTGGCAAAAAATAGCCCTGTTCTTCAGCAGTAAAATCATATTGGGCGCAGTGGATTCGATTACTGAAGAGGAAGGTGTTCTGAAACGAGTTCTGGAAAGTAAGACGGCTCGCAGAAGAGGACGCAGATATTGTTACCGAGAGTAGGGTCCCTGAAATATTGAGAGAATTGCATGATGGAACTTCGGAGGACACCTCGGTATAACGAAACCTTAGAGAAAGTGGAACGATTTTACTAGTAATTGCAAACAAGATGTAAAATGTGGTGCACAAGTGTCAAGTTTGTGCTACCAGCAATGGGCCACATAAAAAGAGAAGAGCGAAGATGAGGCAATACAACGTTGGGAGTCCTTTCGAACGAATTGCCATTGACTTGGCTGGCCATTTCAATGTCAAATGATGGAAATAAATACATACTCGTGGCTATGGATTATTTCAGCAAGTGGGTTGAAGCATATCCCTACCAGCCAAGAAGCCACTGCTATCTCCAAGTACTGGTTAAGGAATGGGTGAGCGATTTGGTGTGCCACTGGAATTGCATTCAGATCAGGACGGAACTTCAATCTGCAGTGTTTCAAGGGTGTGTGAACTTCTTGGAATAAGAAAACAAGAACGACAGCCCTACATCCGCAGTCAGACGGAATGGTGGAACGCATGAACAGAACAATGGGAAAATATTTAGCGAAGGTCGTGTCAGATCACCAACGCGACTGGGACCAATACTACATCTTTTCTTCTAGCCTACCGTTCATCTGTTCATGAGACAACTGGGCAAACACCTGCTAATATCCTCTTCGGCCGGGAACTACGTCTACCATGTGATCTACAGTTTGGTTGTAAAACTAATGAAGAAACAGCCGGTGAAGACTTTGTAAATGACCTAAAACGGAAAATGGACATAATTCAACCAGGTGCGTGAAAGAATCAAATTCAAGTGACAGGATGAAAGACCGGTATGACATCAAAGCTGAAGGAGGAGGTTATCAACCTGGAGATCATGTGGCTGCTTTAACCCCAACGACGCCGGGGTTTTGTCCAAAATTACAACGACAGTGGGAAGGTCCATACGAGGTCGGAAGAGGATAAATGATGTTGTCTACAGAATTAAAAATTGCGAATGGAAAACCACGAGTCGTTCATTCGAATCGGCTGGCCCGTACGCAGGAAGTAATGAAAATGATGAAGAAAAGACCGCACGAGTTTGTGAGCTGGACATGCAAGAGTGCACATTTCACGAGTTTATGTCTCAGTATAATGAAAAGCATCAAGCGCGTTATGGGGTAACAATGGAGGTGCAACGGATCTGTTTGCCCCCAGGAATATGCATTGGCGCATTGTGTCGCCCAGGATTTAGATATGACCAGAGGTGTCTACTGTATTCAAGGAAAATACGGAAGGATAGAAGAATTAAAGAACCAACAACCAGATATTGGAAGGTTCTGCATCTGCACGACGTCAGCCACTATGTTTATTACCTTGTCACAAAAGTAAGTCATGTCTCAAGGCATCCTATGAAAATCTTTGGAAACTCTGATTGAATTACGCCAACAAGTACTGCAAGACAACGTCCAGAAGATTGCCATGTCAAAACTGGGATGTGGTTTTGATGGACTGAACTGGAGAATAGTAGAAGCATGTTGGAAGTACTGTTCCGGTACACTGGGTTAGCATCTTAGTCTGCAGCTACCACCATGGAATGTTGTCATATCCAAAGAAGACAATTGACTGCCACTTCTTCTTAACCTCTAACTGCACTAGAGGCTCCAGCTGCAAGTATCGGCATGATTTTACTAAACGCGCCGAGACGGATCGCAACAAGGAGGGGTAGTGTAACGAATATTGCGTCATCCCCGGCGCCACTTCGAGGTGGCGGTTACGTCATCTGCCGGCGACCACGAGCCGCCGGTGAGCACGAGTTGCATCACCTGCCGGCGGATTCGTCCAGAAGAGTCGCGGTGTCCGGATGGTTCTGGATTGTCCTGACGAGTATAAATACGCGACGGCCGGCGGCCGCGAGTCAGTCTTGAGTCCGCATGGAAGCTGAACTGTGAAGTGTGTGCATCGCGGTGAATAGCTGTGCAGTGAGGTGCTCAGTGAAGTGAACCGTTGTCAGTGCATCGTACTGTGGTCGTGAGTGAACGGTGACCAGTGCATCGAACTGTGATCAGTGCAGTGAACTGTGCCAGTGCTTAGGACTGTCGAGTGTAAGAGAAGTGAGTGTAAATAACTGAGAAGTGTAGTGTAAATAAAGCAGAAGTGTAGTGTAAATAACTGAAGAGAGTGTAGTGTAAATAAATAATCAAGTGTTTTCAGTGATTGTGTTAAGTAACAAAATAAACGTTTTGTTAAAATAATACGAGATTTTAATTCACCACCTAAAAACGTAAAATATATATATATATATATTGAAACGCACCGCGTTTCGCCTAAAGAAACGGCGATACAACAAGCAAGCATGCGGCAGAACGGTTGCCAGAGGGCGCTCGCCAGCCACGAGAAACGTTACAGGCGGCGAAGTGTTGTCGGTTGGCCATGGCGTGAAACGACGCCGCGAGGCTTCGTGTCTGGCTGGCCGCCGGTAGGAAGGAGGTCCTGGGACTGCCCGCGTTCGAACAAAGTAAAAGTGTCGCGAACGAATGAGCGCTGAAAAGAGTGATTGACGGACGATTTGTACTAGATATAACCACCATTAGTAGCTCGAATGTAGTGCCAGAGTGAATTATCTGGAGCTCTTATCTGGAGTAGTACAAATCGAGAGAACTTGTGTGCAGAGGAGTACACCACGGGACTAGTAGCCTGGTGAAATGGTGAGGCACGTGCTCGCAACTGTACTTTGAATAATTAGTGGCGTTTATCAGCTCGCGGAAGGTGACATTCAGAAATCTGGGTGAACGGAAAGGAGTTCAGCGAGGAGGCGCAGAGGTATCGTGGAAGATTACGCTGGAGAACGTACTTGGAACGCAACGCATCGCATCGGCTGGTCCCCAGTGGAGCGGACACAGGCAGACAGCGAAGAAGCACGAGGCAACCCGAGAGTCCCCGAAGCCGTCGACGCTCGAGGGGGAAGGATTAAACGGTAAATATTTCCTCGATCGATGTGAGATCGAAAGAACTAACAGTGATTCTGGGTGAGGTAAAGAAAAGGATAAAGACCACCACAGATATTGTAATCAATAGTGATTTGTATAGAATAATAAATAGTTCATGTTTATTTTGTTCACGGAACAGTGGTGTTTGATTAATAACCCTGAGTCCATTCACGAAAAAGAACACCTGTCCCTTACAAATAAATTTACTGCGAACAAGCCGGGCTACCCGGTACGTCACAATATTAATAATATTACATGCGCTAGACGTTTAAAGATCTGGCACCAATATATGTGGAGGAAATTTGAATCTAATGTCATTTGAGCGTGAGAATATGAGAAAGAATACTCATATGTATTTGAGAAAATAAACTAGTTTAGAGAGGGAAATTTAAAAAACTCATCCTGTAAAACTCATCTTTTAAATAATTTTGATATTTCGATAGAAAGAAAGTCGTCGAATGATGACATTAAGCGACAGTGTTGCATAATTTTCATTTTCCCACTTCCCAGGCAATATTCTGCGTCCGTTTATTTTCTAACTCCAAATTTACAATTAGAGAAAGCGTACCTCCCCATCTCCGTTTAGATAGACTCAAACATTTTCTTGAGAAACTTCAATAAAATATTTCAATTGTCTTGAATTTTTAAGCTTAATTTAATTAATTTAAATTACTTAATTAATTTAAGTTCATTCACAATTAACTTTGTAATTGCAGAATTACATTAATTCAAACTGACTGGTAAGGCTGTATTAGTATTTTTTGATATTTTGCGATTAAATAAAAATAGTTCACGCATTGGTAGTGATGTAAAAAACGATAATAATATAACCGTATAAACCCGTTTTTTTTATTATGTTAGATTTGGAAAAAAACTGACTGGTAAGGTCGACACTGTCGCTTTTGGGGAAAGTAGCCTTCGCGACCTTTCCCCTGTTCTCGCAGAAGTGTCGGCGCCGCGAAGGCAACCTTCCACAAATGCCACAATTGCAACGGTTGCTAACAGGAAATCTCCTACATTTAGTTAAAAATCACATTAATGAAAGTAAAATTGTATACTCAATATACTATCAAAACATTAACGTATGTTACATCAATGCATTCGTCTATTTATGATTATCTATCGCTAGTGAAAAAATAATTATCCATTCCATTTAAAAAATCAAAGATAAATAATTTTCTCGAAAACTAAAAATATTTCGAATAATATATCTACCGCACATTATTTCCCCTATGATTCCACATTGTTAAGCGAAAACTGCATTTAGATATCGGGAACCGTTTAGAAGTTATGATGTGGCCCATAGTTGGTGGGACTTTGTATAATTCTATTTCTCAGAAAATTTTCATTACGAACTTTTCTATTTTCCAATAAATAAGCGCTTTTTACAACAGTTATTATAACTAGGACTCTCCCACCAGCGGCGCACCACCCCAGCCGGGACAAGCTCTAAGCTCCCGACCGAGTTCCCGGAATATGTAGTAGTATAGTGTATGTTAGTGTAAGTGTGTGTGTAAGGGGAGAGGATAGGACAAGGAAGAGGAAGGACAGATCGCGCGCGGTCCGTGGCCCGTTTGTTAGGGTACTGCTCCGGCATTCGCCTGGTGTTGATCGGAGAAACCACGGAAAACTACCGATCAGAGCAGCCGGCCGCTAGAATTCTCCTCCAGGCAGCAACGGAATTCGACTTAGCTGAAAAGCTAGTGTCGAAAATCCTGCCGCCGTCAGGACTCGAACCTAGGACCTCCCGGTCAGAGGCGCTGCAGTGACATCAGTTGATGCACTGAGCTACCGCTCCCGGTAAAGACAAGAGACAAATCATGAAATTAAATGAGTCTCTAGTAATTAAAGGAATAACAGGAAATTCAGTAGAAATTTCAGGAAAACTACCTCTTACATTGCAGACTACTTTGGAACCTCTTTGTCATGAATTTTATGTGGTTGACAGACTACCACATAATTTAGACTTAATAATAGGTCAAGATGGTCTCAGAAAATACAATATCACATTTGACAAAGGAAAATTAGAACCGGTGTATAAGAGAATACCGCCTTTAAGTGAAACTGTAGTAACGTTTCCAACTTCTATGGTCGGTGAACGGTTAATAGAAAATCAAATGTTAAGTGAAGGTGTTTACGTAGCTTGTTGTTTAGTAAAATGCAATGCGAAAACATTTCAATGCTTATGTGTAAATGTCACAGATACGGAACAAATAATTAGTAGGAAACCTCAATTACAATATGCCCCTTGTAAAAGTCAATGGCACACTGTGAATGCCATTGCCAAGGCCGATGCATGAGCAAGCGTGAATCATATCGCCGCTGCGCGTATATCGGTCAAGGTCAGAGCAGACGCCGATACAGATACTAATGCAGACGATTGCAAGGTCACCAGCACGAACGTACGTACTAAGCAAGGACGTGACAGAATAATAAAATTAAATGACGCGTTAAGGCTCAGTCATATTAAAGAAGGACGCGAAGAAATTCTTAACATTTGTTATGATTACCATGACATATTTAAATTAGAATATTTAAATTAATTTTAAAAAATTATAGACTTCCGGAAAAGCATAAAATCGAAGTAGAAAAGCAAATTAATGATATGTTAGATCAAGGAATAATAACTGAAAGTCAAAGTCCATGGAACTTTCCGTTGATTGTAGTACCAAAGAAAATTGACGCTTCAGGTAAAAGAAAATGGAGACTTTGTATTGATTTTAGAAAATTAAATGACAAATCAATAGGTGATAGTTATCCACTACCTAATATTCAAGAAATACTTGATAAATTAGGACGAGCGCGATATTTTTCGGCTTTAGATTGTGCTAGTGGATATTGGCAAATTCCGATTGCGAAGGAAGATCAATGCAAAACTGCTTTCAGTACAAGCACAGGACATTATGAATTTAAGCGTATGCCGTTTGGATTAAAAGCAGCACCAGCTACTTTTCAAAGACTAATAATGAATAATGTCTTATCGGGAACTTTAGGAAGCAGATGCTTAGTATATCTAGATGAAATAGTAATTTATGGTGAATCAATGAAAGAACATAATGCAAAATTACGAGAAGTATTTCAGCAATTAAGAAATTATAATTTAAAAATTGAACCAGATAAATGTGAATTCTTAAAATCCGAATTACAATATTTAGGTCACATTGTAACTGCGGATGGTGTTAAACCAGATCCAGAAAAGACCAGAGCAGTTAGTCAGTTTCCTATACCTAAAAAGGCAAAGGATGTTAAATCATTCCTAGGATTAGTTGGATACTATCGGAAATTCATTAATGAATTTAGTAAAATCGCTATTCCTTGCATCTTGCATTAATTTTGCATCTTGTGTAAAGGGAATTGAAATGAGAGAATAAAAAAGATTTGCAAAATTTGTAAAATTATAAACAATTTCCAATTTTTGCAATTCTAAAGTGAGAAGGGTTTTCTGATGTCCCAGAACCAAAAACTGTGAATTAACAATTTTGCAACAATTAACAATTTTATAAACAATTCCCAAATTTGCGCAATTCCTGCCGGGGAGTGTCCCCAAGTTGTCCCTGATTTGATGATAGAAATAACAATTTTGACATGAGATGCAAATTAATTGCTTAATTTCTAGTTTAATTGTTACTTTATGATAAATATACAGTTGGTCTTTGAATTTTAGTTTCTTTAATTGAAATGGTTCCCTAGCTGTCCTAACGATTCGAGAAAGACAGTATTTTGCATTTTTGCAAATGTAATATACATATGAACAATTGAAAATATGCAATTATAATAGTTTTTCTTATCGCAAAATTCTGTAGTAAACTGGTCATTTGATAAAGTTCATAAATTGTGTTTGGACAAAAAATTGAAAAAAAAATTAACAGGTTAAGTTATTTATATATTTCAATGAATTTACTTTCATGTTCATAGAAGTGTTGTTTCCATGTATTTTTTATTTGAAAATACTTCCACATCTGAACTAGCGGTGCCCGCCATTTTGTACGTCGTAATTTTGTTAGGGCACCCCCCCCCTGCGTTGAGATTGGCTACGATGGTTTGTGAGGCTCCGCCTGTGACGTTTCGTCTTGACAAGGGCTGGCCAAACCGTGCAAAAGCTGAACTTAGCCGCAGACGGCCGCGATCAATTTATGTTTCCAGTACCGTAAAATGCTGAATCTTTATTAATATCGTATTTGTGTTGGTAAACTCTTTTGTTAAGATATTGTTTGGTTTCTCCAACGTACACCTGTTTACAGTCATCACAAGGAATAGAGTAGACCACATTAGATTTATCTCCTATTTTTGTTTTATCCTTCTGTTTATCAAACAACCGGTTGGTTTTATTTAAATTATAAAATACAATGTCTAAATTGTATTTCTTGAAGTATGTTTTGATTTGTAATTATGCATCAATCTCTTTTGAATGTATTTATCCATAAAGGATGATGGATAGAGATTGTTATGAAGGATAGTTTTGACTATCATTAGATTTTGTTATGAAATTCAGGATTAGCCAAAGTAAGTGCGAAATTGTAAACTATAGCTATTTTCTGAGCTTTCGAATGCTTGGACAGATAATTTAGAATTCTTCCCGAAAAGGTTGGTTTTTGATACCAATCAGTTATAATTTTATTTTTCTTAAGTATTAATTTAAGATTTAAAAAACTAATTTCTCTATTGCTGTTTTCTAATTCTGAGGTAAGGACTAATCGAGGGTTAAATTTATTATGTATATTTTCCAAATTGTCAACATTAGATTAGACGCCAACTTCGGCATATTATAGAAATACTTTACATGAGAATGTTGTTAAATGTTAATATATCTCCAATATGTATTTTAATTTATTGCTTTGTTTTTTACTACTCAAAAATGTTATGTTTATTGCCAACCGCTTATCAAATGCTTTGCTTATCAAATGCTTTTAAAAGGCTCTTAATTCCTGATATCATCGTGGATTGATCCTATTTGGTCCAATAAATTTAAAAAGATCCATCTTTCTACTCTATAAAAATGGGATCAACAGGAATAATTCAACCATAATAATAATAATAATAATAATAATAATAATAATAATAATAATAATAATAATAATACAACTTTAATGTAATAATCCTTAAAACTCAAAAATCTGTCATTCTAGAAACATGTGGAATAGTTCGCACCGTGCTGAATTTATCCTGATCTGAAATCAAGTATGTGGTCTACCAATGTTGGCCCAGACTTGAGCTTAATGCTGGTGCTGGCGAAGAGGTGCAAGAGGCTTTACCTTGGCTAGCATGGCGAGCGTCGTCTCGTCCGGGTTGAAGTGGCACTCCTCGTCCTCCAGATCCACGCCGGGCACCACGGCGCGGACGGCGGCCTTGAGGCAGAACTTGAGCACGTGCAGCACCCGCACCGCCGCCTCCTTGGTGGGCGCTTTCGAGTGGATGAGCTTCAAGACGTAGCTCATGTTCTTCTTCTTGCGCGCGGACTTCTCCGGCAGGCTGCGCAGCTTCTCCACGATCTGAGTGAGGATCTCCCCGACCTCCGGTGGGTCGCTCGTCTTCGTCTCCCATGCTTCCAGAACGGCAGAAAGCTCTTGGAAGAGCGGCACACACAGCTTCGGATCCACGTAGTTGAGGAAACTTAAGATGTACGTCTCCGCGTTCTTCACCTCCTCGTCGTCGCAGATGATAAGCTCGGGGTAGTGCACGCTTATAGAGTAGCGGGCGGCGTCTTCCAGCAACTTCAGCACGCACACGGCGTCCGACTTGAAGAGCTTCTTGCTCTTGACGGCGTCCACGAGGTCGGCGAACGTGTTCTTGGCGTCGCTGTGTTTGTTCTCCACCTGCTCCAGCTGGCGGACCCCGGGGCCGGCCTGCACGCCCTCCGAGAACAGCTCCGTCTTGTTCTTCTCGCGGCGCGCGTCCCACCACGTCCTGCACGTCCACGGCCGGAAAGGCGAAGGCGAGGGCGCGATGCACCACGTCGCACACCACGCACTGCGCCTGCAGCCACAAGCAGGCATTCATTCATTCATTTCTCTTCAAAAAGTTAAAAAACGGTAAGTGACGTACAGGAGACAGTACAGTCGCTTTTCCCTTTTCATCACCTCCGGAATTCCGCCATCACTCCTTTTACTATACATACTCAAATTATGAATAAAGGTACAAAGACCTTTGATTCCGCGTTAAAGAATATATTTGCATCAGCACACGAGCTACATATTTGACAAAAAGGCACTACTGTCGAATAACTATCCCCTTCCCCCAATCATCAGACATCTAGAAAAATAAAGCGCTGTAGAAAATTTGCGCAGGGTGTAAAGTTAATAATAATGGATTAAAAATGAAACAATGATAGCACAATTTTGTGAGCATGCTGTGCGGTCGGCGGGAGTCGCCCGAGCAGCTCCTGCGAGCGCCGCGTTCGCGCTGCGGTGGAGTACAGCCCCTCGACACCACGAGGAGGGCGTTCCTGCGCCCATTCCGCCATTTCAGGTCCAGTTAGTCAAGAGATAAACAACTGTGCGGAATCGTGTGTGTTCGGAACCAAAAAACATCAATATCATTCTGTGGTGGCAGCGGAGATTTTGTGGTACTCCATGATAAACTATCTGGGTCAGTGAGGTATCTACCACAATAGTAGGATATATAATTTTAATATGATTATATTTAGCCAAACACGTGTTTCGGGAACACTCTTCCCATCCTCAGTGGTTCCAAGTAACAAAGATTAAAATATATTATTAAAATTATATAGCCTACTATTGTGGTAGATACCTGACTAACCCCAGATAGTTTAACATCAATATCCTTGAAAATCTCCAGAATTCCTTCGATTTATGTAATTTCTCTTCATGTGCTGCCAGAGGAGATTATCGGGTGAGAAGGTATTAGGAGAGACAAGGTCCCATGTCGGCCATGTTTGCAAATCTCTCCCATGTTAATTTGGCAGTACATTTAACCCATTAGCTATTTACTATTCAACCTTATTCTGTAAAATTTTAAAAATTTAAAAATAATTTTATTTTGAATAGATTTTGTAATTTACAGACTGTTTTGAAGTAAAAAGTACATTATTTTTTCCATATTTTAATTCAGAAATCTGGAAGTACGAAACTTACTGTACTCATTTTGGTAATATATTTGTATTATTTAGAAATTGAAACATTGCAGAAATAGAAAATTATCACTTCAGAAGTTTTAGAGATATGGGGCCAATGTGTTCAAAAACGTTATTTTTCAGAAAGGAAGTTAATTCTACGAAATCAGTCTCTTTGCCATGGTTACAAGTAAATAAAACAAGTTTACGCGTGAACAGTCGTAGAATATGAAGTTTTGAAAAGAACAAAAATTTAAAAAATGAACTTTTCTTTAGCCAATAGTGAAAAGTCAAGCCTTCTAAATGAATTTGTTAAAAAGATATAACGTAAAGGAGGGACTAGTAACCAAAGTACTTGCCGTTTTGGTGTGTAGAGATACAGAAAGAATTTTTTTAAACAATAAAAAAGTGCATTTCGCAATTATGTATCTATCATTTTATTAAAAAGCTAAAGAATAGATAATATGCCAACAATTCAGATATTTGCTTCATGTCTCCCCGTATATGGCGGTCGTTAAGGTCCTCTCTGTACGTAGGGCCTGTACTGCGGAGAGCAGGAGAGGCCGTGTAAGACGATGCAGACCAATCAGGTAAACCCGCCCCTGACCGTGGCACCGGCGGCGGCTCAGCTCAGGGCGAGTTGACCAGCCAAGACACCAGCTGAACCTGGGCGCACTCCAAAGCACGGTGAAGCGGCCTGCCCCGCAGGTACAATGCCTGCGACAAATCTACGCCTTTGAAGCCCAGACTACAACGAACTGGAATCTCCCCCTCTCATTCCTTCTTCCCTCCCCTCTCTCCTCATGACCCTCCCTCCTTCCCCCCCCTCCCTCCTTCCCTCCCTCACCCTTCCTTCTCCTTCCCTTTCATCTCTCCCATTTCCCTCTCTTATCTCCTCTCTTCCTTCTCCACTCCCTCGCCTCTCCCCCATTTCCCTTTCCCTCTCTCTTCTCTTCTTTTTTCCTTGGGTTGTGTGCGGCGTGGTGTAGTAGGTCTAAATTTCGGAGTTTGTACTTTGTATTAATGGACTAACCGTGACGTGTTTGAGTTCACGCTTTCGTTTCTTGAATAATTCACTTGATTGACATTTCTCACTAGCTACGGTCGTTAGCTCCGTAAGTGTAGTACATGCAATGTCCCAGGAGATAGCACTCTAGTTGCTCCTCATAACCACAATTTGTTACTATACCTCGTACTAAACTTCTTTCTGCTGGATGTCTGAGTATCAGGTATACTTTGATTTACTTAACGTGACGACTCCAGGTCACGAGCTAGAAAGGAATGGGGACATTATCATCCAATCGGTAGCTTCAATCCAAAAATTTAAATCTTAACGGAACTCCCGCCTGGATGACAGTGTCCCCTCTTCGTCCAGATCGTGGCCTTGAGGCGCCACATTAAATAAATCGGAGTATAACAACGCGGACATGTACAGCATTTTTAATCACGTAATCTACTCTTGCTGCCACCATCTTGGAAGTAATAAATGAAAAGGATAGAACGTCGTACCAGCCGAACGCATATAAAAACTGTCGTGACCGGCCGCACAGATTTGAATGTGCCGCCACAGTAGGGCGTTACCGCCCCTGGCGGCAGCCGCCAGCGACAAGCGCCGGCCAGCGAGGCTTGGCGGTGTGCGGCCGCCACGCCTGAGCGAGCGGGGCGAGACCCAACCTTCCCCCCTACTACGCCTGCCAGTCAGCGGACCTACGGCCCGGGGAAAATATAAGCCGGCCGTGGCCCGGAGAGAGGACAGAGAGAGTGAGCGGCGGAGTAAGAGTGACGAGTTGGTGATACGAGATAGTACGGTGTGAAGATTGTGATTACGAGGACAGTGCTGCGACAACGGACTTCCCTTTACGGAGATTTAGCGACTCGGCAATATTGTGGTGCATCTTCTGGTTACGACAACTCGGCTACGTTTCACTGTACATTCTCCTGGATATTCGACACTATAGCTCTGTACCTGTTTTCGACCAATAAATTTCTTATTGAATTTTGTGTGTGTTGAATTTGGACACATCAAAAACGAAAAACATCAAAACTGCTCCTTAAAAGTGTCCAGTGATCGGAGTGCAGAGAACGGCAAGAGGAGTGGCCGTGCCTGGAAGAGGGGCTTGCCGGCGGGGCTGTCGCGCGCGAGCGCCTGGAGCAGCGCGTCGAAGTGGCCCTGCAGGGCGGGCGCGTCGGGCAGCGAGGGCGCATGCGCGTCGGCGTCCGCCGCCGCCTCCACCGCCTCCACCAGGCGCCGCGTCGCCTCGCCGTCCACGCCCGCCTCGCGCGTCTCCAGCAGGATCCGCACCTGCCACACGCACGCGGCGACGCAACGGGGCTGTGAAGTCGCACGCTTCCGCGGCCACAGTCATGCAAATGGGTGACGCCGCGTCCGTGTTGCCACCATCTTGTCGTCGTCTTCCTCGGGGCTGGTCTGCCGACCAGCAGTCTGCCACCACCGTCTGCAGACCAGCCCTGAGGAAGACCACGCAAATGTGGTCGAAACGTTGGCAACACAGCCTTTGACGCGGCGTCACCCGGAAAAACAAGATCATTTACAAGAGGAATTGTTGTTTCCGGGCGCGTCAACTGCTATGGCTCTGTCAGGAAGGCATTAGAGATCGTGTTCCGACGGTGGCAGAATTTTCGACACTAGCTACGTAGCTAGGTCGAGTTCAGTCGCTGTCTGGGGGAGAATTCTAGAAGCCGGCTGGTCTGATCGGTAGTTTTCCATGGATTCTCCGATCAACACCTAGCGAATGCTGGAGCTTGAACCCTAACAAACGGGCCATGGACCGCGCGGGATCTTTCTTTCCTCTACTCTCATCCCTTATTTACACATACACACACTTAAATGCACTACATTACTACTAGAATTCTCCTACAAACAGTAGCTGAATTTAACCTAACTAAATAGCTAGTGTCGAAAGTTCACCATCATCGGGATTCGAAGCCTAGAACCGCTGGGCAGACTTGCTGGAGAGACAGCGACAATCTGGCTCTGATCTAAACTCAGACGGAAGCAGCGCACAGGGAGGTGGAGGGCGATAGAGGTAAAAATAAGATAGACAGGTAGAAATAGGAAAGGGGAGAAGGGAACAGAAAGAGAGGAAGACAGATGTATAGAGGAAAAGATAGAGATGGTGATACCTACGTAGGGGGACAGAGGAGACAGAAAGGAAGAAAGAGAGGAAAGAAATCAGAGAAAGATAGAGAGCTAGGGCTGACGATACACAAGGAGATGTAGAGAGAGGGTGAGTTATGACAGTAATATTGGAGGGAAAAGGTGATCATTGAACTTTCCTATGTCTTATCAAATGACAATAATAATATTTGACGCCCGAATGATTCGACACAATTATGTAAAGATATTAAAGTGATGTACGGAAGAACAGACTATATTCCCTGAGTCTCGCCAGAAATAAATACATTATTATTATTATTATTATTATTATTGTTATTGTTATTGTTATTAAAGATGGAGAGTACCTCGTCGAGCAGCTCGAGGGCGCAGGAGTGGGCGGGCGCGTCGAGCGGGAGGCGCGCCAGCAGCAGCCCAACGGCCTGGTCGGGCGGCAGCATGCCCATCTCGCTCACCGGGAACGACGTCTCCGCCACCACGCCGATGGCGCGCTGCGTACAACCCACCACACTTATTAACCAGCCTCTCCGGCTTCAGCCAACGAGATCCACCCGCCATTTTGGTCGCAACTTTTAAAATTATCACTTGTTACAAGTCTTTGAAACGGATCATTCAAGCCCTTTTTAAAAAAATGCATCTTTTATTTCAACTACATTTTCATATTTTTGGTTGGTTGCCGTTGCAAATTGTCACTTTATGCCACTTTCAAAATGTTACTCAACATGTCTCCCTCTCCATGCAACATGGCGGCCAGCGTCTGGTCTGGCTTTCCAAACGAAGTAGTGGTGACGTGGATCGTGATATAAACTGATGCTGTGCAGAATGAGCAAAAATCGGTGCGCCGGACTTTAGGTCTGGGCAAAGGCCCAATGCCGTTTATTATTACTAAGGCGCCTCGACAGAGTGACACGGAGTCTCTTCTAGAGATTCCAAGCCAGCAAAGTGGGATTCCGCAATCCAGCGGGAAATTAGCCAACATTCTACCACAGTGTTTGTGGTGTGGTTTCATGGTAATGATCTTGACTTTGAAGCCGATATTATTGGCATGACGGCTCACGGTGCAAGCGTCATGGTAAAATTTGGCAAACTTCTATCTTTTCAGCAACTGTGCTTCGCACACGGCATACACTTAGCTGTGGTCGATATTTTATTTAAAAAATGTTGAAAGAGATACAGAACTTACAGAAAAGACGTTGACTGATTTGGATATAGATGACGAAGAAATAAATTATGACCAAGGTTTGAGCATAACTATTGATAGACAACCCGCTGAAGTAATTCCCGACTATGATAATGTTATTAAAAAAGTTGGAAAAGCGGTAAAGATTTTCCGGAGGTCACCAACTAATGATACGTATTTGCAAAAATACGTAAAAGAAGACACAGGAAAATAATTATGCTTAATCCTAGACTCGCTAGAACAGCTTGCTTGATATGTTAGAAAGATTTTACAGTCTCAAAGTATGCATTGAGAAAGATCTCAGCGATATAGCATCTGACATAAACTTTACGGAAGAAGAATGGTACAAAATCAAAACCGTAATTGACAGCTTGCATCCCTTTAAATTGGGCGTCGAAGTATTATGTAGAAGAGAGTCAGAATAACGGCAGACACAACATTTAATTTATTTTACAGAAGCTGGAGAAGCAAGACACAGTTTTAAGCCATGAATATCCGAGGCGCTACGTGCAAGAGTGAAAGAAAGACGCAGTGAAATTAAAGCTACGTTGATTTAATTGCAGCTTCCAAAAAAGAATGACCAAGAGTTGAAAACGTCCAATTCTAAATTTGTAATACCGAAAAGAATAATTTACGGCAAGAAATTAAAAATATTTTATGTCAAGTCATAAAAGAAGACAAAAAATGTAGAACTTTAGATGACGTAAATGAGTAAGGGCAACACTTCCCGGAAGTGGAAAAAATTTAATTTTACAAAAGGAATTAGGAATGCAGCTGAAGCAAGACAATACAGAAACTAGACAAGAGAAAGACTTCGAAAAGATATTTGAAAAAATGGCAGTATTTATAAGTGATTAAGTTGAAGGGAAGTATTTGACTTTGCACGACTATTTATTAAGTATTTAACCTACAAGTGTAGAGGTAGAAAGAGCCTTTTCGGCGCTGTTGCATATGTACTTCTATGAGAAGTAGGTTGGGAGATAACACGTTAATGCTATTTGTTTTTTAAGATCATATATCAAAAAGAGAGGTGACTTCTTATTGGATATTTCTAAATATGTTACATTACTTAATTTATTGATTAAGTAGTAAGAAGAATTAAGACTATTAGTAAAGTTAAGTTAATTTATATATATTTTCGCCTTAAATAAAGATTAGAATTAATACTTTTAGTTAATTAGATTAAAGGCCGAACTGTAAAATAGTCAATTAAAATAATTATTTTTGCAATATTTAATAATTATTTTATTATTACCATAGAAAATAGTTTTTTTTTTAATTCCATAAAAAATTTAAGCTACGCGGGATTCCACTGGAGTGAAACCAATCCAGCAAAAATCTCGCGGAATTGAAAGCAGTGCTGAATTGCATTCCCTAGCCTCTTGACACCGCCCCTGCTCAACACCACTGAACGTAGGAAACGAAGAATTCATATAGCATTTTCCATTCGTTGCACTGAAACCCACTCTAGTGCAGGGCAAAAACGTCATCGCTCCGCAACAGTGCTGCCTCACACGCGTAAAGGGCAGCCAGGAATGAAGCAGATTCCGGAACTAAGATTATAGACAACTGCATTACGCAGTGAGATTATAGACAGCTGTTCTTGGGGGTGTCACACTGATGAAACGCGAAAAATAATAATTTTGAATTATGATCGTTGTCATAATTTTTATGAAGTCTTTTGGTAATCTTACTTCTTAATTCATAAAATATTAACGTGTGATTTCTTTATTTAAAAAACACGGAAACTTCAAATGCGTAGTGTCGAAATTTAATTTTTTCGGATTTTGCCAATGATCAAAACAGAACACAAGATTTTGAACCGAAGGGCTTCTGCGGAATTTATTGAAAACAATAAAAATATTAACATGAGCGTTTCCGCTGATATATGTATGGGCGTGCGAGAAACATTTCTTGGCACATATTTTTGAATGATTTTGTAAGGGTCACTATTTTCATTTTCACTTTATTAGCGTTTCGTAATTCAAGCTTACCTGTAGTTCTTGCAAAACAATATACTTCATCATTCGCAGTATCCCTGCGTAACAGGAGATCCTCAACTGCCCTCACTATTTCACCCCGAATCCAAATCAGCATGCATAACTTCCGTACCTAACTTCAAAATGGCCCGGTGCACTGGACTGCAGTTTAGGGGGCCCGCGAATGGAACATGCGCTTCTTTGTACTGGTGCGCCCTAGCGGTCGAAAGAAACACGAATGCTGCCCTGAGTGCGCACCAGTGCGGCGAATGAAAAACGCTACTAGTTAAACGCTAGCCGCTGAGGGCGCCGGCAACCACAAGACCGCTAATCTCAGTACCGCAGTGCGAAGCCTGCGATTTAGATATGCGTTCTGTTGGCGCAGAAGCGCGTCAAAAATTAAATTATGACTTTACATTGGAGATACTCGACATTAATCTAAAATGCTGTATTAAAATTAAGTTCCCTAATTCTTATACTGAATTCAGTTGGACAATTTTATTGCCCAAACAACTTCGCAAAGATAATAATTGAGCTGATAATTGATATGAAATATTTTTAGGATATTTTTTAACCAAATGATTTGCCTCAATTATTTCTTCGTCATCTGATAGTTTCATCAATTCTCATGGTTAAATTGCTTTGAACGTACATGCAGTATCATTTAAACTAATGAATCGGTTCTGAAGTTGATTCATTATCATGTCTGAACAACCATAGTATTCACGATAGGAAGTGTTTCGTCTTGACATAATGTTCATCAAAATGTCTTTTGGTATTCTTTACTCTTTTGTTTGATAATTGTGGTTTTATATTCCGTACTGCCAAAACTCAACCGAGATCTTATTCTCTGATCGTGCATGCAGATGTCGCAGATATATCACAGTCAACTTAACCGAAGGCCGGCTGAGGGCCAGGTCAATGGTCCGCATTCACGTTGGAGAAACATTACCTCATTGCCCGCAAAAACAATTTTAAAAGTGATAGAACCAAATGTGTTGACCACAGGTTTATTGTAATTACTGACATTTCGCTCCCTTGTCACATACAGGAGTCGTTAAGACATTTTTTTTATTAATAATATAGTATATATTTTGGTCCTTAAGGAAACTACTAATAATCAATTTTCCACACCATATACAAGACATATCTCTAAAAGTGTGAATGAAATGAATTGCTTGTGAACAGCTCCAACCGTCATAAATTGCACCGCAAGCGGCCCACTGTTTCCTGTTACCTCTTTCAGCGCCTGTGAGGTTGTTCATTCCGATAAGATGGGCTTATTTACGTGTGTGTGTGTGTGTGTGTGTGTGTGTGTGTGTGTGTGTGTGTGTGTGTGTGTGTGTGTGTGTGTGTGTGAGGGGGGAGGTGAGTGAGTATCTCGGCGTGAGAACCCGCCAAAGGCCCCAACTGACATCGAGGAATGCCGGAAGTCCCTCTTGGGCGCGCCTCCGGGCTACCAAGCAGCCCGTGTTAACCCTTCAGTGGTCACGCTCAAAATTGGATCGCGAGTGGTCGCGTGGATTACAATTTCAATCCGTTTAAAAATATTCTTATTAATAATATTTTACGAAAAAAACATCTTTTAGTTTAAGTGTATGGTATTAATTAATTAATTAAGATTATTAAGATTAATGGTATCTAAAATTACAAAGTACTATTAAACCTTTTAGAACGTTTATATTTTGCAAATTCTATGAAATGCTACATAAAATTGCATGTAATATGCCTTTACTCAAATATATGCGAGTAGATGTTTGTTTTTGACAACACGAGCACACACAAACATTCATGCCCGAGACGGGATTTGAGCCCGCGACCTTTCGAGCCGAGGCAGCTATGGCCCTAGAGCGTTAACGACCTCGGCTCTCCAGGCCGGCGCGGAACCCTTTAGAGCTGGGGGACCGCGCGCGTTGCGCCGGCTGCAGCCGTGGTAGTTCCGCCACTGACTAAGCCGCTCGTGTGAATACTTCAATTAAAAGCAATGCTTAGGCCGCATTCACAATGCAAACTTAAACGTAAACATAATGTAGCCGTAAAACCTACAAATGAGCTATTAGAGAGTTTATACACGCCATAGCGGGCAGTACTATAGATCTGCGCACGAGCAAATGCACTAAAGAAAAGCGAAACTTGAACTGCGCATGAAAAGAAGATTGATTGTGCTGTAACGTTCGAGGGTGTACAAACTACGTGAATTTGTTACAAGAGAATTCTTGTTTATATAATGAAGGAAATGCAAGCACAAATATATTTATATATAAATACAAATCGATAGATACTTCGAATAAAAAGCTAAAAAACAATGGTGAAAAGATCTTTCCATTAAACTAGAAAGGAATCGATCAAGCTTCAATACGTTGAAATCTGATTGGTTCAGGCGAAGCGTAGAACATTCCAACTTACGTTCGACATTGTGGTATGCTTGTTTTTACGTGAAAATTTCACGGCCAAGTTTCCGGCAGTAAGCTACGTTTTTTTTTATTTTTTATTTATTAATTTTTGAAGAGATTACATAGTTCAGTAAAAATAACTATACATATGTATTTACAGACTTACATGATAACCTTAAATATAATCTTACATACTAACAAGGGGGAGGAAATCCCTTTTTGGGTCCTCAGTCCGGATCTAAATCTGCAAATTGTTTTAGGAATATGTGATATGGATATTTGTTTATGATTGGTGTTTGGTAATTGGGGTTTTTGGCTAGTTTAAATGGTGATAGGGCTGGGATTTGAGGTAGGTTATGATAAAAGTTGGTGGCCAGATATGTGATGTATTGTTCAATGGGTTCCAAATTAAATTCGTTGTGAAGTTGGTTGTTGGTTATATACCATGGAGCATGAGCAACTATTCTTAAGAATTTATTTTGCAGGACTTGTAGTTTATGGATGTTAGTTTTAGCAGAATTGATCCAAATTGGGCAGGCGTACAACATGAATGGTCTTTAAGCTACGTTTAAGTCTGAATTGTGACCTTGAGGGCGTCGTGGAAGACGCGGCGCGCCGCCGCCAGGTGGCGCTCGTCGCCCACACCTCGGCCACCTGCGCCCGGCCCTGCTCCGCCTCAGCCGCTGCCTGCTCCTGCAACCGGTCACCGCCTTCTCAACACCACTTGCCAGCCGGAACCATCTCCAAGTCCTGACCGGTGTTCTGACAAGAGTCCAAGTGGAGTACATGTGAGTGGAAGTGGAAGAGAACCGCCCAATGCAGAAAGGGTGCACGTTCACATTTCGAGTATTTTAATGCTATGATTGGTATGCCTTTTAGCTTCATCTTTCACTGTGCAAAAGGGTAACTTCTTTACTTTTGCTCTTCTTGCTGAATGCGCGAATTTAAAGACCAATGCAATTCAGAAAGGGGACATTTTGCTATGATGTAACGTTCTTGCATTGGTTGTAGGCAGCCAAGTAAAATTTCTAAGGGTTGTGGTGTGTGATATATTTTATTTGTGTACTTGAGTTTTACTCTTTAAAACAGTTTTGTAAATACTTTTTAGGACATTATTTTTTGTTTAAAATCATGAATGTAGAGGAAGAAAATGAAAACAGGATGAAGCGTAATTCATAACTGACGAAAAGGAATATTATTAAGAAATGGTTAAGTTATGTGGACAAACTTTGTGTATTTAAGGAGCAATAATTCCAGAGAGTCGCGCAGGAGAAGATTGTACATGTCATTTGAAATGTTTTGAGGCTCCACATCTTCATACAGATTTCATTTTTACTTTCTCGAATACGTATCTCGTTTACGGTTAAGGATAACTAGTATAGAGAAAGTTATGTAACGGTGAGCGAAAGAACGGCGAATTTTCGGCGAGAAAATTTCATTGCCGGGCTCTGGTATCGAAAAAGTGCATAAAACCAGTTGCTAAACTAAGAGAAAAAATCCTCTAACACGTGGTGTATCCACAAACCCTGTTTTGTTCGTCCTTGATGCCGAAAAAACAATTGAAAGCAAAATGTCCGTTCGTGGTTATGTCTGTCCGTCCGTCTGACCGTGGCACCTGTATGAGAACAAACTTAGCGCTTAAACCATGCGTAGGATTTTTTCCAAATTGAAGAAACCCCTCTCTTTTTTCGTGAGCTGAAGCTACTCAATTTTGAAAAACATTCATTAATTTTTGTGGGGACTTATGAACCCCTAGCAATATTTTCAAATGTTTCTCAAAAACGGCTCCAAATTTTTGCTTTAAATTTCCTGTAACAATATACTTATACACTTATAAAGGTGGCATAAGACCGATTTTCAGGATTAATTCTGTATTTTCGAAAATTGTAAAATTATGCATTTTTTCTGACATCTTACAACTACAATATAGAAGATACAGACTTTTCCTTCAAATGAAATTTGTTTCCATAAATAGTTCTTTCATAAGATCTGTAGATTTTTTGTAAATTTTGATACTGTTCGTGCAATAGTGCATGCTATTATTGCAATTTTAAAAAATTCCCAAAATAATAATTTCTCGAAAACGGTAACATTCTACAATTTTTTTCTTTAAAGTTTTGATATGGTTTGTGCCAAACAAACCCTTTAAGCACTAAAGACAAAATTCAAAGACAAAATTGTTTAAAATGGTTTTAAGAGCCCTTATGTTTTCCGCAAAATTACGCTACAAATACTCATATTTTCGAATTAAAATGATCTGATTTAATTATTTTTTTCTGATCATTTGAAGTACTTTAACTCGCAAATGGAATAGACAATAGAGTTTACAAATAGCTTACAATGTGCATATTAACGGCGTGAGAGATATTAAAAAAAATACATATGTGTAATTTTTCAAAATGCAAAAGAAATCAGCAGAAAGTATTTTGTCATTTTTAATTGTACAATTAGCACTACTCAAAAAATTGAAAAAAATCAATTTTTTTAGAAAATGGGGTTTGAATTTCTAAACATATGGATATTGAGCTCATATTAAGAAATCTGTTGAGTTTTTTTTTATAAACTTGACTGATAAATGTGACATTATTTAAAGCATATGTACTCATAAATACAATAATGTCAACAAATTGTTGCTAATGCAAATATTAAAGAAAATAAAGCAATATGATGTTTATGTCATCTGATACAATGCATTTAGTATCATTCCTACCAGAAATGCAAAGAAAAAATTTCGAGCGGGTTTTGAGGAAATCTCAGTTTTGTAATTTTTTAAATTGCAAATATTTCATCTTTTTGCGTGAAATTACGAAAAATTTTAAAAAATTAACATGACCTTAATGAAAGAGTTAACAACAAATCTTATTTGAAGGAAAATACCATATCTTTCACTTTGTAGTAGTAGGAAGACGCCGAAAAAATTCAACATTTTGCAAAGTGCATAAAGATTCAGAGCTAACCCTGAGAATCGGACCTACACCATCTTTATAAGTATGTATTTCTCTCTTTTTACAAGAAACTTGAATAAAACATTTGGAGCTATTTTTGAGAAAATTTTGAAAATTTCCAGGGGCTTCGTGTAAAGTACCCGCATGTTTTGAAGAAAGTTTTTCAAAATTGCCATGCCTTGAGTCGAGCCAGGTTGATTGGGGAATATCCATTTTGGGAAAAAATCCTTGGCATGGTTTAGGCGCTAGTGGTGTTTACAGACGGACAGACAGACGTACGGACGGATTGACGTTTTGAAGGAAAAAAAAAACACTTTTCCGGTAACAAGGGACCCCAAAACGTGTACTTCCGTTAAAATCTCGAAATTGATTTTCCATACTTTTCTCTTCACTCCGCACATACGTAAAAAGATCTATCTTCAATCTTGTCGAATCGCCGAAACCAAAAAATTGAACAGTTGCACTTTTCGAAAAATCTGGTATTTCAACGAAATGGAGACCAGCACCATTCTCTGAAATATCTTTCACACTATCGAAAAACAAAATTTATTAACTAGAGGTGCTTCAGAATGGCACATACTTTCTCGTAATAAAGTTTTCTAATTTCCTTGGTGTGGACTGGTACTGTATAGTCTTATCTCTCCTTCTTGCCTGCTGCCATCTATTGCGGCCCCAAGAATTTTTTTTTTTTTAATTTTCGCAAGTTGTCGGTTGCCTAATAATAGAACCTAAATTATATTTTAATTTTCTCTTTTTCACAGTAATCTATTGAGTTTTCGAAAAGCTTCATTTGAAGTACTTTCACTAACAAATTCTATAATATATACAAATAAATGGAAATGTGCATATTAATGGCGTCAGAGATATTTCAAAAAAATTACATTTGTGTATTTTTAAAAAACAAAAGAATATGAAAATGAACTTTACACATATTAAACAGTTAAATTAGCACTATTCATTGAAAAAAATTGGAGCCATTTTGAGGACATGGCGTTTGAGCTTTCTGAAAATGTGGAATTTCGAGCTCATTTTTATCGAAAACTATCGAGTTTTCGAGAAACTTTTTTGACATTATTTAAATCACATGTAACTCATAAATATCATAGAGTGGAGAAATTGCCTCTAGTGTAAACAATTACAACGTGAGAGACAAGTAAAAAATTACATTTTTGTCCTTTTTAAAAAATAGCAATATGGGTTAATTTCATCAAATAGGGTGCATTTGGTACTATCCTACCAAAAACTTGAGAAAAAATGAGAGCGTTTATGAGAAAATATTGTTTTTGTTATTTTTTCAAATTGCAAATATTGCATGCACTACTGCACGAAAACTACTAAAATTTTCAAAAATATCTACATGATCTTAATGATAGAGATATTTATGGACAACAAATTTTATTTGAAGGAAAAGTCTCTATCGCTAATTTTGTAGAAAGGCGCCGGAAATAAAACAAACTTTTGCAATGTTCGAAAATTCAGTGTTAACCTTGAAAATCGGACCTATGCCACCTTTACAAGTGTATTTTACTCTTACAAGAAATTTAAATTCTAGAGCCGTTTTTGAGAAAATTTTAAAAAATGTCCGTGGGGCTTCATGTAAATTACTCCCAAATTTTAAAGGACGTATTTCAAAATTTCAAATCTTTAACTAGAGCTAGATAGACAGGAATTTCTTCAATTTGGAAAAAATCTTACGTATGATCTAGACGCTAGCAGTGTTCACAAACGGTCTGACAGACAGACAGACAGACGGACAGACGGATGGACGGATGTTTAAAAAAACATTTTTTCGGTGTCAGGGGACATCAAAACGTGTATTTTCGTTGAAATCTCGAAATCAATTTTCCGCAGCATTACATAACTTTCTCTATACTACTCCCGTATATAGGTATGTATACGAGAAAGTAAAGAACGATGGAGCCATTTTTTGAAAATTTCCCCGGGGCTTTCATGTAAAGTACCCCCCAAAATTGAAATATCGCTTTCAAAGGCCCTACCTGCAGGTAGTGGATGACGTCCTCGATAAGCACTCGCCCCTCCGTCTCCTCATCCAGCGTCTCCAGCACCTGCACACACACACATACACATAACCTGTAACATATAATATATGTTGCATTACAAAAATGGAAATTTGTTAAAGAATGCATTTCTGAAGCAGTGATCATTTTCGATGTTTCTACCCAACATTTATTCTTAGTCAACTGTACGTAATAGTTATTAATGAAACAAGTTTCGTTATATCAAACGTAGTATATCATTCAATATGTTGTTGTTGTTTTTACTTTCGGTGCGTAATTGTATTAAAAGATGGCTGCATAACTTCGTTTAATGATAGTTATTAATGATAGAACCTCTTTACATAGTTGATTTTTGACAAATGGCAGGGGCGTAATCAAACATTGGCCATTGTTTTGTTAAAGGTTTCCCAGAATTTTGTATAGAGAACCCGAAAATTGGTGGCGGTAACATGAACATGCCATTACCCATTTTCAAATCTCAGGAGACAGAGTATTATTCTAGACCCCTCTATGTGATCTGTATCAGCTACTAACAGAGAAGGTAGAAGGACTGATACTGAACTTTGATGACATTTGTTTTTAATAAATTGAGTTCAAATATAACTCGTATACTGTTCATTGGCAGCCATTCTGTGCTTAGACGAGTATTTATATATTGCCACCTGGGTCTCCTAGGTATTGGTTGAACTCTCCATGTCCGCTGCCACATAGCCGTTCATTGTAAAAGGTTAACTTAAAAGATTTCATTCACATTTGTCGTAGACAAAATATTGAATGAAACTCGATGTAATTGGCATTAATATACTCGTTTAATATATACGTAACTTGCTGGTTCTTTGTTCGGATCATATTTTCACTTTATACTCGTGCCTCATCATGACGTCATCGATTCATAATACGATTACGACTGTCCCAGTAATTTCTATTGCAGTTTAAAAATATATCAGTTAAGACATAGACTAACTAGTGGTGCTACGGACTGACACAGACTTTCTCGTATTAGTTTTCTATTTTCTTTGGTCTGGGCTAGCTATTTTGACTTGACGCAGACGCTTGCCGCCTGCCATCTATCGTCACTCAAATTATATTTTTTTTAACTTTTCTCAATTTTCCGGTTTTCGAATAGTAGAAAAGAAATATTACTTTAAGAGTAGTAAAGCCCAATAAAAATTCGGCATAAATTGCAATTTTCATTAAAAACAATTGGATCCATTTGTATGAATATTACGTTTATGCCTTACTGTAAATGCGAAATTTGAAGCTCTTTTTCACAGAAAACTATTAACTTTTCGATAAACTTCATTTGATGTTATTTGAAGCACTTCCACTCACGAGTGCTTGAATGAACCCGAAAATTGGTGGCGGTAAAATGCACATGCCATTACCCATTAACGCCATAACCGCCATAACGCCATAAAATGCACATGCCATAATCGCTGGAAATGTGCATATTAAAGGCATGAGAGATATTTCAAAAGAATTACATTTGTGTATTTTTTGTAACAACAAAATAATACACCAAAATTCATTTTATGTCATTTAAACAGTGCAATTAGCATTATCTGTATGAAAAGTTTGAAGAAAAAATTCGGAGCGAAACTTTATGAGTTTTTGAGGAAAGTTTTGACATCATTTTAAACCATATGTACTCGTAAACACAATAATGTAAACAAATTGTCGTTAATGTAATATCAACATGAGATCAAGTAAACAATATTTTTTTGAATTTTTTGATAAAACAAAAGAATAGGGAAAATGCCGTTTACGTAATCTCGTAGAGTACATTTATTACTATCCCTGCAAAAAGTTTAAAGAAAACATTTAGAGCATTTTTTGAGAAAATCTTGTTTTTGTTATTTTTAAAAAATGCACATATTACAAGCAATCTTGCGCAAAAAGTACTCAAATTTCCAAAAAATGTACATGCCCTTATTGAAAGATCTGATTACCAGGAACAAATTTCAATTGAAGGAAAAGTCTTCAATTTTCTAGTTGTGGGAAGACGTCGAAAAAATCAAACATTTGCAATTTTCAACAATTTACAGTCAGTGAAAATCGGAGCTACGTCACCTTTATAAATGTATATTAACCTGTGCTTTCAAAAAAATAAATTATTAAAAAATATTATTAAAAAATTGATCCATTTTTAAGAACATTTTGAAAACGTCCCAGGGGCATCTTGTAAAGACTCCCAAAGTTAAAGAATGTATCAAAATTTCAAAGCTTCAATCACAGCCACACAGTCAAGGTTATGTTCCTATTCGTTATTTAGGCGCTAGTAGTGTTCACAGACGGACGGACGGACTTTTGTTTTAAAAATAAAACAACAACACTTTTTCGGTATCAGATGACCCCAAAACGTGTATTTCCGTTGAAATCTCTAAATCGATTTTCCGCAGCATTACATAACTTTCTCTATACTACGTATATTACTCCATATATCCGTACGCATACGAGAAAGTAAACAACTGAATGAATGTGTGAGAATGTATACCTGCTGTACACCGGTGCATGATTAATTGGTGTTTCCGGCGTGCCAACTGTTAAAGTCTCGTAAGAGATGATTTTATAGCTGGCGAAAACTTCCCACACAGAATGATGAGATCCGACGCCAACCTACTCTTTGGTTTCGGAGGACTTCTTTATCTCGGTACCTCCCACTAATGGGGCACCGTCCCAGCCTGGTAAAGCTCTTAACTCCCGACCGGTCTCCTGGCATGTAAATAGTGTAGTTCGCGTAAGAGTAGGTGTGAGTAAGAGGTGAGGAAATGATAAGGGCCCATGGCACACGGTATGTATCGAAAAAAAACAAAACAAGGAAAATACGAATGAAAACAGCTGGCGGCTAGATAGCAGGTGAAGATGATCTTGGCTGTCCAGGTGACGCCGCGTCGAAGGCTGTGTTGTGCACAACAGCCCTGAGGAAGACCACGATAAGATGGTCGAAACGTCGGCAACACAGCCTTCGACGCGGCGTCACCTGGACAGCCAAGATCATCTACATGACTCGGGCCGCGGAAGCCTACGACTTCAGATAGCAGGTGAATCCGACCTTGCTGCAGTGGATACGCACCTGCAGGATGGCGTCCTCGGTGGCGAGGAAGAAGTGCTTGCCGTAGACGTAGCCGATGCACTTGCGCAGGACGTCGTAGGTGACGAGGCGCGCGCTCACGGCCGCCTGCACGCCGGCCTCCTTGGCCTTGAGGCGGCCCAGCGCGAAGCGGAACAGGTGGCGCACGTCGGCGGCGCCGCTCGGCATGCCCTGCGCACAGCTCGCCTCAGCTCGCCTTCTCTCTCCCCCTCCCTCTGCCCCTCTCCGGCCTTTCCTTCTCGTCCGTACAATATTACATTATTACGCGTAGTGGTATACATATATCGTTTGATATATCTTGTTCCTGCTGTCTAGTTCAAAATTAATCAGTTGGCTTTGTATACTCTCTGATCTGTAAATTGCAATTTTTTAAAGTTGTTATAATAATATAATAATAATAATAATAATAATAATAATAATAATAATAATAATTGCAGTTTTTGTGAGTTGAGAATGAACCTAGAATTACTGTATAAGTAGTGTTGTAGTAGGTTTGATGTTTGATTGCTTGGCTTTATTACGAATTGTATAAAGCTGGCTGAACGTATTAAGAAAAGAGCCTAAAATTTTGGGATAGAGCATTTAATTAGCCCAAAATTATGCGCTAGTTTTCTTCGTGTTCTACAATAGAATGTCAGTCAGTTTTATAGACATGACTGCGGAGGTGTAACGGTTAGCGTTTTGGAGGATTATACTCAAGTTCGCGTACTCGAATCCGGGCGCAGCCGTGATTTTTTTTTAAGGGCAAAAAAAGTTCTTTGTGACAAGCAACGAAATTCGTCTTCTTTCAGCCTTCCTTCGGAGAGAAACTAAAGCTGGATGTCCAAAGTTGTAGATGTACTGAATGTAAAAGATACTCAAGCCTAAAAGAAGCCTCTGAGCGAAATTGAAATTGCCTTCAGTCGCCCTAAACCTTGTATCACCCCTAGTCACATTTGTGTGGACAGTCGTCTTAGGAAAAAAAAGGTTATTCCACAAAGACTAGCAAAAGGACCATAGCCAAATTTGAGTGAATAGTCCTAAGCCACGCCACGCAAAAATAAGACCTAATTGTTTACGTTATTAGTATTAACAATAAGTCAACAAATAAAATATATTTTATAACTTGCATAAATGATTCTCTTTTATAACACCACGACTGAGGTCTATGGAGACAAAAACACCCTCCTCCCACAGAAAAATCGTGGGTTCATCCCTGATTTCTGACGTAACAGTGCGTCAGGAAAAAATCTCCGTAGAACCAGTGGCCGGTGTGTGTGCTGGCAACAGAAATTGTTCGTAGCACGATCTGCTGCTTGTAACAAATGAAAAAGTATTCCGTACTCCCACTTCCAATTCATCCATCACAATAAAAAGCTTGAACGATATCGTTTATTACAAAATTACGAGCAATACCATTATATTTTGAGAAAAGTGTACATAAAATAATTACAGATCTAACATGGGAAAAAATAAATTCGGAGGGAGAAAGAATGGGCGGGAGTATTATAGAGAAAGGGAGTTCACTGCTATGGAAAAAGAAATGAGGCAACAAGGTTAGACAGTGAGATTTTATAACAATAAGATAATAAAAAGAGATAAGGAAATGTTATCACAAAAATATTTGTCAAAATATTACATTCTAATCTAA
Organism: Teleogryllus oceanicus; assembly: GCA_964035755.1. Taxonomy (NCBI): domain Eukaryota; kingdom Metazoa; phylum Arthropoda; class Insecta; order Orthoptera; family Gryllidae; genus Teleogryllus; species Teleogryllus oceanicus. The sequence continues at coordinate 67,137,790 of CAXIVR010000013.1, forward strand.
TGATCACCAGTTTCAGTTTTTTTTTAAGGTATGGAAGGAAGTAAAATCCTACTCACATATTTGCTTCTTCTGAATGTAATTACCCAATAATTTATATTATTTTCGTGTTTCAAGAAAAATGTTATGTTTTTTAGGTGATAGTTGTGAGGAAATTCATTTTCATCGAGTTTTTAACACGCGACAGGAAAGCGATTTAATGCGAAGATGTGTCAGCTCGTGTCGACGCGTGTAAGAATCTGTCCACTTGTGTGCTAATCGACTATATCCCAGAGCTCCTCCGGCCAAAAGCGGAACCGTTGTTAAATGAAATTATACTCGTACAGAACAAAGTTTGAGGAAAAAAGCATGTGTGATGATAACTGTGAGAAAATTGAGTTTTTAACACTCGACGGGAAAGCGATTTAACGTTCTGAGGAGGATGTGTCAGCCTTTCCTCCACTCGTGTGGTAATTGTTCATATCCCAACGTTCCTTCGTCCAAAACCGGGACCTTTTTTAACCCATTATGGAACAGAAAGTAGGCAATTAATATTTTCGATTTATTTTTGCGTAAGTGTTTCTAGGACAGTAAATAACAATGTCCATGTGTATAAAGGACTAAATTGTCTATTTTGAATATTTGAATGGGGTGGTAGTACATATTTGTTCTATTGAACTAAAAAAGAAGCAAGGCTACTATAAAATAATCAGCGAATGTGCAAAAAAAAAAAACAACTCTTTCTTAGGCATTACAACGCGACACTACTAATACAAGGAACTATAAAAAAAGTGTTTGGCAAAAAAAAAGCACATTTAAACAAAGGAAGCTTAGTTTATCTTTGAGATTTGTGGAATGGCGAGAAACATACTTTGCTGTCACATATTGATCTACAATACGGTTCCACACAGAAATGGTAAAGAACAAAAGAAAATTGAATTCGACTTTTGTTACTTAGATCTTCCTTACATCCATATTTTTTATTCATAAAATTTGGATTTTTGAAATCATCTGGCAATTTTCTTGATTTCTTCCACTTGTATTGTTATATACTCCCATGGAAATATCTTCCAATTCTGATGATTCTGGAATACTGAATATACTGAAGGGTTATCTAAATCTGAAGAAAAATGTTAACGGATATTTATTACAGATATTTACAACGGATATTTAAGTGCTAGACTGAGGTTGAGAATGCACTTAAAAGCAAAGGTATTAGGTATTAGAAAAAATAAGAAATATTTTGCACAATGTATGGGAATGAAAAAGGGGATTGACCTCATGAAATATGGTAACCCTTACGTACGAGTGGCATTCAATAATTAAATTAATTAAATTAGAGACAAATTGGTCTGGAGAAAATAAGGGTTTATTTTTGCAAAACAGAACTTTTTCTACTTTTCAATATAATTCTCACTAACATTTATGCACTTGGCCCAGCTTTATTATACCGCTGCAAAGAACTTTTTATCTTGGTGTCTGAACCAATTTCCCAAAATTTTTTGACGTACTCGTTATCTCGGTTGGGGCGGTGCCTCGCTGGTGGGAGATACTTGGTTGAAGAAACCCCCGGCGCTGGATCTCGCCATCAAGCGGGGCAAGAACACAGCCACCACGAACAAACCACCATGAGTAAAATCATGCGCTACACTTACGGAACTAATGACATCAGGTGACGCGCCCAGAATCACTAGAAATGAATGAATCTATTGACGTTATACGACAGGTACTAAAAGTTTAAAGTTAAGCAATTTTTCAAATTTCAGAAGTTTTACTGAAATTTAGACTTGCTCTATTTTACAAACGTATTTTTTTCTCTTTTCCAGCAAAGGAGCCACTTTTGTGAAAATTTCGAAAAAGTCAGAGGAGCTACATGTAAAGTACGGCGAAAAATTAAAAGATTTGCTTATCGCTTCATGTACATGTGAAAAGTTGATCGCTTCATGTACATGTGTCTAAGAATAAAGTTATTTACTTTTTGTTTACGAAGTGTGGGTGAAAATGATCACGTTTTGTCACTGAACAAATGATGGGAGGATTCTGTAATTGGATTACATTTGTGATATTTGCCAGCATCCATTGCATCCGAGTACGCAAAGATGTTGGACATGAACATTCAATCTGTTTCGGAGCATTAAAACGAGACCTGCAGAGACCCTGATACGCAGTTGCGTAACAATAAGGAGCCAAGGTCAAGGAGTTATTAGGAATTTCTCACTGTATGTTGATTGACAAAAAGGGTTCATTTTTAACCCCTCTATATGCCCTATAACGTTGTAAGATTTATTCTGAGACACCTGTGCTTAAAGGCAGGAGATGGGATGGGTTTGATTGATTTATTAGTTATTGCTAAAGTCATTATTTCCATAAATGTATTGCATGTCTTAGTCGCGTAAGATTGTGGTCATCTTCCTCCGCTGGGTGACGAGATCCGGCACCGACCTACGACAGCTTGCGGGGATTTTACATCATCAGGTGTCTCCCACCAGCGGTGAGCCAAGTTCTAAGCTCCCTATCTTCTGAGATGTGTATTAGTGTAGTTCATGTTAGCGTAAGAGCGAGGGTAGGACAAGGAATTGGAAGGGAAGGACGCGCGCGGTCCATGGTCCGTTTGTTAGGGTTCTGCTCCGGCATTTGCTTGGTGTTGATCGAATAAACCATGTATAAGTACCGACCAGAGCCACCAGCCGCTACAATTCTCCTCCAGACAGCGGCTGAATTCTATCTACTTATCTTGTTAGTGTAAAAACTTCTTTCACCCCTGGACACCAACTTTAGATCAGGCGCACTGCAGTGACATCAGTTGATGCCCTGAGCCACCTCAGCCGGCGGGGGTGGGCGTGGCGTACCTGGATGTCGTGTTCCAGGTCGAGCAGCGCCTCTCGCATGGGCTCAGGGTCCTCGGTGGCGGCCAGGCGCTGCGCCAGCAGCTCCGAGAACTCCTCCAAGATGGACTCCGCGGCCGTTGTGGGCGGGATCTGTGCACAGCAACCCCTGCATCAGCGCGCTAGCGTCGATGGCACTTCGTTCACTACCCGCTCCTCCACCAGGGCGCGAGCGAGCGACCAAAGACGCTAGGAAAGTAGGGTACTTTCTCGGCGAGCTACTGCCCCTTTCTCCTTCAGAGAGCGCTCCAGTAGAAGATGCTCTTAGTGAGAACACGCATCAGCTTTTTAGTCGTTGTTAGCATTTGGGTGTGTGTAAAATAGTACGAGTGCATGGGAAGGGGAGTAGAGTACAGGACCCGCTCCATAAGAAAGTTAGACTAGGAACACTATTTACAGACAACCTCGTCCCATTCCGTTAATATTTTGGAGCGCAAGATATCATCACAACGACATCACAGCAACCCTTGTTGAGCTGCTCCAGCGTTTCGTCCAGAACTCGTTCTAAAGGCAGCTCTAACAGGGACACCTCCAAGCGACAAGTTGCAAGTCTTCCCAGTCCTCTTAGCATTCGGGCGTGCGAGATTCAAGATAGGGTTTTTATTTTATCTCGCTACGCATGTTTGGGAGCACGTGTCCGTGTTGCGACAATTTGGCAACGCGTGAAATACCTTCGTATCCCTTTCGCTTTTAGCGACCGTCCAGCACTCATATGGCCTCCGATTTCGGGGTGAATCAATGCGACTACTTTGGTTCCAAGAAGGAGAAATCACTCATTCTCTCCATGGGCAGGTCTGTTTCGTTCCCTCTCCTTCTAAGAACTCACTTGTAGAAAAGAAGAATCCCCAAATTGTCAGTTTTAAAAATGATAGAATTTTTAATCAGTTATTTCCAAAAATTATTAATTTATAACTAATCAATACTTTATAAAGATTGGAATTAATTTTATGAAGATATTCTTATTAGTATCAAGCCTACGCGCAATAGGGTGCCGGAAATGTGAGTACTTAAAAAATAAAAATAATAATGAAAATAGTAGGATTTATAATAAATACATTAATTAATTAATACATAATGAAAGGCTTAGCGATTGTTTCACGAAATATCTTTCTAATTTTTGGGCCCGTTTTTATTCAATAAAAATTTTACGTTGCGGTTAATCAAATGATTAATCAGTCATAACATCTCTCCATATCCTATACACAACAGTTTGTTTAAAGAGTATTCTCGATAGAAACAGATATTTTCTTTGCCCGCTCATGTCCCAACTCATTTCACTCCAACCTGACCTGACTTGCCTCGCGCAGCCCGCAAGTATTCCGTCCCATGAGCCGTGTACCTGCCGTCATGAGTTCTGAATGGGAAAACCGAGAAAGGTTGCTGCAGCTTATGGCCTCCTCTGCCGTCTCGACGTGCCAGACACTAGCGGCAAATACACGCGATTGCCAAATTACCACAAGAACATGTCTCCCAGATATGGGTTGCGAGATAAAATAAAGACATGTACTAGGAAAGCATTCTACCTTTTTGATGAGATTCTCCAACACCAAGATAACAGCGTTGATCAACCAGCAGGGAAACTTGTTAACGAGCTTCTCCAACTCCAAAATATCAGAGAAACTAAGAAAGCAGGGCACTTTGTTAATGAGCTTCCCCAGCTCCAAGAGATCAAAGACACTAAAAAAAGCAGGGCACCTTGTTGATGAGCTAACACAGCTCCAAGATATCGAAGATACTAAAAAATGCAGGACATCTTGTTCATGGGGTTTCCCCAGCTCCAAAAGATCAGACACTAAGATAGCAGGGCACCTTGTTGATGAGCTTCTGCATCTCCAAGATATCAAAGACACTAAGAAAGCAGGGCACTTTGTTAATGAGCTTCCCCAGCTCCAAGAATCAAAGAACTAAAAAAGCAGGGCACCTTTTGATGAGCTAACACAGCTCCAAGAATCAAGAATAAAAATGCAGGACATCTTGTTCATGAGCTTCCCCAGCTTCAAAAGATCAGACACTAAGATAGCAGGGCACCTTGTTAATGAGCTTCCCCAGCTCCAAGAGATCAAAGACACTAAGATAGCGGGCCCTTTGTTGATGAGCTTCCCCAGCTCCAAGAGATCAAAGACACTAAGAAAGCGGGGCACCTTGTTGATGAGCTTCCCCAGTTCCAAAAGATCAAAACACTAAGATAGCGCCCTTGTTGATGAGCTTCCCAGGTCCAAGAGATCAAAGACATAAGAAAGCAGGGCACCTTGTTGATGAGCTTCTCCAGCTCCTCGTCCAGCACCCGCTCCAGGGACACGTCCTCCTGGGACGCGATGGGCACTCGGCGCAGCAGGTCCTGCAGCACCTCCTCCACCGACGGCCAGCGCGCGCCTCGGCGAGCGACGCCCGCTCGGCCACGAGCTGCTCGGCGTCGCGGGGTTCCATGTACAGGAACATGGCTTCGTCGTCCTCCTCCTCGTCGCTCGACACCTCGGGCAGCTTCTCCTTCTCGGCGGCCAGCTCGCGCAGGCGGCGCAGCTCCGCCTCCAGGCGGCTGGGCGAGCAGACCGGCGGCGCCGGCTTGCCCTGCACCGGTCGCCATGGCTCAGTGGCAGAATGGCTCTTCTCCCTGCACTTACCCTTCTATTCATGCCAGTCTCAATTGATTTGTTTCCCGGCTCGTCAAATCTTATGGCAACTAATCCCGTAAGTTTAGTACAAGTTTTATCACTGAAGGCGGCGGGATTCTTCCGCTGCTGAATAACAAATCCGGCGCCGACCTTTACCGTCGGTTCGCGGGGAATTTGCCTAACCAGGTATCCCCCACCTTCCCAACCGAAACAAGTTCTAATTTCCCAAGCGATATCTCAATATGCGTGCATGTAAGTGTGTATGTGTGTGTGTGTGTGTGTGTGAGAGAGAGAGAGAGAGAGAGAGAGAGAGAGAGAGAGAGAGAGGAGAGAGTGAAGACGTGACAATGAAGAGGAAGAAGAAACGATCCCACCGCGTCCGTGAGACTTTTGTCAAGGTACTCCTCCGGCATTGGCCTAGTATTGATCGGAGAAACCACGGAAAATTAGCAAACGAGTAGCTGTCCGGTAGAATTGTTCTCCTGACAGTCGCTGAATATGTCCTACCTAGCTAGAGTCGAAAAACCCTCGAGCATATTTTCAGCACCAGTTAAATATCCAAGTCAAATTCTGGGTAATTCTAGTGACCGGCAGCGCTGATCGGTAGCTTTCCGTGATTTCTCTGATCAACATCAGGCGAATTCCACTGACCGCGCGTGGTCTTTTCTTTCTCGTTTCCTCACCCCTTACTCACACCCAATTACACTTCCATGCACTACGCTATCACACGTGTAGGAAGACCCGACTGGAGTTTAAAGCTTGTCCCGGCTAGGGTGATAACTTGATTAAGATACCTGGAGGAGGGAAACTGGCAGTCGGGAAAGAACACCGCCATATACTCGAGTGCATCACGGACTAGCGACCAAAGGAATTGACGCGCGCAGAGCGAAAACTCTTGAATGAAAAGCAACGGTACCTTGTAACTGAGTGCCCTGATCTCCCCGCGCAAAACTTCGATCTGGCTCGCTTGGTTCTTCACCACCCGCTTCAGGCGCCGGAGCTCCTCCGAATACGCCAGCAGGTCCTTGAAGGTGAACTTCTGCAACGAAGCCAACATTTTGTTTTCCACGGTCGGATAAAAACTGCTCAACACTAAGCAAACATGATGGTCGTTTATTAATAGTAGTAATTAAAAGCAAATTCTACACGTATTTGCCAATGTATTACAATCATTATCTGTATGTTTTATTAAAATATTTTCAGTTTTTAGACATGGCAAAGAAATTTATATAGTTTGAACATTTTCTGTAGGAGAGTGCTCTTGGCTGTCCGGGTGACGCTGCGTTGCTGGCTGTGATGCCGATATTTCGACTAAATTGTCGTGGTCTTCCTCAGGGCTGGTCTAGAGGAAGACGACGAGATGGTTGAAACGTCGACAGCCTGCTACGCGGCGTCACCCGGACAGCCATGAGCGCTGACAAGACTCTGACCGCGGAAGCCTAAGCTTCAATTTCGGTACATACTGCGGTCCTTTTCGCCAGGAAACACTAATAACATCTTTTTTAAAGAACTAGTTCGATATTCATTGTTCTTTCCTAATGCAACCCTGTTTTTTACTTCGACATATGCTAAAATAAAATTCCATGAGGTAATGTGCAAACCTCGATGTAAGGGAGCGTTGAAGTTCATGTGAAGCGATTACGCATGGAAAGATTTGGAATTTTTTCGTAAACATCCAAAAAGCGTTGAATGCGAAAGTATCAGTAGGATTAAGAAGATTCTTGTAATAAAACTGCTAAACGATGGAACACTAACTCGTTGCTAAACAAAAGCAGAGCAGAAAAAGTACGTTGTGGTCCGACATTGCCTCCTCAAAAATATACGACAGTTAAACAGCTTCTAAATAACAATATTCTGGAATCATCAGCGATCGCATTTAAGTTTTCTACGTACCTTAGTTTCGTCTTCAAGTGGCATAAGTCTGCTAAGATTCGACTTTTCCTGAGTGAGAATAGTGAGTATGTTCATCTTTTCAGAGTTGCTTCTACACAAATCTGTCAATACAGATTCTTGTTTCCTTCTTTCCCCCTGAAAACAGTGAAACTAAGATAAAGTTAACAGATAAGGTTTGCGCACTTTTCTTGGAAGAGATCCTGAGAGCTGGTGAGTTAGGGAAATTGAATCACGGGGTGGGCAACATTAACACTGTGAATGCCGTCTTCAGGCGGCATGTTCCATTACTTGCATTCGCAGTTGGCCATACGTAGAGATCTACTGCCTACACCCACGCTGTCGCCCCCAACCCCTTTCCCTTGAGCCTCGGAGTGCCAGCTCACGCAGCCTACGCCCCGTGCACTGAGCATTGAGCCTCAAGGGTCGTCTCTCTGTGGGGGTCCACATGCGCGCGCTGAACTGGCTACCTGTTGGTTCCAGCAATAACGAATACTGCCCCTTCCCCTTCACCCACTTCCCTTTCCCTGTTCCCAACGTCCTTCGTTTCCAAAAACATGCACTTAAGCAATAACATTTATCATTATAAATCATTATAAACTAGTTGCACAATATACTATTATTTCCCTAGACAGTAAAAGTACTGTTCTTGTTGTCAGGGACTACCAAATAAATGACGTTTATCATAGATAAATGGATAAAAGTTCTAATTACCTTCAACATGGCTACAAGTCGGTGAAATTCCTCTTTAATGTCATCTAGTGTGGTTCTCAACTGCACTATGAGCCTCTGCAAGACTACATCTTCCAAGTCTTCTACGTTCACCACATTTCCAAATTTCTTTATTAATGTCAGCTCGATTATCTTTTTCAATTCTTTTATCTCTTTTCTCATATGTTTACAATCGATGTGCATCCTCAAGTGATGTTGTTTGTAACGCCTATTACGAAATATAAAATCTGAATAACAAAAAACTATAAAAACATAAATCAGATTGCGAAAGCATGCAGCATGTAATCCACATACGTTATTTTACTTTAATTAAAATTACAATTTAGGTGAGGCAGTTTCCTGCTTGTGGGAGATACTTGGGTGGGGAAAACCTCGCTAGTCGTCAGGTATGTCGTAGGCAGATACCTCCAGCGGGAAAGTTCACTGCCACCCCCGCAATAGAAACATGCACTAGCCTTATGGAACTAATGATCTTAGCAGTTGACTCCAGTTCACCTGAACTTGTTCTCCTGCATGAGCGTCTCCTTGTGCAGCTCGCCCACCCGCGCCTGCAGGCGGCCCAGCATAGCCCTGGAGAAGACGAGCTTGTCGCCCATGTGCTCCAGGTCGGCGCTGGAGTCCTCGAAGTAGCGCAGCTGGCTGGCCTTGAGCGCCACCACGCACATCACCTCGTTCAGCCGGTGCTGCTTCTCACGCTGCGACAAACAATGCACAAAATGAACAGAAAACTGGTGGTGATAAAACAACACATACTTTCTCACCCGTACTTTGACGCGAATTTCCGCGAAAAGTACTCAAATTTTATAAAAATTGCACATGACTTATTTTAAAAATCTATCCTTAAGGAACAGATTTCATTATCGAAAACCTCTATCTTTAATAGTTTGGATGTAGGAAGACTCCCAAAAAATTTTGAACTTTTTCAATATTTGAAAAACGAGGGTTTTTAATAAACACAAGACCCTCTTAAACGTCCGTTAGAGCCTCCGCTGCGAACGGGCGACCTATCGATCGCTGCGACCTATCGATCGCTGCGACCAGCTCAAGGTGCGTCACTCCTCGGTGAGCTCACGACTTTGAGGGCCGCCGCGTTCCAGTAGTATCGCTCTGCCAACTAGTGCTAAGAGTATAACTCAACTGGTCGCCTCGTCGCGGTCGGTCTGCGCCCCTCAGGCAGCCCCCCAAGCGACGGAAAGCAGTATCAAGTGATCAAACAAAAATTGCAGTGTTTAAACACTGTTCCGGTCCCATATTGTTCAGGTGCGCTACGAGGCCTGCAGTGAACTATGGCATAACGCCGACATCGCTACGGAGCCCCTAGCCCCTCTAACCACAAGCTTTAAATCTGGTGAACAACCCGTATTGCGAAGAAACACCAATGAACCAAAAAGTAATCCAGACAATTATCAAGAATCTGAACCGCTGCCATTAGATGTTAAAATGTAAAAATCCATGGAGGCTTCAAATAACATTAATACCAGTTCTCAAGGCAGTGACCCTCTAACCTTCGAGTATACCAACTCAAAATGGAAACGTTCAACCACTAATGAAGAAGCTTCCAGAAATGAAGTAGGTTAAACTTATATTATTAACATTTCCAATAGATTTGAATATCTATCTGAAACTGCTGATAATGATTCAAATAGTTGGTATTAAATCCCTTCAATAAATATTTCCAAAAACCAAGAAATTTTTAAAAATCTTAATCACTTTATATTAAATGTTAAACGTGTAGCAAAGAAATATTTCGGCACCAAAGTGAAAAATGATCATATTTCGATATTCTTCAATAACATTGATGGTTTCAGAAATTATAGGAAATAATGTGATTTCAAAAAGATGCAATATTTTACATACAGAGATCCATAAAAAAACACTGCCGGCAATTATCTGTGATGTTTTTTATCTTATTCAAATGATGAAATTAAAAGTGAACTTTCCGAAACATATACAATAAATTCTGTCTATAGACGATATGGTAAAAAGAGAGAAAAACTCGAAATGTGTACCATTGAATTACCTGATACTGAACCCACTAGAGAAATTCTCAAATTATATAGACTTTTTGGCAGAATTATTAAAATTGATACGTTAAATTACTTAATTCAATGCAAACAAATGCCAACAACTAAATCATACTCAAGACAACTGTACTCAGGAATCTGTGTTAGGTTTATTTGAAAACATCATTATACAAAATGCAATGAGACGAAAGGCTTCTAGTCTCAATGTGTAAATTGTCACCACGCTCACACCCCAAATTATAGAGGATGTTGTTATTTTAAAACTAATTCACTAATAATAAAAATAGAACATTTAATAATGTTAATCAAACTTTCAACACAGCAGACCTCTCCCCTAACTGTAATTCATATTTTCAACCTGCACTTACAAACAATGGCTTTGCTCAGCCCCCTACAATTGTAAAAGATGTAAGAAATTTCCCAAGCCACCTAGTCCAACCATAGAATCACAAACGTTTTTAATAAATAATTTTTCATCTCGTCCATATACTTCAGTTAATTCTAATCCAATGATTACAAACATCCCAATTTCACCAAAGTTGCAAAATATGTTACCTCAACTTCTAATTAATGGATAATGTATCAAAAACAAACATTTTAAACTCGAATGCTAATGGTTTATTAAGACAAATTAACGAATTTCAACATTTACTACATGATAAAAAATTGACCTAGCGTGTATAACAGAAACGCATTAACAAATTTTGCCAACAAACCTCGTAACATTTGCTCTTAGCTCAACAACGTGAAGTTAAAAATAGAAGGTAGAGAAACCAGAGCTTAAGTAACGTGTGCAAGTTTTCCTCCCTTTACATATCAGTTTTGTATTTTTCTGCACCACTGCTTTTACGACGATAAATGAAACAAAATATAAAATATAACAAAGTCCGAGTCTAAAATTGTGTATATGTGACTCCTTAACGTCTGTTTCCCCTTTCCCTTTGAATTTGATTGTTTTGTTGAAACAATGTTCTGACAAACAACACAGTAATGAATATAGCATCATCTTTTGAAATCCACTGCATAGATTGCGTCATCTGCCGGAGTGCCCTGGATGGTTGTGGGGTATTCTGGCAGATTCCGGGGTCGTGTAGAAGAGTGACGTTCCGGAGAGGTCCAGGCGGAAAAGTGAAGGGTGAAAGCAGAAGTTCCGGAAGGGGCCAGGCGAGCGCCAGTCAGACATAAATAGGTATAAATTCGCCGCTGCCGGCGGCCGCTAGTCAGTCTCAAGTGGGAGCTGAGCAGCGAAATGCGTATATCGCGGTGAACAGTGCTGGTGAACAGCAGGGTCTGTGGTCAGCTACCGTGTACTGTGGTTAACGCAGTGGACTGTGATCAGTGCATTGGACAGTGTGACAGAGCGAAGGAAGTGAACAGTGAAAATAAATAATCAAGAGAAATGAACCGTGTGTAAATAAATAACCAAATGAAGAACACAAGGGCTGTGAAGACTATCTGCAAATAAATCAAGTATTTGTAGTGTATCTTTAAGAAACAAAAAAATGCCTTTGTTAATATATGTGTTTTAATTCACCACATAAAAACGTTAAAATACTAAACACAAAATATAGTTCACAAACGAGTTGTTCAACCAACCTGAAATGCCAGTAGTTCACTCTTCTGCGTGCCCAATGTTTTTTCCAGAATTTTGATGGACTTCCCTTTAAGTTCTATCTCCTTCTTCAAGTTTTCAATTGATTTCTTCTCGTCCATTTCCTTTATTTCAAGTTGATGCCTGGAAGTGAATAACACATAATTTACCTCGACTGGTAAAAACATTTTGTTAAGTAACATAATAATATTTCTGAAGTAATATTAAAATAATACTAAGTAGTAAATAAAAAAATATTATATATACAAGGATGGAAAGCAGAGTTTAGAAAAAAAACTGCAACAGTTTTGTGAATATTTGGAATGTTTCGTGTCATCAAATTCTTAGATCCCTTACCTTCCCCAAGCGCGAGTTTGCTGGTGGAGCGCTGCGTGACCTTGTTTGGCGGATTCTTACATTCCAAATATCCGTTAAACTCGAAAAAAATCAAATTTTTCAAAAAATGTTTATCTAATATCATTGAATTCATCTTTTACGCCCGTTATGATAGACTGAAAAATATGTGTAGCTCCATTTGAAAGAAACAAAGTTACCTCAAATATCTCGTAAAATAGAAGTGATAAAATATAAATTAATACACGTATTGATTAGCCTTATTCCCTCAGGCACTTCCGTGAAAACTGCATTGGAATAACTCCAACTATTCAGAAATTACAGGAGGTGCTAAAGTTACATGATTCATCCTTATACTGATATTACAATAATATTATAGTGTTTTACTTTTAGTTAGACATTGACTGATGCTAATGTTAAAGGAATGTTGTGGTTTTTCTATGGCAACGGTAGACGTAAACGTGTGTGTGAATATACATATATGTCAATGACGGGAGGAATCGAAAATAAGCTCTTAAGCATATTTTGTTTTATAAACTACATGGATATCCGAATGGTGGAGCAGCAATAAACACTCAAAAGTTGGTTTAAAATATGCCTCTAGGTAAACTTTTCTTTATAGAATCATATAAGCACTCCATATATATGTAAATTGTTTATTATTAACAAAATAAATTAATAATAATCAAAAAGACAAATTAACCCAGAAATAAAAAAAGCTACTAATTTACATAGTCGACTCCTTTTTTATTTCTCGGTTAATTTTTATTTCATTTTAAGAGATATTGAAGTAAATTTGTGTTTTAAATGGATATATATATATATATATATATATATATATATATATATATATATATATATATACCATGACAAGCGCAAGAAGACGAATCCAATGATATACATATTGTCATATGTTCGATAAGCATCTTTTTGACTAATTTGATTTTTTGCGACTCGTGTTTAACGTTTGTTTTAAATGTAACAGTCCACCAACCAAGGTTGCGCAGCGCTCTCTCTGCTAGAACGTGCTCGGAGCGTTACAATATCCGATAAAAATGAGTCGCAAAAGAACAAAATTACTCATATGATAATAATATGTATATCTTTGGATTCGTCTTTTTACGCTCGTCATGATAGACTACCAAAATGTATAGTTCCATTTAAAAGAAAACAGAGTTACCTCAATATCTCGAAAAATCAAATGATGAAATAGAAATGAATATGTGGTGAGAGAGGGAACGGCGGCGGAACGTCAGGTACGGCAGTGTTACAGAGATAGGAGAACGGAACAGTGGCGTTGGATTGGAGGCGTGGAATACGCCGAAAACGTATCACTAATAGGTAGGGTGCAGATAACGAGAGAGTGATAAAGAAATTGCAAAGGATATTGCGGTGAAGAAATCCCGATAGTGAAAGGCAACAACAATAAAAACGATAGGTCACGAGTGAGAATTAATTGCGTTGACGAGTGGCCGATTGACTTTGGGTGAATAAACGGTAGAGAAAATAGATAGAGTGCAACGTACGAGCATCGAAATCCAAAGTAGGCATTAACTGATGTCTATTTAGAACAATTTATGGGGGTACAAAGTGTGATAGTCGAATTGTATCACATTAGGGGGAAGCTGGTTGGCAGCCGAGACAGTGATTTGTTGAACATTGTGCGGCGTAACGGTGATTGTCGAACAGTGATGTGGTATCACCGAAGACCGGCCAATCAGGCTTCTAGTAACATGTTAAGATATTGTAATTAGGGTTAACGTTACTGAATGGGTACTAAAATAGGAGTAACTAATAAAGTAAAGTCATGTATAGAGAATCTTTGTAACAAAGTGTTTTTTTTTTCTTTTCGTTTAGGTTTAGGATAAATAAAATCTTAAAATTAGGGAGCATGTTGAAATTACACAATTTAGGTACTTCTCATTCAGCCTACAGCCTCAATTCACATAGTATGTTTATATTTATTGTTACTGATTTTTACATAAAAAGTCAAATTTTCCTTCAGATTACATTTATAATAGTAAAGTGATTAGTTGTCCAATTCAAATCATAACGTTCCTTTTACATGGATTGGTTACGCGACCGTCATGTCCTGTTGGATGAACATTTATTATATTGCCATCCTAGCATGGGCCATCTTCTACTTCTTCCTGTCAGTTCGAGCAGGTGAGTTGATTTACACGTAAATTGCTCCTAATCCACACCGTTTCGCACACAAAATGTTAAACTTCCCATTCAAAGGAAAGTTGCTCAGTGCCATGATTATTTGACAAGTGAGTAATTCCCATCCTAGAATATCTTCGAAAAAAAAGCAACAATATCGTTGTGGAAACGAATTACGATAACGTAATGTTAAAACGTATAAAGGAAATTAGTATAAATTGTAATATTACTGCCAAAGTGTACTGGTGAAAAAGATGCCAAGAATACGTAGAATCGTTCAGAATAGTTAGTTAGTGTGTTATTCTAAGTGGCGGGATCGGTCCATCAGACCCTCTCTTCCGTCTGACAAGGCAAATTTCGCTTCGCTCCTTTCGCCATCTAGCGGAGGAGGAGGTATTATGTTGGGCGACGAAACAGGCGATTTGAATTAAGCTCATACACTTTACGATCTTTTAAATGCAGTAAATCTTGGAACAACATGGAACAGCCGGCTTTACTTCCCCTACGGAGGATTGTGTCGCTCTTAAAATAGACGGCTTCGATCGGGTTTTAACGCGGAAACCTGGGTACTAGAGCTCGGTACGCTACCGTTATACCACCGAGCCCGCGGGTAAACTGTAATTATGGCTGAAAAGATGTTCTGAAATACAAATACTACCTACTTCAAATATTTTTAATTTTATGATTTAACCTATACTTAATTTTTACGTATGATTTAACCTTATGAGAGAACAAAATATAAAATTTTTAACTCATTTCATTAGTTTTGATGCGTCCTCTCATTTACTTTACAGTAGTTCCTCTACGATTATGGCAAACGTAATTATTACGTTAAGGAAACAAGATTTTAAATTTACTATTACTTTACCATTTCATTGCAAATAAGTATACGCAAATTATTTGCACGTTGTCGGTTGGAAATTTTCACGTAAGCTTGATTTTTTTTGGAAAGGAAGAAATTGTTCTTATGAAGTGTGTAATGATCGTCTGCAACCTTGTTTGAGCAGTGTCAATAGAGATAATTCGTATATACGCTTTAGCATTGCCACACTCTTAATGCAATAACTGCAACAAGAAGAAAGAGCGTCGCCGCCTCCACTGGAAGTGTCCCCGGTGTGTGTATCAGGATAGGACCTGGAAGGTTTTTAAAGCTCCGTTAGATGGCAAGTAGGGAGATGGTAATGCAAAACCGAAAAGCTAATTCGGATTCAATATAAGAGAAACCTAACTTATCCGAGAAAGTTTCTTCCATTTTGTGATTTTAAATAGCTAGTTTTTCTTCTATCTCAGTTTAGGTAAGGAGTTACTGTTTTATCGTTTAGGACTTATAAGAGCCTTTCTTAACCCTAAGTTTCCAATTTCAAGGGTAATGATGTTGTCACCAGGCGTAATGGATTCGCCGAAATTCCAGTGCTTTTTTCAGTGATGTAATACGAATTACACGCAATTTTATTTTAGTGTCTGTTGGCGTGGAAAACTGTAGTGCTCTCAGAGCAACGTAGTGAACATGAAACTAGTTCTTCAAAAGGGGCCGTCGCCAACTGTCCCCGCCGGTAGGACCACAATTATAGAAAACTATCAAAGTGTATGATGTCCTCCGACCCCATTGGAGCTGTCCGGGCGTCGTGATGACATTGGAATGCTACTGTTAAGATCCTCATTCCCTAGTCTTTTTGGTGGCCATATATAAGATGGATGATGATTTGAATTGATTGATGTCAGATCAATGGTGCAATGAATGGAAGGGACAAAGGAAGAACCCAGGGAAATCCTATCGAGAAACTGCACTGTCCACCCCAAAATCCCACATGGAAGGTCAGGATCTGAAACCAGGTAGATGAAAAGTAAACGCTTTAACGGATGTATCACGAGCATCAAATTCTATGGCATTTGTGAGGTGGATTTGATTGGTAGATAATTTTGGTCTTCTAAGTGCGTCAACGGCAATTGTTATTAGTTCCGTGAGTGAAGTGAATGACATATCGCGGTGTTTAATTGATAATTCTGTGCGAGGCGTCACCAAATGCAGGCATGACACGTGACGTGTCCACGTCCAAAATCCAAGTGACGGTCGGCATCCGATAGAGCAACGGCGCAATCAGAGGCAGGGGAAACGGGGAAGCCCAACAAAATGTAAGGCGAACCCGCTTACCCTACTATATTCCACTACGAATTCCGCATGAACCGGCGTGGATTTAAAGACAGGCATCCAGAGTTGGAGTTTTTTCCTATAGTTCAGATTTTATCACGTAAAAACCTGCATCGCCATTGCGATGAAAAATTCAAATCTCTTCGCGGTCAAATCGAGAAATTTGTATTATGTCAACAATGTTACATGTCTTTTAAATGATCAATCAATCAATCAATCCATCTTTTAAATGAGGTTTTCCACCACGTGTTTTGTAAAAAAATAATCCTTCACTCCTCAACATATCCTCAAAATTACAGTAACATTTGAACCAGTGAGTACTATATTGCAGCATTGGGACGCAGACACTAGTTGATTATTTTGTGTTCCTGGGGGCGTCAATTGTCAAGGGCTGACGCCCCGCAGTGCATGATATACCTCGGGAGAGAGTGGTGTTGCCAGCCATAAAAATGTGAGATCCGTCACCAGCCTACCCCTCGGCTTGCTGGGATTTCCCTTTTCCATGTATCTCTGCCGAGCTTCGCCCTTGCCTGGAGAATCGCCTAACTGGTCTCCAGATGTGTGGTAGTGTAGTGCATGTTAGTATAAATATATGTATGTAAGGAGAAGGAAGGGGAAGTAAAGATCGCGTGTGGTCCGTGGCCCGTTTGTTAGAGTACTGCCCCGGCATTCGCCCAGTGTTGGTGGGAGAAACCACGAAAAACCACCGATCGGAGCAGCCGGCCGCTAGAATTTTCTTCCAGACATCGGCTGAACTCCACCATCGTATGAACCTCCCGGTAAGAGCCATCGCAGCGAGAAGAGCTGGCGCCGCATGGGTACCTCTCGTTGCGCATGACGAAGGTCATGTCGTAGAGCGCCCGGTCGAGGTCGGGCGGGCAGATGCTCTCGTCCAGCTTGATGATGCCCATGTCCTGCGAGTCGATGCTGCCCTCGTCCTCCTCCTCCGACGACTCCGACTCCTCGCTCGAGCTGGACGACGAGCTCTCGTCTGCGCACGCGCACAAGCAATGCATGGGGCCATCTCAGCATTCGCTCAATCCTCACCATAAGCTCAGATACAATACTTACTGCATGCATATTTAGTCTTTTTTTAAATTATACAATGCAAATGTAAACTAATCATGTATTATCATTTTTCTTTTTATGGTCAGTTTAGTTTACAACTGACAGAAACAGTATATTAAACAGGATATATAGAACACATAAACTGGATATATAGAAACAGAATTAAAGGTAAGCATCAATATATTTTTTTCAAAATTGAGCAATCACCTTTTTAAATTAAACTAATGGTGCTACAGAGTGGCACTTACTGGCTCCTACTAATTAGTTTCCTAATCTCTTCAATCTAGGCTACTTTTTTCGGTTTTGCCCCACCCTCTGTCACCTGGTACCTATCGGCACCTAAAGGACGTTCTTTCAAATTTTTCCATTTTTTTGGTTCTCTAGTAGTAGAATTGAAATGTGACTTTAAGAATACTATAGAAGAGAAAATCCTACCCCTATATGCAACTGTTTATTGAAAACTTTGGGGCCATTTTTCAGAAAATACCGTTTGAGCGTTTCGGAGAATGCGAGATGCTTACTTTCACAGAAAACTATAGTTTTCGAGAAACTTCAAAAGAAAACACTATAGTCACTTTTACTTATAATGCAATAATGAAGAAACACACACACACACACACACACATGTGTATTCTTTTGATTAAAAAACACGAATATATTTTTAAATATCTCTTAAAATCATTAATAATTACTGTATATATTATATATAATTACTACATATATAATAATTACTAATGATTGAAGAGATATTTAAAAAATATATTTATGTTTTTTGTTGTTTTTTAATCAAAAGAATACATCACAACGGCGCTTATGCCGTGTTATTCAGTGCAACTATTCGGGCAAACAGTTCAAATTAAAAATTTGAAACCGTTTTTGATAAAATCTTGCTTTTAAAACTGACTTCATTTCAAGCTAAATTAAACAAAATAAATCATATTTTGAAAAATCTTCACATAATCTCATTTAAAAATATATTTTTGTAGAATAGATTTTATTAAAAAAAAATTAAAAAAATTCATACCTTAAATTATTTTTTCTGATATATAGCATCAAAATATATAATAATAAAATACAAAGTTCCTCTTCTTTTGTATCCATTGTTCATCCTTAGGATCAGGGGCGTACCTAGGCTCGGCCGATGAACCGCACAGGACCCCGGATGGGTACCTTAATAAGACCGCCCTCGGATGCATTTCGGCAAAGAATAAAACAAATCGCACTCCACGCTTATTTTCTTCATTACAGCATATTATACTAAATAAAGTTAAAACTCTTAAATTCACGTTTACAGCAGATAGGGGTTCCGTTCAGACTTTTGCACCAGGGCATCGCAGAACCTAACAACGCATCGACTTGGGATGTTTACAAAACTCAATTAATGTAACTATTATTCACAACGATATTCTATCGCAGAAGAAAGCAGTCCCAGTCACAGGCACTGGAGAAATGTTACAGCCAGCTTAAAAAAAAAAGCTCGATATTTTGTAATCTGTGCACAACAAAGACTGAGCTTCTAAGAAGCGAGAGCGTGGTCCATTATTGAAACCCAACATTTTACCAAAATATTGGTGTACTATATTGTTTTCTTTCTTTTAAAAGAGGTCGATGAGCGAAAATAATGGGGAATCGCGGCCTCAATCCTACCATGGTACCGTGGCCTGCCAGGCAACCGTATGTGTCATTGAGGAACTGGATCCCACACCCTGACCGGTTGTTCAAAGGATTCCACGAGCAATGTGACAAAGCCGAGATGTGAGCGCGCAAACGCTTTTCACAGGAAACTTCCCCAGAGGGGCGCTTGGCGCCGTGCGAGGCACTGATTTTTCCGTTAGGCGCCGGTTGTTGATGGGGAAAGGGTGGCGCAAAACCGAAAAGCCACCCCGCATTCAAGAGCATAGAAAAGTTACTCGTACGTGATAATCTGTGCCATTCTGTAGCACAACTAATTTTCTATCTAATAACAAATTACCATCTCCTTTCTTTTCCTTCGGAGGCTTGTATTTCTTCTTATAAATTTTCCTCAGGAAATCCGCGTAACTGTTATCTTCAATTTTTTCGTTAAAAATCGCTCCCAACTGTTTGATTTGAACATTCAAATTTTCTATTTCTTTCTTGTGCATTTCTATATCCATTTGCTTGTCCAATATCTAAAACAGAAATTAAGGTAATTATAGAAATAATCGGTAATAAGAGTCAGACATATAGAATCGGCCTAGCCTCTTCAATTTATTCAACAATATTTTAAAATCCATAATCTATACAGACTCGTTCAAAAAATACTTTCGCAAAATTTACCCTTTAAATAATCTCTTTCCTCTTTGTTCTGTATTATTTAATTATTATTTTAAGCGCATTTACGAGTATAAGGAAAGTAGGCTTTGTATGAGTGGGTATAAATATATATTTTTTAAATTATTATTAATAGTTTAACAAATTCGTTTATTAACGAATGGGTTTTGTATGTA
The DNA here is from genome assembly GCA_964035755.1 of Teleogryllus oceanicus. NCBI lineage: Eukaryota > Metazoa > Arthropoda > Insecta > Orthoptera > Gryllidae > Teleogryllus > Teleogryllus oceanicus. The sequence continues at coordinate 67,157,702 of CAXIVR010000013.1, forward strand.
TCCCTGTAGGTAGGTAAGGTAGCTATGTTTTGCATTATCTTTTGTTAATGCAGTGGTATTGGTTGTAGTTTCTTTTATTAACTTTTTTAAAAGCGTTTTTGTATAGTAAAACAATTCGCAATCAACCAACTGTGACAAAATAAATATTAAACGAGTATATTATATTATAGGTTTATTAAAAATTAAAATGAAATTTCAGCCACGTTTAGGTCCATTCGGTTTAAGAAATTCCTCAGTGTATTTACTCGTACAAAAACGTTGCTTAAGACTTGCCTTAAGGCCTAAACTGCCTTAAGACTTGCAGATACTGGTCCCATGGGTTATCAGTCTATTGGTCTACAGGTAAACGTCCATTATCAAAATGTTCACTCGCAAAAATGTCTATTAATATAAATGTCCACTTCATTACCTATAGGTCCAATACACTTACATCCAAGTTATTTAAAGTATGTCCATTGCAGAAATGTCCAGTAGCATGCAATGTTCATTGTAATTAACGTTCAGAGGAATGATATGAAAAATGTTTCAATGACAAAAATCTATGACAACTTTATTGAATTTTGAAAGTATTGCATGTGAAAACTAGTAATATAATTTTAATTTTATTCTACCTTTGGATCAGTGTACAGTTTCATATGGTAAGAAAGAGCAGGTAGTTATTATTTCGTATTATTGTTGTCCTTGTAATCCTCGTATCTGCTCACTATTACTTCAATTCGCCTTTGATTTGTGACTTCTTTGGATCAGTATTTTTATATATATATATATATATATATATATATATATATATATATATATATATATATATATACACACACACACACACACACACATTTGTGGGATGTCGAACATTAATGCATCCGCTTTATTTTATTTTTTTTATTTTTTTTTTTTTTTTTTACGTCAAAAAACAGTTAAAAACTGCGTATGACGTGCTATGGGGAAAAGTGAATTGTGTGCACTTTTTCAAAATTCTGTGATCCCTACACTAAGTCATATACTACTTAAATTTTGAATTTTGAAAGGGAGAAAAAAAAACTCCCATGTAATAAAATCTATTTTCAAGGATAAATAAGCAATAAAATTTTGAATTTTGAAAGGGAGAAAAAAAATCAAAAAATCTCCCATGTAATAAACTCATTTTCAAGGATAAATAAGCAATAAATTTTGGCTCTTATTACTTCCTGCCGCGACAACATGGAAACGATAATTTAAATAATTGTATTTTCCACTGAATTCTAGAAGACGTGCACAGAAAATGAAGTTACATTTATGTCCAGAAGCAAAACAAGGGGCCATCTCAGCATTTGCTCAATGGATCAGGGAAACTGGACGAAAAACCTGATCGAGATGGGGTCATTGACTCGGAAGCTGTAGTACAATAGTTGTTACAGGTTGTTTATACTCATTTACACAGTTCAAATGGTAAATAATGCATTATGTATCAGTGTTAAAATTAATGTTCCTTTTCTTGTGATGCTCAGTATAGTCTCTAATTGTATAGAAACAGTTATGCAGCAGAAACGATTTCACTTGGGATTTAAACTTTTCTATTGAATTTAATCGTTTAATGTCATCTGGCAAAGTGTTGTAAAATAATGTACATGTATTGTATGTGAATTTTTTGTAATGTGCTGTTGATACTGTCACCTGATGAATATGATTTCTACGTCGAGTGTTATAGTAATAGACTTCGGCATTTTCTGAAAATATATTCCGCCCTTGAGCAAGTCATTTTTACAAAACCACTGATTCGTAAATAAGAAGAAATGGTATTGGTAGAATTCCTAGATTAATGAAGAGAGGCTTACATGAATCATGTGGGTGGGATTTGGTTATTATTCGTACAATTCGTTTTTGTCATCTAAAAGTTTGTGAGCTATAAGATGTATTTCCCAGAATATTATGCCATATCTCAGGCGGGAATGAACATTCGCGAAGTATACACAACGAGCAGTATGAAGGCTGACTGAATTTGCAAGAATTCTGAACGCGTAGCATAATGAACTTAATTTTGTGTTCAATTCATTTAAATGGACGTTCCATTTAAGGTTTGACTGAATTGCGAAACCTAAAAATTTTGTTGCCTTAACATCAGTCAATGATATACTGTTCATTTTCAATGGAGCACAGAATTGTTTATTTGAAATGCAAAATGCATTAAAACCGTTTTCTTCTCCTTCACTATTAATTTGTTATTTCGGAACCAATTTGAAACATCTGATATTGTACTATTTACGGTTTCTTTATTGCAAAGGATGTTCGTATCATCCGTAAAGAGAACCGTTCTTCCGTTTCGAATCGTGGAGGGCATATCGTTTACGTAAAGTAGGAACAGAATAGGGCCTAAAATCGATCCTTGAGGAACCCGTGCAACGGGCAAAGAGTCGGAAAGGTGCGTACGTAATGTTCCATCATTCCAGTAAGGTATTTCAACTCTCTGAGATCGTTGTTTAAGGTACGAACATAACCAATCTAGAGCAATACCACGAATTCCATATGAAGGTAATTTGGAAAGTAAAATGTCATGATCAATGACGTCAAAAGCTTTTGAGATATCTAAAATAACCAATAGGTGCCTCGTTTTGATCCAATGATGAGGCGACTCTTTAAGAAAAGAAAATATAGCTGTTTCCGTTGATTTTGATTTTCTAAATCCATGTTGGCAATCTGAAAGCGCGTCGTATTTAGTGAGAAAGGTTTCCATTCGTATGTAAAAAGTCTCTCTAATATTTTTGAAAAAACTGATAGAAGAGAAATGGGTCGATAATTTTGAATTTCATTTTTGTTGCCTTTTTTGAAAAGCGGCTTAATTTTAGCTGTTTTGAAAATATTTGGAAACGTTCCAGTGCATAAAGATGCATTAAATATGTGAGTTAACGGGTGTATAATGGCATACGCACAAGTCTTTAACAAAGAATCCGGGAATTCATCTAAACCGGACGAATATTTGTTTTTTAGTTTACCGATTATTTTGAGAATTTCGTAGGAAGAAGTTTCGGAAACGAACATTGTGTATAAAATTTTGGGTAAACTGTCTTTTTTTGAATTTTGTGCCTGAAGACCCTTAGTGAGATCGGCAGCAATTCTCGAAAAGTATTGGTTAAAGAGATTAGCCACTGTTGCCGGATCGTTCACATTTATATCGTTATATTTTAAAACAATATTCTCTACGGGTTTTCTAGTTGATTTGGTAATATTTTTATTATATTCCACATTGCTTTTGTTTTATTATTTGAATTCAAAATATCCTGATCGTTTTTCATTTTAGCCTGCCTTATGACTTTTCGTAACAATGTTTTGTATTTTTAAAGTAGATAAGGAAATCTTGAGATACGTCATGACGTTTAGAAATGAAAGAAAGAATTCGCTTGTTTTTACAAGATGTCCTAATCCCTTGTGTTACCCAAGAGTTGCTTTTCCGTGAAATATTTAATTTTCGTTTTTGAAGAGGAAAGCAAGTGTTAAAATGAAATGAAAGAGTTGAAAAAAAGAATTATATTTGTCGTTTGTATCAGCAGTATTATAAACCGTTTTCCATGACTCCTGCATCAAGTAATCAATGAATAATTTAATTTTACTTTTAGTAAACAATCTAGTCATACGTGTATTATTTATTGTGTCAGTGATCGCATTTCTTATAATGGTAAGAATTTGTGCATCGTGGTCACTGTATCCTAAATCTTTTGTTTCACCTTCATATCGAGTAGTAGTTTTGTTAATTATAATTTGATCAATAGCCTTCATCGAATGTTGTGTGATCCGTGTAGGTACATTAATTGTAATGTCTAAATTGAAGGAATTAATTAAACTGAGAAACTTTTCTTTCTCGCAAGATTCAACCAGAAAATCAATGAAAATCCGCTTTGGAGTTATGTCATGATTTTAGTCGCTTATAATATTTTCTAAAAGTTTCCAAATATTCACATGATGTCCAGAATCTTTTGAGATTTGAAATGGAATGACTATTTCATTCTTCGTTCTATTGCCAACTTCTTACGAAATTTCATAAGATTTCTAAATAGGGTGAAACCTTAGAGTAGTAGTTCCCCGACGTCCTTATGCAGAAAAGGAAAGGATAGAATATCTTGCACTTGTTTCCTTCGCGTTTGTTCTTCTGTGTTTACATAGGCTTATCATAATCCTAAACTAACAATTTTTCAGTACCCAGCTTTTGAGAGGTGAAATTGGCACCTTCTAATGGTACTAATTGGGAAACGGTGCTGTGCAAAATTTAAGTTGGATATTTCAAAGTTCATCATTATGGTGAGTGGTTCGAGTCTGCGACATTGTCGATGAGCTTCTGCTTGCAAAATATTGAAGATGGTGATGTATGTTTCTTCATTTTTTCGTGTTGTTAATGCAAACACCAATGCATTAACATACATTGAGAATTCAGTGTAAAGTTACGAGATACATGAACAGTAACGGGGCAGTTTTAAAAGTTCCATCAGTGAAAATTCATGATGATGTAGAGACGTGTTCAACATTTCTGGTGGTTGCAAATATAAATTTTCTGACATTATTCTCTTCAAAGTCAAATAATAAAAAAAAAATCATTCCGCAAACTTGAATCATTAGATTGTATATCCGAATGTCTCTTATACTTCTAATAATTTGAGGCCGACGACGCTTCTGTTCACGGTTTACAGAACGTAGTTAATTGTTCTCTCAGGCAAGTTGGCTAAAACCTTTTCATTTGATTAAGACAATGCATTTCGATCGAATAGGACCTGACATTGCTCACTTTATAATCAATATTCAGTGGACTTCCTTGTGGACATTTTTGCTGTAAACAATCCATTCATGGTCATGCAGTCAACATTAGGGTATGAACATTTTTGCTGTTGACATTATTTTCATTGGATTTTATGCAGTGGAAATTATAGCGAGAATACTTCTTCTCTGGATTCATTGGAAATTTTCCTGTGGATCAATTGACTGCAGCCGTCCCAATTTGATAAAAATAAGTGTTATCTTACATTTGATAGGGAATATGTAAGCGTTCTGATTCACCTGGAGACAGATTTCTCTCCTGCAGTGACATGGTCAGGGCTTTTCACTTCACCACTGATCACCTAAAGAATAAAACTTTCCCTCCCCCCTCTCTTAGGAGGTTGGCAGCTCAATTTCAGCCACAGATTTTTGTACATGAGTATGTGTATATGGAACGACTAGGGATCAATGTACCTCAAGTGTGCGAAGGAGAGGAAGGCTCGTACGTGTGCATCTGGGTGTGAGAAGGCAGAGGATGAGGACTGTGGGCATCGCTGAAATGCTAACGTTAAAAGACCAATGAAGGTGAGTGATGAAACTTTATTGAATAAAACGTCTTTCCGCACTTACCACATTGTTGACTCCCTGCACATCCTCCTCGGTGTTGTGCACTTTGAGAGCCAGTGCATCTTCCACCGACTCGAATTCTTTCAGAATGATGAGTTCCTGGTGCAATTTGATTATATGCAGTTCTCCAAATTTGATATCTACTGCCACCGCAAAACGCGCATCTTTTACTTCACTTATCTCCTTATCGAAAGCGACTACTTGTTCTTCCATTTCCTTCAAGATGCTTTCTTGGATGTACCGAGATCTAGAATTGAGAATTAGACTTCTATAATTGATTCACAGATTTTTTCGAGCGCGTCAACTGCTTCGGTCTTTAGATACGAAAGAGGAGTGTATGTTACATTGTCAGAAGTGGCGCTGTTCCTCTAGAACGTGCCCAACATAGGCGCCGACCTACGTTGACTTGGGGGGTTTTCCGTCTCTAGATATCTCAAGATGTAATAGCTCCTGACTGGTCTCACTTCGTGTTCGTTGGTTTAGTCTATGTAAGTTTATATGTATTGCATCTATTTATGAGAATAAATATATAGAACTAAAACGTTATTTGAAAATAAATTAATAAAATATACAGCAGATTGAAAAATTGTCCTTTTTAGGTAAGGAATCCATTTAGAAAGAGGTATGCCCATCGACCATTGAGTTTCGACCATCGGCCAGTGAGTTTCCAGGGCCCTGTATCAATGTAGTTCAAGAATTTTGAGAAAACTATGAAAATGTTCTTCATTGTGGTTCTACTAGTGCTATTATCGTACGTTGATTTTGTCGTATGGCTTAAGCGTTAGAAGAATAGCAGTTGCAATATTAGAATATTAGATAACCGTTTCCAATCATACGTAACAGAATTTACAGTTGTAATAGCACTATTGTTTAGCGTGACCTACTAGTACGTTAGCAGTACTACGAAATTAAATCTGTAGTTCGTTAACCCATGCAAATACGTTTTCCACAACACGGGGAGCGAAGATTTCAAATATTGCTAATCTCGTTTTGTTGGTAGTTTTATTCTCTATTGAAATATGTACAGTACATACAGTAAAACTCGCTTAATGTGGAATTTGTATAATACGGATATCTGATATCTAAAACATAAATCGCGGTCCAATCAAACATAGGTCTACAGTGCTACATTGCAAAAGGCCGAATCTTGTCTAATACGGAAAAAATTCGGTTCCTTGAGATTCCGCAGTGAGCAAGTTTTACTGTAGTTAAGAAATAGATTCTGGAACTCTAGAAAACGTGCACATATAATGCTGTCCTATACTCGCGTATCAGATCAAACTCGCAAAAATGTTTGGGCAGGGCCAGCGCTTTATTATGTTTGACAACAACGGTTGCTCTAAAAGCGAAAGGCGCTGTGAATGCGCGTGTGGGAAGAGGCAGTCTCCATGCGATCGACCTTTGCTGACGATGCGAGTCCCATAGAAAGCCGAGCCCTCGGACGGGAGATTACAATTCCTGTCAGGGCTTCTCTATGTGAGGCAAGGCCATGGGCCCAACCCCGCCCGCAGGATTGAGAAGATTCAGGAGGCTACATAAAAAATTCCAAATCGCATACCGACTGAGGTGACTCAGGGCAACAACTGATCTCACTGCAGGGCCCTTGACCGGATGGTCCTAGGCTTACACTCCCGGGGGTGGCAGAATTTTCGACAATAGCTACACAGCTGGGTCCACTTTAGCTGTTTCTAACAGCCGACTGCTCTGATCGGTGGTTTCTTCGATCATTACTAGGCAAATGCCGGAGCAGTACCCTACGCAAAAGGCTGTGGACCTTTCACTCACATGCACTACACTACCACACATGCCGGGAATCAGTCGGGAGCTTAGAGCTTGTTCTAGCTGAGTGAGATACCTGGTTACACAAAATCCCTGCAAGCCGACGTTTGGGTCGACGCCGGATCTCACAATCTAGCGGGAGAAGATCAAGCCCCTTCCCGTAATAAAAAAACTAGTGGTGCTGCCAAAGCACATACTTTCTCGCATTGATTCTAAATGCTCCGCTATATTACACTATTACATAAACCAGCAAAAGTGTTTTCAACTAGCAACTTTTTTCCTTCCCGAGACCCGATCTCACATTATCAGAGTTAACTTGCCGGCACTCATACCACCACGAGTAGTACCCGAAAATGGGACTAGCACTATATTTTACCATCCCTTATTACATATGTGGAGAAATTTAAAGAAAAAACATGGGCGGATTTTGAAAAAAATCCGTAAGTTTCAAGCGCAAATTACAGAAAACCACTCTTTTTTTCAAAAACTCGTACATTACCTTTTTTAAACTCTAATTTCGTAAAACAGCCATTGTCTGAGGCAAAAATCTCTATCTTTAATTTTGTAGTTTTCAAATATTTTTTTGCAATTTTCGAAAAAACGTGCAATACCCGCAAATGGGACTAGTATCGTAATCTTTACCGTCCCCTATTACATAAGTGGGAAAAATTGAAAGAAAAAAATTAGAGCGATTTTTTAGGAACAAAATTTTCGTATATTTCAAGCGCAAATCAGGCAAAATGCGTTTGTTTTTTCAAAAAAAAATTGTACAATGTACAATGCTAATTGTGTGCAACCGACTTTGTTTGAGGCAAAAATCTCTATCTTCAATTTTGTAGTTTTGAAATTGTTTTTTGCAATTTTCGAAAATCGGAGAAATCAACGAAAATGATGGAAATAGAAAACGAATCATTCTCTTAAACGTCCTTCGCACTATCCAACAAAAACATTTAATCAAAAAATTTGGAAACAATTTTTTGAAAATTTTGAAAATGTCCAAGGGGCTTCATGTAAAGTGCCCCCAAAATGAAAATATCGGTTTCAAATTTCAGGAGCAGCGGCATCAGCCAGAACGATCGGAAACTTAATTTTGAAAAAACTTGACTGAACTGTTTAGGCGTTAGCGTTGACCGCAGACGAACAGACCAACGTTTTGCCGTCAATCGATTTTACAGTATCAAGAAGCAACAAAACATGGATTTTGGCTACACCACGAGTTTGAGGATTTTTTTTTTTTTTTCTAAATTTAGCAGCAGGATTTATCCAATGTTTCGTTACGAGAGCCCAGTTATAAGAGTTTTTCTGGCGAAAATTCGCCGTTTTCCCGCGCACGATTACATAACTTTCTCTTCTTACCAAGAATTCGTAAGGCGAGAAAGTAAAATGCTCTACTACTAACTACAGCAGTTGACGGGAAAGAAGAAGAAGCCAATGGCGTCTATATGTGCGTGTACTTGCAGAGGCGGCGGCAGCCGCATCTCGCGCTCCCAGGGCGTGTCGCGCAGGTCGTGGCGCGAGGAAGACGAAGCGGCCACGTCCACGTCGGAGAGGAAGCGGCCGGGCGGGTGCGGGCAGGGCGGGTGTCCCCGGCGCAGCCCGCTCAGGCTGCGGCGCGTGCGCAGCGGCGCCGGCGCAGTGCCGTCGCGCAGCAGGATCTCGTAGTCCGCGTCCAGCCGCGGGCCCGCTGCCACGCCCCACTCGCTCAATTACGCCTCTAGCCAAGCATTCCTTCATTCACCCATTCACTCATTCCATTATTTATTTTCCTTTTTAAATTTTCCTATATTTAATTATTTGTCTAATCATATATTCGTTTATCCATTTATACCTTAACCATTTACTCATGTATTCGTATATTCAGTTATTCGTTATTAATTCAGTCGTATATTTTTTTTTTTATTCATTTATCATTTATTTGCTCCTTCATGTATCCTATTGTTCGTACAATTGTTTATTCATATTTCGTTTATTCACTGTTTTGTTCCTTTATTATTCATTTATTCTATTGGAGTTTTAATGGCTTCCCAGTGAAGATCATTGAGGCCAATGATAATTATATTATCAACGAATATATGATAGTGATAACAATAATGAGATGAACGATTATAAAAGGTAGAATGATTGATAGGGGAAGGCGGATAACCTCAATTAAAGAAAACATGTCTATTTTCAATATTGCAGTTGTCGGTAGATTGGAACTTTTGCAATTTTTTAAAAAAGCAGAGATTTCGACGAAAATATGACCTCCGCCATTCTCTTAAGTATCAATTACCCCACTATCACACGGCAAACTTTTAACAAAAACTCTGAAGCCATTTTTGAGGAAATTGTGAAAATGTGGCTTATTGTAAAGCACACACGAAAATAAAAATAGTTGTGCTACTGAATGCCACAGAATTTCTTGAACTAGTTAGTTTTTGTTTTTTTTGATTTCTTTGGTCTGACCTAGCTTTTCGGCTTTGACCCCTTTGCCCCATGTTTTCTAATTTCCTTGGCGTGAACTGGCTTTAGGGCCTTGACTCTTGCCAACTGGCATTTATCGTCGCTCAAAGTATATTCTTGTTTTGCACGACCATCACTTTCCTCCCTATTTTATAAATATATCGATTTGCAAATTGCAGGACTTAAAAGATAATATAAAAACAAAATAAAAGTTATACTCATACTCACCGTAAAAAGACGAATTTTGTGTAATTTAAATTGGCCACAGAATTTGTTTACAACCAAGTGCATTTTAAGTGAATGTGGCAGACAAAAGCACGATATTGGAGAAGTGTTTTTTTCAGTATGCTTGTGTAGAGCGAATGAATTAAGCGCAAACAAATGGGGTCATTTTAAGATGTTAATTTCTTATAAACAATTACACATATTTCGAGAACGAAGTATGATAGCACCGATCGGATTCCGGAATTTTGTATCGCTTTACGCACCATGCAGATGAGACAATAAAAAATGTTACAATTGCAAATTAATAAACAATTTCTAAATTTTGCAATTCTAAAGGGAAGAGTCTCCCGATATCCAGAACCAAAAACCGAGAATTAACAATTTTGCAACAATTTATAATTTTATAAACAAATTCGAAATATACGAATTAGAACGTCCGGGAAGGCTCCGCAAATTGTGCCTGAAATGAACATCTTAAAATAGCAGTTTGACAGGAGTTACAAATCGATTGCTAAAAGTTACAACAATTTTTGCAAAATGATAAATATTTACTGGTCTATGGACAATAATTCTGGATGGAAAACCCCGCTCAGAAAAAATTTTTTCGTCGTGGCGTACGCGCAGGCAAAATCTCTCCTTCGGCAGGGAAATACGACGATATTTCCGCCTCGTACGTAAACGAACTAGCACCCTCCCCGTGAGACAGGGTCCTTTCTACTCCTTGGGATATTGCACCAATCACAGACAACTGTGGTTCTACCTCCTAGCAATTGGTATACGTGTCCCTTCCCCTGGTCGAGGGGTGTCCAAGTTTGTCGGCGCGATTGGGAAGATAGGCTTTTGCCGGTCAATTTTTGTGAGGGAAAGGGTACGTATAAGACAAAGTAAAAAAAAAATTCCTCATGTGTATTTTCCATTACCCCTTTCTGGAAATGAGAATATTAAGCGCACGAGAGATATTTCAAAAAGAATGCATTTCTATATTTTTTTAAAAAACAAGAGATTAGAGCAAATTGGTTTTATCTCATCTTGTACAGTGCATGTAGCACTATCCGCACAAGTTTGAAGAAAAACTTTGGAGCTGGTTTTGAGAATATGGCGTTTGGGCCTTTATGAAAATGCGGAACTTTTAACTCATTTTCATAGAAATGTTTTGAGTTTTCGAGAAATTTTATAACCCATCATTTAAAGTACATCTATATCTATCTATACTGATAAGCCAAGAACCTGGGAATTAATTTTTAATGATAAAATCAACATTTAGCGTTTGAATATAGCATTATTTTTAGTCAAAGAAGACGCATTGTTAGAACAACGCGTCAACAAGGGTTAATATTCCTTTTTTAAAAATTTTATTACTTCTTGTTCGGCATTTCTGCCTTTCAAGGGTATTTATACATGATTTCATTGACTATAGGATGAACCGTCCTCAGGTATAAATGTCAATATAATAAAAATAAAAAAGAGCTTGGCAAGATATGTTTTGTGTGTGAGAGAGAGAGAGAGAGAGAGAGAGAGAGAGAGAGACAAAGATTTATTTTCTGATATTTAAGGAGGCTTGAAAACGTCCTTAGGATAGCGTGAGTGGATTCCCCGTGGTTGACTGTAATTCTTACCTAAATTGTAAGTTGTTGAAGCTGGAGATTCTGGTAGTATATCATAAAAGTTTTTTTGATATTTTGATAATATAATTTCTGAATTGATTCTCTTTTTAATTTTCTATGTAATTGTTTATTGCTTATAAACAATGAGCTTTGTAATATTTCTGAGTCATTTATTTTGTATAATTTGAAGTTTGTTAATGTGGCTATGGGGTGCTTTATCCAAACGGGGCTTGCGTAGGTTAGTGAGGGTCTGATTACTGATTTATTTCAATTCAAAGTGAAGATTATGATTTAATAAGGGATAGAGTTTTATAATTTTTGAGTATGTTTTGTTTACTATGATTGTGATATATGCTTCGCAGGTTAATTTTGTGTCCATTGTTAGTCCTAGGTACTTAACTGGTGTTTGATTTGGTAGCCAGGGTATGGGTGAGTTTTGAATGAGTAAAGAAGGAGGTAATTTTGACTTACGAAGGGTGAAAAGTTTTGCTTGTGATTTTGAAGTATTATTTCATTCTGCCAGTCAGCCGAGAATACAACAATCAGCATTACAAACATAATTCCGAACGTGAGCTTACGAACTAAAATCAAAGCCGCACGGTGATTCAATGTTTAAAGTGAAAGTAATTCACATAAATTTGACAAAACTGCAATGTATAAATGATAACAGTAAATGTTAAAGTTTTATAGTTGAAAAAGGCTGATAATTCACAGAAGTTGCCATCTATATAATAATTGATTCCAATTAATGGAGTTTCCAGGAATCGTGGTTCTGTATAGAATCACACGTCCACATGTAACAGATTAGGAGTATGTTGTGTGTCCAATCCATGCTTAACATTGGCAGGAAATATAACAATTTAATAAATTCACCATTCAGTTTTAAAATATGCAACAAGTAACTTATAAAATTATCACAAATAGCTAACGTATCACGGAGTTTGATAACTTATAAAATTATCAAAAAACTAATATATAAAGTCAGAAGTGCGTTATCTTACAGTGCGGTAATCTCTGACTACTGAACCAATGCCGATGAAACTTTTGTGTCAGCATCCTTTAAAGGTCTGCAGAACTATTGGCTATTATTTACAAACATAAACAGTTATATATTTACAAAATAATTACTTTTCTGGACATTTTTCGCTCAGCTTTACATCACAAATTTAAGAATACATCAATGCCAATAGTTTAGCTGCGCGCAACAAGAGGAAGACATCATTACTGATTTCATTAATTTTCAGAATTATTACGAAATTCATTGGGGTTTGATAAAGTTATGTAATGTCCCTGTGTGAACGCTGTTGGAATATTTGATAGAAAGTTAGAATATTGTGGTAAAGAACGTCATGCCACATTGTTCTTAGTCCGTGTTATTACAAAGTGGCAAGAAATCATGTTTCATCAAGATATCATGAGGTTGAAAGTGTTTTAAAATTGAGGTACGTTGACAGAATAAAACGTACAATAATATACGGTACAAAATATACACTAATGTACAATATATAGATATCGTATACTTTCTAAAATACCTCTTCTTTTACAGAAATTTGTGACAACTGAACTGTATGAAACAATGGTAAAACGAGTGTCACAGTTATCAAAACAGACTACAGTGCCAAGAGATTCGCAAGTCTATAAACATTTGCAACGGGTACTCAGAGGGAAGATCGACTTGTGGAAGTACTCACTAGCACCATTAAAAATAATACTGCTAGGAGAGAAACAAATGTGAATAATTCTCTAAGTAGTAGGGTAGCTATTTATAAGAACCCTCAATTTTGCTTTTTACACAGCTTTCAAGTTCAAATTGGAAGAATGAAAAATGTATGTTTAGGTAAATGCACTTAAATATTTTTTTCGGAATTAAGAATGATCATTTACATATTCAGACTAATATGTGCAGTTGTGAGCATATAAATTACAGTCGTACTATTTTTCATTATATGCAGGAGTTTAGTGCAGTTATTTGTAATTAAGCAACGATGAAGAACATATGAAGAAAAATCTATGCAATTGCATTGCAAATTAATTGCTTCCAATGAATGAAATCATCCAATTTTTTATAAAAAATAGACCAATAATATACTATTTTTTCTTTAAATTTTTGGTAAGGTTAGTGCTCAACCAACCCTATCCCATGACATAAACATTTCCTTTCCTCTATTCCTTTTGTTTTTTCAAAAATTACAAAAAGTATTTTTTGACTTATCTCTTACGTCGGTAATATTTACATTAGATGCAATTTCTTCACAATATTATAATTATTAGTTAATGTGCTTTAAATAATGTCAAATAAAGTTTCTCAAAACCTCAACAGTTTCTAAATGAGTTCAAAATTTCCGCATTAATAGAAACGCTCAAACGCCATTTTCTAAATAAAAAAGACTCCAGATTTTTTCTTCAATTTTTTCAATGATATAGTTCTAATTGCACTTTTAATATGAACTAAGTTAATTTTGGTGCATTCATTTATTGTTCAAAAATTACACAAATGTAGTTTTTTAAATACCTCTCACACCGTTAATATGCACATTTCCATCGATTGTATGCATAATTACATTTGTGAGTGAAAGTGCTTAAATGCAGTTTTTAGAAAACAATAGATTCCTATGAAAGCTTCAATTTTCGCATTTACAGTAATGCTTATTCGCCATTTTCTTAAAAACCGCTTCCAATGTTTCAATGAAAATTTCTGTTTAAGACGAGTTCTATTCTTTAATATTCTTGAAGTAATAATTCGGTTATACTACTTGGACAGCAAAATGTTGAGAAAATGTCAAAAAAATGTAATTTGGGCGACGTTACATGGGAGCTTGTCAGAGAATGGAGCAAGACCTTAAAGCCAGACATTACCAAGGATATTAGAAAATTGTATATGATAAACTCTGTGCCATTCTGTAGCACCTCTAGTTTTCTATAAAAATAGGGAAAAATAATTGATCTAAAAATATTTTAATCTTAGCAAATAAAAAATCTGGAAGTCCTTGGTTTTTTTCCGCTCTCATGATCAAATTATAAAAAGGAAAATGTTTGTATGTTGTGGGTGCACACTCTTGAACTTTTTTCTTCAATATGTACAGGTGTTTAATGTTTGGGTATGTAATTCAGCAATTATCATTTACATATTAAGACTAATCTGTGCAATTGTTTAGCATTTCATTTGCTACCAAGAAATGAATTCATCCAATGATAATGATGAAATTGATAAAATGGAAAATTTTTGTATGTTTTGGTGCACACTGTTGAACTTTTTTCTTCAATGTGCCAGAGTATAGTAGTACAGTGATTTGTAATTAAACAATGTCATCTACATATTAAGACAAATCTGTGCAGTTGTTTTGCATATCATTTGCTTCTAAGGAATTAATTCATCCAATTTTTCTATAAAAAATAGGCAAAAATTAATTTATTTAAAAAAATGTTGTCTAAGGTAAGGTAAAAATATTCTGGTCTAAGCAAATAAAAATATCTGGGAGTCCTTGGTTTTCTATTATTCCACTCTCATGATCAAATTCATAAAAAGGAAAATGTTTGTATGTTTGGGTGCACACTGTTGAACTTTTTTCTTCAATATGTGCAGGAATTTAATGATTGGGTATGTAATTCAGCAATTATCATTTACATATTAAGACTAATCTGTGCAATTGTTTTGCATTTCATTTGCTACCAAGAAATGAATTCATCCAATTTTTCTATAAAAAACGGTAAAATCTAATTTTTCTAAAAATATTTTTGTTTAAGCTAATAAAAAAGTCTGGATGTCCTTGGTTTCTATTATTCAGCTCTCATAATCAAATTGGTAAAATGGATAATATATGTATGTTTTGAACCCGCCCAGTTGAACTTTTGTCTTTAATATGTGCCAGAGGTTAGTGCAGAGGTAAGTAATTAAGCAATGATCATTTACATATTAAGACTAATCTGTGCTTTTGATTTGCATATCAATTGCTCCTAATGAACGAATTTATCATATTTCATATAAAAAATAATCAAAATTAATTTATCAAAAATATTTTTCTAAGCAAGTAGAAAAATCTGGGAGTCTTTGGTTCTATATTGACGTTTCAATATCCATATTCAGCATTTCAATAAAATTTTTTAAATTTGTCAAGTTATTATTTATACTTAACACATATTATGTATTACATAATATAAATTGGTAGATCATTATTATTCTAATGTTGCAATGGTATGATAAACTGCTTTTCCTAAATATTTATTTTATTTATTTATTTAGTCAAAAACTATATATGCCGTATGGGAGAGAAAATCATCTGCGCACGCTTTCTTGAGTTTCAGAATCCCTCCCAACAAATTAACTATTAATAGTTTAAAGATGAATAATAATAATAATAATAATAATAATAATAATAATAATAATAATAATAATAATAATAATAATAATAAATTTAAAAAACGAAAGATTAACATTTCAAAAACTAGATATTTTCGTTGCCGAATTATAGACAACTTATTTTTAACGGTAAAGGAACAAACATTTGATTTTTCTGTATTGTTAACAAAATAGAACCTAAGCTCTAGTACCACTACAAGCAAAAGGAAAGCTCAAAAAAACGTGCGCATAGTGAAGCTACATTTACGTCCCATTGAAATAATCTAAAGCTCGCTTTGTTGGAGGTCTGTAGATGCAAAGTAAGATAATTTTGAGCGTAGTAAGATGTACAACTGTTATTTCAAAAACTTTTTCAACTGCATATAAATTGAATTCGGACAAGAAGGTAGAATCAATATTATTTCTTACGTAAATACACGAACCTCAGTAAGCAGTGCCCTTATTTGATTCCCTCGCTCTAAGATCCTTCAAGGTAAAAACTAGGAATTTGGAGTGTGTTTAGATCATTATGAGATAACCAATGTTCTGTAAAGCAAAGAACATCTATTTGACTGAGATCACACTCTAATTCTGCCTCGATAAATTCAATTTTATTTGAAAGAGATTGCACATTATGATGCATTATTTGAATCTTTTGCATGTACCTACACGGATGCTTTTCTGCTGCATCCGACTGTAGTTGCTATTTATTTATCTCATTTTTACCTCGAGTGCGTGATCGAAGGAAGTATCGGGTCCCAGCAGTGTTAGGAGGTGAGGAAGGAGGGGTTAGAGATGTAGGGGAATGAATAATGGGAGAGGTAGTACGAGGATTAGGTTCAGGGGATAAGGTAATTGGGTCCAAAGGGGTTCCGGAGGATGGAAGAGAACTAGATGTAGGTGGGATGTGTCTTGTAAAATAGGCCTTCTCGTGGCGCAGAGCAAAGTCGCTCGCCTTTCACCAAGGAGATCCGGGTTCGATTCCCGTCGAATCTCATGTGAAATTTGTTCCACAAAACGAGTTTGGCTGCTTCACAAGGGTAGTCCAACCCGTTTGAAGTGTCCTACACTCTGCCCCTATCCTTATTCCTTCCCAATTCTGGCCGCTGGGTAGTGACGCAGGAGCGCGCAGCAGGAGGCGCGTACGCGGAGATGCTACCTGGCGGTCCTCTTGACAACAGACTACGACGAGACGTGACGGACAGAAACATCGATAGTAAATATCTACAGTAACGGAGGATTACTCCAAATTATACGTAAATAGTAACGGAGGATTACTCCAATAGCGCTCAACAACCAAGAAGAGGTTAGGAGACGCGTTGCGTCGTGAGTTGACGCAACAAATGTAAAAAAAAAGTCTTGGGTAGGATACTGCTGAGGTTTAAGGATGTGTTTTGCAAGTTCGCTACCGAGTGCATATTTTCCGACAAGGTTCAAGTGAAGACCAAGTTGTTTGGGTGTCTAATTTCTTTGCACAGTGTTGGTTTGTTGTACCAGAAGGGCAGAGTCGAAATTACAATGTTCATGTTTTGGGCGGCACATTGTAGTTTGTCAACGTGTTGCTCAGGTGTAATTCAACGTTTTGTTGAGCCTGGTGTGTCAGTGATAGCAAAGACCGACGTACATCGATCGTGATGGTTTTGGGAATGGTAGTATTTACTTATTACACCGCTAGATCGTATTTTCATCCCACTCACGGATCATAGAGTCGGTTTGTTTTCGAATTCAAATTGCTTGTAGCTGTGTCAGTAAACTTGTGCTTTTGTTTATTCATGCGGAACACAAATTGTTTGAAGATTTCAAGAAAAAAGTTAATTTTTAATGTTATAAATATCTAAATGCTTCCTTTCTACTATATTTTTATTTTAAATTTTCATAAAAAAATAGTTATTTTTTGTTAAAAATGCTTTTTCTGCTATATTTTTTAAACAATGGAAACTGCATTTTTATTTATATTGTTCGCGAAACAAAAATTATTTTTAAAAAATTGTTTTAAAAAATGTTTCAAAGTTGTTAAAATTGTTTTATTTAAAAAGTTAATTTTTATGTTAAAATATATTTCTCTTTTATTATTTTTTCTTTTAAACAAAAGTTTCATTAGTTTCGTTTCAGAAATTCTGAAGTCATTACTACTAACTCTCACGGTCGTGTGAATACGCCCACATCGATAGTAGAAACGCAATGTTTAAAAAAATATTTTTACACAAATCGTTAGACATAGAATTAACATAAAAATAACATTTATTCAAAATAGGTAAGAAAAATAATTTCAGGTCTTAAAGGGATAACGTAATAATGAATCATAATCATAAAAAGAAAAGAAAATACTTGTATCTATGTTGAAACATAAGTACCAGATTTTATAATCATTCTGAGGACGACAAAAATATGTTTGAAGTCCTATCTGCTAGTAACATGTAGTATAAAATTTACTTACGAATCTGTAGTATTTGTCAAAACTGACTTACGTAACGGTGGGAATTATTTTCATGTAATACTGATTTTATGATTACAACACTGACGTAGAAATCATGTTCATCAAGTGTCAGTATCAACAGCTCACTACAAGACATCCACATACAATACATGTGCGTCACTTTACAACGCATTGCCAGATGAAATTAAACAATTAAAATTGGTACACAAATTTAAGTTAAAAGTAAAATATTTTCTGCTGCAAAACTGTTTCTATACAATTAGAAACTATACTGATCGTCAAAAAGAAAAATAATGTTTACTTTAACAAAACAAGATATAGTATAATGAATTAGTCTACATTTGCATTATATAATTTTAAAAAAGACTCAATATGCCTGTAACAAATAATATACTTCCGGGTCAATGACCCCCATCTCGATAGGGTTTTTGTCCAGTTTCCCTGATCCATTGAGCAAATGCTGAGAAGGCCCCTTGATTTACTTCTGGACGTAAATGTAGCTTCACTATGCGCACGTTTTGTTGAGCTTTCCTTTTGCTTGTAGTGGTAGTAGAGCTTAGGTTGAGTTTCTATTTTGTTAACAATACAGAAAAATCAAATGTTTGTTCCTTTACCGTTAAAAATACGTTTTCTATAATTTGGCAACGAAAATATCTAGTATTTGAAATGGTAATCCCTCGCTTTTTTAAATTTGTTGTTGTTGTTATTATTATTATTATTATTATTATTATTTTATTCATCTTTAAACTATTAATAGTTAAATTGTTGGGAAGGGATTCTGAAATTCAAGAAAGCGTGCGCAGATGATTTTCTCCCCCATACGTCACATACAGTTTTTGACTGTTTTTGACTAAATAATAATAAATAAATAAATAAATAAATAAATAAATAAATAAATAAATAAATAAATAAATAAATAAATAAATAAATAAATAAATAAATAAATAAATAAATAAATAAATAAATAAATAAATAAATAAATAAATAAAAGAATGGCGGAATCCTCACGGTCGTGAGTCGGGCTTAAAGGGACATGACATCTAATACTCCGAACTATGTATCGTATGTTATATTCCGCTTACAACAGTAAGTTCCTTCAGGTCAGGAGTTAACAGATGAATTTCAAATCTTTGTTCATGAAAATAATAGAAGAATAATATTCAAAAGGATAAGTTTTAGAATGTGGTAATTTATTGAAAGTATTGAAATAATATATAAAATTCCACAAAAATAATATACGTGAGTCTACATGTATTTTATTTTGTAGTTTAGATTTGTTTATTGCTTTTAGTTATAAAGTGAAGAATGTTTAGGAGCTTGAACTCCAAATAAGAGAAATGTACTTTTTTGAAGGAAAGTAGTCCGGGAATTTCCACTTGGTGGTCAAGAAAAGACAGGGCTATCGGGGCGTGGCCGGGCAGAGCATGGCAGGAAGGAGCGCGGCGAAGTGATACAATGGGAGAGAAAGAGGTAAGACTCGCCACAGGGCATCAAAAGATGAAAATCTTCTTTCTCTCTCTTTGTCTTTCCCTGTCTCTCTCTCCTTCTGTCTCTGTCTTTCTGTCTGTCTGTCTGTCTGTCTGTCTGTCTGTCTTCTTCTTCTTCTTCTTCTTCTCTCTCTCTCTCTCTCTCTCTCCTCTCTGTCTGTCTTCTTCTCTCTCACTTCTATTTCTATTTTCTTTTCTGTTTAATTCTCGTTCTCTTACTACTCCGCTTCCGATCTGACACTTTTATCTTACATTACTTCGTCTCTTACTTCATTCTCCTCCCCCATCCGCGCGGGTCAGCTATTTTAGTTCATTTTTCGCCCGAATGGAGCTGATGATTACTATGATTAGGAGGAGCAGCAATGAAAAAGGCTTTAATTTATGAAACAAATAGTAGACAGGAAATAAAAAAGTCATATAAAGTGGTAGGGAGAGTTATAACATTGCTCAATACACAAGGAAACATCCATGCTCGTGGCGAGACTCAAACCTGCGACTGTACGAACTAAGATTGATTTGGAAACTCGTCTCATGCACGCAAGTATACATTTAGTCAGCTCCATCAGAATATTAATTTTGGGAACATTACTGAACATCGTAGGTAAAATGTATCTGCTAGTGTTATGTACAAAAGAAAAAAGATTGTTTTTTAAATCTTTTTGAAGGTAAAGTCTAAAGAATGCACAGAAAATGTATTTCCGTTCACAATTTTCAGTTCGAATTTTTGCATCATTCTAAACCTTATATATTTTACGAGTACCTATGTGGAAGTAATATTTTAATGATTGATACAAGAATACGAACATTATTTATAAATACAATAAAAGATGCAATAAGAGATGGCATTTAACGCATTGGTGTTCTCAATAACGTCAACAATCCTGGATTGGGTGATGGCTGGAAAACAAAGAAACTTCGTAGAAAACTACCTTTTTCGCACATCTTACGTCGACTATCTGATCCGACTTCGCAATAGTTACCAATAAATAATGATTTATCGTTTATCATGACACGCAAGTTCAGATACTAATATGACATCATTCGGTCGTAAAGGGTTCGTGACTCTCATTCACCCGGCGATGACCCTTCCTGACGCAAGGCAGGAGAGAAGGCGTGTTTTTGCAACGACAGCGCAGATACGGAGTGATATCTGCCTCCTTAGCTCGCTATATAATCCGGGGGCGTCCCAGGCATTCTATGCATTATGGCTGGGCAACGGGTGTTGCTGTGGCTTCTGCCGCTGTCATTAGCGTTCTCGCTGTGGCCATCTGTGGCTGCACAGCCAAAATGCTCGTCTGGGAAGGAGCTCGCGCTGTCGATGTCTTACTCCACGAACGCCACAGGGCACCGCGCCTTCAGCGCCAACATTGAGCAGCCGCTGGGGAGTCCCGGGTGGCTGCTGGATGTGGAAGTGAGGACATCAGGGTGCGGGCCCGAGGACGCCCCACGGCGGTCGCTAACCATCTCGCTCAACGGGCCCCCGGAAGGGGGACTTCTGGCTCCCTCGCCTGCGCCGTCCTCGCCTACTACGCTCTCTAAGCCCTCCCCGCTAACCGCGACGTCAGCTTCCTCCACTTCTCGGCCGGCGCCCCCGGGCTACCTGACGCTGCCCGGCCTGGGGCACTACCGCGCGCCGCCCGAAGCGAAGAGCTGGTATGAAGCTCGCGCACTCTGCCGGAAGGAGGGCGGGGGACTGGTGGCGCCGACGTCACTGCGCGAGGTGGAGCTCCTACTCACACACTTCTCGCCAAACGCCTCCGGCCGCACTTACACAAACTGTTTTTGGCACAGCGCCAACGACATCGCGCAGAAGGGCAAGTTCGTCACCGACGACGGGGTGCCCCTGGAGAACACAGGATTTGCCGACTTAGGAAGTGGCGTCCCCACGAGTTCCAGCATGAACAACTGCCTTACGATTCGTATAGATAAATTATTATATGATAATTCATGATCAGAAAAAATGTCATTTATCTGCAAAGTATCTTTATGATTTTTATTTTCATGTTATTGTTCATCGGCTTCACAAGAATCATTTAAACAAATCTGATGTTTTATCATAGCGTGTGAACTAATTTATTGTGTATTACTAATGTTTGTAATTGTTAACGTTTTTTAAAAATACAGCCAATATCGAACAACAGCATTGCCTTAAAGAAAATTCTTTGTACTGAAACGAATAAAAGATTTTTTCCATTAAAATATTATATGAAAAGCTTGTCTTTCAGTCACATTTATAATACTGTGTTCCCGCTTGCGAAACCTGTCTTAAGAAAGTATAAAAAGTTTTTCCTATCTTTCAAAACACATTGTTTGATAGAAGAATAGAGACATAGCGTATCCAGATTCCTTAAACACTGGAAAATGTACGATATAAGAATGTTATCAACAAAAAAGTGGAATTTGTAAAAATGTACTTTACGTCTGAAACTACACTTGTTTGTTTACTACTTACACCTTACACTTGTTTGTTTTTTAACTTCAGTACCAACCTTTCTACAATACAAATAAAAGAAACAAAATAGTTCTCTACCTCTATCTCTCTGACTCAGTCTGCCTGTCTGTGTGTGTGTGTGTGTGTGTGTGTGTGTGTGTGTGTATATATATATATATATATATAATATACACACACACACCTACATGAGTAAATGAAAACGTAATTTTCTTGCATGCTATAAATGCAAGAAAATTACGTCTTCATTTACTCTCTCGTATACGTACGTATATACGGGGCAATAATGTACGTAGTAAAGAGAAAGTTATGTAAAGCCGCGGATAATTGATTTTGAAATTCCAACGGAAATAAAGGTTTTGGGGTCCCCTGATACCGAAAAAGCGTTGTTTCTTTTCCAAATTGAAGATTTCCGTCCGTCTGTGAACATTTTTAGCGCCAAACCAAGCGTACAATCTTTTCCAAATTGAAAATCCGCTCCTGATCTCACTCTAGTGAAGCTTTGAAATTTTGAAAACAATTCATTAAAATTTGGGGGTACTTTACATGAAGCCCCCTAGACATGAAAATTTTCTCAAAAACGGCTCCAAATTTTTTCTTTAAATTTCTTGGAAGAATAGAGAAAAATACACTTATAATAGTTGCTTAGGTCGCGTTTAACTCAGAACTTTCGAAAATTTGAATTTTTACGGCGTCTGCCTACAACTATAAAATTGAAGATAGCGACTTTTCCTTGAAATGAAATTTGTTGTCGGTTGGTTGGTTGTGATTCCGGGCGCGTCAATAGCTTAGATCATTAGTCCTACAAGTGTAGTGCATGTTTTTTCTCAGAAGATGGTGGTAATCTTTCCCCCCTAGATGGCGAGGTCCGGCTCCGACCTACCGTCAGCTAGTGGGGTTTCCCCCAAACCAGGACACTCCCACCAGCGGGGCACCGCCCCAGCCGGGACAAGCTCTAAGCTCCCGGCCGGTCTCCCGGGATATGTGGTAGTGTAGTGCATGTTTGTGTGTGTGTGTGTGTGTGTGTGTGTACGGGGAGAGGATAGGACAACGAAGAGGTAGGAAAGATCGCGCGCGGTCCGTGACCCGTTTGTTAGGTACTGCTTCGGCATTCGCCTGGTGATCACCGCAGAAACCACGGAAAACTACCGATCAAAGCAGCCGGCCGCTAGAATACCCCTCCAGACAGCGACTAAATTCGACCTAGCTGAAATCCTACCGCCGTCGGGACTCGAACCTAGGGCCTCCCGTTGAGAGGCGCTGCCGTGTGATTATAACTTGTTGGACTCGAACCTACGTCAGAGGCGCTGCAGTGACATCAGTTGATGCACTGAGCTACCGCTCCCGGTGAAATTTGTTGTCCATAATTAGTTCTTTCAATTATTCAATAAAAATTGTCATTTAGGAGAAGGTTTTACTCTTATTTAATATTTTAAAAGTAATATATCGGTTATACTACTAGCCGGCGGCGCTAGCCGAATTCGTTTACTACGCTCCGTGAAGTCACGAAGGTTAAGCGAATTCGAGACTCGCGGGTTCCTGGTTGGGTGACCGGCCAGGAACCCCGGGATCTAACGGCGTCGAGCCCCTGGGAAGGGATAAAAGGCACTGACTGACTCCGACGTGACGAGACTCGACAAACAATAATTAGTAATTACACAACAACAGTGAAGTAATGATAATAATTACTTGGCAACGGAGGATTACCACAACAAAAGCGCTCAACGCCCAACAAGGGTTTAGACACGCGTTGCGTCAACAACGACGCAACAAATTTTAAAAAAAAAACACAGAAAAGATTTCCAAAAAAAAAAAGTACTTTGGGCGACGATAGATGGCAGCTGGCAAGAGGATGGGGCAAGACCGTAAAGCCAGTCCACATCAAGGAAATTAGAAAAATTTGCTACGAGAAATATAATGTTAGTAAATGTATGTGATTATTGTATTGAAGAAATATTCATGTTTTTTCCTATCATTGCTGTTGTAACTAATTTTACTTGTGTATGTAATAAAAGAAATGAAATCTGTTTTTAGCCGTGGTAAGGTCAATTAAGCACTGTTTTAAGGTTGAAATATTTACTTTATTTCTTAAGTCTTTAAGTGCTGCCAAAAGCCTAGAGGAATTACAAACCTTTCTACTGTGCTATATACTAATAAAAAAACATTAAATTGAGTTAAGTAATAATATTATAAGCAAACAAACACATAAATTAGAAAAATATTAATTTAAGTTTGAAATACGTTCAACATATTTCTTATTATTGTACAAAATAAATGAATTGAGAGATACTGGTTAAATAATTTTGCACACTAACTACACACAAATTCAATTTTATTTGAATAAATTTTTTATAATTCTAATTATATTGCTCTAATGAAATTAATAAATGTTGCTTTAACATAACTGGATTCATAAAACATATGAGTGACTACTACATAAATACTTCTAATGCTAGAATCCTGAAATCTATTGCTGTAATAAGATTCATGAATTTACTCATTCCCACTGTATATACACAAGAGTGAACTTAATTTTCAATTACAATATTGAGAGTTTTGTACTTCAAAACCACTGCCCTCTAATGAATTCATACAAAATTTTATATGAAATCTGAAAGTTGTGGGAGAGAGACTTGAAATATAATAGAAAATAATACATGTAATTATTATAATATATGTAATTATTATTATTATTATTATTATTTTATTACTTAATTATGTTTTTCAAATTCAAAATATTTACATTCGTTTTAATTTTGTTGAACTGTTTTTGCTGATCTTAATATTGTAATTAATGTTCTTATTTTAATTTCAATTATGATGATCAATAGTGTAAAACTATAACGATTGTCCCAAAAAAGAATAAGAACATTTTAAATAAAATTGAATATGTTTGTTGCTTGTATAGAGAATTATTTAATAAGTAGGTTACTTCAATTCAGTTATTTTGGCCATTATTAAAAAATATGGCAGTGGTATTTAATTTAATATTTTTATTACTATGTAGTGTGTAGCCTTTGAAACATTTTGTGTGTTTCATAAGTCTCTATTCCATTACCAATTCCTACCAATTATCTGTGCTTCAATTGTGTAGATTGAACACATCATGTCAAATTAAATAAATCAACAATGTTCACAAAAATGATGTATATTCCTTCAACACAATAATTACACAATTAATTATACTACATATTTAATATAGAAGAAAACTCTAAGTCTATTTGGAATAACAGATGCCAGATTGTATAAAATTGAACATTTTAAACCAGTAATGTAAATGTAAACTTTTTTGTTAGCAATAATATGATTTTCCTATAACATACACTTATGTTATTTGGAACTAACAAAAATCATTCAAGAACTGAGGTCAGGAGTCAAATAGCAAAGGATCAAAAAATGTTCCTAACAGAATATTTCCCTTCTGTAAAAATTAAATACATAGACATTTAAAAAAAGAAGAAAAAAGACCAAACACTTTGGAAATTTAAAACTACAGATGCTAAAAGGAATAACCAATGACAACACTTGTCTTATAAATAATTTTGTCCCCACTAATGAATAGTTAATCAAATGAACTAATATTTAAAGTCTGTTGTAAGTCCTGTTGAGGTTAATAAACTACCGATATCTCACAATTTAACCTGACTCAAAAAACTGGTAACTTGATGTTTAACTTACTACCAAGAAATCAACACAGCTTTGTCATTGTGTATGAATAAATCATCCTACGGTAGAAGACATTAGGATTATTATGATAATTCAGTGATCACAATTCAAGTATATTATTAACTTATTTTACAAATCATTAATTATAATACAAGAATTTATACAACTAAATAATTTATACCGGTGGTTTTCAATGTGTTTCGTTTCAACCTCCTAGAGGTACATGAAATGTTAGAGGCAGTTAATAGTGAACAAGAGATTGACTAGGAGTCAACAACTGAATATGATCTGGCTGCTGATTGGTGAAATCAAAATTCTCTTAATTACAACAAGTATTATTAATTGTTTTTATGTAAAAGTTTAAAACATTACTAGTTTATATTTCCAAAATTTGATAACTCTAATAGTCTACTCAAAAATATAAAACATAAATCTAATAAGCCTTTTTTTTTCAAAATTTTTGTTCAAATTTTTGTCCACTTATTATCAAGACATTTATGTACAATTATTTATGTTATGATTATTTTGAATGTTATATTTTACAGGATAAGAAAATGAGGTTAATGAAGCAAATCATTGTTTTAAAAGGGTTCAATGCAAGAAAAAGGTTGTGAATACCTCATTTACAAAAGGCATTATTCAAGAATACCTATTTTACAATCAGACCTAGATAAGTGAAAGTACATGCTTAAATATTAACTATTAAAAAATGTGAAATCCCATTATCATTAACTACAATAAACGGTAACAACATTAAATTAAAAACATTACTTTAATAAAATAATAAAATATTGTTTTAATAAATAATACTATGTTCTAATCGTATTCAAAGTATAAAATATGACTGGTAGTACATCAGTAAAAATAAGTCACATGCCCAGCCATAAAATGAAGACAACAGAATAAGCAAAATAATTAAATGGAGGAAATAAATTACAATGAAATCAATTATTTTACATGCAACAAAAATTTATAAAATACACATACCGGTATATACAAAGGAAAACAGTTATTAAAATTTTAAAATATGTAATGTAATTATAGTAATTAACGAAATAAAGAGGTGTATGATTGCATTAATGATATGGTTACAATTCTATGTGGTGAATAAAAACACAGATATTATTTTAACAAAAACGTTTATTTTGTTTCTTAACACGATCACTGAAAACACTTGATTTATGTACAGATAGTCTTCACTTGGTTATTTCTTTATACGGCACACTTCTCTTGATTATTTATTTACACTACACTTCTCATGATTATTTACTTTCACAGTTCACTTCTTTTGCACTGTCGCACAGTCCTATGCACTGATCACTGTTCGATGCACTGACCACAGTTCACGTCACTGAGCACAAATCACAGCACTGCTATTCACGGCGATGCACACACTTCACGACTCAGCTTCCATTTAAGACTGACTCGCGGTCGCCGGACGCCACGCACACTCGGCGGGCGTCGTCTAGAATTTACTGGAACTTGCGATAAACATCACGAACACTCCGGGACCATCTATTTCGAGGGCCACCGGCAGAAGTCGCAATCCGCGCATACCATGTAGTTTGTGATGGCGCCGGCAGATGACGCAATATTCGTTACAATATGTTCAAGAAAAGGAGCGAAAATATTAGCGAGTTTTCTTATATACCATGAGTGCAATCATATCCCTTTATACACAAGCTACGTTTAATTTTATTTTTTTTCATAAAAATTCAAGCGCATCTTTTTCGCGCGAGGTATGCATTTCAAGACGCGGCGCTAGTCGAATTGGTTTACTTCGCTCCGTGAAGTCACGAAGGTTAAGCGAATTCGAGACTCGTGGGTTCTTGGTTGGGTGACCGGCCAGGAACCCCGAGATCTAACGTCGACGAGCCCCTGGCCGAAGGGATAAAAGGCACTGACTGACTGCGACGTGACGAGACTTGACTAGTATAGTAATTACTGAGTAACGAAGGATTACTCCAAAGAATGCGCTCAACGCCCCTTAAGGGGCTTGGAGACGCATTGCGTCAAGGTGTAGATGCAACAAAATAAAAAAATAAAAAAAACAAGACGTAGTATTGCTTATGAAAAAGATATATTTTAGTAGGCCTTGCATTGTTTTTGTTTCCACGAAATATTTGCAAATTGAAGGTACTGAACAAATTTTGGTTAAAATGTTAGAAGCTGACCAAGGTAAGAAACCATTTCTTCCCACGAAAAGTAAAGACAGGTACGAGAGAGAATATAACATGTATAAATATTGGGAAAAAACTAATCACATCTGACACAGTTATCATGTAGCGTTCTTTTCAGAACTGGTAAACACAACTGACGTTTACATTTTTTACACTCGTAATCCTAAGACCAAATGTTTTACATTTAAAAATATAATTTATTCACGTTAAATATTTTATGTTGATCCATAAGTCAGCTAGCTTAACGTTTACTTTCCAAATTTAGTTTTAGTCATTCGTTGTATATGTGTAGTTGTATGTACGTAATGTGATTAAGATTTTCGTTTATGTTTCATGGTCGACTGCAAATACCTTGGTTATATTTTCTTAATTACACGATTTGGCTCCGTTTCTGAATTCTGTTTGGTAGGTGCTATTAACATAGAGATAATCAACGACTTTTCATGGAATTAATGAGTACATTTAGTTAACTAAACGAAAAATATTACAATGTATGATGCAATATAAAAAATACATACGTAAAGCAAATGCCCTGCCGTTAAATAAAACAAAATTACTAATAATACCATTAAACCCAAAAAATAAAAAATAAATCCCCAATCAATAATTCCCTTTACAAATATCAAATAATGTTTTAATAGGTCAAAGCTCATATGCCAAATAGGGAAGAAAAGGATGGGGAAAAAATTATCAAAACGAATACAAAATTTCCTCAATGATCTTGCGGAAATGACTTTCTAGCATAACAGAGAGTATTTATGGAGGTCTATTATGAAAAGAACAAAATATTGGAATAATTTTCATTACACTATGGGTTTTTTGCTGATCAAAGAAAATACAATATCAAAACATAACCAAGATAAGCTCTTAGCTTACATATATGAATTTTATTTGAATCTGCAGCGTCGGCCATTATTATACATCAACTAATCAAGAACCGTAATATTCTTCTAGTTCCGGATGAAAGCAAGGAATGCTAATATGCGTTCCGGCATGTGTGTTCATGTAGTGCTAGCAAGTGTAAGTAAAGGGTGAGGAAAGGACAAGGAAGAGGAAGAAAAGATTGCGCGCGGTCCTTGGTCCCTTTGTGAGTGTACTGCCCCGGCTTTTTCGCCTGGTGTTGATCGGAGAAACCACGACAAATTAGAATTGTCCTCGAATCAGCGTCTGAATTTTACCTCGCCATGTAGTTAAGTGTAGGGGGTGGAAACGGTGAGAGGCGGCGCAGCAGCATGGGCGTGTCCTACCTTCCGGGCGGGCAGTGCGCGTCTTGAGCACGTGCTGCACGATGTCCTCGGGGCTGAGGAAGTACTCGTCGTCCTCCTCCGCGTCCTCGGGCTCGTACTCTTCCTCGCCGTGCGCGGGCAGCTGCGCGCCCATGGCCAGCGCGTACGCGGACGACATGGCGGTCGTCGCCGCGGTCTGCGCGCTGCTGCGGGCGCGCGCCTGCCACAGCCGCATGTTTTCTTTAGTTCAGTTCAAGCCTTATTTTGCTCCAGCCACCAGACCCCGTCGTCCCTCGGATCACGCAACTGTCGTTACGCTCTTTTCACCATCTAACAGAAAAAGGAATCAATCGGGCGAAGAAACATGCGACTCAGAGGCTTCTTTTAGGCTTGAGGATCTTTTACATGTAGTAAATCTACTACACGGTTCAGTCGGCTTTACTTCCCCTCCGAACGAAATTATACGAAGATTTTTTTACAGATCGGTTTGAATCCGCGAACCTCGGTATGACAATCCCATACGCTGACCGCTACACCAGCGAACCCACACGGGCAGTGAAAGGGCCGTCATTGAAACCCACGCGTCCATGGTCGCGATACAAGGGTAAGTCAATGTCTATAATTAATTACGATAGTAATATATATATATATATATAGTGACGTCACGGGATTATACAAACCCGTAACGCCACCATAAGCCACGAGAAAAGACCAGAACACAGAGAAATAGGGTACGCGGCGGAGCGATGGTCCGAGAATGCGACATCTACCCGCAGGTTTTCGCACTCCGATGTCCGAAGTTGCGGATAATATTTTCTTGAGAGGGCGCGAAGGAGGAGAAAATTCACCCTCCAGAAATTTCCCCAGGCGGAGTCACATAAATACCGCGACGCGCTTCGGGAGAGCTCTCTTACAACTTCGACAGCGACGGCTACTCAACCTAATTCTTCGGCAATAGTCATTGGTTAGTGCAGGAGTATATTTTTACTAGTTAAAACTGATTTGAGAAACGCGATAATAAGTGATAGAATTCAGAAGTGAAGTGCATGTACAGTTTTAGCACTAACATTACGCGAGAAAGGAAGCGATGTGATTGCTTGAATCTGAAATAGTTTCATAATTGAAATAAATTCGCGCAGAAGGACTCTCAACGAAATCCAGCATTTAATTTTGTACGCCACGACCACGCACGCTCAAAGTTTGGTATGTCGGCCGAGTGCTAGAAATATTCAATTTAATAACGTTAGTTATTCAAAGCTGGAAGCGCGAACGACGGGTACGCGGCAGAAGGACGACTCCAGTGAAGACCCAAGCGTAGGCGAGAAGGACTTGGACCGAATACGTGGATGGTACGGGCCAGAGATCGAGAGAAAGGTCTGGAATTTGGACGTGTGGCGGCATCCTGAGATCGAGGGAAGAAGTGGTGTAACCGCGGGACATCAAACCAGTCAAGTGACGTGGCGAGGACTGCAAGCGACCGAAAACCCCAAGGTTAACTGATGGCGAGCGGGAAGGAGATGTCGAGGTAAAGAACTGGCAACTTCTATGCGGCAATTTGTTGGGAAACCGTGTAGCTTTAAAATACCAGGCGAAGCGTCATAAAATAGGTGAAAGATCCAAATAATTACTGAGAGAAATATTTCGAACGTATGAGCGGCAGTTTAGATTTTATTCGCTGTACGCACTAGTAAATTCGTTTGAATGCCATACCTTGTACAACTTTTCTAGAGTGAATATGATATTTCATGTTGTGTAAAAGTGATCTTGTTTGAAAGTCACGCTTTCATTGTATTATGTCAGGGATAATTAGTCGCTATAATTTGTAAAGGGTACGATTTAAGTAACGTGTGTGTCACGTTTATTCTTGTGTTTGAGTTCACAGCACTGTAATAAATGTGCAGCTTAAGGCTGACACCTGTGAACAGTCTATGATAGAATAATTGTAGAGAATCACTTAAAGGGCCGTGCACGGGAAAACTTAAGAATAACTAGAGGTAAATGAGGTACACGAAATAATTCAGAAAGAGGTAGAAGCAAACCAATTGTGAACAGTAGTTATTGAAGTATTCAGGCAGTCGAGGTGACGCCTATACATTTTTGTGGTTGTGTTCTTTTCTTTTGTTGTTTTCTGTCTTCTTTGCAGTGACCATCTACGCAAATTGCATACTTTATTGTATATTTGTGCCACTGTGTAATTGGTTTTTTACTGAATATGTGCTCATTTTACCAGAATTTTACCTAATTCATCGTGTCAAGGGTTCAGACCTTTCTCATACTCAAAAGATCCTGCTTCCTGAGAATTCAAAGCTCGCTTCACGAGCATTCATTGTTTCATGCTTCATCGCCACCGGCTGGAAGGTAATAGGTGGGCGTGTTATAATATATATATATATATATATATATATATATATATGTGTATATGTATATGTGTGTGTGTGTGTGTTATACGAAACTGACGACCCATTTTTGTGTATGAAAATGTTATGTAGTCATGTAGGGATGTCAAAAGACGATCGCGAGGGCGGTCGCTATGTGACAAGTAAACAACCGCCACTAAAGGTCATTTTCGCTAGGTGAACGGGATGTAAAATGACCGGGCGGAGGCGAAAATAATGCTTTTGTTAGACAAAAGAGGATGATATAGAGTTCTGATGCTTTGGGTTTTAGGAGGAACAGTGACACTCTCTCTAGCAACGCGGTAATAAGCGGGTCGGCTCCTGACATTTTACCAAGGCGAGGAAAGACTGTTGATGGACAACCAAATCCTATGTAATAACTTGTAGTATAATTAAGTCTATCGTTTCTTATATTAGGATAGAACATTCTTGTGGGAAAGGACGAAGAAATTCTTCAAAGTAATGGTCAGTACGTGTATAGGCGTCCACCCGTGATGCGAATAAGGGAAGTAACAGGTAATAATAGCATCTCTGGGAGAATATGAACTTGATCGCGAACATTAGGCGGAGGACTTCATGAAGAAGGAAGATTCTGCTGCGACGACGGAGAAGATTCTAAGGGGCGCCGTCGAACGAAGTGAAGAGTGCGCGAAGATCCGCGAATATAACAAGGTTGATTTATAATGATTACAAGATAGAGACCTGGTCATGACCCAAGAAAATTTCATTTTGGATTAACGATGTAACAATTCATTTTTAACTTTTATTATAATCATATTTTACATTAAATAAATTCCAATTTGTTACTTTAAAAGAAAGCTAATTATCATTGTTCGTTACATGCAATCTAGTAGTACATATTTGATAAGATTTTCAGATTCCTCCGTATGGATGGCTTGATTGGGTAATTGGTTGCAGAGTAAGTAGCAACAATTATGAACTTCGAACCCAATTAACTGAGCTAGCACGGCATAATTTTGGATGAGAAATATTAAAATTACGTAAAATAATTACGGGTGTCATTCAAACGAAACGAGTCATGAATCTAACTAATTAATAATTCGTAAAATTACGAATTTTGTTGGTAGAGAAGAAGGGCTTGTTTCTCTTTCTCTCTCTCTCTCTCTCTCTCTCTCTCTCTCTCTCTATATATATATATATATATATATATATATATATATATATATATATATATATATTGTAACCTCTCATTGTTTAAATAGCGCGCGACAATGTTAAACTACGACCAAAGCAGTAATAGTACCGCTGAACTACAAGGAGGTGCGCCACCGAGAAAGGATATTCTACATCAGATTCTGAGTAAAAGTTCTGAACGCACTCACGTAGTAGAAATCAACATCCAATTAGGAACCGCTTTGAAGATTTTTTGACGGCGCGATCAGCACCGCAGGGAAAAACTTCCCTTTCTGCTGTGAACCTTCGGACGGAACGGACCTGTACTGTCTTGCGTTGTATTTCGCTTGGACATTCCAAGTAGTGAGTGAAGTATATTCGTTGGAGACCGTCGTCGAGCTGTGTTGCTTCGCGAGGTCGGCGAGCAGCAAAACAACGAAGGAAGGTTTTCCACGACGCGAGAGACTAATTCGACCTTGGACGCAGCGGGAGCATCGCCGTCTTCTGGAGTGGCAGAAACGTGTCATCGCGGCGACGTCGTGAGTCAAAAAGACCAGATTTTAAAACTTCGACAGAATCCCTTTTAAAAGAACAGTTGAGAGGAGGGGAAATCACGCATAAGAGTATATAGAATTCACCTCACTCCCAGACAGAGATAGTCAGACATTTAAATCATCGGCTATTAAGCATAACTTTTCAGTATTTTTCCATCGTAACGAGAATTCAGATAAATTGTTCATGCAAAAAGATGTAAAATTTATTCTTTTTAATTCTTTTGTTTACTACTGTATTTGTTCTTCTAATGAATTTTTTAATTCATGATTTAAATTGTGTTTAATTACATGGTAAAAGGTTAATAAGTTGGTGATAGTAAAACCCTTATTAAAGGGATCTCATTCATTGTACTAGTTTATTTAAAAGGTATATGCAAAGTGTATATTGCACATGTGAATTTTCTTTCAGCAGTGTATGTGATTTGATGTTGTATTTTTTGTGAATTGTATAAAGGTATTTCATTGTGTTTGTGTAAAAGTGAAAGATTATATTGGGTCATTCAAAGCATTTTACAAGTAGAAAAGGTACAACTGCAGTTGATCAATATTTAGGAAATTGCTGAACACTACAGCAAGTAAATGAATTTCTAGGTAATGTGTATACTATTAACGAAATTGTATCAGAAAATTTGGTAGAATATATCAAAACTTTGTTAAAGTTAAAAGTTAACTTGCCTGTATTTATTTTAATATTTTAAAGCAAGATAAAAGACGGACCCACTCCTGTAGGACGATTAGGACGTAAGAAAATCTTCCTAAATTTTGATGTAACATTAAGTTATTAGAGTGAGCCGCTCATTTTTATCCCATAGTAGGGAGCGGTCACATATTTGGTGAATACGCGAGGTTTGAATTTGATATAACCTCGTCATATAGTAATCCCCTTAAAAAAAGTGAAAGGTTACTATGAGTTCTCTATGAGTTCAGGATGATTCCCTAGCAGTGTTAGACTATATAGTTCACTTTCATAAAAAATGGGCATTTCTTTAATTTCGGACTCATTAGTTGTTATTTATATAACAAGTTCTGTAAATTCGATGTTAAGGATGAGGCCGGAAAATTAACTGCGAGGCGGAGGGATAGCGGAGCGGGAAAGTAGTCCGTTGGGATCTTCCAGCGGAGATCTTAAAGACTAATAGAGGACGTTGTACAACGTTTTTTGTTATTTCTAGTTATTCAAAATAAAGATCCAACACTCTCTTGGGTTAAGATTCCCGATGTTCTGTAGCAAGGGTTATTGGTAAAGGAAATTGGTATCGTTTTTAAATAACAATTGCGGTGCGCGGGAGGACCAAAAGGACGAAGGGGGAAATGGGACAAGTGGGACAAAGCAGGAAAGGAGAACGAAGAGGGCATGTGGACAAAATAGAAAAAATGGAAAAGGGGAGAAATGAACAAAATAGGGAAAGGGGGGCAAATTATACAAAGGGATAATGAGAGGAATGGGTCAAGGGGACAAAATGGGACAGGGGAAACGGGACAATAGGACGTCGGAACAAAATGGGAGAATATGAGCCAAGGGGGCAAACGGAAAAGGAAATTGGACAGGTGGGACATGGGAACAAAAGGGACGAAAGGGGTAAAATGGACAAGGAGAGCAGCAGTGGGACAAAAGGGACATATTTATTCAAAGATTTATGAGCATTGGTACAATCTAAACCCGAGAGTCCGCTAAAATATTTTTAATGGACTCTGAAGCATTTTAACGGCTGTTGCTATGGACGCGCTCTTAAAGCTTTGTTTAGATGGTTGGTTGCTAAGAAGCTAGGCGTGTGTTTACCAAAGTAAATAACAAAACAAATGCCACATTATCTTTCCCATTTTGATACTAATTGGCATTAACACATTCCCAGCTTTCTTGAGTATGTTTAAAAAGTAATATGACTAGGCTGCTTGTTACATGACGTATTTTACCGTCAAACACACTTTGTAAATTAAGTTCGTGTATGTGAAGAATAATTTGTACATTTTCTTCTATAACTTACTGCATTAATGCATTCCAAACAGCGTTCGCTTGCTAATTACAAGAAAAAGTCCGCAATTTTGAAACCCCGCTGCGCTGGTCACTGTCCCCAAATGTAACAATTAGAAGTATTTCTTCTTTTGTCGGCGGTTCTAATTTCATTTCGATGATTTGGTGAGGAACGACATGCAATATTAATTTTATGCGAATATTCAGAAATATGTGGTACGAATGAAAACATTTATTTATTGTTGAATTTTCCATTTCACCCATTTTTTAAGTTCTTAAAAATCAATTACATACATCCTAGAATTATATCTACAAATGGAAGTTTCTATTTATCGAATATAATGGAAGGAACTGTCAAATTCGATATAACTTATAGACGTCCGACTGTATGTATATAATGCTTGATGAATAAAAGTTTAGGTTCCGGAACGTGCCCCAAATTAATTATTATTTTGATAGAAACAATTATGTATTTATAGTATAAATTACTAATTATTCCCCAGATACTGGAGCGCCGTTCCGTCGCGTTCGGCCAGTCATCAGCCATTCAGCGAGGGAAGGCCAGCGCCATCTCCCTTGGTAAAAACAATGCACTCCACTTACGGGACTAATTATTATTTATTTCCACCTGTTCGGCATTTCTGCCTTTCAGGGATGTTAACATTTTACAAAATAATGATTGTCATTCTTTCTCACGCTAATTGTCCTGATTGTTACAGGATGTTTTCAGTGTATAATTTTTAAAAATAGACTATTCTGATGGGGAATTTATACTCGTATCGTCTTTAAATGAAATATTCGTGATTTAATGTGTTACATTAATAGATGTTGGGAACTAATGCCGTTGAATATTTATGGAGGTCTGAATTTATCCTTGGGAAATCGTGAGCATATTCTGTTTGGTTTAGGGTAGTTTTTGCCAAGTTTGAAGATGGGCGTGGCTGGGGATCCTGAAAGAATATCGAAAAACTTTTGAGAGGTTTTTAGTATGAATTCTTGTATTGACTCTATTCGTAGTTCTCTGTGAAGTTGCTTGTTACTAATAAACCAGGGAGCTTTAGTAATTTTTCTTAAGCATTTATTTTGAATGATTTGCAGTTTTTCAATATGTGGTTTTGCTGCGTTACACCAAATTGGACAAGCATACGTGATGATGTAGAAGGAGAATGCCAAACCCAAATTCTATTTCCTTCATCCTGAATTTGCTAAATGCACTAGGCATCATTAATATCGTTAAATCATTTCTGAATGAATAGTATTTTATTATTAGTATTGTTACTATTATAATTGATATTACTATTATTATTACTATTATAATTATTACTATTACTGTTACTATTATTATTATTATTATTGTAAGATCAATGACCAACTTGATCAGGGTTTTTTGTCCAGTTTCCCTTGATCCTTTGAGCAAATGCTGAGATGGTCCCCATTGTTTTGATTTCTGGACAGTAAATGTAACTCCACTCCGCCATATCTGACTCGTCATACACGATTGAAATTGTATTTGTGACTCAATAAATATTATTATTATTATTATTATTATTATTATTGTTGTTGTTGGTCGTACACTTACGGGACTGATGTGCGTACCTGGGCGCGCGCGAGGGAAGGCCGGTGCACGGGCTCCTCCACCGTGGCGCTGCCGGTGCGCGTGGACGCGCTGGGCGGCGGCGTCGGGTAGTACGCGAGCACGTCCTCCTCTTGCAGCTGCAGGCACGCGCGCGCCGCTCGTTTACTCGATCGCCTTTTTTTTTTTTTTTTTTTAATTTGTTGCGTCCACATCTTGACGCAACGCGTCTCCAAACCCCTTATGGGGTGTTGAGCGCATTATTTTTGGAGTAATCCTCCGTTAATTACCAAGTCCAGTCTCGTCCCGTCGCAGTCAGTCAGTGCCTTTTATCCCTTCGGCCAGGGGCTCGACGCCGTTAGATCCCGGGGTTCCTGGCCGGTCACCCGACCACGAACCCGCGAGTCTCGAATGCGCTTAACCTTCGTGACTTCACGGAGCGAAGTAAACGCATTCGGCTAGCGCCGCCGGCTTGCTGCGCACGCACGCACTTCAGAGAAAGTATTGAGGTTTCTCCCAGAAAAAAAAAAAAATTGAGCCGGGGCCGGCAACGAAAAAGTCCATAAATCATGTTCCTATATTGATAGCTTAGTTCACTAACGTTGTAGAACGTAAACTCAAGTCAATATAACTGCATACGCTCGTGACGTGACTAGTGCATACAAACTGTGTGCCCACATAAGATGGCCATTCGTCGTTGAGCAGTGATGGTGTGCGGACGCGCCCAGCTCCGCTGTGCTTACCTTGCTAGCACTCGGTCCCGACTTGCTTCGGCTTGCTTCGGACACACTAACACACCTGTTCCACACACCACCCGCGCCCCTTTGTTACAAGGGGGTTCAAATATGACCGGGACTGATTTTTTTCAAATACCCCGCCATGCGCAATAGCTGCGCCGCCTGGCGAGAATCTAGCCACAACCCCCCACCTCCCTCCTTTGCAGGTTAGAACCTGTTCAGTCGAGTCTGGGTCTTGCTAGAACGATGAGTGAACAAAGGGTGCCGCGGAGCCTGGAACAACACATTATCATCAAATTTCTCGTTGGAGAAAACGTTCAACCGTCGGAAATTTTGTAGAGACTCAAAAAACAGTACAGGGAAGAGTGCCTCTCACGGACCCGTGTGTTTGAATGGTGTAAGTGTTTCAGAGAGGGACGAGAGCGCGTTGAGAATGTACCTCATAATCGACGGCCGCAAACATCCATAACCCCAACAAACATTGATCGTGTTAATGCGGTTATTTCTGAGAATAGGCGCATCACTATCAAAGACGTTGCATCAGTAATTGGCACCAGTATGGGCAGTGTAGAAGACATGATAAAAAACCACCTAAAATATAGAAAAGTGAATGCTAGGTGGGTTCCACGCACTTTGACGGACGAGAACAAATTTATGCGCATGCAAGCTGCCAGTGTTCTTCTAATGCGGTTTGAAAATGAAGGAGATGCATTTTTGAAGTCCATTGTAACCCACATTACGGTGGGTTCACTATTTTATTCCCGAGTCCTATCAGGTATCACGTGATTGGCGACACGCCTCTTCTCCAAAACCCAAGAGAGCGCGGAAGATCCGTTCGGCGGGAAAAGTAATGGCAACTTTTTTTTGGGACTGGAAGGGTGTTATCCATGTAGACTTTCTTACAGAAGCTAAAACCATCAATGCAGCTTATTATTCAGCACTTTTGTAAAGGGAAATCAAAGAAAAGAACCGATCCAAACGGAAGAGAGGTGGGAAACGAGTAGCATTCCTTCAAGACAATGCACGGCCTCATACTGCTAAAACAATCATAGCAACCATCAGCAAATTGAAGTGGGACCTTCTACCACATTTGCCGTACAGTCCAGATTTGGCCCCAAGTGATTTTTACCTGTTTGGACAGCTTAAATCACATTTGCAAGGCATGCGATTTGCGGATAATGACGCAGTCACCCACAGTGTTCGGGAGTGGATATACCGACAACCAAAAGACTTTTATGAAAAGAGCATTAGGATGCTCCCAGAACGTTGGGAAAAATGTATAGAATCTGGAGGGGAGTACTTTGAAGAATGACGTGTACAAATAAATTTTTGCTAATAAAGTATTTTGTAAAAAAAATCAGTCCCGGTCATATTTGAACCCCCTTGTACTTATGTAAAATTGAACTAACTGTGTCGCATGTAGTGAACGTTTTCCCTAAGTTTCAGAGTGAAAAAGAACACCCACCCCCAGAGCAACCATTGAAAGCAATCATCCATTCCCAACCCTACCAACACGATATTATAATATTTTACCAGAACACTAATGTATACTATTTAATAAAGTATAAGTGAATTCTTGTACATTTTATCAGACTAACCACGATTGAGTGCCAAGTTACGAATTTTTAAAATAGTCTCGCTACTGTAGATATAGGACATATCTACAGTAATGTGTAAACTATTGCAGAGTCGCTAAGAGCGTTCGGTTGATGTGACTATAATAAATGAAAAAATGGGAATAGCGATTTTTACTTTAAAGTTTGTGTAAAAAAATCAGCTCTTTAGAAAAGGTCGTGTACAATTCTTTTAACTAGTAGTTTTTGCTAATTTGCGCTTGAAATTTATGCAATTTCTTCGTTACGAAAAATTACAAATTTAAAAAAATCTGCTTCCTCTACATCATTGAAGATACAGATTGTTTGAGAAATATGTTCTTCTGTTTAACTAATGTAATAAATTAATTTATTTTCTTTACCAGTATCTCAATAAAATGCCATCCTCTGTAAATGGAAAGGCAACCATATAATAATAATAATAATAATAATAATAATAATAATAATATAATAATAATAGTAATAATAATAATAATAACAATAATAATATTGATTAAAGCCAAGCTTTCGACTCCGTTCCTCACAAATGGCGAAACAAAGTACTGGAAATTTATAAAATTTATCCAAATGTAAGAAATATTGTTCAACATCTAATGAATAAATGGCCTACAAATATGCGTTTCCAAGGGAATATCGTACCTTATAGTATCGGAAAACCTGATGACCGAAAAGGTATTTTCCAGGATGATTCCCTATCAGCACTGTTTTGCCTAGCTCTAAACCCACCATAAACTCTTTTGAACAACACTAAATGTGGCTATAGAGTGAATATGAAAAGTACAAAAATACTAACCCATTTACTGTACATGGATGACCTAAAGCTATACGTCGAAACGCATGATAAATTAGAATCACTTATAAGTGTAACAAAAATGTTCAGCGATGACATCAGGATGAAGTTCGGTCTTGATAATTGTGGTATAATAAATATTCATAAAGGAGCTATACAAAACACGAACCAAATTATCTGTGATATTAAACAGATACCACCTGAAGAAACATATCACTATTTGGTAAACCCTCAGAACCATCGATTGGACCATAATCGTATCAAGGAGGAACTTCGAATAATATATTAAAAGCGACAGACAAAGTTGTTAAACACTTACTTATCAAGGAGTAATCTGATTTCATCTATCTACATCTGGGATGTACCAGACCTACTCCTTTGGTATTCTTAAGTGGACTGAATATGACCTGGAGGAGCTGAAGAGATCAACAAGAAGACTTACAGAAATTCCGCTATCTTCATTCAAACTCTTCAGTAAGGAGATTATATCTCCCTCGAACAATGGGCGACAGAAGATTAGTTAATTTAAAAATCCTTTGCCTGGAACAAGAGGAAAAAATGCGACGACTCTTAAACCAAACCGTCATGTTAATGAAATTAACTGTTAATGAGGACCGCGGCTTCACTCCATTGAACCTCCATGAACGAAATTATGAATTAAACATCTCTACCCACCAGTCGAACTTTAATGAAAGGAAACAACAAGAAATTCACGGAAGATACCCAAACCTCTTGTTTCAAGTTGATGTAGACAGACGTTCCTCGGTGGAGAGGTTTTTGGAGAAGCAAATATATCCTGAGACCGAGGGTTTTATAATGTCAATTCAAGATAGAGTTATAAAGACAAGAAACTATCGAAAGTCTTGTTTAAAAGAAGATGTAGTGGATAAATGTAGGAAGTGTGGAGCAGTAAGAGAAACCGGAACACATCACAGCTGCATGCTCTTCCCTTTCAGACAGTGCTTACTCAGGAAGGCATAATCAAGTTGCGAAAATCGTGCACAGGGCAATTGCAATAGAGCATAATTTATTGGAAGAATCGACATCGCAATTCTATAGGTACACACCTGCTCCAGTTCTGGAAAGAAGTTCCACTCTTTTGTACTGGGACAGATCGGTTCTAACTGATGGTACTGTCGATCACAACAGACCAGATATTCTCGTTATAGATAAAAATAAATAAGAAGGAGTAATAATAGACATCGCAGTACCATTATCCCACAACATCAAACAGAAAGAAATAGAAAAAAATTCGAAATACGAAAACTTATTTAATGAACTAAAACATATTTGGAAATTAAATGTTACCAAAACATACACGCTCGTGATATCGGCGGAAAACCTCGTCAGTAAAAACTATCTAAAAATATTAACAGAACACAAACAACCCGAAATTGTTCTGAACATGGAAAAGTGTGCAGATTTTTTGCAAACAGCTCATATCGTAAGAAATATATCCGCAGTCTGTATGTAACATTAAGTTATTTTTCTGTGAATGAACCTGTCACCAAAACAAC
Organism: Teleogryllus oceanicus; assembly: GCA_964035755.1. Classification (NCBI taxonomy): domain Eukaryota; kingdom Metazoa; phylum Arthropoda; class Insecta; order Orthoptera; family Gryllidae; genus Teleogryllus; species Teleogryllus oceanicus. The sequence continues at coordinate 67,199,162 of CAXIVR010000013.1, forward strand.
TCTCGGGAAGGTGAGCATTTTTACCAGCGAAAATAGCTGAGAAAATAGTAATAGTATAATAATAATAATAATAATAATAATAATAATAATAATAATAATAATAATAATAATAATAATAATACGTAAATACCGTCAATTCTCTCTCTGGAAATTCTTCTTCTTTCAGCACCTCAGGAATCGGTGGTGGCAATATTATATCTGAACTCGGCAATTCTTTGTGCCGCTTTGTTAGACGTTCATTCAATTCATTTATGTGATTTATCAAAGCGACTTTTTTATCTCGTAGTTGTAATACCCTGTCATTATATTGTTTCTGAATTTGATACACCTGAAAATTGACAAAAAATGGTAGCTTCAGGAGATCACATACAATGAGCAATTTTACATTTTATTACGTTTATTTGCGTGACACATTTGTTATAATATCTCATATTTTCTCATAATTAACTGTAGTAACAGATAGTTGAGAACACAAAAGATTATTTACCTATCAATTAGGCTGGAATCATAAAAGACGTAGGGCTAAATGAAATTATACAAATGTAATATGTTACTAATTTTTTTAAATAATGTTACTAAATTTGCTTTAAATAATGTCAAATAAAGTTTCTCGAAACTCAAGCGTTTTCTGTACAAATGAGCTCAAAATTTCGCATTTTCAGAAACGCCCACACGCCATTTTCACAAATATTTCTCCAAATTTTTTCTAATAGATAGTAATGTGTGAGCTATTTAATATGACGTAAAGTTAATTTTGGTGTATTCATTTTTTTCTATAATTACACAAATGTAATTTTTTTAAATACCTCTCACCCCATTAATATGGACATTTTCATCAATTTGTATGCATTATTACAATTGTGAGTGGAAGTGATTTAATTGAATTTAAATGAACTTTTTCAAAAATTCAATAGATTCCTGTGAAAAAGAGCTTCAAATTTCGCATTTACAGTAACGCTTAACGCCATTTTCAAAGACAGCTCCAAATTTTTCAATGAAAGTTGCTATTTAGGACGAGGTTTTAGCCTCCTTTAATATTCTTAAAATAATATTTCGGTTCTACTATTTAGAAACAGCAAAGTTGAGAATTTTTTTAAAAAATGGGAAAATACTTTGGGCGGGATAGATGGCAGCAGGCAAGAAGGAATGCAAAACTGTAGAGTATCAATCCACACCAAAGAAATTAGAAAACTTTACTTCGAGAAAGTCTGTATTATTCTGTAGCATCTCTAGTTACTTTCGCAGATACATACGTATATATGGGAGTAATATATGTAGTATAGAGAAAGTTATGTAATGCTGTGGAAAATCGATTTAGAGATTTCAACGGAAATACACGTTTTGGGGTCCTCTGATACCGAAAAAAAGATTTGTTTTTTTCAAAACGTCCGTCCGTCCGTCCGTCCGTCCGTCGGTCTGACCGTCACATGTGAACACTACTAGCGCTTAAACTACACGTACGATCTCCCTAATTGACGAATCCCTTGTGGATCTGGTTCTAGTTGAAGCTTTGAAATTTTGAAAAACATTCCTTAAAATTTGGGGGTACTTTACATGAAACCCCAAGGACATTTTCAAACTTTTCTCAAATACACTTATAAAGGTTGCATAGGTCGAATTTTCACGGTTAACTGTGAATTTTTGAAAATGCCAAAAGTTTGAATCTTTTTCGATGCCTTCCTACAACTACAAAATTAAAGACAGATTTTCCTTCAAATGAAATTCATTGTGCATAAATATTTGTTTCAATAAGGTCATGCAGATTTTTTTGAAATTTTAGTAGTTTTGTGCAATAGTGCGTGCAATATTTGCAATTTTAAAAAATTACAAAAACAAGATTTTTTCATAAACGGCTCCAAATGTTTTTTAAATTTTTGGTAGGAATAGTACCAAATGCATCCTATCTGATGACATAAATACAATATTCTCTATTCTTTTGTTTTTCCAAAAATTACAAAAATTTATATTTTTACTTGTCTCTCACGTTGAAAATATTTACACTGAGGAGTTTTTTCACTTTATTAGATATGGGGTTAGCCCATCGGAATTCCTGAATTTTACAGACAAACTTCAGGAATTCCTATGGGCTCATCCCTCTCTCCTCTCCTTGCAGATATTTTTATGGACTGTTTCGAACAGACCATCTTCCTTTCAAATCATCCACTTCTCAAATATATCACATATTGGCACCGTTACGTAGACGACATCCTTGTTCTCTAGACCGGTACGACTAGATAAATTGACCACTTTACTGACTTCCTCAACAACATACATCCTACTATAAAATTCACTACAGAATGAAGACAAATCTATCAATTTCCTAGACCTCAATATCAGCATATCTGAAAACAAACATGCATTCAATATTTTCAGAAAACCGACGTACACAGACACTGTCATCCACAACTCTTCACAACACCGTATTCAACACAAACACGCCGCCTTCCACTACATGTTACTAAGCCTGCCTGTCACAAAAGGAAAAAAAAAAAACGAAGTCACTCTTATCATATTTTGGAAAACTTTCAGAAAAAGTCGCACACAATATACACAAAGCCGGTATCAAAGTTTCATTCAAATTCTCTCAGAAAAATCCTATCCCCTAAAGCACACATAGATCTTCTAGAAAAAGCGGTGTCTACGCACTACATTGCCACGATTGCGAAGCAAAATATATTGGTCAAACAGGCAGAACTTTCAATACAAGAATAAAATAACATATACACGCTTAGAAATACAACACCTGCAAATCTCACTTTGCCAATCATTTACTTCAGACAGGCCACACATTCAATCCACACACAGACATTCACATACTGGGAATAGAAAATCAATATCATACCAGATTAACATTGGAAAACCTTCACAACCATCTCAATAGTAACCTACTGAATGTAAACATAAACTACAACCCCTCCCCTCTGCTAAAATTACTTTTTTGACACCACCCTCACACCACACTCTTCGGGGGTGACACAACACAGCACACCGTACCCAGGCCATTAACCATCCTCCTCCACCCCACACAGCCGGTACTTAAGCTTCCGAGGCACGCCCGAGCCCGCGTAGTCGTTTTTGTGACTTCCAGACAGCAGGTAAGAAACGGCTCAACTTACTTTTTTGTATTTTCTCTCTCAAAATTGTACATGTATATTTTATTCATTTTCTTGCTTAAATTTAAAAAACTACTATAATACAAAAAGATCTAACTCTCCGCCCCCTTCTTCTTTCATTCTTCTCCTTTCATTTCTTAAGATGTTTTTAAATTATGTAACTTATTACTGTATTATGTAATTACGCATTCTTTGGAGTAATCCTTTGTTAATTACTAATACTCCGCAATTACTATACTAGTTAAGTCTCGTCATGTCCTTTTATCCCTTCGGCCAGGGGTCGACGACGTTAGATCCCGGGGTTCCTCGCCGGTCACCCAACCAAGAACCCGCGAGTCTCGAATTCGCTTAACCTTCGCGACTTCACGGAGCGTAGTAATCAAATTCGGCTATCGCCGCCGGCTATTAAAAAGGTTTATTTGAGCTTTGCTTGTACAGAAAGTGACTACTTGAAAAAATGTCGACTGTTTTATTCATTCCTTGTTTCATTACAAAATTAGGTTTAATTATCGTCAGTCGGATGAATTAAGTGTCGTGAAATAAGTTGATGAAGGTTTCGAAAGTCACTCAAAATGCGTTTTAAATAACTAAAAAACGCAAAAACACAGGTTTTTAGAGAAATTTCTAAGATACTTTTGGAAGGATCTGTAAAACAATGATCAGTTCCGTACCAGGAAACCGTGACGCATCGAATCCCACCTCATTTATATCGATTGGTGGAACGGCAGTGGTCTAACCGTGAGTGACGGAGACGGATGGACGCAGGTTGCTCGATTACTTTATATGGACTAGTAAGAACCCGTCAAAATTTGACGGTGAAATCTGAAATAAATGTAAAATACTGGGCCCAGACTAATGTTCACAATACGTTGCATTGTTTTGATCTTCAGGGTACAACGAAGATATTCTTTGATGTGAGTTCCCAAAAGTTTGAACACGTATGGCCCATGACCAGGTGGCAATGTAATATCAGCACCAAAGGACACAAAAGAAAGAGCACTATTATACTGACGGTTATTATTTCTAAAGTTTTTTGATGTGTCATCGTCTCCTATAAGCAACTGTTTGATTTCTTATGGCATATTGATCGAAGGTGAACTTATTTTCCCATTTAAGCAACACAGAGTAAACTGGTTTGCAGACTTTTTCTCACATGGGAAGTACAAAGCAGAATAAAACTGACATTTCATAGACAACGACCCAACAGAAAACGAAATGACCTCACTATCACGACACCTACGCTGACTTTCTCTTTCCCTGCGTCCAGATAATGTAGTACGTTTGCGTCTTTTGGGGCGTGTGGGCAACGATTCGGAATTCGACATAACCTGTGAACAACTTCACTACTTCAGTACAACCGAGCAAAACCCATTGTCCGAATGTTCTTCAAAAGCAAACAATGCAAACGCAATTATTACACTGAAACAAACCTTGACGAATTGTAAACAAATTTCAACAATCAAAACAAAACACAAGCAGACCACCATGAGCAGCGTGGACTCCACTACGTTTCTATAATCGATTTTGAAACAGCCACCCTTTGGAAGAAAAGAGTTGACTATTGATAAGCGTACTATTAAAGAATGCTTTAATTAATTAATTTACACCATAAACGTTGGTGAATCAACACAAACAATATCTGATAATACATCTAGGGATCACTTTCTTTCATTTAAAGGAAAAAATACTACAATTGGTTCAGTAGAAGCTGTAAACGAAGCCATGGCAAAATACCTTATTTTTTTAAATATATAGATTACACATATGGCAGTTGGAAGAGAAATTAAGGAGCAAGACGATGGTGTGTTAATTGGAAATAATAGGCACTGACGTACGTCGGTATTATAGTACTACTGGCTTTGTCCTTTGTTGTACTTTGCTCTCACAAACAAAGAACTGAAGAAGTTGAAAATATCCATTTGGATGATTTATCACAAAATCATCAATTTTAAACTTAATTTGTAAAGTAATAGTAAGAGCTAGGAGGTTGAAATTATGCATTCAGAAACAATGTAATGTTAGTATGTTTACTAAACAAGTTTCACTTTTCTTACTGAAAAAGAAAGGAATTTAATATTAAAAGCATGTCATTCCTAACACTTTTTTCCGGCAACTTCTTTGTAATTCTCACACTGCGTGTCAATAAAGGCAAAATTGCTATTAATTTCATTGAATATAGCGGAAAACGTTGTACAAGTTAGCTCGGTTTCATTAGTTTAGCACAAAGAGATTAGGAAATGTTTATCCCAATCTTACGAAAATGTTAAAGTCGTTGTGTACATCGTACAACCGGTATGCCATACGAGTGCAAGGGATTACGGCGGTACAAACTTGTGATTGAAGATGTTTCGCGCAAAAATAACCAATGATGTTCGGAATTTTAAAAATGGTTCTAATGCTTACGAGATATTTATTTAATGAGTCAAGCACGTCAACTGCATGGTCATTTGCCCCGGATGTGTTGTGGGCGAGATCCGGCGCCAACATACACATCGGCTTGCAGGGTTCCCCCAAGTCGGTATCTTCCACCCGCGGGGCGGGGCACCACCCGCGCCAGGACAAGCCCCAAGCCCACGTCTGGTCTCCCGAATATAGTAGTGTAGTGCATAGAAGTGTGTGTGTGTGTGTGTGTGTGTTGTGTGTGTGTGTGTGTGTAAGGGGTGAAGATACGACAAGGAGGGGGAAGAAAAGCTCGTGCGTGGTTCGTGGTCCGTTTTTACTACTCCACCATTCGCCAGGTGTCGTTAAGAGAAACCTCGATAAACTACCGATGAGAGCACCTGGCTGAAGTGGACCTAGCAATGTAGATCAGAGTCGAAAATCTTGCTATCTTCGGGACTCGAATACTAGGATCTCACTGTCAGAGGCACGACAGTGACATCAATTGATGCTCTGATTCAGCTAAGCTGGTCCCTTGTATTCCCTTGTATTGTTGTTTAGTGGTGAGTTGTAGTTGGCATTTACATAATTGAAATGATTGAAGGCGTTGTCATTGTCAACAATACTATTTATTTCAATAAGAGCAGCCATCATCAGTTTTCTGCTCTCTGGGAGTCTTAGAACCGACTACACTAGTCGTTTTTGTGACTCCCAGACAGCAGAAAACTGATGATGATGGCTAAACCATCGAAAGCTGCTCTTATTGAAATAAATAGTATTGTTGACAATGACAACGCCTTCAATCACTTCAATAAAGCTGGTCCCACTGCATTTGGATAGAAATTTAGTGTGTGCACTTTCCTTCACATTCAACGATTGTCAGTAGGATTTTCTAGTGACCTGCGCATCGGTAGTTTTCAATGGTTTATCCGAAAGATACTAGGTGAATGCCGGAGCACAACCCTAACAAACAACCACAAACCGCGCGCGATCTTTCCTTCCTCATTCTTGATGCCACCTTTCATGCACTACAGTACCGCACATTTTGGAGGACCAGTCGGAAGAGTAGAGGCTATCCCTGCTGGCGCGGTGCGCCGCAGAGGAGATTCTTAGGGAAGAAAACTCCTATGTCCCTCTAGTCGACGCGCAGGTCGGCGCCGGATCTCTCATTCCATCGGGGAAGAGTACCGTCACGTATTACTGCTTGTTACCTTAATGTTTTCTTAAATTTCAAGACTATTAACCAATGTAAATGTGTACATATGTAGAACTAACTAGTAGATATAAGTCTAGAATTAAGTAAAGATTGTTTAATATATGTGGTTACTTAGTAAGCACCCCCTCCTTATAAAGCTGTAACTCAATATAAAAGCATTAAATTGATCTTGAAATAACCTGCCTACCACGTTTGGGACTAACAACCAGAGCACTTAGGGCTCCCGAAAACATCAATATCAACTGGAGACCTCACCTTTTCTCTAGTGATAAGCAACTGAAGATATTTTTTGTCAGTTGTCACACGCTGTTCCTTGCTCACAGTGAAGTTGGGATCTGTTTTCATTTTGAAGTCGCCGATTGTTCTTTCTGCCTGTTCCATCGCAGCTACATCGTCTGGATGACTTACTTTGGGATCGGGTTTCATTGTTATCATCCGATTCCACTAGATTGAAAACAAATAAAACTTATTAATATATTTAACTTAAAAGTGGAGCAATGAACTATACTATGTGAAGAACTGAGTTTCGAAACCAAGAGAAAACAATGAAATTGAAAATACTACAGACATATAATCATTATGCCATTTACAAACTTTTGTTTACAAAATATTTATAAATATTAATTATTAAATAAAATTTAATTTAATTTGAATTTTTAGTTTTAAAAATAATCACATAATACATTTTTTGAAATTAAGGAATAAATATATAATTACATATAAATCATGACCTTGACTATAATATCCATGTCTTTATCCTAGTAAATTATTCAGCAATTGCTTGAAAATCTCTGCTACAAGAGAAGCGTGTGGAATTCGAATTAGCAAGTTTCGAAGATTTCCAAGTTTTACAATTTCAAATGTGTTAATGAAAATCAGACTTTTGAGATAAATACAAGCAAAGCTTTTCTCTATTCGAGCAAAAAACTAAAGAATAAAAGGCCTGCCTGTGCTGTGATTTCAACCACTGCTCTTAGGATTAACATCGACCGATGCTTCTGTAATTACTCAAGGCCGGATTCTCGTGCAGTGAAACTGTAAAACGCAGTAAAAACACCAATACGCGCAAAAACATGCTATAAAAAGATTGAAACTTTTCAAAACGGTAATATGAAGCCTAAAAATTCCAGTTAATTCACTTCTCAACTTATTTTATATTTTAGAGGTGATATTTAAGGTAAATGAAATATTATGATTTTAGTGCTTTTTATTATAATTAAGTTTGTACATATTCTTTAAACAAACCACATTTGACATTTTAAATATTATTCGCGCACAAATTTAAATTCTAATTACCACCTTTCCCATCACCTTGTTGGACCCGATCACGATCGGAGATTATGTTCCGCAGACGTAAAGAAATTCCAATTGTGACCATGTTACTGAGAAGCAATTTATTTTAATTATTGAATTTGTTCAAAGGATTGGTCGCCCTGACCGGGATTCGAACCCAGGCCTGCTGGTTTACGCCAGCTGTTCTGATCACTAAGCTACCGTGACAACAGGAACTTTGTACAGTTTTTATGAGCACAATTATCACTCCTTGTATGTATATAATTGTCACCTTGCCCGTAACCTTGTTGGACGCAATTACGATCGGAGAATATGTTCCGCAGTCGTAAAGAAATGCAAATTGTTTGACAAACAATTCGTATTTTCTTACGACTGCGAATCATATTCTCATAATTTTTTTACAACGAATTTGGCACAATTTTTTGATGCTTTAACATTTGCCCAATAACGAGTTAACAGAATAACTGAAATTTAAAATAATAATTAACGAGCTGTATGAATGATACAAATACCTCAAGCTAGCATTAAAGTATTTATTAACCAAAGCAAGTTTAGATGTTATGAAAAATACTTAGTTTCATTCTAAACAAAAAATATATATTGACAAAAACATTTGATACTTTAATTGTATCTAAATTCTTTGTATTTCACCATTTTCCTTTTGAAACACTTTCTCTCTGTCAGGGAACCATTTCTGTAGTACTAAAGTACGTTTACGCTCTGTCGAAATGTCAAAGGTTTCTGTGAACTTCGGGTGAAGTTAAATTGTAATAATGGCTGGAGTTAATCCTTCGGCATCTCCTCTCTATTCTCGGCTTCACTTCAGCTCACAATTCCGTAGTTATAATTGTGGAACACACCAGCTGTCTTAACAACACTACTAGCTATAATTTCAAATGGTGTTCGAAAAATTCGAATACGCCAAGCAAGTATGTCAAAACTGCATTCTACCGTTTGAAGTGCTCTTGAAATTCTGTAATTGAACATCGTGGAAATACTCGACATCTTTGTCTCCGCTCGTAGCGGAGTGAACTGCGGCCCATCATGCGGTGATCGCCGCCGTGACTCACTCTGCTGCCGTGAGGAATTCGGCGTGAGTCACACTGCGTCTCCTCATAGACTAGTCTCTAGGCTAGTCTGCATCTCATTATGCGACTAGCCTACAAGCAGTCAAACACTGCGTTCATTCTCTCTCGTACCTCGCAAAGCAACGTCTGTTCCGAGAAATTCGATGTATTCGAAACGCAATGCGCTTGCCTCTAACCTTCCCGCCCGGACGTCAGGCCAAAAGTGCCTCACGCGTGCAGTCTGATTTTGGCCACTTCAGCGAAGAGTGACAAAACGGATATATGATCCGATTGGGAAGACTCCGAACAAGGCTAAGCGGTCGCAACCAAGAGCCGCGGACCTAGTTCTAGTAACATCCCATATCCCTGCTGCAATAACTCAGAGATTTTAACTAGGCAATAGGCATCATGAAAGGTATAGTCGCTCAGTTCAAAAGACAACAAAATGCGGAATTGCTACCTATGAAATGGAGCTAATAAAGCTCAGGTCAAGAATATCAATGGCTGAGGCCTCTGTTTTTTTTGCGCGTTGTATTAGAAACATTTGTAGTTGTTTACTGCAAAGTACATCGCAATTAATAGTGGAAGTAAAAAGTGAAGAAATATTACCTGCTCTTCTCTCAATTCTTTGGCTCTTTTCCGTTCATAATACTTTAAAAGCATCCTCTGCAGCTTCACGTTCATCCTGATGTTGGTGCCTACGGATCCGATTCCCTTCAACCACGTGCCAAGCTTGAGACGGTGCTTAATCATGGTACTTGGGGCAAATTTGGACCCTCGAATACCGGCAGGCCTGGAAACACAGCAGGAAAATTGAAATAAACAACTTTTACAAATGAAGTAGTAATGGGAAAGATCTTGAGTTTAGGTCAACAACAACGATAAATTGATATTTTTAGGAACCCCAATTGATCAATAAATTGATTATAAAATAGGCAATACATATTATTACATAACCTTTGTAACTTGTCGGCTCTATCCAACTTTTCTTTGACAAATCGTTTTGCTTGCTGAAACTCAGGTCCCAAGGCTCTTGAACGAAAAGTGTATGCCTTCAATCTTGGATTCCTGTAAAACAAAACTCGAGTAAACTTTCTTGAAGTGAGCATCCATAAGATAATACGAAATATTTATGCCATTTCAACAGTCGCACTAAACCAGTGATGCTGCAACACCGATTACCTGATAACAAGAGTTTTTTCCCTTGGACATGTGTGACATCCAAGAAAATTATATAATTAATAAGATACAAGCTTTTAACTGGTTATCCCTTATGATTTATATTTTCCAATATTTTTCAGCCCCTTTTTTTGGATTTTGAACTACCACAATTAAACACATTGAAATTTATTTCGTATTGGTATTTAATGAAAATTTGGAACCATCTTCATTAGGTGTTGTTATTTATACAAACATGTAATTTTATTTTATTCTAATTTTTTAAAATAAAAATAATGTAACTTTTGTAACGTCATATTACACACCTATTTAACACTTACTTGAAAGCCGGACAGTCACTAAATGTGTAATTAAAAGTAATCTTGCAACTTTTGTAAAGCAATTGAGCTCTTTTCCGCTTGATGAGCGAGTTTCCGTTTTTCCAGTGCCAACATATCCTCCAGTTCATCTTCAAGATCATCTTCTATCCTATGATCAATCTTGAATTCTCCGTAAGGAATTCTCAGTTTTAGAGGCAATGTTTTGTTCCTTTAAGAAATTAAAACACATAGGGAGTTAGCTGTTAGTCGTTGAGTCCTCTCTGCATCAATGTTTACAATTTAATTTTTACTTTTTCGCCTTACGAAGTTATTCGTAGCCACAGAAAGTTATGTAATCGTGCGCTGGCAAACGGCGAATTTTCGCCAGAATAACTCTAATTGCCGGTCTATGGTAACGAAATAGTGGATAAATCCTGTTGCTAAATGTAGAAAAAAAATCATCTAACTCATGGTGTATCCAGAATCCATGTTTTGTTTGGGTCTTGATAGAAAAAATTAAAATGACGGGAAAACGTCTGCCTGTCCGTCCGTCCGTCCGTCCGTCCGTCCGTCTGTCGGTCTGTGGTCAATGCTAGCGTCAAAACCGTTCAGCTGATTTTCTTCAAAATCGGTATTCCTCAATCGATCTGAATAAACTCGTGGCTTTGGGATTTTCAAATATATTTTGATTTCTGAGGGTACTTCATATGAAACCTCCAAAACATATTCAAAATTTTCTCAAAAATAGTTCCAAATTTTTGCATCAAACTTTGTCCTCCGATATCGTAAAGAGCGATTAAGAGAATGGTAGTAGTATCATGTTCTTTGGGATCACATATTTTTTGAAAATTGAAAAAGTCCAATTTTCTGGGGGCCTCTTCCTACAACTATAATATTGAAGATAGATATTGGCTGAATGAAATATGTTCCTTAAAAAAGGATCTTTAAATAAGTTCATATTAAATTTTTCCAAAATATGAGTAGTTTCCGTGTAATTTCGGGCAAAATGCAAATATGGTGCTACTCCCATTTTCGGTTATTGTTCCATTTTTTGGAAATTCAAAAAAAGTTAACATTTGAAAATTACAAAAATTGAGATCGCGATTTTTGCTTTAAACAAAGAATCTTGAAAAAAAACAGCTATTTAAAAGAAGGTCACGTATACTTTTTTTCAGAAAACGAGCTGATTTTGCTTAATTCGTGTCTGAAGTTTACGCAATTTTTATTTTTTCTCAAAAAAACGCTTCAAATTTTTTCTTCAAATTTTCTCCTCATATGTTATAAGGGACGGTGAAAATATGGTGCTAGTCCCAGTTTCGGCTATTGTTCCGGTTTTTGGAATTCCCCAAAAGTTATCATTTGAAAACTGAGATAGCGATCTTTGCTTCAAACAGTCTGTTGTAAAAAGATCTGCTCTTTAAAAAGGTCATTCATAATTTTTTGAATCGCTTAATTCGTTTCTGAAATTTATGCAACTTCTGAAATTAAATTCTCAAAACCAGCACGTAATTTTTTCATTAAAATTTCTCCTTGTATGTATCAACGTTTGCTAAATAAGTAAATAAACTAGTTCTGCTATTGAATGGCGCAGACTTTCTCATAGTTTTCTCAACTCTTCAGTCTCGACTGGCTTTTAAGTTAGGTCTTATTCCTTTCCCAACTGCGAACTTTTGCCCAAAGGACATTTTTATTTTCTCGAATAGTACGTATATATACGGAGTAATATACGTAGTACAGAGAAAGTTATGTAATGTTGCGCGAAAAAACAGCGGATTTTTGACAGAACAAAATCATTGACCAGCCTTGAAAACAAGAAAGTGGATATATCCAGTTGCTAAATTAAGAGGGAAAAAATCATCTAACATGTGGTGTAACCAGAATCCCAATTTTGTGGGTCCTTGATGCCGAAAAGCCAATTGAAAGCAAAACTTCCGTCCGTCTGTCTGTGAACACTACTTGCGCCTAAGCCATTCGTACGATCTTTTCCAAATTGAAGAATCTCTTGTCGACCTGGTTCTAGTTGAAGCTTTGAGATTTTGAAAAACATTCTTTAAAATTTGGGGGTACATTACATGAAGCCTCCAAGACGTTTTCAAAATTTTTCTCAAAAACGGCTCCAAATGTTTTCTTAAAATGTTCCAATAGATAGTGCTAATTGTGCTGTTTCATATGGCGTAAAGTTCATTTTGGTGTATTCTTTTGTTTTTTTCATAATGTACACAAATGAAATTTGTTTTAAATATCTCTGACGCCGTTCATATGCACATTTCCATCGCTTTGTACACATTAATACATTTGTGAGTTGAAGTGCTTCAAATGAAGTTTTTCGACAACATAAAAGATTGCTGTGAAAAAGGGCTTCTAATTTCGCATTTTCAGTATTTTTCGACACTAGCCGGATAGCTAGGTCGAGTCCTGTTGCTGTGTGAAAAAGAATTCTACCAGCCGGCTGCTTTGAACAGTAGTTTTTCATGGTTTCTCTGATCAACACCAGGCGAATGCCGGGTCAGTATCCTACCAAATTGACCTCGTGCGATCTTTTCTTACTATTCCTTGTCCTATCTATCCTTTACTTACACACACATGCACCACTTTACCACACATGCCGAGAGACCGGTCGGGAGCTTACAGCTTGTCCCGGCTAACAAGATACCCATATGGTGGGAGGCACCTGGTTGGGAAAAATCCCGCTAGCCGACGGTAAGTCGGCGCTTGATTCAGACATACAGGGCGGGAAAATCGCAGCTATCTCTCGAGCAAACACATGTACTACACATTCGAGACTAATGACTTTCGGAGTTGTCGCGCCCGGAATCACAATCAATCAATGTATCAAACAACCTAACAGCTGTCAGTCCGTCTGTGGACAACCTAACCGCTTACTCCTAAACCGTTCAGCCAATTTTCTCCAAAACTGATATTTTCTGTTTGAGCTGAACGGACTGGAGACGTTGAGAGTTTGTAACGAATGTTTTGATTGTTGATGGGTTTTTTACATGAACCTCTGCCCGAGATAATCCATGCGGCTCTTGTGGGATTAGTGGTATGAGTGCCGACAAGTTAACTGTGAGGAACTGAGATCGGGCCTCGGAACGGAAAAAAATTTGCTTGTTGAAATCACTTTTGCTGATTTATGAACTAGAAAATTGCGGAACATTTACAACCAATGCGAGAAAGTATGTGCTTTGATAGCACCATTAGTTTATATTCAATTTAGTATTGACTGCCTTAATGAATGATACAAAAACTATCACATATATACGTTAAAACTTTCTTGTTCTCAGAATTTTGAAGATTGTTTATTCCTATTATTCGTCAGAGTGTTCATGAGGTTTCTGAACATCATGAGTATTCTATAGAGTTAATTTTCTGATAAAATTTTACTTTTCTAGATCAAACAGATGTAAATAAACGTGTTATCAAAGTAAATTTAAAGAGAAAGGTATATGGATAATTACCGTTAAAGTAGTTATTAACAAAATTTAAAGCTCAAAATATTTTCAGCGCTATAAATTATATAATCTATTTCTGTTGTTTAGAGTCTATATCAGAGGTTCCTAAAAGGGTCGATGGTATTTTAAAGGTTAGTGGCGATCAAAGAGTCGTTTGAGATCCGAGAGTCGACTCTGCACTGGCGTCTGATCGTTATAATCAAGAAGCCATTGATTAACAAATATTTAATGAAGTTCATAGTTATTTGTTTTTACAATATTTTATATTTTTTCTCTTATTTTCCATCTAATAACAAATTGCAATTTTTCTCCTTTAGAATTTAACATCATTTACAAAAACAATAGTGCATAAAATATAAAAACGTAATTCTAATAACTGTTCCCAAAAGCTTTATTTCTTTTTTTGTGTATAATTTTTTAAAGTCATTTATGTACCATTGTTTTCGATATGAATATGAAGCGTTCAGTATATTATAGAGAAATACGTAGGGGGGTCGATGAAGCCAACCATTCTATTAAAGGAGAGAGAAGTGAGAAAAAGGTTGGAAATCTCTGGTCTACACGACTTCCACCAGCCGTAAGAAGTCAAGTAAAAATATAACCATTATACGTGATTGCGGGACTGAACAACATACAGACACGTCCATAAACACCCCCAGGGACTTGAAAAAAATTATTTTGTAGTAAATAATGAATAAGGAATCGAACCTGTGACTTGAGGTTTCGAGTATCTTACGTTCCAGCAATCACGTTTCTGAAGGTTACGCTTTAAATGGCCAGAATCACAAAATGACCGTTAGGAACGCTCAATACCCAAGTGCGGAATATCATTCTGCTGTGAATTTTGATTGATTAATAGATTTGACTTCAGACGCGTCAACTGCTAAGATCATTAATCCCGAAAGTGTAATGCATGTTTCCGTCGCAGAAGGTGGCGGTTATCTTCTCCCGCTGGATGACGAGATTCGGCTCCGACCTTGCTTTGATTTTCCCCAACCAGATATCTCCCTCCAGCGGGACACCGCCATAGCCGCCACTGGTCTCTCGACGTGTGTGGAAATGTAGTGCGTGTAAATGTGGGTGTGTAACAAGGGGTGAAGATAGGATGTGGAAGAGGAAGGAAAGAGTGCGCAAAGTTCATGGCCCGTTTGTTAGAGACCTACTCTGGCGTTCACCTGGTATTGATCAGAGAAGATACAGAAAACCACCCTTCAGAGCAGACTGTCGCTACAATTCTCCGCGAGACAGCGGCTGAATTCGACCTAGCTTTATAGCTAGTGTCGAAAACTCTGCCATCGGCGGGATTCGATCCTTAGGACTTCAGCAGTGACATCAGTTGAGCACGCCTTGAGCCACCTTCGCCGGTAAGTTTATGTTATCCAGCTGCATTATGTGCAAAAACTCTTAAATATACCCCACGAGCTGGATGACATTCAGGTCAAGATCGTTCTGAAGAAGTTAGAAATGCTACAAGGATAGCTCGTAGGGAATTAACATTAGGCACAATCTTGTCTTAAAATACATGTTCTGTTACCTTTTTGAATTCCCGAACATTAATCGTGCAACGCTAGTACATGAAGTTTCACTTCCCATAAAATGATTGCTCCATCAAATTCCTGTTTGATATAGTAGCAGTAAAATATAAAATGTGCTTACGATTGAGCCACTGAAGCAAACTTTTCTTTGAGTTTTTGCAAAGATTCCAAAACTTCTTGTTTATGATCATTTGCTAGTTTCATTTTTCTGTCGTATTCTGCTTTCTGTTTTAGTTGTTCTAAACTATACATTTCTGGATCTGTTATGTCTTCAAGTGAATCAGAAGGCTGTAAGGGAGATCACACATAAATTATTTTTATACACTTCCAACAATAAACTGTTTGTCATTGCGAACGAACAGGATTTGAATTACCACTAAACACGGGCTAGAGCAGCGTGCAAGAAGCGACCGAAATGGAGTTTTTTTTTTATTTTACGTCAAAAAAACAGTTAAAAACTGCGTATGACGTGCTATGGGGAAAAGTGAATTGTGTGCACATTTTCAAAATTCTGGGATCCCTACACTAAGTCATATACTACTTAAATTTTGAATTTTTAAAGGAGAAAAAAAAAAACTCCCATGTAATAAAATTATTTTCAAGGATAAATAAGCAATAAATTTTGAATTTTGAAAGGGAGAAAAAAACAAAACTCCCAGTAATAAAATTTTAAAGGAAACATAATTTAATAATTGTATTTCCCACTGAATTCTAGAAGACGTGCACAGAAAATGAAGTTACATTTATGTCCAGAAGCAAAACAAGGGGTCATCTCAGCATTTGCTCAATGGATCAGGGAAACTGGACGAAAAACCTGATCGAGATGGGGTCATTGACCCGGAAGAAGTTGAGGAACCGCGTTTCCAGTCTGATATCACTAGGGATTGCCCGTCCTTTCCTCCCCGCTCTGCCCATCCCGTCTCGCCTCGCCCCCCGGCCCCCCTCCGTCTTCCCCGCTTGCCTACCCCGCCCCCCCCCCCCCCCGCATCGTTCTCTCCTTCCCTCTCCCCTCCCCGTCCAGCCCTGCCCATTTCGCCCCGCCTGGCCGTGCCGTGCCTTGAACCGCCCGTCCTGCTCCGCTACCGAACATCACGGCTCCGATTGATTCGATTACCGGCTAGAGAGCCTAATGTTTTAGACTAATATTTCAAATATTTAGAAAAAATTGTTTCAATTCGATATTTATTTGCTTAAATTCAAAAATAAAATTGTTGAATATATTGTGTAACTTTCTTTGTATTTACACTTTATAATTTGAAGAGCGATCTTACAGTAATTGCGGAACAGCCAAGTGAACACGTCGCTTCTTCATTGGGGTCATGGTGCAGATCGCTGCACTGGACTTGGTGCGTAGGTTCCGCATCCACACTGATACTCCCCTCCCCCTTGCCATCCAGAGAGGTACTCAAAAGTGGGAGAGCCGTCACTCGGCTAAAGCTCTGCTTTGTGGAAAAGCAACCAAGCGCCGTTCGGGGGCCTAGAGTTCGCGCTGCGCAGGAGGGGGACGGTTGCGCCCAACGTATCGACTCTAAAGCATCGACTTTCTAGCGTTTCGTCAGGCAGCCTCGGCACATAAAATTCGCAGTCACATTTCGTGAAGAAAGCTCCCAAGAAAGCGAATCAAACAAATTGCTAGCGCAGGTACAACAAATCTCTTGGCGATTACAATCCCTTGTTCTTATTGTGTGTCCGATATTTTCTGAACAGCGAGAGTCACCGCACGTAGCTCTACAGTGCATGCATAATTCCTCCTTTTTCGTGTGTCTCGTTCGCATTTTATCGGTCTTCCAGTGCACCGATATTCCGCGCGCACTATAACTATACTTCTATTTAAATAGAGTGCCTTCTGACTTGATCAGATGGCCGCGGTTATCAGTCGCGAGCTTTGTCACGACTTTTACCATTACCAAAATTGAAGTCGTAACGAATCTCCTGATTGCATAACCGCAGCCACCTGATGATTTTTCAGATTGGTTCATTTAAATCGGACAATAGTTGCTCGCGGGACAAGCGAATTCCCGTACTTTCCCCGTGACCTCGCTGTTCTCTGATTTAAATATAGTGATTTCTGACGTTTGAGCCGCTGTGACGCAATTATCAAATTGGGAGTTTCAATGCCAAAAATGAAAGTTGTAACAATGCTGCCAATTGTACCCACACCTCTCACTGTCATTACCGTTCCTCCACGTCAAGCCCCGTGCAACGATCCACATGAGCATACTATTCTCGTCGTCTTTATTTTATAGTTCTGCGAGTAGAATATAGTGGTACGTACCCAGGGAGCAGATTTCTTGGGTTTTCTGATTGGAGGTTTATCGATTTCAGATGCGACAACATACGCAAACACATTGCCGTCATGTCCGCATGAGAACATGAATTTATTGTCATAACTGAAGCACATTTGCGGAATAATTCCATTATCATTGTCGTGCATGGAAAGCACCCAGTAATCGGAGAGATCCGAAATGTTACTAGGATTCTTTCGACAAACTCTGATCTTTCCATCTTGCATGCCAAGAATAAGGAACTCTCCTGTAGGGCTGAAAAGAAAAACAACAAATATTAAATTTTGCAGCAAGCGTGAGGAAAAGTTAGTCCGCTCATTTCATTGAACAATTTTTTTTTTTTGCATTCTAGCATTATAAACGAGCTTTTCATTCCAATAAATTATTCATGAAATGATACCTTACGGCACAGATTATGACGCATTCGTCGTTAATGGCACAAACAATTGCGTCATCACACATTCAGCGAATCGCAGCGAGTGAATCGTACAGATGTGTCGGGAAACCGAACAGCCGATCATCGTTTTTCGAACAGATGTCAGATACCCTTACCCCACAATAAAGTTGTTTCCCAAAATTAACCTCGAATCTCTTAAAAGTTTATAATGCTGATATAAATAAGTAGCGAATTCGACTTGTTTATAATGTTGCTTTACTTCTGCTGTATTCGTATATATTTGAAAACTTACTCCTAACGTCGCTCGTTTTCAAAACATTTACTCGTGCAATAAAACTTAACATTATAAACTAATGTGCATAAACTACTATTATTGCCTACATTTCGTTATCAATACTGTATCCATGGGCAAGTCTGATTACACTTAGTTTCTTAGCAAGGGAACTAACTAGTTCCCAGGCGTGGTCCCGCCGATTATCCCAAGGGTTTCCAACTTGTGGCTCGCGTATAAATGTTTAAGAAAAGAAAGAAAAATATTTATTTATTTAATACAGCAAAAATGAGTAAACGAATTTCATAAAGAATATATAGTCAAGAGAAAGCAAGAGCAAGAAAGTTTTGATGAACAAGAACAACATCTACAACTTGAGCTGTGAGATTTTCAAGTCGATACGTTCCGGCATATCAAGCACGAAAAGAGATCACATTTTTAAACTTCTATCCAGCAAACTAATATCCAGACGTAAGATCATTTGCAATAAAAGCGACTTCAATGTTTGAGAGCACGTAGTCATGTAAAAGTGTATTTTCTTTTGTAAAATTCTTGTAGATTCTTCCTTGATGCATTTTTTGAGATTGGAAACAACAGAACTAGAGGGAGACATTCATTCATTGGTAGCTGCAGTTGATCGCGCACAGTACTCCTACTATATTGATGTTTTGTAACTTTTGGCTATATTATTAATTTCAGTTATATATATATATATATATATATATATATATATATATATATATATTGAAACGCACCGCGTTTCCACCCAAAGAAACGGCGAGACATCAAGCAAGAACACGGCAGAACGGTTGCAAGAGGGCGCTCGCTAGCCACGAAAAACGGTTACGAGCGGCGAAGGGTGGTCGGTTGGCCCGGAGCGTGGGAACGACGCCGCGAGGAGTCAGTGTCTGGCTGGCCGCCGGCGAGGAAGGACGTATCTGGAGCTGCTCCGCGAGCGAAAAGCAAAATAGTATCGCGAACGAACGAGTGCAGAAAGATTAATTGACGGACAATTTGTGCTTGATAACCATCAATAGTCGATCGGACATATTGCCAAAGTGATAGCTGCTATCTGGAGTAACACAGATCAGGAAGATTACGCCAGTGCGAGGCAACCCGAGAGTCCCCGAAGCCGCCGACGCTCGTAGAGGAAGAAGTAAACGGTAAATATTTCTTCGATCGATAAGATCGAGAGACTAACAATGATTCTGGGTTATATGAAAGAAAAGGGTAAAGACCACCATAGATATTGTATCATTAGTGATTTGTATAGAATTAATAAATAGTTCAGTTTATTTTGTTCACGGAACAGTGGTGTTTGATTAATAACCCCGAGCCCATTCACGAGAAAGAACACCTGTCCCTTACAAATAAATTTACTGAGAACAAGCCGGCCTACCCGGTACGTCACAGTTGGCGCCCGAACAGGGACTCGTGTATTTAAGAAATGTGGCTCAGGGATTAATTTAACAAGGAATAAAACTAATGACTCTTGAATTAACAAACTTGTGTAATAATTTTAAGAAACATAACATTTTGAACAGGAAATATTGAAATAAAACAGTGTGCATGTGCAGTTGTTTACTAGGAAAAAGTAGTAGAAATTTATTATTGTCATTTATGTAAAGGTAAATACTGTTGAGGAAATATAAAGCAATTATAGAAATATTGACAGGCAATGGTAATTGTGAATGTAAATATTATTTAGTTAAATATGTGGTCAGTCAATCCAGAAAACAGTATGCAGAGTACCTATTATGTATGTGTAAAGGGAAAACAGTGTGTATAAGTATTGTGTTTGTTAGAATAATTATTTGTGTACATGATAACATATACCACAGTTAAGTGAATTGTTTTTCAATATTGGATAAAGCAAAGAAATTAGTAGAATTTGTAGGAAAGTTTAATGAATACAAGAGAAATTAATGTCATTTTGGTGTACATTGTATATGCTAATTATTTTGAGCATATGGGCATGAATCTTACAAGATAATTGTCAGAATCATCTAAAAGGAGTATAGCCCAGGTGTGGAGGGGCATTGTTTATTAGCAGTGAATGGAAAGTAATTAATAGTTGGGGTAATGTTCGAAAACTGCATACAGTATATTTTTGTGTCATTATTGAGGGAAGCTGTAGGAGTGTGTGAAATGAGACTGTGGATTATTGTTGTGAATTTGAATTGAAGTTGTGTATGCTAATGTTTTCAGGAATTTTCCAGAAGTGTTATTTGTTTTATTTTGATATGTGATGTGTTTTATGAAGGGTATTTTGTGTAGTGAATTTATGTGCATAGGTGATGTTAAACTGTGAGTGAAAATTGGGTTGGTCATATAGTAGACTATACAATTGTGGTTTCATGCAAAATTTAAAACGAATAGTGTAGTCAGCTAATGCCTAGAATCACTGATAGGTCATTGTTTCAATACAATTACTTGGGAATTAGACTAATTAAATCAGGGAACAATTGCAGTAGTATTGCGAGCGTAGACGAGCTGAGGGCGGCATTACAAGCGCGGAAGCAGTAAAAGCGATTGAGAAAAATGAGTGAACGATACCGTTCCTGGATAGTAGGATCCTGGAGTGGAAGTAAATTAGATGACACGTCGGGCGATTGTTTTGATGAAGAAGTAAAAGTCACATCAACGCCGATGGACCAGGTAGCAGGGAACCCAAGTCAGGAGCACCAAGCAAAGATATCATCGGATTTGATGTTAATAATGAAAATGATTAACGACCGACTTGATAAAACGGCAGAGGAACAAGAGAAAAGATCAGAGAAGCAGCTTAAGGCGATTGAAGAACAGGATAGAAAGGCGGAACAACAAATCAAGATGATAGAAGAACAAAAGAAGGTAATCGAGGAACAAAAAAAAAGATCGGAAAGGCAGCTTATGGCGATAAATAGGACCTCTTAACAAGCAAATCGAGGAAACCCAGCAGAAAATGAAGAAGATAGCGGAACAGGTCGAGATTCAAAACCAATCTATCGCCAGTAAATTTGTAGAGCAGGATCAGAAGATAGAATCCCAGATCGACAAATTGGGCGGGGAGTTGAAAACCGACCTACATCAACAACTTGAGGAGAAGATTACCGCACAAAGTAAGGAGGTACAAAACCAGATTCGGAATGAAATCCAGATGGCGGAGAGCAAGAGGGCGAACATCCAGGATCAAATCACGAACGAGGTGCGCAAAAGGGAAGAAGACACCAAAATACTACAGCAATCAATCAAAGAAGAAATACAGGGGAATATACGAATGTGCGAAGAAAAGGTATCATCCCTGCAATCCGATATGGAGCTAATCAAAGAATACCGGACGACGCCGATCATTGCGGGCGGAATACCAACTTTTACGCCTCCAAAATCATTGAAGTTTTCGGGAGATGGTCGAGAAAACCCATGCGCCTTCATGCGGGCAGCGGAACGACACCTAGCCGTGATCAACACATCGGAAAGATGCAAGGTCCAGTTTTTGTATTTGATGTTGGAGGGGAACGCCCGGACGTGGGCCGACACATTTGATGTATTTCCGGAGACGCTGAAGGAATTTCAAGACCGGTTCTATGAGCGGTATTGGAACGATGAGATTCAAATGAATGTGAAGTTAAATCTAATGAATGGTTATTATACTCAGTCGATGGAACTCTGCGGGAATATGCGACGCAACGTGTTGGAGATTGTAGGACACTACGTCCCCCAATGAATGATCAAGAAATTATGTGTTTATTGACACGTCAGTTTCCCGTGTCGATCCAAAATAATTTGAGAAGTTCGAACCATACCAATTTAGAGAGCTTTATGAACGCCTTAGGAGGATATGACTTAACATTTGCCAATGCCCCGAAGAATAAGAGGGAAGGAAACGTGAACGCGTTAAGAACGGAACCAGTCAATAGACAAGGGAATGGTGGTGGGGCAGGCAACCAGTGGACGCGACACGAGACAGGAAGCCGGTGGCAATCGGAACCGAGTAACCAAAGACCGGATTGGGGTGGACAAAACCCAAACCGTCGAGAAGAAGAGAGAGGAACGAACCGAGGTGCGCCCAATCAATCAACACGGCCTGGTCCAAGTGGAGGACAGGGAACATCTTTAAACAGATAGAGTCCGTGATGATAGGCGACCCCATGACGGACACAAGGGAAGAAGAGCTGAATGTGGTCCCTATCAATACGATTCAGTCGGTGTCCTATGAATCACAACCGTGGCAGAGAAAAAAAAGTTCGGAAGTTCGCATGAGAAAATGTCCCACGATCAAAGTAGAATGCGAAGGGTGGTAACGGAAGCACTGGTTGATACTGGATGTACTACAACAGTTATATCAGAGGAATTTTATAATGAGTTGATTGCGAAAGGAAAGCAAGTAATGTGCTTGCCCATGAATAGGGCGTACGTGATAGGAGCCACTCAGAAGAAGTCAAGCCCTATCACGAAACAAATAATGTTTAATGCTGAAATTGGCGATCAGAAGTACGAAGTGGTAGCTCTAGTAGTAAAGAGGTTGTTGTATCCGATGATTATAGGGACAGATTTTTTATCCGAACGACGCGCGATTATTGATCTTGACCACGGAGTGGTAGAACTAGGAAGCCAGAGAATCGAGATGGACATGGGAATGGGAGAGGAATTAGAAATATGTACGGGCGTGTTATCGGAGGAGGGGATAGAAGAAAGATTGAAACAACAGGTTGACCAGATAGAAGTATTGGAAGCCCAGCAGAAAACTAGGCTGTTAGACCTACTGATAGAAAACAAAAGGGTATTTCAGAAGAATCGGGCACCGATCAAGGGATTTGAATTCCGTATACAACTTACAGATTACACTCCCTTTAGGCAGCGAAACTACCCGATACCGGTAGTATTGAAGCAAGAAGTAGCAGAGTTGCTGGCATCCATGGTGAGCGACGGCCTTATCAAGAAAGCAAAGACGTCGTACACGAATCTCATTGTAATCGTAAAGAAGAAGGACGGAGGATTGCGATTATGCTTAGATGCTCGGCGGTTAAATGCAGTGACGCTCCCATTTAGGGATGCACCTGTCGGTGGAAGAAGCATTACAAAGATTTGGGGTAGTATGATCTTTTCGAGTACAGATTTCAGTAAGGCTTATTGGCAAATGCAGGTTGCTGAAGAAGACCAGAAATATACGGGGTTTTCATTCGAGGGAATATGCTATGTATTTTGTAGAGTACCGTTTGGGCTACGGAATAGCGGAGCGGCACTGATTCAGTGCATAGATCAAATATTACAAGGAAAGATGCAGAACCGAGTCACAACGTACGTGGATGATATTGTCCTGCAGGCAAGATCCATCGAGCAACACTTCCAAGATTTGCAAGAACTGCTCCAGATTCTACAAGAGAATAACCTGGTGTTAAATCTGAAGAAATCAACGTGGTTCACCAAGAAGATTGAATTCCTTGGGTACGTCATATCAACCGAAGGGATAAGCATTAGACCAGAAACCGCTGAAGAAATCCGAAAATTACCGCCACCGAGAACGAATAAGCAAGTGCGCAGGTTCATTGGCACATGCAATTATTACTCGAGATTCTGTCCAAAATTTGCGGACGTTATGTATCCGTTCTACCAACTGCTAAAAAGGGTCAAAAATGGAAATGGGATGACGCCTACCAGGAGGCATTTGATAGAGTAAAAGACATGTTTTATAACATCTGCTGTATAGCCCACCCCGATTTTTCAAAAGCATGTATCGTCCAAACTGACAGCAGCGACTTTGGGATTGGGGCGATGCTTTACCAAGTTATCGATGGCCAAGAGAAAATCGTGTCTATTATCAGCCGAACCCTGAAGGGACCCGAGTTACGATTTTCGGCGACGGAAAAGGAAGCCAACGCTATAGTGTGGGCAATATCCAAATTTAAGCCGTATTTGAAAGGACGACATTTCAAAGTACGTACTGACCATCAAGCATTAACGTTTTTGAGTAGATGCCACTTACAAAACGATCGGCTACATCGATGGGTGATGGCATTGCAAGAGTACTCATTCGATATAGAACATTGCAAAGGAACTAATAACCATTTGCCGGACTTATTAAGCCGCAAAGAGCCAGGTATGGAAGCCAGATACGCCAATGCGAGTGAATTTCAGGTAATGGTGATCGATTTGGGCATATCAAGATCACCATTATTTGATTGGGAGGACTTAGTAACATTACAAGAAAGGGATGATGAAATCTACAAGGTGAAGAGATTTAAGCAAGGACGGAAAAAACTAGCCGAGGATTTGGGTTCCACGAAATTGCACTGGTGAATTAATTGAATTCGTGCACACGTCGTTGGCACATTTCGGTGCCAAGAAGAGATTCAAACAATACAAGCTTTATGCTATGGGAAGGGAATGAGGAGGCAAATTAGGAGAACAGTAAGCTCATGCATTACGTGTCTCAAAGCTAAATACCCCAACCGCAAATATGACGGGCCGATGCATTACATTATACCAAAAGAGAAAAACGAGTTGGCTGCGTTGGATGCATACGGACCTTTGCCTCGAACGACGAACGGGAATAAATACATTTTTGTAATCATGGATGTCTTCTCGAAGTTTCTGCAAGTATATCCAGTAAACAAAATTAACTCAAATAATTGCTTGAAACTCGTGAAAAGATTTATTCAATGTGCGGGGACGTTCAAACAGATATTATCTGACCACGGAACGATGTTCACCAGTGAAAGGTGGATAGAGGGCATACAGGACATGAGGGCGATACCGATTCATTCTACTGTGAGACACCCTCAATCAAATCCGTCAGAACGGATAATGAAAGAATTATCCAGACTATTTAGAACATATTGTAATGAGAATCATGGGAAGTGGAATGAGTTAATACCGGACATCAATCGCTGGCTGAATCAAATTCCTCATGCAGTATTGGCATGACACCATGGGAAGCTCATTTCCAAAGGAAACCGCCTCACATACTATACGCTCTGGAGAGAGAGGAAGTCACCCAGGAAGGACCACCGAAGACATCGGAACAGATACGTCAGAACTTAGTGCAAGCGGGTAAGGACAGGAAGGCAAAGTTAAAGAAAGAACATATGAGTTTCACGAGGGGCGACAGTATTGTTGCGTGTCCCCAAAGTGTCTAACCCTAAACTAAGGTTATACGCAAACTTTTTCCATTATATGAGGGGCCGTACATCATTGAACAGATAACAAACCCGAACGTGGCTAAACTAGTCAACGATAACAGAGAAGTGGTGGGACATTATAATTTTTACAATTTAAGACCTTGCCCAACAAGAGAAGGCAATGTACAAGAATAGACCATTAAGTCATTGAATTTTCCGGAGAAAAATCCACAAACAAGGGGGGAGGGGGTAATGAAACGCACCGCGTTTCCACCCAAAGAAACGGCGAGACATCAAGCAAGAACACGGCAGAACGGTTGCAAGAGGGCGCTCGCTAGCCACGAAAAACGGTTACGAGCGGCGAAGGGTGGTCGGTTGGCCCGGAGCGGGGAACGACGCCGCGAGAAGTCAGTGTCTGGCTGGCCGCCGGCGAAGAAGGACGTATCTGGAGCTGCTCCGCGAGCGAAAAGCAAAATAGTATCGCGAACGAACGAGTGCAGAAAGATTAATTAACGGACAATTTGTGCTGATAACCATCAATAGTCGATCGGACATATTGCCAAAGTGATAGCTGCTATCTGGAGTAACACAGATCAGGAAGATTACGCCAGTGCGAGGCAACCGAGAGTCCCGAAGCCGCCGACGCTCGTAGAGGAAGAAGTAAACGGTAAATATTTCTTCGATCGATAAGATCGAGAGACTAACAGTGATTCTGGGTTATATGAAAGAAAAGGGTAAAGACCACCATAGATATTGTATCATTAGTGATTTGTATAGAATTAATAAATAGTTCAGTTTATTTTGTTCACGGAACAGTGGTGTTTGATTAATAACCCTGAGCCCATTCACGAGAAAGAACACCTGTCCCTTACAAATAAATTTACTGAGAACAAGCCGCCTACCGTACGTCACAATATATATATATATATATATATATATATATATATATATATATATATATATATATACAACCCGACATATAACTTCTGTAACTTCATATTTAAACATCCCTTTACCCGTTGAACAACTCAATCTCAGCAAATAGAATGTCATTTCAAATCTGGAAGTCTCAAATCTCGATTGTTTATATTTTTGTTTTATAAAAAGAACATTAATATGGAGAAAAAAGATATTTTTAAATGTCGACATCACGCACAGCCCAGCGGTAAAGCGGGTAGTATCGGGGTCAGGCAAGGCGGCACAGGGCGAGGACGGTGGCACGGAGTAGGGTGGGTTTGAACAGTCCAGTGCAGGCTAGGGCAGAGCAGGGTAGAACAGACCACGCTTAGTCTGACTAGGGAGAGGATACACTAACCATAAAATGCTGTCTGAATAGATGAATAAAGTACATAAGTATCCAGACAAGTAAAATGGTTCGACTTAAAACTTCTCATGCAATTTAATCGCATACACTAGTTAATTATAAGTAACTAATTTTGTTGAGTGCTTCTCTTCCAAATTCAGATGTTCTGAGCATAATAGGTTTTGTTTATTTTTAATAGCACACTCTTTTCGTCCTTTTATGCAATTTTCAGAGTATTAAGCAATGAAAATGATTAAACCTATTTTTTTTATTTTTGATTATTTAAGGTCGCATCACCATTTAGGTCATTAGCAAATACTATTGAGTTAACACTATGGTAACTATGAAGATGAAACGAAATGGGGATGATAAGGGGTGAAAGGACGAACACAAATACAACCATGCCCGAGGCCAGACTCGAACCCGCGACGCTTCGGTACGAGTCCACTACGACCCTACTGCCTTAGCGATCTCGACCACCGGGCCGGCGATTAAACCTGTGTTTCAATTAAACTGTACGTATTATTTCATACTAGTACCCCTCTTCTATTTGCAGCATTTTACAAACACTTGCCCCAATATTACGTGGTGCGGTCCTCAATCACGTATAAGATTTCCGATGTGATCCTTGAGCCCTTATAAGTTGAAACTGTCCACACCCCCGTCGGGTTTTAGAAAGTCATCTTCACCCTGGCATCTGGACACGCTGAAACAGCGCTTCTCCTGATAATCCCGAACCTCCTCCTGAACGGGACGCTCCTCTTGAACCCAACCGATAAAGAGTCGGGATAGGGCCGCCCTGTCGGCTCAGAGTTACCAACTTTCCAGGTTGGTGCCGAAATCGAAAGAAGCACCTGCCCCGACGTGCCGGGGCAAGTGCCTACTCGATTTCCCGTGAGTGGCGGCTCCGAACTCGACAAAGCCAAAGCCCGACTGGGGGCCCCGGTACGAGAACGGACAGCTCGGAGCGCCTAAACCGTCTCCGCACTGCGCACACCTTGGCACTGAGTATCGTCGAAAATGTGGACACCCGTACTGGATATTTAAATTTCTCGCCAGGACTTCTGTGTGACGAACAGAACCACCCAGAAATATGAACAGTGAAATAAGAAGACATCCCAGAAATATGAACAGTCCAGCCAACCATTCAATACCTCTAAAAGCAACCTTTAAACTTTATTTATCACAACCCACTTAATGGACCAACTCAAAATACAATATTAACGGAGTTAAACAAGTAGAAAATAAAGGAATAAAATAAATAAATAAAACCAAATTATTTTTTGCGGTCCAAAAGATCTTGGGGGGCGTGCCCCCCAGACATCCCAGATGAACACACATGAAAATGGCCACAACACCGCCAGCGAGGAAATTAATACATAGTACATACATTATATATACATATATATATATATGTATATATATATATATATATATTGTGACGGAACACACGTCGTGGACCTGCCTCCGACATGCCGCACACAACGCAACCTTGTTTTGACCAGGGGTCATTAACCCTGAGGGTGGAGAGCACCGCTCGGGCGTTACCAGCTTCGCGCGGCAGCCTACTGCCGCTCCGACGCCAGGCCTGTCAGGTTGTTGAATCGGTTCGCCTCTAGGAGGCCAATATTGGGTGTTGTGAAATGGACAGAACACAGGCCGGCTCAAATTCAAAGAAAACACTTTAGTGACTCTGGTAAATATGCTCATGTATTCTGAAACTTTTCTAGAGACAAACACACACACACTTAAATACAAAGCAAATGGCGATTCTATTTACACTTATATTTGGACAACAATTTCGTGTTCTTTACCGAGCGAACAAGCCGGCTCGTAACACCTCGTCGCTACCAGTATAAGCAACGCAAAGAACTATGCTTCAAGAGAAATAAATAAATTCCCTTCTCGATACTGTCCAGCTATTGCCACATATTTCTCAAACTGTCGCAAACATTGGTTAGCGCTGGTCTTGTTAATGAGGTAAACCTGTGTGAACTTTGTGAACAAGTTGATGATGACCATTATGTACTTGTTTCCGCGCCTAGATTTTGGTAGCGGCCCATACAAGTCGACTGCGATATCATTTTCCCCTTCGGGGATTATCGATATCATTGCTCCCGCATAAGATCGATTCGGGAACTTTGTCCTCATGCATCTCACACATCTTGATTACTCGTTTCACATCCCTATCCATGTTTTTGCAGTAGCACAGTTCGCTCATAATATTTTTAACTTTTGCGAACCCGTAGGGCGCAGCCCGCGCGTGGACATAGTTAATGAGTTCCTCCGCGTGCGTTTTTGGGATCCAGGTCCGGTAGGTAATAGGATCGGTATCCATTCGAATTAGCACCATATCGCTAGCTAACTTCCATCTTCCGGGATCCCTTTGCAGTTTCGCGGTCAATCCTTCGTCTTCCGGCTGTTCTCTTCCGTCGAGTACACGTTTGACTTGGCTAATTGCGTCATCGCCAATGTGGACCAATCCCATAAAAAACATTGAGTAATCCTTAGATCGATTGCATTGACCTGTTCAACGCTCTTATGGGTGACGTTTGTCTCCAGTGCTGGGAACTGACGACTGAGTAAGTCAGGTAATACGTTTTTCTTCCCCTCGACATACTCGATTCGAAAGTCAAACTGTTCAGCCACAGCGACCACCTCATCAGCCGGTCGTTTTGCCAATTGCAACGATTTAAAACGATTAGAGCTTTGTGATCGGTCTTGATAACAAAACTCCTCCCCATCAAATAGTTTTTTAGTTTTGTAAGAGCCCAAACAATGGCGTAAGCCTCCTTTTCCGCTGTCGTAAAACGAACCTGCGGTCCTTTCAAGGCAGTGCTGACCAAATTGATGATTTTCGTTTCCCCATCAATGACTTGGTACAAGGTTGCTCCCACGCCCAGATCGCTACTATCTGTTTGTAGGTACATCGTCTGCGTGAAATCCGGATGCGAAATCGTGCATGTTTGCAAAAACATGTGTTTGAGATCGTCGAAAGCCTTCTGGCGACGCTCTGTCCATTCCCATTTCCGATCCATTCGCAACAATTCATATAAGGGAGCCATTGTTAGAGCGTAATTATAGCAAAACCTGCTAAAGTAATTACAAACTCCTAAAACTCTCCTTAGTTGCCTAATATTCTTCGGTCGGGGTATGGCTTCGATTTCTTTAATTCTATCCAATCCCATTTTAATTCCATTTTTCGTGACTTCATACCCGAGAAATTTTATTTGTGGTACACAAAAATGCGATTTCTCGAGATTTAATACCAGGTAATTTTTAATCAATAGTGGTAATAATTTCCCAATGCTTCAAGGTGACGTTCAAAATCTGTTGAATGAACTATGACATCATCCACGTAAATAGTGGTGTCTCGTAACCCAGCATTGGTCATGATTTCGTCCAAACATTGAACCAGCGCGGCACCACTGTTGCGCAATCCGAATGGGACACGTTGAAAAACATAGCTTCGTCCCCTGTAGACTAATCCAGTGTACTTCTGGTCTCTTGGATGTAACTTCATTTGATAGTATGCCTTGCTGAAGTCAGTTGACGAGAAGTATCCCTTATTGGCGAATTGTAACAATATCTCGTCAATTTTAGGCGGTACATCTCTGAAGGGAACGTCAGTGAGTTCAGGTGACGCGCGTCTAAGCATAAGCGCAAAGTACCGTTCTGCTTTCTACAATTACAATTGGATTTACGTAAGCTGTTGTTACCTTTTATTATGCCTTCTTCCAATATTTCTTCAATTTGTCTTGAAATCTCTTCTTGGTACGCCACTGGTATAGGGTAGCTGCGTCGTTTAAACAGCGTCTCGTCCGTGAGTTGGATGGATACGAAACACGTAATTTTTCACTCCACTCACTCCACGCCTTTGGTCATTCTTTTTACTGCTTGGTTATTCATTCTTTTTGGTTGGCTTCGCCTCTTGACCTCTCACGCACATAATATTTGCGTTAGTAGTCGCATTAGACTTGCCTCCCTTCATGATATTCTCTGCTGTAATATCGTAGTTGCTTAACAAGCGTTGGAATGATTCGATGTCAGGCGGTGCTATGCTTCTGATGAGATTCTGTATGCCATATGGAAAATGTCTTGTCAACAAACAAATAATTTCCTTGTCTTCCATAGGCGGCGAACATAATTTGAGTGCGGCGATCTTCCCCGCAGCGTAATCGCGCATGCTGCCAAGCGTCGGCTTGTAATACGCGTTCATGACTGTCATCTTGTGGTTGAGTAGAATTTCCTCGCTCCAATATCTATTTAAAAATTGTATTTTAAATTATTGGATCGTTTGAGGAAATGGTTCCAGAGTTTCTAACCAAGTTCTTGCATTCTTTTGTAAGATCTGATATAATAAATGAGTTTTATACTGCTCCGGTAAACGACTGAGAGCCATAAAACTATCCAATGCCATCAAAAATGAATACGGGTGTTCTTCCGGAGATCCCGAAAACTTCAGAGTAGGTGGCACATTTAAGTTTAGAGGGTGCGTTGAACCTAGGCATGGTATTCACCGTTGCTTAGTTTCGCTTGCACTTCCAAACGCCCTTGCGCGCCTTCTTCCACCCGATCTGAAATTACCTTCAATTCTTGTACGACTTTGTCTTCATGTTTTGTGCGAGCTTCGACGAAGTCGGTTACTGAATCTATTCTAGTGTTCGTTTCTTCACACTTATTTCGTACAGTTTCTATTGTCTCACCTGTTCTTCTAACTTCTCCGCTTGTGCTTCCAACTTCTTATCGACTTCATTCTTCAATTCGGTCGCCCAGGTTTCCTGCGCGCGCTGAATAGCTTCGACCTTGTCGTTGACCGTATTTATTTTGCATGTTGTTGTTCTTTCAGCTCCGCAGCTAACGCCTGGTTTTGTTTATTTTTTTTTGTTGTTGCATATTCTCGCCAGCTTTTTGTTGTTGATTCACTCCTCGTTTCTATGGGGTCATTTGCACTGACTGGTGGTGATTCCACCGCCCACACGTCCGGGGATATTTCTGGGTTCTCCGTTCCGCGAGCTGATTCAGTCGGCGTTCCCTCTTCCTGCGGCGACGCCCCTACTCCGCGGCCCCGTCCTTCCGAATCCTGATCTGAATCACTGCTTACAGGATTTTCTCCTACCAACCCCCTACACTCCATAAATCTATCCGCCATCGCGAGAAGCTGAGTACCCGTTTACAAGCAATAAATATTTACACAAGAAATTACCGTTTGAAATGGGAGGACACCCGTGATGGTTTTCGGGCGTTCGTGCATGGGGTTCCGGTTCGTTGCCGGGGCGCATATTAGTGCTCGTTTCTCTCTCTCTCTCTCTCTCTATATATATATATATATATATATATATATATATATATATATAAGATATCAATATATTTCGTTTACCTCTGTATATCTAGCTTAGTGCTAGTGTCAATCAGTGATGGTATATGCAACTATTCTCTTATTTGTGAATTTTTCTGTATTATGTAATTTTAAAGTTTTGTAAATCAAAAGGATATACAAGTTTGAACATATTTTAGAATTATTTCAGTTTTCAAAGTTGGGCTATGTTTTTATACAAAACTACATTTTTTCACTTTTCGTATTTACTTCCTAACAATTGCCGCGCAGAAACCTAATTTTAAATATTTTAAATTTTATTTTATAACCACTGAACATTGATTTCTCTGACGCATTGACGGCGGAGGCGGGAGTTAGTCGCCTTGCGACAGCATTGTATGGTGGGGGTGGGGAGTAACTCAAAAGCGTACGTACACTTCAGGAAAGTCTCTGAAGATATTTCAATTTAGAGTCGAAAAGTCTGGAATGCATGCTACAGAATACATTTTTTATAAAAGTTTTGAGTGTTTTGGTCTCTTTGTAGTGCGGGTGGTCAGAAACGAATGGAATGTCAAAATCTATTTGAAATTAAATTAACTATTTGATTGATATTCAGCGCAATTTCATTCCACTTTTCTTAAGTCTTTAAGTTTGTTAATACGTATTTGCATTGAAGATATGTTTACCCTCGCAATAAACCGAACCTACAATGCTGTCAGTGTGGCACCTTTCCTTCAAAAACTAGTACAACACGGGATTCTTATGCGAATGTGTTCATACCACTTTATTAGTACATTTTCGTAACACAGTTCTGGTATTTTCGACTTAACGCAACCAACATGAGAAGAAAAGACACTCTTAACACTGGAGTCTGTTGAGAATTTAACAGGCCGCTGTCCTTAAGAACCATCGAAATAAATGAGTTGTACAGGTACTCAGTTGTATGCATATGAGTACATTTTTCAAGGAAAGAAGTATTGAAGGTCACACGGCCGATAACACAAATAAAAGACCCGGTTGTTTATTTCCTTTTTATCGGCCTGATGGCGTCAAGTATTTCAAGTGCACTTACTCTTGAATGTAGCTATGAATTTCTATGTCGTCCGCATCAGCGATCAAGGTGCATCGGATGGGATCTTCCATATCTGCCAGGTACTCATACATATAGCCAGCATCGTAGCCGGCAGGAGACATCCATATAATATCGTCCGTCAAATAGAGCGAAAACAGAATCGGGTTTGGCACCTCCGGGAAATACAGAGACTCCAGCGTAATCGACGACTCCGAGTCCTCTGAAAAATAGTTTATTCTGAATCAACTTAATTGATCAATGCAAGTTTCAAGGTTTTTTTTTTTTTTTGTTGTTTTTTTTGTGCTAGAAATTTTAATTCCCGGTCACGATCTAGCACACAGCTCTCAGATTATATGTTTAATTAAATTTTATAAACTTAGTAAACTATGCTTGAATTATAGTTGTGTATATGTATATTCATATTCAGTAAATTGTATAATTAGTATTGAGTTTTGTATTTTTTGTGTACTTTGATTATAAACTCTAATGTCCCAAGCGTGCATTATCACGAAGAGGTCTGCGTGACCTTGGATGGTGGACTATTACATTCAAAATATCCGTTAAATGCGAATCGAAAAAATTTCAAAATTACTTTAAAAATGTTTATCTAACATATGCAAATATTTATATAATTGGATTTTTCTGTTTATACTCTTCATGACCGACTAAAAATATATATACAGTTCCATTTGAAAAAGGAGAGTAAGTAAAAACAAATTTATCTTAATACCTCGTAAAATACAAGTGATAAAGTGGAAATGAATACATACATCTATTAGCCCCATTCCCTCATGTACTTCCGTGAAAACTGCTTTTCAATAACTTCAACCGTTCAAAACTTACAGGAGGAGCTACAGTTTCGTGACTCATCCTGTATATTCTCATTCTGAAACCTTGGCAGACTGAAATAGTTGTCATTCACCTTGACTAACATCCCATTATATACGTATCAATACTGCCCTCTAAAACTTAATTTCATTATAAAATTTACTAAAGAGTTCACATTCATTACGATTCATTTTTAACTATTATGATGATGATTAACTATTTGATAAACCCTTTTGGCGGTTAAATCTCCCCCCCCAGCGGGACACCACCCCATCCGGGACCAACTCTAACTTCCCGACATGTGGATAGTGTAGTGCCTGTTCATTAGTACCGTACGCGTAGTGCATGTTTTTGTCGACGGAGTTGGCAATGGTATTCTCCCGCTACATGGCGAGATCCGGCGTCAACCTACTCGTCCGCTCGCGTATGTGTGTGTATGTATGTATGTATGTGTGTGTGTGTATATATATATATTTTGTGACATACCGATATGTCACATGAAAATAAACTAACATTTATTTGTAGACTATATGGTGGAACATGCATTAGCAAATATCACGTGAGCACGAGCTTAGCAACGACCGTGAATAAACAATGTAGTTTTTGTTTTTGTAAATGCATTAAGAGGTGGCTTGATGCCGAAAGTAGAAAATTTGGGATTGGGCGAAGACGTTTAGACGATCGAAAGGTCAGCTACACCAAAATATAACGAACGTATGGATTGGCTGGGTGAGAGAAAGACGGTCAAATGTTATGAAAAAAGGAAGGTAGTTTGATACGAAGTCTTCGAGGGGTGAATCATGCAGGAAGATTTCATTCTGACCGGCATCGCGCTTCTGAACTGATCGTAGGTTCGTGAGAGGGAACGAGTATAATCCAGATAGTCAGAATCGGGTTATCAGTGAAATTTTAAGGACAGTGAATGATATTGTAGATATTTTCATGTGGAAGTAATATTGATGAATAAATTGGAACTTTGTCGAGTGGTAATCGAGTTCGGGACTATGTCATAGGACGTAATCGGACTGATAATTTTGATAGTTTGAGACCAGCTTGGATAGGGGCAGAAGAGGATTTCTTGGGACTTTGGACTACGGCAAGCTCGCAAGATATTTCGACTGAGAAGTCTGGAGACCAGCTTGGATAGGGGCAGAAGAGGATTTCTTGGGACTTTGGACTACGGCAAGCTCGCAAGATATTTCGACTGAGAAGTCTACGAGGGAAATTTTTAAAGGAAAAATAAACTTTGTTAAATTTTGTTCTTTAGAAAAGAAAGTGATCTTTCATTTAGTCAATCCAAACAGAAATGAACTAGGAATAGAATCATTCTATTTCAGATTCCCAGCTGCGCTGTATAGTCGGCGGATCCTATAATCCATTATAAAGGTAATAAGGATTATAATATATCGTGACCCATTGACCCAGCAAGCCGGACGCTAAGATCTTTGGCAGATATTAATGTAGAGAAAATTTTGTATATCTCAATATATATATATATATATATATAAATATATATATATATTTGGAAAGTCATCTCCCACCAGCGGGACCTCGTTCCACCCGGGACATCCTCGAAGCTCACGACTGGTCTCCTGACATGTTGGGCAGTCGAGTGCATGGAAATGTGTGTGCCCAAGGAAGATAAAGGGAAAATCGCGTACGGTTCGTATCCCATTGTTCGTGTACTGCTCCGGCATTCACCTGGTTTTGATCGCAGAAACCACGGAAAACTACCGATCAGAGCAGCCAACCACTAGAATTCTCCTCCAGCCCGAGGCAGAATTCAACCTACAGAACCGGCAGCGTGTATGCAACTCAAACAATTCTCTCGCCACGAGCTGTGGTACGTCATATGACCTGCTCAGAAGCAATCACCTTGCGAGGATTTGTTTGCTTGCTCACGCCAGAGTTCAGCGTTGCTGCTCATCAGGCTCTCATGGAATCACGAAAGCGATAAGGTTCGGCTTTGGCAGAGATTATGAACATGATATCTAGACGTATCATCGCCTCTCAGTACGTGCTGATGTTTTGATATTTCATTTATGTCATGTAGTTAGTCCCATGTGCGTAGTAATGTGTGGCAACAGTGCATGAAACTGTCAGAGTCGCTTATACGCTGCTGGTCCTGTAGTTATCTAGCAAGTATCAAAAATCCGCCACCGTCGGATCTGGAACCCCTCGACCTGTCGGGCAGCGACAATACTGGAAGGTTCAAGAACATTTTGGAATTTGCTATAAAAAATGGTATTCGTCTTCCTACATTTAGTCAAGTATCGGTCGGCCTGCTCATTACATATTGGTTGATTGATGAAGTGTTTTTTGGCATTTCAAATATTTAAATAAATGTTATTACCGACATTTTTATTTACAACACACTCTTTAGGCGGCATAGATCATTATATATGGCTCAAAAATATATATATGGTTCATATATATATATATATATATATATATATATATATATATGGTTATATGTTATGGTTATATGGTTATATATGGTTATAAAATATATATATATATAAATGGTTATATATATATGGTTCAAATTGATTGATGAAGTGTTTTTTGGCATTTCAAATATTTAAATAAATGTTATTACCGACATTTTTATTTACAACACACTCTTTAGGCGGCATAGATCATTATATATGGTTCAAAAATATAAAACATTAAGCATAAAGCAATTTAAAAATAAATAAAAGTTAACACTAGTAAACGTTAGTGATAAATATTTTGAATTTATTGGAGGAAGTAATATAAAAAATGAAAGAACCAATGTGTGATGAAATCTTTTTAATTCTTTAGGAAGTAAACTTTGATGATTCAAGAATGCAAGAATTAAATCACAAGAAATCATACTAACATTTCAGAGTTAAAATAATGAGTAGTAAATAGAAAGGCGATGGTGGTTTTGGTTTCAAGGTAACAGGTAAGGAAGCTTCGTTTCAAATCGCGGCACTAGATCTGATAATCGTGGTTAAGGCGTCTAAAACTGCCTGTATAATAAACTGTTGGTAATTGTGAACATCCTTCAATGAAATACAGTCCATTACGCGCAATCAACCTTCTGGTTGTGAAAAAAGGAAACGGTGTTTTGCTTCGCTGCCATGTTCGTACAATAAAGAATTCTCAGGTGGAAAAGTTATGTAACTCACTGACATGAGAGTTAGAAAACCAGATACCTTTTCAAATTCATTCATTTACTACTACTCTTGACAGTCATTCAAATTCACTTTGATAATTGAATGAAAAATTGGTTTCTTACCATAAAATAAATCTTCATCAATTTTCAGATTCGGATTTTCCTCCCTCATTGCCTTCAATTTTTCTTTCTTCATCTCCAATTTTTCCGCTCTTCGTATGGCATCTTGCTCCAGGATGAAGTCCCGGCGTAACTGTGATTTCACGCTCAAGAAAACGATTTCCTTCTGCGGGATGTTTTTCAGTTCGTACGAAACTTTTGTATCCACTTGGGGCGCATCGGGAATCTCCATTAGGACCGCTTGACCGCCGAAACACGACACCAAAATCATAGGCTTCTAAACGGGGACAAAGAACGTTTGTATTAAATTCACACGAAAAAAGACAAAAAATCACAGAAACAATACACAAATATATAGAATCCAAACATAACAAATTATGACAGCCATAGAATTATATAAAAGCTCTTGAGTTAAAGGACGCTGTAGTTGCAAGCTTCGTGAGTGTGCGGCACGATGAAAAGACATGAATGAGCTGGTCCGGCGTACCGATTTTTGCTCGTTCTGCAGAGCACCAGTTTGCGTCGCGAACCACATGCCACGTTCCATGGTATGTGTTGAGAAACAATATTTGAAAGTGGTATATAGCGACAATTTTCAATGGGAGCAACCAAAAAAAACA
The DNA here is from genome assembly GCA_964035755.1 of Teleogryllus oceanicus. Taxonomy (NCBI): domain Eukaryota; kingdom Metazoa; phylum Arthropoda; class Insecta; order Orthoptera; family Gryllidae; genus Teleogryllus; species Teleogryllus oceanicus. The sequence goes on from CAXIVR010000013.1 coordinate 67,237,150, forward strand.
GGATGACAGTATAATTGAGATAAAAGATGCAATATTTTTTTTAATGCTTCACATACCTGCTACAATGACTTGTAATGAGGTGATAATTTTGGTATCTGACAGCATTTAAACTTTTCTCGAATATTGTGGCGCACATTGATCCATGAAAGTGATTGGGTGATATAGATAGGGTGCACAATAGCCCGCTCCTGTCTATTCATGATGGTGTGTAGTCAGGGTCGTAGATTTATTGGGGATATCAATGATAAGTAAATAATTCCCGAAATCTATCCGTATGCCTAACCTCTAAACGCACTGAAGTGACACACTGATGTATAAAGAGCTAGAGTTCAGCACCACTGTATAACGTAGAATACCTTTCGCAAAGTCAAAAAGGCTGCTCAACGGCATTAAAACCTGCAAATAAAGCGCACACACCCCAATCAATCACATCAATATCATCTGCATAGTCGAGAGCTCACCGATGTCATCATTGAGCTTCCTGGTGAGGTGCGTGATGGCACTTGGTATGTGCACGAGGCCCTTGGAGCAAAGCGAGAACTCTGGTAGCGCTACTTACGTCTTCGTGAGACTTCCAGTTGAGTGTGTGACGGCGCTGGAAACGTGGCACAATTCGTTGTGCGAGAACCCTGGCAGCGCTACGTGAGCAACGTCGTCGTGGGGTTCCAAGTGAGGTGCGTGATGGCTGTGAGCATGTGCACGAAGCCGACGGGGTTCAGCGGGAACCCTGATGAGGCTACTTGCGCCGTGTCGTCGTGAGGCTTTCAAGTGAGGTGCGTGATGGCTCTGGGCAGTGCACGAAGCCGATGGGGTTCAGGGATCCTGATGGGGTTACTTACGCCGTGCCGTCGTGAAGCTTCCAAGTGAAGTGCGTGTTGGCTGTGGGCGCGTGTGCAGAGCCGATGGGGTTGAGCGAGAACCCTGATGGGTTACTTGCGCAACGTGCAGTCGTGGGGCTTTCAGGTGAGAGTGCGTGATGGCTGTGGGCATGTGCACGAAGCCGATGGGGTTGAGCGGAACCCTGATGGGCTACTTGCGCCGTGCAGTCGTGAGGCTTCGAAGTGAGGTGCGTGATGGCTCTGGGCATGTGCACGAAGCCGATGGTGTTTAGCGGATACCTGATGAGGCTACCCATGCCGTGCGAAGCTTCAAGTGAGTGCGTGATGGCTGTGGGCATGTGACGAAGCCGATGGGTTGAGCGAGAACCTGATAGGTACTTGCGCCGTGCAGTCGTGAGGCTTCGAAGTGAGTGCGTGATGGCTCTGGGCACGTGCACGCAGCCGATGGTGTTAGCGGATACCTGATAGAGGCTACTCATGCCGTGCCGAAGCTTCAAGTGAAGTGCGTGATGGCTGTGGGCATGTACGAAGCCGATGGGGTTGAGCGAGAACCTGATAGGGCTCTTGCGCCGTGCAGTCGTAGGCTTTCAAGTGAGGTGCGTGATGGCTCTGGGCATGTGCACGAAGCCGATGGTGTTTGCGGGATACCTGATGAGGCTACTCATGCCGTGCCGAAGCTTCCAAGTGAGGTGCGTGATGGCTGTGGGCATGTGCACGAAGCCGATGGGGTTGAGCGAGAACCTGATAGGGCTACTTGCGCCGTGCAGTCGTGAGGCTTCGAGTGAGGTGCGTGATGGCTCTGGGCATGTGCACGAAGCCGATGGTGTTTAGCAGGATACCTGATGAGGCTACCCATGCCGTGCCGAGGCTTCCAAGTGAGGTGCGTGATGGCTGTGGGCATGTGCACGAAGCCGATGGGGTTGAGCGAGAACTCTGATGAGGGCTACTTGCGCCGTGCCGTCGTGTGGCTTCGAAGTGAGGTGCGTGATGGCTCGTGGGCATGTGCACGAAGTCGATGGTGTTTAGCGGGATACCTGATGAGGCTACTCATGCCGTGCCGAAGCTTCAAGTGAGGTGCGTGATGGCTGTGGGCATGTGCACGAAGCCGATGGGGTTGAGCAAAATCCCTGATGAGGCTACTTGCGCCGTGCCGTCGTGAGGCTTCCAAGTGAGGTGCGTGATGGCTGTGGGCATGTGCACGAAGCCGATGGGGTTCAGCGGATCCCTGATGAGGCTACTTACGCCGTGTCGTCGTGAGGCTTCCAAGTGAGGTGCGTGATGGCTCTGGGCACGTGCACGAAGCCGATGGGGTTGAGCGAGAACCCTGATGGGGCTACTTGCGCCGTGCCGTCGTGAGGCTTTCAAGTGAGGTGCGTGATGGCTCTGGGCACGTGATTGCTGTGGGCACGTGCACGAAGCCGATGGGGTTGAGCGAGAACCCTGATGGGGCTACTTACGCCGCGCCGTTGTGAAGCTTCCAGGTGAGATGTGTCACAAACCAACCACCTAGACATATAAGGCCTGCGCACTGGAGGTTTTGAAAGCCAATATGGCGGCTACAGAAGGCCGACTTGTTCAAGTTGAGGCGATCCAATTGTGTCCGTTGAGTAGCACTTGTAACTTTTAAGTTTGTGTAGATGAAACTGTTGTTGAAACAGTGAATATCACGGTAAATAAGAGAAATGATTGATGTCCGCAGGTAATGGAATTATAAAAAGAGAAATGTATAAGTTGCTAAGTTCAATGTTTATTTTCAGCTTTGTGAATTTCATTTGTAAACCTGGGAAATAGAGAAGAAATCCCTGTTCCATTGTGATTTTGAACTAAAAATCGGTCTTCCTTTAAAACATACACGACAGTCTCGTGGAGCGATGCCTTCTTTGTTGCCTCATTGTCCTGCTTACTTGAATCGCCCAAGCACTACTTACATGTAAAGTTCTTAAGTAAATAAATTGCGTTTAAAAAACGGGTGTCAGATTTCGGCTATTGAAGGAAGTGCAAAAGAAAACATCGAAGATTAAATGAAATTTCTTTCAATACTTTAATGAACTAAGAAGCAAACTGGAGTTGGTTATTTTGAACGTTTATTGGTCGAATAAGAAAGACACTATTCCTTTTCAACATATTGATTTTAATTATGCCCCTAAAATTATCAATTCAGTTGTTGTTTGATTGATTGATTATTTCGTGTTTCCGGGCGCGTCAACTGCTTCGGTCATTCATCCCGTTAGTGTAGTGCATGTTTTTTTCTCGGGAGCTGGCTGTGATCTTCCCCCGCTGGATGGCGAGATCCGGTGCCGACCTATCGTCGGCTAGTGGGGTTTCCCCCTAACCAGGACTCTCTCACCAGCGGGGCACCGCCCCAGCCGAGACAAGCTCTAAGCTCCTGACCGGTCTCCCGGAATATGTGGTAGTGTATGCATGTTAGTGTAATTGTGTGTGTGTAAGGGAGAGGATAGGACAGGGAAAAGGGAGGACAGATCGCGCGCGGTCCGTGGCCCGTTGGTAGGGTACTGTTCCGGCATTCGCCTGGTGTTGATCGTAGAAACCACAGAAAACTATCGATCAAAGCAGCCGGCCGCTAGAATTCTCCTCCAGGCAGCGACTGAATTCGACCTAGCTGAAAAGCTAGTGTCGAAAATCCTGCCACCGTCAGGACTCGAACCTAGGACCTCGCGGTTAGATCAGTTGTGGTGGTTAAGGAATTGGAACTCAGTGTTTATTATTTTGAAATCAAAAGTATATTGGGATTAGAACAGATAGGATTTCACGTACTGTGTACTGTAAGTGATAACAGCATTAATAGAAAGTGTTTGGCCTGAAAAATAACTTATATTTATGTACAAATTTCCAGCCGGAGAAAGTAGACCTCTTTTCTTCTTATTTGTAATCAAATAATTTCATATTTTCGTGTGGTAACCACAATTTTAGGCATCCATCCTGAATGGCCTTGCACAAGCGGATAGAGCGCGCTACTCACGTCTCGTGGGGCTTCCAAGTGAGGTGCGTGACGGCGCTGGGCACGTGCACGAAGCCGATGGGGTTGAGCGAGACGTAGTCGTGGCGGGGCAGGATCTGGTAGACGAAGATGGTGGCGTCCTCGCTGCCGGTGACGAGCAGGGCCTGCGCCTCGCGCACCGCCATGTGCGTGATGCGCATGGTGTGCGGCTTGGTGGTCTGCACGAGGCAGAGGAAGTCGTCGTCGCGCGCCCCGTCGCCCGCGGCCTCGCGCTTCTGCAGCGCCACCACCGCCACGCGCACCAGCCCGTCCGCGCCGCCGCACACCACCACGTCGCCCGTCGGCTCCACCTGCGCCCCCAACCTTAGGACTAGACTCCGGCCTTTCTACCTAACGGTCTCAAAACTCTTATCTTGGCGAATCGTCACCGCAATAACAAAATATCCATTTGTTTCTTTACATATTTTGTACTATATTACATATTTTACATATTTTGCTATTTTTATAAAATATATTTTTATTTCATCAATTTTCCTCTACCTAACGGTCTCAAAACTCTTATCTTGGCGAATCGTCACCGCAATAACAAAATATCCATTTGTTTCTTTACATATTTTGTATATATTACATATTTTACATATTTTGCTATTTTTAAAAATTTTTAAAATATTAGATTTTTCCCCCTACATTGTTACTGAGCCCTGTTGAATCGAGATGCGCTACGTTAAGATACGGTCGGATGTGCTTACAGTCCGGTGCGCTTGCTTCAGTAATCTCAGTGGCGGGAAGTCCGATCCAACGACTGAAATAATTTTCCCCTTTAGGTCTGAAAAGTATCACTGACGCCGGTTATCGTGATTTTTAATTTCCGAGAATCTTTGCCAATTGCCGACGTGTAACAACACTTCGATGAGAATTCTACACGCTGCAGTGATTGTTTGCTGGTTGTAGATATTGCCAATTTGTACGAATGCTTCTATTGCGTCTAGTCTGGCTGCTAAACTACTGTCCTGGATAACAATAGATGAAGATTTTATTACGACAGGAAAGTTTATGGTGCAAAATTCATCAACTTTGCTCTCAAAATATTTTTAAAACGTTTGTATTTTTAAAAATTTTTTTTTTTGAATGTCGAATTAGTAAATGTGTTTTATAATTAGTCTATTTTAATATTATTATTATATCCGAATTTACATATTTTTAATATTCTCACTATTTTTATTACATGTTTATGTACATATTTTGATGTTTCGTACTACATATTTTTCCGGTCTCTGCTTATTACACTCAAAACAAATCATTATGAATTTTCTTTTCATTCGAATTAACCCAACTCATTCTCTTGAACCTTCATTATCTTTCCTGTTGCGTAAATGGTTGAATGAATGAATGGGGTATGGGTATGAATTAGGGATTGGGCAGTTTTGTTTGAAACAAGGGGCCCCTGTGGATTTACTTATCCAGACACCTTGATTTCTCTGGGCGCTCAGTATAACGGAAAATAATTCTAACAAACGGGGAAAAAAGTTGCTTTTTTTACCTGAAGATAAATCGAAAGGTTTCCGAAACGTAACTGATGTACCTGATGCTCTAACCAAGCGAAGTAAGTATAATTTACAAATGAGGTTGTCTGTGAATCATAAAGTAATAATACATCAATCAAAACTCAAATTCTTTCATTTATAATTATTTGTTCGCCTAGATTGGTAAGTACTGTCGCCGGTGTCCAGTCACAAGATACGGTGTATATAATGAGTGTGTAAGTATAATGTAATATTGTATAACATGTACAATTAACAGTACTTTATGCAATTAGTTTATAATGTTAAGCTTTATTGCATGAGTACATGTTTTGAAAACGAACGATGTTGCGGTTTTTAAATTTATACGAATGCAACTAAGCAACATTATAAACTAGTTGCATACGCTTTTTAACAGCATTTTTAAGAGAATCAAACTTAATTTTGCGAAATAACTCTCTTCTGACGTCCGGGTATTTGACATGTGCGAGAAAACTGGTCGGCTGTTCCGTTTATCGTGGCTACCCTTAGACACACTCTGTCTCTCTCTCTCACTCCTCCTCTACTCTTTCTCTCTCACTCCACTCTCTCTCTCACTCCACTCTCTCTCACTCCACTCTCTCTCACTCTCACTCACTCACTCTCACTCACTCTCTCTCACTCCCACTCTCACTCACTCTCTCTTTCTCTTTCTCCCTCTCTCACTCTCGATTGGCTGAATGTTTGATGACGCAATTATTCGTATCGTGAAAACTAATACGTCATCATTTGTGCCGTAAAATGTCCTTTTATGACAACAGAAAATGTTTATAATGCTGGTGTACAAAAAATACATTACCACATATTAAACTTATTATTATTATTATTATTATTATTATTATTATTATTATTATTATTAATACATTATCATATACACACACACGTGTGTGTGTGTGTGTGTGTGTGTGTGTGTGTGTGTGTGTGTGTGTGTGTGGGGGTATTTATCTTTCGCCGAAGATGACGTGTCGCTTGCCTCAGCGATCAGGCCCTCAGTTCCCCGGGATTTGTCCACAAGGGCCCCGCTCATCCGGCGCGTCTGTCGTTCGGCGCAACCGGCCGATACACCTGCGTCCCGAGAGCGTTCAACTGCGTCATGAAATTTTCTTCCAAACAGAAAATATTTCTCTGCCACACCTTCGTTCGACTTAAGTCTGCCAGTAATTGCCGCAATAGGTTTTTAAAGAAATTTCCGGGCGTGAATATTCCGCATCAGTCGACAATTCTGAATCACTTATTTAAAACAAACGTTTCGAAAGCCCTGTCCTGGCAGAAGGCCAGTTCTGCGCAGTCCTCGCGAATGTCCCGGCAGAAGAGAAAATGAACAATATTCAAAACAATCTTTGAGGCGCCTATGGTTAATTTCAACAGGATTCGGCAACTGCTCCTAATGCTGTTCGATCCATGAACTTCTTAAATAATGTTTATAGTGACGATCGAATAATTAGTAATGAGTTATGGCCTCCTAGATCACCTGATCTGACTCCTTGTGGCTTTTTCCTTTGGAGTACTTGAAAGATCACGTTTACGCAGAAAACCCGCATTCGGAGGAAGAGCTCCGGCGCTCTATTGAAGAGAAAATCGGAGCAATTCCTCGAGACTTACTTCAAAGGGTAAATTACAATATGTTCCGGAGGTGCCAAGAACGCATTCGAGCCGAAAGACACCGCTTTCAGCATCTTCTTTAAGGTCAGATAAGCGCAGCAATAGTTCTCGTGTGTCCGCACGGGAGTTGAGTCAGCGATTCGCTGAACGAATGAGCTTCGACTGCTCGGGCGACGCAGCCCGAATTTTCAAGCGAACGATAAAATAAACACTCTGTATATACTATTGTCTAGTTTGACTGTTTAATCCAACGAGATGTGGGGAGGGGTACTGACGCTGGTGTCGAGCCACACGAGGAATCCCCCGCCGGCGGCGAACTTGTGCGAGAGCACCACGCGGCGCGTGGCGTAGTTGTAGAAGAGCAGGCGGCCGTCTTCGCCGTAGGAGGCCACGTAGGTGTCGTAGGGGCAGGCGGCCACGCTGCGCACGCCGCCGCGTGGCAGCGGAACAGCTTCTCGGCGCCAGCGGGTGGTCCTGGTCCATGTCCACCAGCCAGATGCCGCCGTTGCCGTCCTGCCAAGCACACGCCGCGCCATTTATTTATTTATTTATTTTACGTCAAAAAAACAGTTAAAAGCTGCGTATGACGTGCTATGGGGAAAAGTGAATTGTGTGCACATTTTCAAAATTCTGTGATCCCTACACTAAGTCATATACTACTTAAATTTTGAATTTTGAAAGGGAGAAAAAAAACAAAAAACTCCCATGTAATAAAATCTATTTTCAAGGATAAATAAGCAATAAATTTTTACTTTTGAAAGGAGAAAAAACAAAACAAAAACCTCCCATGTAATAAAATCTATTTTCAAGGATAAATAAGCAATAAATTTTGAATTTTGAAAGGGAGAAAAAAACAAAAAACTCCCATGTAATAACATTTTTTTTCATAAATAAGCAATAAATTTTGAATTTTGAAAGGGAGAAAAAAAACAAAAAATTGCGCTTGCGCCTACACCTGCTTTGATTGGGGTGCGTCAACTGCTACGGTCAACAGTCCCCCAAGCGTACGGCATGTTCTTTTATCGCAGGAGGTAGCAATGATCTTCCCCCGCTGGAGGGCGAAATAAGCCGCCGACCCACACGTTGGCTTGCAAGGAGTTTCCCAACCAGGTATCTCCCACCAGCGGGACACCCTCTCGGCCAGAACAAGCACTAAGCTCCCGGCATGTGTGGAGGTTTAATGCGTGTGAGTGGACGTACGTGTAAGGAATGAGAAAAGAACAAGGAAGGGGGAAAGAAAGATCGCAGCAATCCGTGACCCATTTGTTAGGGTACTGCTCCGGCAGTTGCCTGGTGTTGATCCATGGAAAACTACCCATCAGAGCAGACAGAAGCTAGAATTTTTCTCCAGACAGAGGCTGAACTCGACCTGGCTATTTAGCTAGAGTCGAAAATCCTACCGCCGTCGGGACTTAAATCCCAGGATCTTTCAATCAGAGGCACCGCATTGACAGCAGTTGATGCTCTGAACCACCTCGGCCAGTCTTGTGGTAGGGTTTATGTAAGGAATCTGTGCACACAGACGTCGTCATAAAAAGGGAGACGGTTGTACTGAATGCCGTCTTAAAACATATCGACTTCATCACTTTTCGACTGGTATCTTCTCCACAAAAACACTACATTCATATTCCGTGTAAGAAAACAAATTACAAAACCAATTTCTGACGATTACAATCCCTAGCTCACACTTGACGACGCGCTGTTTTGTGAACTAGTTAAGATGATGGTGATAGTACCGTGATAGATGGTGGTGAGGGAGGAGCGATAACATTACCTCTGGTAATGAAAATTGGGTTGTGGGTTTGACTTGTGGGATGTGGCTTGTGAGTTGTGACTTGTGGGCTGTGACTTGTGACTTTTGAGGTTTTGATAGATTTTGTTTTAACTGTTACTTGCGTAACAACGTTCCATGCCCATTGAAAATGAATGTGAATTAATTCCCTTTGAACTTAATTCAGTCATTACGTCATTCAGTCGTAAGTCGTTGCCTTTTATCCCTAAGGTCCGGGGCTCGTCCTGGAGCTGCTTCACTTACGAGACTTCGCGGAGCTCGGGTAAGAAGTTTGGCTACCGGCGCATGATTGATCGTCGGTTCTGACAGGTCGAGTGGTGGGATATGTGGTATTGTAGGATTGATGGAATAGCAAAGACGGTTATAAAAACTTTTTAAAACTCAGTTATTCAAATTACGTAACGTTTTTCTTCAGAACGTACATTATTATTTATTGATTTATATTTTATTCTTCTGAATTAACTACGTCCTTTCATGTTCACTGGGTTACCAGTGAATTTCTATTTGTTTTCAAGAAGACATTTCACATTGCCGACTTTTGAAAAAAAAATGTTGCAGCTTACTATTAATCCCGTTTTAATATCTCCTAACCTATAGATCATGTTTATGTGTTCTGTATATCCTGTTTATTTACCATTAATACTGTTTCAATCAATTAGAGTTTAAACTGACCATTAAAACGAAAAATAATATTTATTTTAACAATGATACGTAATGCATTAGTTTAAATTTGCATTGTGTAAGGTTAAAAAAATAATACGCCTGTAGCAAGTAATAAACTTCAGCTTCTGTGCCAACGAACCCCCATCTCGATCAGGTTTTGTTCAGTTCCTCCGACACATTGGCGAAGTGCTGAGATGGCTTCTTGATTTACTTCCGGACATAAAATATGGCTTCTCTAAGCGTACGTTTTGTTGAACTCTCCTTATGCTAGTTGTAGGAGTAGCGCGGAAGGTATTTTGCTAGCAATATTAAAAATCCCGTAGTTCGTTTACCGATGCAGATAACTTTTCTACTACTCGTGAGCAAAAATGTATAATTTTCAATTGTTAATAACTTCGCTTAGTTAATTTCTTCATCCTTCATCTATTTATGGATAAAGGGTGGGGATGACTTTCTGGAGCTCAAGAAAACGTTCGCAGATTGTAATTACCTAAATTATAAAAATTACCTCCTACGAAAATCCAATCAAATCAAATTCCACTTAGACTACTCGGGTAAGTTGCGTGCCTGCAAGGGCGCAGGTAGGATGGTGCAATAGAAATGGCGAGGGCAATGACCCCCGAGGGCGTGGGGGCGTGGCTACACCTCTGCGCGGCTGCATTCGGAGCCGGCTCCGCGAAGAGTCGCTATTACACGAGAGGCGAGCGAGCGCTCGCCCAATCGCGAGTAGTGTGTGTGGACTGCTTGCTATTTTCCGAGCGAAGAACATTCGGGACTCGCCCTACCCACTGCGTGTCGGCCTTTGGACACATCAGCAGCCCGGCAAATGAATGTGTGGAGCCGCCTTAACAGGGTCCGTGTGACCAGCGAGCCGTCCACCACCTAATTCAATTCAATTCAATTCAATTCAATGTGCCTTATTTTACGTTGCGAGACTCACGACATCAGGCCTGCTCTTCCGTCTGACCACGCAAATATCGCCATGCTTCCTTCAACATCTATCGGAGAAATAAAATATCACTCGGGTGACTAAATGGGCTATTTATAATTAGCTCAGAGGCTTCTTTGAGGCTTCAGGATCTTTTACATGCAGTGACTCTACAACATGGGACAGCCAGCTTTACTTCGCTTCTTCGGAAAGGAAGACGTACGAAGTTGTTCTTTTCCATCCACAGTTTCGATCAGTTTTGAGCCCCCAACTTGGATATAACAGTCCTACTTACAGTTCTTCCCGATTTAACTAGAGTGACTACTGTTGTTCGATCCAGCTGGGACGCAGTTGTCCAATCGGAAGCTTCAATACCAAGAATTAAGCCGTAACGAGTCTCCTGATTAGATAATCATGGCCAGCTGATCAAAATTCAGAAGTCACTCTATTTATATCGAAGAATAAACCTCCATTTGGAGTAAATGACATATCATTCCACGCGACTCTGTCATATGGTGGGAACTGACCACTTTTTGTTTCCTCCCAGAACATTCGAAGTGAATTCTCGAAAACTTTTTCGGGGTTTTAAGTATCTAAAATGCGTATGGGGGGGATGGGACACCGACAGAGGTATTCACTCTCCTGCACTTATCCAAACCAAATTTCATCTTGATGCCGTCTGTAAATTTCTCCGTCAAGCTAATTAGTTGCCGCATATGATTCTCAGAGTCTGCATACAGCTTCAGATCAACCATATACAGAAGATGCGAAACTGGAAGAAGGATTGAGTTCCCTTTGTTAAGAGCGATTACATAATTAGATGCATTTAGTAGTGTAGACAAGAGGATTCAAGGCTAAGCAGAAAAATACGGGCTTAAAGAGTCACCCTGGAAAATCTCTCGGCGGTTATGTATAGTATATATCTGGACGGATTTTTTTCCATTAGAGAGATACAGTTTTGTATTCCATCGGCTTATCACCATTTTCAGGAAGTTTTGGAAAAACGAGTGGACCTTGTATACATCCAAACATTGAAGAAGCCAAGAATGGGGTACGGTGTCGGATGCTTTAGCATAATCTATGTAGCGTCCGTACAAGTTTCTTTGTTTTTCAAGTACTTGCCCTATAATTACAGTCTATAATACGTTGTTCCTTGCATCCCTGAAATCCATGTCTACATTCTTTCTGTTCATCCGCTAAGACGTTCTGTTCCTCAATGTGTGTCATCAGCAGTTGTGTAACACACAATGTCATGAGTTTGTAGAAAGTTTGAAGGTAGGTTATAGGCCTATACTTCGAGGTGTCACCCTCCTTTGATAACAAATACGTTCTACCTTCAGTGAGGAAGTAAGGCATATATTCTGGATAGTGAAGAAAAAATTGAATTATAGTAGCTATATGACGGTGAGTGCTGGTAAATTTTTTGAGCCAATAATTGTGCAAGCCATGACAACCCGGGGCCTTCCAGTTATGTGCTTTCTTCAAAGCTGCTTGGACAACGTCCACAGTGATGATTGCTTTATCTACTATCTCGGCGATTGTCATATTCCGTTTCAATCCACGACATATCTGGGTTATGAAACACGAAATATGACCAGATAGGCTTCCAAAAGTCCTCTGTCTGTGCCTTTGTGGGAAGGCGTTTTGTTAACGTCAAAAGCTTTTGTCGTTAATATTATTATTAATATTAATATGGTCATGTTCCTTACAAAGTGAAGTGAAGTGAGGGAGGGGAGGGGAATCAAGAGGAGTGCGGCGAATTTTCGACAGAAAAGCTCTTATTACAGGGCCCTCTCAATGAAAACGTGGACAATTCCAGATGCCAAATTTAGAGAGAAAAAAATCTTCTCACACGTGGTGTAGTCAAAATCCATGTTTTGTGGGTCCTTCATACAGAAAAATCAATTGACGGCAAAACGTGTCCGTCCATCAGTGAACAACGCTAGCGGCTAAACGGTTCAGTCAATTTCCTCCAAAATTAATATTCCGCAATCGTTCTGGCGGATGGCACGGCCCCTTGAATTTAAAACCGATATTTTAATTTTCAGAAGTACTTTACACGAAGCGGCTGGAAATTTTTAAATTTTCAGAAAATGGCTCCATCGTTTTTGGTTAATTTTTGTTGTTGTATAGTGTAAAGGACTTTTAAGAGAATAGTGAAGGTTTCGTTTTGGTTGAAAACTAGGTTTTTAAAAATTACAAAATTTCAAAATTTTTTCGGCGCCTTCCTCCAACTCAAATATTAAAGATAGATGTTTTCCTTAATAAAATATGTTTCTTAGAGATATACTTTAAAATAAGGTATTGTATAATTTTTCGAAAATTTGAGTATTTTTCGCATAATTTTGCGTGAAATAGGGCAATTTTTATTTTATTAAACAATTTTTTCTCAGAAAGAGCTCCATCGTTTTTAATGAAATTTTGTTACTGTATAGCCTGAAGAACGTTTACGAAAATGGTGAAGATCTCACCTAAACGCACTGATTTTTCGGCTAAAAACACTAATTTTTCGGAAATTGAAAAAATTCAAATTTTTTTTCGGCGCCTGGTGTATCTATAATTTTTCAAAATTCTCCCATTTTAAACGTAATTAATGACAATCAGAAAACATTTATTTACAGAAATCTTCATTTTACACTGTATTTTTATTATACACTACACTGTACTGTATACACTACATTGTATACATTTTACACCACAATGTATTTATATTTTACACTAAACGCGTATAATAAAAATACATTTTTTAAATTATCATAAACAAAAATATTATTAAGTAACGAAAATAAACCTGGAATATATGCCCTTAAATATGGCGCATATATAAAAATATGTATTTAATTAAAGAAGTCACAGAAATATACAATTATGCAAAATAAAAATGGGCTCCTTTTGTTTTATTTTTGGTCATAGATAAATTGTATGCATTTTCTTTCGATATGCACAATCAGTAGAATTATGCAATTGCATGAAGTTCCGCGGTCTAGAAAGAGTTTTACAGAAAATTACGACTGAAATATGTTAATTCAGAGAGAAATTGTGGTATAAATAGTATTACGTAACCATTACTAAAGGCGAAAAAATACGTGCTGTTTTAGCACCACTCAGTTACATTAGATCTATAGCACGTCGTTCTTCAGGTGATACAGCTTCACGATTGTTGAATGTCAGATTTTCTTAGGTCGTCTGCGATCAATTTCAACATTTAATCACAACAGAAATTGGTCATTCTAAAGTAACTACAAAAGCATTTCTCGATCTTTCAAAATTATGGCTTCAAGGTATGAAATCTACCAATTAAACGAACCCCTTTTCTTTGTTTCTAAAGAGAGATTAGCAATTTAATGGATTGGTTGATTGATTTTTCGTGTTTCCGGGCGCGTCAACTGCTTTGGTCATTAGTCTCGTAAGTGTAGCGCATGTTTTTTCTCGGGAGATGGCGGTGATCTTCCCCTGCTGGTTGGCGAGATCCGGCGCCGACCTACCGTCGGCTAGTGGGGTTTCCCCCTAACCAGGACTCTCCCACCAGCGGGACACCGCCCCAGCCGGGACAAACTCTAAACTCCCGACCGGTTTCCTGGGATATGTGGTAGTGTAGTGCATGTTAGTTTAAGTGTGTGTGTAAGGGGAGAGGATAGGACAAGGGAGAGGAAGGACAGATCCGTGGCCTGTTTAGTAGGGTACTGCTCCTGTGTTCGCCTGGTGTTGATCGGATAAACCACGGAAAACTACCGATCAGAGCACCCGGCCGCTAGAATTCTCCTCCCGACAGCGACTGAATTCGACCTAGCTGAAAAGCTAGTGTCGAAAATCTTGCCACCGTCAGCAATCGAACCTAGGACCTCCCGGTCAGAGGCGCTGCAGTCACATTGAACTACCGCGGGCAGTCCGTGGCCTGTTTAGTAGGGTACTGCTCCGGCGTACGCCTGGTGTTGATCGGAGAAACCACGGAAAACTACCGATCAGAGCACCCGGCCGCTAGAATTCTCCTCCCGACAGCGACTGAATTCGACCTAGCTGAAAAGCTAGTGTCGAAAATCTTGCCACCGTCAGCAATCGAACCTAGGACCTCCCGGTCAGAGGCGCTGCAGTCACATTGAACTACCGCGGGCAGTCCGTGGCCTGTTTAGTAGGGTACTGCTCCGGCGTACGCCTGGTGTTGATCGGAGAAACCACGGAAAACTACCGATCAGAGCAGCCGGCCTCTAGAATTCTCCTCCAGACAGCGACTGAATTCGACCTAGCTGAAAAGCTAGTGTCGCCGTCAGGACTCGAACCTAGGACCTCCCGGTCAGAGGCGCTGCAGTGACATCAGTTGATACACTGAGCTACCGCTCCATTAAACTGCTAACGGTGCAATTTAATTGAAAATCGTCCTAGATAAGATAAAAGCACCGTACTACCGCATGTGCTCCGAAAATGCACTGCACTTAATATTTTCTATCTCCTGCAAGCGCTTGTTCTTTATCGGATGAGGAAAGCAGTCACCAAACGCTGACTCCCAACTGTAGAGTGAAATCACTCTCGAATTTCGTCGCTGGATCTAGCACGGATTGCCGTCGCGCCTACTGCCGACGTTACGCACCGCAGAAGCCAATTGTTGAAAGCACAAGTCACCCCGATCACGAATTCATCTTGAGTTGGTCCAGTTAAATTTGAATCAAGTGTACGTGAAATGATTTAAATATCCAATATTCAGGAATATATTTTTTTAACAAAGAGATATATTGCTTAAAAATTCAAGATGTTAGACAGGCTCGAAAAATAACTTTTGCAATGTTCCGAATTTCAGTCTTTTAATTGAAATGAGACATGCACCACTTTTATAAGCGTGCACTGGAGTCAAAAATTTAAATAAAAGTTTGAAGCCATTTTTGAGAATTTTTTGATAATGATCTTGGAGGATCTTCGTGTAAAGTTCCCCCCAAAATTAAAGAACCGTTTGAAATTCGTAGACCACGACATTAGCCCCGATCGGAAAGTATCCATTGGGGTGAAAATCCCGAGTACAGTTTAGGGGCTGCTCAGCCAGGCGTGAAATGGATACTGACAAGTCAGGATCGAGAAGGACCCCACAAAAACGTATTTTCGTTAAAATCTCGAGATCGACTTTTTATAGCATTATAAAACGAACTTAATAGTAATACATACATGTGAAAGTAAAAGCTAGTAAAGAAGGAATTGACACATAGCATTGCTTACCTGTGCAAACCATAAACTTTTCTCTGGGTCTTCATTATCTTGTTTCTCAATATACAGTAAAGAGGCTTTATCATATCCCTTTCCAACTTCAAGGGCATATAAATTTTCTATTTTGATTTTGGGACTATCTCCAACCAAATCAGCCTTCTCAATTAATTTGAAATCCCAAGCTCTGATGAAACCGTCAGTCCCTAAATCCAAATAAAATATTCATTGTGCACAAGATATCTTGAGTTTCATATTATAGAATTGATAACTAACAAATATATTATTAAATTTCAAATAATAAATATAGAATTTTGAAATAAAATAATCTCATAACACATTCAAATAAAGGAATCATTTGAGAAATTTTAGTCAGTTGCACAGCAGTAGATTTACACTACAATTACATACAGTTACATTGTTTTTTACCAAATATAAATCAAATTAAATGAATTCTACTTCATACAGTTTTAACGCTTCTTTGCATTCTCATTTCTAACTCTATATACCTTTTATCATTTAACCTCATTCCAAGGGTTGTGGCTTCCTCAGTTTTTTGTGGGGTATGGTAGTTAGACAATTGGGGTAACAAGATTTGTTGAGGTATCAAACTTCAACAAGACTGCTAAGTAAACTGCTGACAAACACTGGCCACTAAAATGCAAACTCACTATAAACTAAAGTATTAATTTAAGCAAGGAAGTCCTATTAAAAATATTGATCAGGCATCTTTTAAGTTTGATATTCTTTACATCTTTTAAGTGTAGGATGTATATATATTAGTCTACTTTACATCTCTTCCAAAGGAAGGCTCATGAATTACAAATGTTCTGCTCTCAAAAATTCTTCAGAGCCCACAATCAGATTTGAATCTGCAAATATCAGTCCAAGAGATTAACAAGCAAACCATTGCATCAAGCAAAGCCAACAATTACACTGGGGAACAAAAATAAACTTTTTTTCTGGGTCAAAAAGAAAAATATCTTATTATGGTGGAACGTTTTGCAATGAGTCAAATATAAAGTGAGTTTCTCTCTCTCATCCAAGGGACCTTTGAAAAATTTGAAAGGAAAATTAAAAGAACCTTAAAAATAAAACACCTTACTGACATGCACTTTAAATGTAACAGTTGCAGTTCTTCTGAATTTGGCATTCAGAACATCTTTTTGTACTACATTCTCATTTCTCTTTTGTACTAAGTCCTCATTTTTTACTAGGTGGAGGTAGAAGAATCTTAACAGATTAAATGATGTCAGGATGAACAACATTTTTCTCTCCAGAGGTCAGTGATTCATTAAGTTAGCCATTCTTAATTCCTACTACTTTATTCACTTTAAAAACGAATAATATTGCATATATCCAAGCAGTATATCCATTTATAAAGCAATTACTTTTAAACTACAACATGTAAACCAGCCATACCTATCTTATTGAATTTTCACCAAAAAATATTTAATATTTTCAGTTGATTTATTTATGTTAATTGTGTAAACTAATGGAACAGGAAATGTGTTGCCATTGTGTTACAGTACAGCTTTCAAACTAGTTTTTGACATGAAAGCCTGTTTTTGACGTGAAAGCCTACATTGTTTTATTAGTTTTTGACAATTCAACATACAGTCTCCTCTCCACAGTTGCTAATAATGAAGAGCATCCATCACAGTGCATTATAATGTGACAGGTTACTTATCCACTTTCTTCATGATACAAATCTTGAAACTTTTGCTGGTATGGATGAAATGAACTCACTTTAGTGTTTCAATGCAGGAAATTCCATCTTTCAGCTGAGAACACTAAAACTCAGACTATTTTTTGAAAACATCAAATCTCAAACCTGATAATCGGATGACATTAAATTATCAGGTGATGTTTATAAGAAGCTTCAAAATTAGTCATGCTCATCATGTTTTACTTTGGAGATGCCATAACTTCTGTTCCTTCTTCTACAGTCAGATATGTTGGGGTACAAGTAGATCTTCAAACTACAGGGCTCTGGCCTTACAGCAGAAATATTGGCTTTACAACAATTTCTGATTAATGAACCTTTTAAGAAGTCATTGAGTACATAGCTAGAAAATATGCCAAAGCCATACTTAAAATAGTTATTTCACAAGTGGGTGATAAAAAACTGATAACATTTTTTAAATCAGGACAACTAATTACATTAGAACTCCAAAGAAAGTTTTCTGAGCCTAAAATTGTGTTTACTAGCATAATCCATTGAAGCTAAGTGATGAAACCAAATGGTATCAACATAATACATTAACAACAGTCCATGCGTACAATATTACACTTACCAATTGTGATTATTTCCTCATCCTTATCATCATACAGTAATTGTGAAATATACCCATCATGACAGGATGCCCCAGCTTTTCGGCACACTTCAGCCTTAACCAGTCCTTCATTCCAGATCAACATATTTCCCCATTCACAGCCTGAAACGACCTAAAAATGTTTTCAAAATTTATGTTTATTCTAAAATTCCGATAATTTTTAAATAATTAAATTAAAGGTTAAACATTTGCAAGGAAAGTATTTTATAGGTTCATTCTCCTAAAAACTGTTTAAAATTTCATGGATGTAACTGTAAAAACCAATTTTATGAATAAAAAAAAACAAAAGACCCCAATTATGGGAAACTGATTTCTTTCCAAGAGGTAATTTAGTTTGTTGGAGTCAAAATTGAAAGTAAAATGGTACAAATAAAGAACAAAAATAATATGTGTTGCTGAAATATTAGAAATAATTTATCACAAACTTTTCTTGAAAATATTTATTAATACTTATGAAGGATTGCAAAAATTAATTCAAAGAAAAATATGTCATTCTTTCAATTAATAACTTGCTGCAAAAACTAAAATATGCCAATTTGAAGCCAAATATCTACAATATTCATGCTTTGAAACTATATTTCAATAAAGCCTGAAAGTATTGAGAAATTAAAACCAAAAAAATTTATTTTTTTTTAATTTTAAGTTCAGAAAAATTTTTTTTTTTAAAAAAAAAAAAAAACACCATTTTTATATTTTTTATATAAATCAATTTATCAATTCTAGTACAAAATATGACTTGTAAGAAACTTGAAAGTTAGATTCACTCTTGTGTGCGTTTAGACACACTACTGTGTGAAGCATCCTATTTTTAGCCTAGGTAAAATTGCAAGTGAATTTTAAAGGCAATTGATTCAGTGAGAAATAATCAGGAGATAAGTGGGGAAAATGTGTACATGACAAAATTTAAAGATTAATTTTAAAGAATTAGAACTTGAACAATAAACAATAGTAGTAGGAGGGGTCCAAAAAATGTTTGACTTGTGCAATTTTCAAGATTTGAGAAGTTTTGACAAAAATTGAACCTCTGCTATTTTTATAACCTTTCTAGAAAGAAAGTTTTCATTCCATTCTAGCAAGAAATTTAAAGAATAAACTATTAAATTTACTTAGTATTAGGAGTAAAATTAAACATCTTGAATTAAAAGTATCTTGATTTCAGAATCGCAACTATGTGCAATGATTGTGTTATCTTCATAAGTTCAGATTCAGGAAAAAGATGAGTATCTCTTAAAAGAGATATCCACCTGTAAGAGTGATTGATATACTAAATCACTATTGGAGCTAAAGTATTGATAGAACTAGATATAGACGTGTTACAATAATATATTTCACATTATTGCTACATCAGACAGCTAAAAAATCTGTATATTTAAAACAAAGGATTTTTGTTTAAAAAGAAATTGTAAGTTTTTAAATCAGTCAAATTTTGTGATATTTTCTGAATATTTTTCTGCTATTATTTGTTTAGTATATAATTTTGAAGACCAATTACATTGGTCTTGGTGGTTTTGTTACATGAATTGTAATTGATATATTGAAAGTAGAGGGCATTGGGTCATCTAGTATGAGCAAGCATGTGAGTTTGAGGCAAAGAGCAGAGCAGAGACAGTAAATTTTTTAAAGATTATAGAGCATTTTTAAAGGCAATAGTTCATAACTGCATATAGATACAATGCCAAGAAGTAGTTTGACATGTCTTTACAAAATATTTTTAGTGTTTATAAATGTCTGTGGTGCAGTATGTTTTTAAGTTGTGGTGAAAAGCAAGATTCCCTTGTCTAGTCTACAACATACATAAACCACTCTTGGTAAACATCATACACTTCAATTACATTTTCAGAAACATTATTATCTTAGTGAAATGTGATTTAATTGTTCCTAAATTTGTAAACTTTCCTTAATTCATTAGTCTTGGAGATTAAGTATTGAATGACAAGGAACAACATTTTGGGGGTTCTGTTTTGGTAACATTTTTTTGATATAGTACAGTACTATTTTTTTTTAACCTTCCGAGTACCAAGCAAGGTTCAAGGTGACCACAAAAATATACTTTTGATTAGTTTAATGACGAGTACAAATAGTGTCCATTTGTTTAATTGTCAGAATGTCATAGATCTTCACACATAAAAAACAAAAATAATGCCTTTTCTTTAAAAATTATAATTTTTTTCTCTCTCCAGGGTCGTGACTGACCCCACTTGAAATTTGGGGTGTCATCCTGTACAGTAATTTATACTGGTTGTGTTATATGTATGATTTGCTTTTTTAAAAAAAATTTAAAAAAATATGAAATGTTCGTTATGAATAACATAACTCATTGTGATGAAGCCTTACATTTATTAGAAAATGTTAATGAAATTTAAAGAATAAACTATTGTTTAGGCATGTTGGAAACATCAAAACCAAACTGGATAAAATGATCAACGAATATTCTGTGAGGAGTGTAAGAAGATCTCCACCTAGGGAGTACATGACCTTAACGTTGGTGGTGGAGTTTGAGTACCCCCATGATCCTGAGAGCTATACCGGCGGTAACGTAGCTACTGGCAGGGCCTCCCTTGCCGGGCAGGTCGAAGGAGAGGGGTGAGACGAAGAAGTACTCCAGAAGAGGACACCAGTGTCAGAAGAGGACCCAATGAAGAGAGCCTGAACAGTAGTTCTGTCGGAAAAGATCTTTGACATGGCAAGGTTGCCCTCGAAACGGTGGGCGGAACTCTTAGCCCAGTGAAGGCAATCCGCCTAGGAATGGTGGTCCAAAATACCACCCAGCTGGTTCGGAAGCTGTGAGATGGCAGCCCCATCACTGAACTTAACCTGCGCAGCGCTCGTACCGCGGCCAGGGGATTCTTATTACTACTGGCTCTCTTCACAATGCACAACCGGATGTATTACGGAGACAACTTAAGCGAGTCAAGGATAAACGATTTGGTATTACGGGACGATTAAAACTAGCCACATGGAATGTCAGAGGACTGTGTAATAAAGAAGATGAACTAGATATCAAATTAAATGAAAAAGGGATTGATATAGCTGTCATAACTGAAACGAAAAAGAAACTGAAAGGCACGAAAGATCTTTGCCATTACACAATGATATACAGTGGAGTAACCCAAAACAGACGGGCAAGCTGTGGGGTAGCAATTATGGTTAATAGGAGGTGGAAATATAGGATAGTGGAATATTCCTTTATAAATGAAAGAATCGTTACGTGCAAATTTAAAATAGATAGAGGATATTTTATACTGGTGGGTGCCTACGCTCCTGAAGAAGGAAGGAAAGAGGACACAAAGACATTTTATGACGAACTTCAAAAACAGTTAAGTAAAATCAACAAGAACAATCATGTTCTCATCTGCGATGATCTTAACGCAAGAGTTGGTAACATTCCAATCCCGGGAGTTGTGGGAGCATTTGGAGAACAACATTTGAATAGAAACGGAGAAGAACTTCGTCAATTTGCGACTTTTAACCAGCTGAAAATTACTAATACCTTTTTCAGAAAAAAAGATATTCATAAATTCACCTGGAGTGCCAGAGGCCACAGATCACTTATAGATTATATAATTGCAAATGATAAAATCTGTAAACAAATAAAAAAAAAAAACATGTCAAGAAATCTTCAAAGTGTACTTGTTAGAACACGAAAGTATCAAGCGATTTTATCAAAATCGATTACAACAGTATCTATTAAGTGTACCTACTGTTAACGATGTGGATGAAGAATGGCAAAATATAAAGAATTGTATAGAGAGGGCTGCAGGCGAAACAATAGGAAAGAAAAAGGAGAATAGAAAAAGAAAGGGACTGAGAATATGGAACGACTGAATAGCAAAGGCGGTAAACGATAAAAAAAATAGCGTACAGAAATTTCCTACAAAACAAAACACCCGAAGCAAGGGAGGAATACATACAAAAAAGGAATAATGCTAAACATTTAATTAGACACATCTGCACATAACGATTCATGGGATAGATTTATAAGTAATATAGAAAACGATATACATGGAAGGCAAATGTTTGCTTATAAGGTATTTCGGCATCTAAATAAGTCAGAGAAAGATGTTGCAGATATACAAATCATTAATGAAGAACAATGGAAAGAACACTGTAGAAAACTTTGGTGTACAGAAACCATCGATTCTCAAGAGGAAGAGCTCTGTTACAACAGTTCGGTGGACCTCCTCTCCTTGGAAGAATTTCAGTTAGCATTAAAAACAATGAAAAACAGGAAGGCATGTGGCCCTGATGGTATTAACATGGAACTTTTAAAATACGCAGGACCTATCTGTGATTTTAGGTTGTTTCATCTGTACAATGAATGCTGGAAAAGTTATAAAACACCTAATTGCTGGAAAACGACGGAGGTTATATCTATCTTTAAAAAGGGTCAAAGAAATGAGTGCGGGAACTATAGAGGTATTAGTCTCATGAATGTCGCTTATAAAATATTTGCAAAAATAATTAATGCTCGATTAAAAATCTTTACAGAAGTTAAATTACAAGAAGAACAGTCGGGATTTCAGAAAGGACGCTCATTAAGTGACAACATTTTTAGTATCAAAAGGATTTTAGAAAAACGACGAGAAGTCAATATGGAGACCCATTTAGCCTTTATTGACTTCGAGAAAGCCTTCGACAGTGTAGATCGAGTCAAATTGTGGAATGTAATGAGTGAAAGTGGTTATCCTAAACACCTAATAAATACCATAAAAAGTTTATATACGGGCACAAAAATTACAATAAACACTGGTACGAAGAAAACTGAAGAAATTTTGACAAATGGAGGACTCAAACAAGGATGTAGTTTATCTCCAACGCTATTTAATATATATGTAGATGATCTTATTAAAAAATGGAAATGTATAGTGGGCCCTGGAATCCAGTTAAAGAAGAACAAACATCTAAATGTTATTCTTTATGCAGATGACATAACAATACTGCAAGAAAGTGAAGACGAATTACAAAAAGCCGTATACAAACTACATCTACTGGGAGGGCTCGAATATAATCTCCGGATATCAAAAAAGAAAACAAAGGTTATGGCCCATTATGGTAAACACCCCGCTCGCTCAAAAATAGTAATTGACGATACAGTAATCGAACAGATTTCTAATTTCAATTATCTTGGTTCGAGATCAGTTATGACAGAGATAAAGACATAGAAAATAAGACCAATAAATTTCAATCACTATGTGGCATAATAAACCGAACACTTCAGAACAAAACAAGGAAAGACACCCAAATAAAATTTTATAAAACAATGGCTGCTCCAGTTCTTATGTATGGAAGTGAATCGTGGATAACAAAAGAGAGAGATAAAAGTAAAATCCAAGCAGCGGAAATGAGATTTCTCAGGAAAGTTAAAGGCTGCAGAAAACAAGATCACATAAGAAACGAAGATATCCGTAAAGAACTGGATATATATAATATAAATGAAAAGATAGAGGAATACAGAGAATCATGGAGACATCACATTGGAAGAATGGGTGAAGAAAGATTTCCATGCTTAGTGATGCAATACCGACCGAAGGGTAGGAGAGATATCGGGAGGCCCAGGAAGAGATGGAGCTGAAGTGCAAGTGAAGACGGAACAGGCATTCATGCCTAATCCCTGAAAGGAAGAAGAAGAAGAAGAAGAAGAAGTGTAAGAAGATGACCTCATACTTTGTTTCTCAACATAGTTGACAGGGGTATTTGAATGCTTACATAGAGAGAGAGAGAAAGAGAGAGAAAGAGAGAAAAGAGAGGAAAGAGAAAGAGAGAGAAAGAGAGAGAAAGAGAGAGAGAAAGAGAGAGAGAAAGAGAGAGAGAAAGAGAGAGAGAAAGAGAGAGAGAAAGAGAGAGAAAAGAGAGAGAAAGAGAGGAGAAAGAGAGAGAAAGAGAGAGAGAAAGAGAGAGAGAGAGAGAAAGAGAGAGAGAGAGAGAGAGAGAGAGAGAGAGAGAGAAAGAGAGAGAGAGAAAGAGAGAGAGAGAGAGAGAGAGAGCGTGCTTGCGTGTAATGAGACGAAATAGGTACACGACCCGCACCATATTAAAATATGGTGGAAGAAAAAGAAAACGTCCCTTGAGGATTTTGGTTTGCGAGTGGGAGCGTGCGAACGTCCTAGCGCTCGCGAACGTCAAGGGTCGACGTCAGGAGCGAGCCATGGTGGAGCGAGCAGTCAAGCGAACACCGAGCGGGCCAATGGGAAAATTATAAATAACATGTAAGGAAAGCGTGTTCGCCATTGGTGAAGACCTCAAAAATGAGGGAGCGGCGAGCGAAACTCCGTTTCTAATGAAAGAAGTTTCTCTGTGTAATACCAGCCGCGACGTGACTCATATTTTAATGAGTATTCGTTGTCGTAGAAGTTCTTACGGTTCGTCTTAGACCAAAGTTCTATCTAACCGTTACGCCACGTAATGCAAGAGCGTACATTTCTCCCCGCAATTTATGATGTGAAGGCAAGGGCAAAAGCATTCTTACGAAGCATTGGGGTATAATTTGCATAATTTACGCTGCATTCACTACGGAATCTGAGGAGAACTTTGGCAAGAGCGGGCGGGAGCAGTACAACGTGCCATTTTGTACCGTGCCCAGCTGCCAGTTTGTACGTTTCGTGAGGGGCGACACGCTGCCTGCTCAGAACGAGGCACCTTAACCATATCTTCGTGGAGGCCGAGTACAGCAACCCGAATCACGAACGAGCAACGCTTGGTGAGCGCTCTAGACTAGGCGAAAAATCTGCAAAATATTGTGAGCCAAGAAATACCTTCGGCATCCCTTTCGCTTTTAGCGATCCCCGGCGGTTTGCCCTCAGAGTTCGGGCTAAGAGAATGGGTATAATTTTATTTGGAAGAAAGAGAAAACACTTATTCTGTCCTTGGTACTTTCCAACGTACTGCAGCCCCTATACTGGAAAGAGTAAACGCCGATCTCTTGGTAAATGGTGGTCACTTTGAGCACTTACTGGGAACAGATTTTTTGTCATTTTAATGAAATTATATTTTATTATTTTCAATAATTATTAATTTACCACATATTTATATTTTATTAGTAATTTTGTGAAGATTTTCTTATTTACTTAACACGTAGATTTAATAATGTAACGGATATTGCGTCATCTGCCGGCGCCTTTCCGCACTAGATGGTTACGGGGTATGCGCGGATCGCGACATCTGCCGGCGGCCCCCTGAACTAGATGGTCCCGGAGTGTCCGCGATGTTTATCGCAAGTTCCAGAAAATTCTATGCGGTCTCCAGTCGAGCAAAAAGTGCGCGGCGATCGCGGGCCAGTCTGAAGTGGAAGCTGAGCTGTGAAATGTGTGCTTCGCGGTTAATAGCAGTGCCGTGGATCGTGCTCAGTGACGTGAATCGTGGCCAGCGCCGTGAACTGTGATCAGGCATCAAATAGTGATCAGTGCGTCGGACGGTGGCCAGTGCAGTGGTCTTGGTCAGTGCATCGGGCAGTGGTCAGTGCTTAAAACTGTGCGACAGTGCAAAAAAAGTAAACAGTGAATTTATGTAGCATTTATATTGTTATTGTGAAAACTTGCCACGTAAAATGATTTATTGGGATTAATCCAGTGTTGACCGTTTGAAAACGCGGTCATAGCAATGAAAAACAAGTGGCCTTATTTTATAATGACCTTAAAAGTATTGAATTATAAAGTGTCATAGTGGAAGGTTATTAAACATATTCTCAAAAATTATTAAGCTAGTTTAATTTGCAAGTACCTCGGTGCTTTTCAGTTAATATTGTATTATTTGTTTAGTGTTTGTATCCAATATCAGATCTGTAAAGTGGTTTCACCACTGCTCGGGGGCAATACATTTTTTTAAAAAATATCCAAAATGCTGGAAGGAGCAAAGGGCATAACTGCTGTTCTTTTGTTTTTTGTTTTTTTAATTTAGTAATTTCTGCTTACGTAGGGTTTTTCTCACTGTATGATTAGTTATGATTGTATTGTCTATTTGTAGTGCTATGGTGGAGAATAGAAGTGGGGCATGTTGCATTTCAATCAGTAACATGGTTCTCAGCATGGATAAACATGGGTAGGAAAGAATTTTAAAATATTGAAAGTATCTTATGTGAGACTCATGGCCCAATTTGTGTCATGATTCTAATAAATTGTTTTTGTAGTTTTAACGTTTGTTTCACCTGAAATTTCCTTGTATTTTCCCACAAACCTGGAGTAGAGTACTAGATTTTACTGTGAAAGAGTTTTCATGTTATTATGAATTGGTTTGTATAGTTGACGGCTACCTGAATTGTATTTTCTCTCTGTTCACTTCTAAGAATTCCTAACAACCTCATCAATTCACTTCCTTTAGATGGCTTCAAAAACGAAATTAATGTCAGGAAAAAACAATGAATGTCTCCATCTGTGAAGGAACCTTTTAGAACCACTGCACAAAATATCACTTCACTATTTTATAGGCACCAATAGCACTTTAATGAATTGTAGATGCAAGAACAATGGTAATCATATTGTACACTAGTTATATTGATAAGTTCAGTTATTTTCAGTATCTTATGTTTGAAGACAATCAATGGGATTTGCAATCAATACCTCTAAATTGTATTTTCTATAATTTTAATTATTTAAATAACAAGATTTATTTTTTTATTTAATACATTTACATACATACTTAATACATTGTACACTAATACATTTTTTCATTGTTGAAATGCAATTCACTGGTATTGATTCCGCTAATTGTCTTCAAACATATGATACTTAAAATAACTGAGAAATGGTAATCATCATCATTATTACAGTAAAAGTATAAATAAATGAAATCAGTTGCAATCAGCAGCAATTGCAATCAGTTCATATTTCACAATCATGTCCTATGATTTTCAAAGAAGTCCAATCATTTGTTTTTTCTCAGCTATTTTTTCAAACATCAATACGTTTGTCTGACACCCTTTGAATAGATTCAATGAATCTTCTTCAAGATTACAGTTGCTTCCCTTAAACAATATAGTTTTGACTGAGAAGAGATCACTCAGTACAGCTGTCTACAGAAGCCATCATGCCCAAACTGATCACGATACCGATATATGCAAGAACGAGCCTTATACAAGCTTCAGGTTTCAACTGGAGTGAACACACCTGTATATCTTACACTGTGGATGCCACAGTGCTACCAACTTCTAGCAACACTAAATAGTATTAAAGGAAAATAACCCCAACAGATATACAGAACACATTCATAAAATTATTTATTTTAAGTACTCACCTGTTCATCAGGCAAGGCAATAAATCCAATGATGTCACACATTTCAGTTTTTCCAAACCTTCCAATTTTACCCATTAATTTCAACCCTGTGAATGTTTTAGCCAACTTCCAAAATTTGATGTGACCATATCCTATAATAAAAAAGGAAAACTAAGACTGAGTTTGTATATTTAAGGTACTCATCGACCTGAGTTTTAAAATTTTTATCTGACAGGTATATCTGAATTTTAACACGCTTACTCACACAGTTGTGCAGTATTTAAATTTTTTAAATAGTTTTAACATTTTGTATTTGAAAAACTGTTTTTTGGTTTAAAAGAATAGGTGTATTTAAAAAGAAATACTTTAAATACACATGAAGAAGACGAGGATAATTTTTTATTAGATTCCACTAGTGAATGCCACCTCATTCAAACAAAAATTCCTTCTTTCGGCTCCTTATACTACAAATAAAATTAGAATGTGATTGACATTTGGGTGTGGATGGGGACGGCACTGCCGCATATGCGCTCTCTACATTAACTAGACAAACAGACGAAAGGAATGTTGAAAAACTTGTAACAAGTTTCTTCCTAACATTTGTATGTACAAAAGATGTTTGTTCATGACATTTGTAATATTTGTTTGCTAGTAATATTTGTTCCCTTATTTTAGATGACAACAGTGTGCAAATGCCAAAACTTCTGATTCACTGTTCCCTAGATTACGGCGCTGGCGTTATCACGTGACCACAAAATGTCAATCATATTCTAATTTTATTCGAATCTTAATTTGAAATATCTTCATTTTTAATTGATAAATTTTCATTAAAATGATGACAATTATTCAACAATAAAAAAAGGTTATTCGTTGTAACACTAGTTCATGTTCATCCGTACCAGTGGAACAATTATTTTCCTTTGCAGGTTTTATACATTCGCCAGCTACGAATGATGCTTGGTTTGAAGAATTAGTCATTTTTAAAGGAAATTCCATTTATTTTGGTTAAACATACTATTTTATATCATTTTATATTTGAAAGTGTTTATACATATTTGCAAGGTTGGGCAAAATACTGTAAATACACAATAATTTTGAATTGTGTGTGTGTGTGTGTATGTATATATATATATATATATATATATATATATATATATATATATATATATATATATATATATATATATATATATATATATATATATATATTTTTGCAATAATGCATTATAATTAAAAATTACAGTAAATTAGTAATTGACACTCCTACAAATTTCTGAACAATAACTATTGTAACTATGTATAAACATATTCCAATATAAAATGTTATTTAAAATATATCTAACACAAATTCATACTCTGAACACAAAGAAATGGAATTTCCTTTTAAAAAGACTCATTTTTCATACAAATCACCAGACAGTAAACCTCAAGTTGGCAAAGTATAAAACCTGCAAAGGGAAACAGTCATTCAACTGGCGTGGATAAATATAAACAAGTGTTATAACAAATAAACCCTTTTTTGTTGGATAATTGTCCAGCATTTTTAATGATTTAGATTTATTATTTAAAAATGAAGAGAAAACAAATTCAACAGCTGAAAGGAACTTTAATTTTTGTTTTAATAAGGTGCATTTACTACCGGAATCAAACAAAAACAAACTATCCTTGTTCTAAACTGTCTTCTTCTTCGTTTGTATTTGAAGTATGTTTTTTTAATAATTTAATGCTGATGTCTATTACTATAACACTTGATGTAGAAATCATATTCATCAGGTGACAGTATCAACAGCTTATTACAAAAAATTCAATACAATACATGTACATTGTTTTACAACACTTTGCCAGATGACATTAAATAATTAAATTTGATAGAAAAGTTTAAATCCAAAGTGAAATTGTTTCTGCTGCATAACTGTTTCTATACAATTAGAGACTATACTGAGCATCACAAGTAAAGTAACATAAATTTTAACAGTGATATTTAATGTATTATTTACCACTGGACTGTATAATTCTAAACAATATGTAATAAGTATTGTATCGCAGCTTTTGGGTCAATGACCCCTATCTCGATCAGGTTTTTCGTCCAGTTTCCCTGATCTATTGAGCAAATGCTGAGATGGCCCCTTGTTTTGCTTCTGGACATAAATGTAACTTCATTATCTGTGCACATCTTCTAGAATTCAGTGGGAAATATAGTTATTCAAATTATCGTGTCCATGTTGCCACGACTGGAAGTATTATTCCGGAGGACAACATGGATAAGAGCCCAAAATTTATTGCTTATTTGTCCTTGAAAATAGATTTTTATTACATGGGAGCTCGTTTTTTTCTCTCTTCATTCATTCAAAATTCAAGTAGTATATAACTTAGTGTAGGGATCACAGAATTTTGAAAATGTGCACACACTTCACTTCTCCCAATAGCACGTTATATGCAGTTTTAACTGGTTTTTTTTTTGACGTAAAATAAATAATACACCTATTAATTATTTCATCTGATATGCCATTTTCCCTCCAAAAGCAGAGTATGACTAGTGACAACAAACTCATGAACCATTAATCATTTATTGATGTTTCTTTTTACTTTCTCATATATGTATATATAGTATATGGAGTAATATTCTATTATAATACGTAGAGTAGAGAAAGTTATGTAATGCTGCAGCAAAATTTTTTTAGACTCGTATTATGGGGGTCCTGATTCAAAAAAGTGGATAAATCCTGTTCTAAAAGGTAGTAAATTACTCTCTTTAGCACATTATGTATTCAGATTTCAGAAATTGTGGGTCAGTCTGTCTGTCCTTGAAAATCAGTAGAGAGTAAACAATTCATAGCGTTTTGTTCAAATTGAATATTCCCCTGTTGATCTGGCCTCACTCAAAGCAGCATGAAAAATCAGTGAATTTTCAGAAGAACTATTACAGGGTCTTGGCAACAAAAACGCAGATAAATCAAGATGCTAAGTTTAGAAAAAAATCCCCTAACACATGGTGTAGCCAGAATCCATGTTTTGTGGGTCCTTCATACAGAAAAATCGACTGACAGCAAAATGTGTCTGTGAACAGGCTAAACCGTATGGGCTAAACCGTTGAGCTGATTTTCTTCAAAATGGACATTCCCCAATTGATCTGGCTGATGTCGCGGGCCCTTGAATTTGAAACTGATATTTTAATTCTGGGGGGTACTTTACATGATGATCCTAAGACATTTAAAAAAGAATAGCTCCATTGATTTTAATTAAACATTGGTGTTGGATAGTGTAAAGGATATTTAAGAGAATGGTGAAGTTGTCATTTTAATTGAAAACTCTGATGTTTTGAAAATTGCAAAAATAAAATTTTTCGGTGTCTTCCTACAATTAAAATATTAAAGTTAGAGATTTTCCCTTAGTAAAATCTGCTCTTTAAAGATAGATTTTGTAGAATTTTTCAAATATTTGAATATTTTTCACATCATTTTGGGTAAACTATAGGCAATTTTTAATTTTATTTAAACAATTCTTTTTCTCAAAAATGGTGCAGGCCTCATGTTGCTTGAAAGCCCTGATTTTTTGAA
This sequence comes from Teleogryllus oceanicus, assembly GCA_964035755.1. Lineage (NCBI taxonomy): Eukaryota > Metazoa > Arthropoda > Insecta > Orthoptera > Gryllidae > Teleogryllus > Teleogryllus oceanicus. The sequence continues at coordinate 67,267,776 of CAXIVR010000013.1, forward strand.
ACTTGAACAAATTCAACACTTTTTCAGTGACTTTGGTGAATACAAAAATAATATATTTAATTATTTTTCTTTTCTATTGTTTCTATTTTCTAGCAAGTGGTATCAACAATGCTAATTGGCAAAATGTGTATCCCGTATGTAACAAAATTGTCTACTCCCTCTATTTTATACTTTAATATGCCTTTACTAGCCAACTTTTCAAAATCCCAACAATTTATGCGGGCGTGAACTTATGATGGCTCCTGTTCAGGGACCGAACGTGGTACTCGTGCAACGCGCGCGTGGGTCAGCATCTAATTAACAGAAATCACAACACATCATTGAGATGTTTTACTGATAAACACAACTGTGTTCATCGTGCTTTATTCTATCCGTTTCTCTTTCGTTGCTAACTGATTCCTTCCTTTCATTAAACACTGACAACAAGCACGTAAACAAAAACAAAACACCCTTCAATGACAACATAAAAAAATTCAATTGACACAAAAATTAAAAGAAAAACCATTCACCCTGAAAAACTTACAAAAATTTCATTCATACCGAATGCGCATTCTGAACTATTGCCTTATCGACTCTTAATCTATAAAGTTTAACATTACTTGGTCTTCTACATGAATGCGTCTTCGTAGTAACCGAAAACAAATTAGTCGTTGCACTTCCCTGTATGATTCAGCCCCGCGACGTTCATCGCCAGCTACCACTCGCGCTCCATCAGTCTACAATGACTGCTATGTTCCGGCCACCGTCATCTCCATGGACGTCACCATCGCGCGAAACTTTCTGCATCACGGAATTCGCCGTAGCACACGCAAGTTTATAACTGTTTCGGCTTTCCCGAGTTACAACTCCCCCGAATGTTCAAAATCACTACGCACCGATGCACCATGTTATTTTCGTAGAAAACTTGACTTACATTCCCCCTTTTAATGTCAAGCCAGAACAGCGTTGGCAGTCGTGCTATTAAACACAACACGCAAAATGTCCGAAAATATTGTTTACATCGCGATAATAACAAAACTCTCTTATATAGCCACAGTTTATCAATTTACATGCGCGTTTTTTTTACTCAGTTCGCGCGCCGTCAAATAAATAAAATGTTTTTAAGTTATAAAATCATAACCATAATTAAAAAATTCTCGCAACCTCTATCACGGACCTTGCGTTCACGCTCCGAGCAACACTACATCTCATCTGACTGAGTGTAGGGATGACTTAGTGTAGGGATCACAGAATTTTGAAAATGTGCACACAATTCACTTTTCCCCATAGCACGTCATACGCAGTTTTTAACTGTTTTTTGACGTAAAATAAATAAAATAGATTGACTGGCATTGTTGTCCTCCAGCTTATATGGTTTCGCGGCGAACAAAAGCGGATCACCCGCTTATTGCGCCAAACAGCATAACGAAAAATATTTATTCTTCTCACTTATCAGCGTTTTCCTGACATGTGGTTGCTTCTACATCGTGTCCAAAATTCCTACGATACTTACCGTATCGTCTGATTCGCCTCTCAATGCCTTGTTTAATTAAATATTGCAAATCACCGCTTGCTATCTTCTCATGACGTTACAACGTCTGTTGTCTGCTGTCTGTCATGACGTCAAATGTCTGTTGTTTCGTATATTTTTCTAAATGAAAATATAGCACTTAATTTTTATCTCGCCTCCTAGGCGTCCTCCAAAATCAAAAATTTCGATAATTTTTGCTCTTTTATTCTGCCAAATTCTAACCCGTTCCCTTCAGGCGTTTTCGAAAAACACTTTCTTTACGGCAACAATGGCGCCTGCATAGTCTTTTTCATTCCGCCGAAATGCACGATTACAAAAATTCTCGAAATTAATCGAACCCCTGGTCCGATTTTGATGATTGTTGTTTCAAACGATTTCAAAAATTGTGCTCTATCAAATGTTCGTGTCATGTTTCCCTTTCTTCTGCGCATTCATTTAATTTTTAAAAAATGTTCGTGCGCGGCGCTGCCGTCATTTGTCTCTTAGAATATAATTTATATCATTCTATTGGTATTTTTTTCCCCATTTAAAGGAAATGGAAATCATTACATTTCCCCCCGCCTAAGATGTTGCTCAGCCCATGACGAAGTCATAATGAGTCGATATCTAATACTGGATTCTTCGTTAGGAAGTTCCTACTAGTTATCATTGGCGTCCGCCCGCACCTGCTGCAGTTCGAACCGGTTTCCCGGGACTGTGCCGTGCACTCGCCTAACAATGCGCTACACCGTCATACGTTATCACTCGCTCATCATCTGACGCGAGGACGCACCTGCCAGTGTTTACTTTCGCACTGCACTACACGAATGCGTTATACCGTCGTCTATGGTCGCACTGGTCACTCTTATCACTTAAACAGATTTGCTTTCTTGCTTATAATCTGGATCTTATGAACTATCCTAATAACTACCTCAATTGCCTATCTACTGCAATATTATCTGTCATTGTTTCTGGTACAATTTTATATTAAACAGGTTCTGCACCCCTATTTCCTGCCCTTGGCTAGATAACACAACGTTGTTGTTGTTGTCTAATATCTTTTTGATCGTGTTCGGACCGTCATATATCGGAAAAAACTTCTTAAACAATTTCTGGTCTGACGAGGACGACTGAAGTGATCGGACCAAAACCTCGTCCCCTACACTGAACGCCCCCGCCCCGATAAAATTGTCCTTGAGCCTTCTTGCGCTGATTTGCTGACTTTCGTAGTTGATCATACACGATCCGATGATCCGTCGTCACTGCCGTCAATCCGATCACCTCTGGTGGTATTCTTACACTGTCAAACGGTCTCCTCTTCTTAATGCCGAAATGTACTTCCCACGGCGCTTCGTATCGTGGAATCGTGACCGCGTTCAGCTTTCTTGCGTCGAGGCAAATGCGAATGCTCACATTCTCCTTTATTTCTACAAGTGGGCTAACATATGGGGTTATTGCCTTCCTAATGACTCCCTTTCGTTCCATTTCATCTACCAGTTGACGCACCTGTACTTTATATACCTGCGGTATGGGGTACTGCCTAGTGGAAAACGCGTCGCATCTTTTAGTTGCAACTGGAATCGATAGCCCTTATCCGGCTACGACGACTTCCAAAAACTTCAATAAACTCTTCTAATAACCGGTAAACTCGTCTCGGACAGCCTTCCTGGTCGATGACCCCTTCCGCAGCCTTGCCACATTCTGGAGGACCTCTTCCATTGTAGCTTGTATCTCGCTTCCGTCAACCACCGCCTCATCAGTTTCAGCGACCACTGAGCGGCTTCCAATACAACCTCTCGATCGTAGCGTAATTTTCCTCATACCTACGTCGACGACGGCGGCTTGGTAGGCCCCCAATGCGTCCATTCCTATGATGACGTCACGGATCAGTCCCCCGGACAACGATCGCCGCTACCTCTATTGTCAATCTCCCGACATCCAATTCTAACCAGATCTGTCTGCCTGTGGTACATGCCACCTTCGGGTTTGCCATAACGACCCGAAGCTTCCGCGTCGGCAGTTCGACCAACACCTGCCCATTCCTCCGCACTACCTTACAAAACTCCTCAGATACTACACTTATGCTGCTGCCTGAATCCACTAGAGCTCGGACTACCGTAGCATGTGCCCCACAAGATCACACACTTGCTCGGCTTCGCGCCTTTAACTGTTTCCTCCTGGAGTAATTCATCTCCTTCGACCACAATACTGGCTACGGTCATGATCGTCACAACATCTCTGTCATTTTCGTTTGGATTGAGCCACCTTTTCGCACCAAACGCGGCTAGTTTTCCGATTTGACGTCAGTTTCCCACCGACCTTGCGTCGCTTCTGTATCTCCCGCGGCGCCACGGACGCCTGAGTGAAGTCGGCGCCGTGGCGATAAAAAGTGCGTGTGTATAGTGTATATAGTGTTGTGAAGTGTGGTATGAATGTATGAATGAATGTGTTTGTAAATACAGAATAAGCATGAATGAGTGAGTGACTGAATAAAAATAGAAGACCAAGAAGAACATTATCAAGAACTCTCATTGTTATATCAATAACTGTATATATAAAACAACTAGCCCAAAGAGGCAAAGTGTAGTTTTAATTAGGTTAAGATTAGTTTTTAATTAGTATGTTTAAGTTACCGCCCTCCTCAAGCTCCATAAACCCAATCGGTTGGAGCACTCATGTACCCGTACAATTGAATAAACTCCCGCCTTGCCAGGGCTACTGGCAAGGGGAAAATGAAAAAATATCTCCCGTGCCGTGTCCTTCGCGTCCCGCTCCGGCCGTTCTACCCCCAAGCGTTCGCTGTTGCCGTCTTTCCGCTTTGTCGTTCGTTTCACCTGTCCACCTTGCGACTTTTCCTGCTTCCCGGGTTTTTCTCCCGTGCGCACACATTGTCTTGCCGATACTTTCCCCCGGTGCATCGATTATAACCACCACCACTGTTGGAGTTCTGAGTCCGACCGTCCTGCGCATCTTGATCATTCCCGTCATTCGCTTGGTCGAATCGGCTCACTCTTTCTCATATGTGTAAATCATTACATATATGAATTAGAGGTCATTGTTGTTTGTAACCTATTGTTGTTATGCTATACTGATAACAGAAGATAATTACAAGAGTTGAATGACACTACATATTATCTTATAGAGGGATGAAGACGGACACCGAAAAGGAATAGAGACTGAAGAAAATCAAAGTATTTCTAACCAAGTCAAGTTAACATTCAATTAATTAGTAAATAAATAAATTTGAATGATAAAAGTGTTTAAAAATCTTAAATGAATCACTGCTTCTAATGATCAAGCAGTAATCAAAACCCAAAGGATTTTTATTGCCTGAGATCATCAGAGCCTTTATAACATTCTTGCTGCATAAATAAATTTTATTTTTACACAGTTGCAAAAAATTTAAATTTAAACATCTGGGATAACGTTTAATTTATTCAGCAGTCTTTCAGTGAGAGCAGTTTTGTGACTATGTTGCTTAAGAAATGGGTCACATTTTAAATGGTCTAGAATTTAATAAATTGGTCACTTGACCATCTCAAAAAAATTCATATTTTGTACATAAATTTCCGTTTGTTTTGGCTGTTTAAAAACATTTTTAATTATTTTTATTGTATCTGCTTACAAATGGTGGCCATTATTGTTTTACACCGTGTGCCATTTTTCGTGTTTGTAGACATTTACTCTTTTCCAAATTACTCAGCTCTGGGTGGTCCTATCTATCATCTAGAATAAAAGACATTGGATTTATATACCTGTCTACAAGTTGAAATATTATTTACCTACCTTCTATGTTGTTATTGAAAAACCAAATCTATGGAACGTAAATGAACCAATTTCGATTTTTAGAGAGTAATTTCTCACAGAAGGAATAGTATCTCAACCTTAATTTTTTTTGTGCTTTTACACATAAGTTTCTTGTTGCAAAATATTGTTGGTAAGTAACGTACGCCTTGAAAATAACACCTTTCTAAAAATTGGAATTTTGGATGTTTTTCAAATTTTCAATTGTAAAATCTCTGTTGGGGCACCAGATAAAAATCTGAAAATTGCACACATACTAGATTGTTATGATACCCAACTTCAGTAAAAATTTCAACTTTTAGATTTAACTCAAAGAATTCTTTTTTTTTTATTGTAAACTTTCGCAAAAAAAGACTTCATTTCCACATTGAGGGTACATTGCGACAAGTGATAATCATATTATTTTGAAGCTATTTTAAAATAAATTCTAATTTTATTTAAAATATTTCATTATACTTATTATTAATAAACATAAAGATGCCTAATATATTTTGAATGTTACTTCAAAACAAACTCACATCTACGTTTGTAATTGATAATATGGTCATTTGATGTTAAAAGTTGAACCGAATAATATAAAAATAGTTTATAAATGATAACAAATAAATAAATTCAGCATTTTGTTTATTTTTTGCGTTTAAATTTGCCATTCTGCTCCTTTCTATTTATTAATAAGGCATTTTTTAACCATAGATTTGGTTGCAAATATTTCTCAAATAACAACATTGAAGGTAGGTAAATAATATTTGATTTGTAGCCAGAATATACTGAATCCAATGCCTTTTACTCTAGACTGATAGATAGGACAACCCTGAGCTGCTTAATTCAGAAAAGAGTAAATGTCTACAAACGCGAAAAATGGTGCACAGTGTAATACAAAAAATAGCTGCCATTTGTAAACCAGATACAATAAAAATAAATTAAAGATGTTTTCAAACTGCCAAAACATAAGGAAATTTATGTACAAAATTTGAATTATTTTGGAGATTGTCAAGCGACCAGTGCTGGAACATTTAAAATGGATTGACCCTAATAACTTCAAAAACAAAACAATTGAAAGTTTATCACTGAAATTGTTCATCTCTTAATTTTTAAGAGATGAACACTTGATGATTTTTTTTAAAAGTAAGTTTCTCTTCATAGGATTTCAGAAATTTCAAACAAGATTCAACTGCTAAAACTTCTTTCAGTGTTCTAGGTTTTTGTTTGCTAGATTTTACATTTATTTATATCTATCTATCTATATCTATATCTATATATATATATATATATATATATATATATATATATATATATATATATATATATACACACACACACACACACACACATGAAGAAATAAGGTTATTTTTCAGGAGAGAGTTAAATTTTACACACAGTTCTAGTGGATGTTGTTTTCATTACATATTAAATAAAAATTACAATATTCTGGGTGGAGTGTGGAACCCCTTTTTAAGTACTTTGAGTAAAAGACAAGTAAATTGCCAAATCATAAAAACTTGAAACTTTATGTAATATATTATGGAGACAAAACTGGTGAAGTATAAACAGGTGCACCTCATCAGTTTTGTAAGCATTGACATCTCTCAAGCTCCTAAAAAACAACAATTATCCTTATATTACGATTTCTTGCAGAGTCTACCTTATTGTAGATTATGTAATATTATAGTAATGAGTGGTGGAACAAAGTACCTGCTGTCGTCAAATTCCCAAGAGAATAATCAGAAAACATTGCATTGAACACATCCTGCCCATACGCCTTCTGCTGCCTCAGAATTCTGCCTTTTTTCCAGTTCCAAACAGTGAGAAAGTAGTCTGGTTCACAGCCTTGGGAGCATAGGAATCGGCCATCTGGGCTACAAATAGTAAGAAGTTGCAACATTGTAGTAATTTTTAAATATAATGAACTTTCTAAATATAATCAACTAGTTGGGTCCATGTAGAGTAGGGTTGAATATGAAAAGGATCTGGGTGAGACTATCTTCTTTGAAGTTATCTTTCATATTGCATATTTCTTGGTTTTTGAAATTAAGCTCCTGATTAGATATCTGCATTCCAGCTGATAGCTGGCAAATAGAATTTGTTTTAAGAGAACAATGAAGTCATCAATCCACAAATAAGATGATAGTGTATATAATGCATTTGAGAAGAAACTTCACTTCATTTGATACTTTAAAAATTCTCACATTCATTAGACCCAAATTAAGTAGCTGCTGAAACCTGGTGAGCACAAATAATTAAAAATCAATCTGCTTTAAAGTTGTGACAAAGGAGATACTCCAAATTTCATTAATTCAAACAAACAGAAAGTTGTCTATCTTCTGAGAAAATTCTGCCTTCAGAGAAGACATCTGTGTGATATCATTCTCTCAATGAAAATTATTAGATATTTTATGAACTTGGAATATCTCATCTCCAATATGTCATCATGTCTCATTATCACCAATTTGTGACAAGATACTTATCTTAGAAGAACTTTTGACTTACATTGTCACACTCATATCAATTAATTTTAGTATAAACAAGTTTCACCTACCTGCTACAAGTGCCACCTACCACTACATGCAAATCGTGATATTAATTTGCTAATTCTATATCAGAATTATTGAGAATGAGAATGATCGAGTACTTATGTAAGTCTGTCATTATGCTATGGCCTTGTATACCTCTAATCCTGTAAACTGTTGGATCGTGTTCAAAAAATAAATAAATAAATAATAAATAAATAGATAAATAAATAAGCAAATAAGAGATGTAAGTAATTAAGTAAATAAACAAACAAACAAACTGCATTTTCTCACAAAACTTGAAATGTCAGATATCATTATTTACACCCAAATAGCTCAAATAATTGTTTTATTGAAAAGGGGCAAATTCATTAATAGAAGGAATAATAAGAGAAAGAAGATTACAAGAAGAGACAAAAGACAGAAAGGACAGAGGAGAAGATGGACACACAGAGAAGATTTTTTAATTTTATTTATTCTCCTTGAAATGTGTTTGATACCAAATACAATTTTAGAACTGTATTTAACCTTTGTTTGTTTGCAATATTTTAGTAGAAAGTTGATGAAAAATATTTTCATCTGCTTTCACCCAGAATTTTCTTTTGGATCAAAATTGTTCACGCTTACCTGTAATGCAAACAAGCAAAAGCTCTTTTTGCTCCTCCACGAAGAACTCGAATGTGTTCCATAGAAGGCCACTCATAAATAATAATTAGAGGATTTAGGCCTTTCTCTGCTACTGCAACATGAGGGTATTTTGGATTTGGATTTTTCTACGGAGAAAAAAAAACATTAATAAGAACTCAACAATGTCAATTATTATGTCATAATTTCAATGCCACAACTTTAAACTTCAAAGGATTTTCTACTACAATTTTAGTATTATGTAATAATCAGTTTGCCATTACATGAGTTCAATATTACTTCAAGTTTATGTTTTAAATGATATAATATAGTGTTATAATTTGAAAAAATATTTTTACAATGGAAAATGGAGCTCTCTATTATAGCAAATTGGGAGCCTGGCTCCATTGAAGCTGCCCTTGTCTTGCTACTAGACAAAGGAGAAAAGAGAAATGCATTTCCTAGAGCCACTAGAAAAGAGATGCCCCATGCCAATAAATTTTACGATACACATTGAATATTTATAATTAAAAAAGAAGAATTTAAATGAAATAATATGCAAAAATTAAATTTAGTATTATTCTGTATTCATATTATGATAATAAGTGGAACTTATTAATATGTGATTTGCTAATGAAAATATTATTTGAAATGTCTCCATATTCACTATTCTACTATGAAATTGTGCAATGGACAGCTATGACAAGCTTGTCAAAAATTTCATCAATTTTAGCAGTTTTATCTCTTCTGATCATTCTAATGAATTGCTATTGTTAACATTAATAAACAATAGAAACCTTGAAACTATGGGATAGTAAGTTTAATATTTATATTGCTTGTACTTACAACAATGTGACCAATACCACCTCCTCTAGCAGTTCGACGAAATGTGACTTCTTTTGTGTTAATGTCAAAAAAGTGAATGTAATTGCCAGATGCAAAAATTACTGTATTAGGATCTGGAATACACAAATTGTAGTGACGTCTGCAGTCATATCCAAATGAATGGCTATTTTTTCTTAAAGAATAAATACTGTTGTAGAGAGAAATGTTTTTGCACTACAATTAGAATAAAATGAATCAACCATAGACTTTACTTTTTGCATAGCTCCAAAAGATAAAATCCATTAATGGATTATATCCATCATTCTCAAGTTTTATGTGCTATTTTTATTGATCCTTCCATAATTTTACCGTGCAAAGATTCATCAATGTAGTTTCACTCGACTACAGTGCAATGAGGTGGAATGTTGAAAGCACAGTTAAGTTAAATTTTCATAATTAATTTGTAGCCCTGGGATGACATAAGTAGCTAACATTTCCAGATATTTCTTTCCAGACTGTGCCATCAAAATTCAAAGGTTCAATAACTCCAAAGCAAGAGATTCTACCAGTAACACCAGGTTGATTCAACTGCTTCTCAAAGACAGTAAACTTACAAGTAGAGTTGTGCCTGACAAGTGTTGGGTATAACTCTTGGCATTTCTTCTATGTCAATGGTCAAGTAATTTTAGATTTTGGAACTCAAAATTATGAGAAAACTGTGAGGCTTCTTTGATGTTGTTCAAATGTTCTTAAATCTGTTGTTTTAAATGTCTTTTTGTTTGACCAATGTAAGTTATGTTGCAATCTACAGCATAAAATTCAATCTTCATGAAATTAAAAATCAAGATACCTCCATGCTGATTTTTGCCTGAAGTAGGTTTAAAATAAATTTAGATAAGATGAGTCCGAATTTTGTTCATTATTTCTTATGTCTTGCACAAATGAATTTAAGCATGTAAAATAAAAAATTTACCTTTTTATTTAAAATTATACAATGTATGTAATTATTATATTATGTATTTGACTGTCTGTACTTGAATGATTCTATAACGTATAAGATTTAGACAGATGGGCACAAGAATAACCTTATTTAAACAAACTAAAATAGAAAAAAGGGATAGTAAATTATTATTTGCCATCGATGGATGTAAATAGAAACATTTACAATTTGTTAAAAATAAGAATAGTTTTGACAATGCTAGAATTGGAAATATTATTAGAGTTCAATTAATTAATATCCAGCATAAAACATGCTTTCTTCACTTGCACCAGAAACAGTAAGTAATTATAGAACATTTAGTTAGGGCAAAAAATTTACATTTGTTTCAAAACTGCACTTGATCAATGAATCAAGGAAATTTGTATGAAGAACCCTAAATGAAGCACGTGTATTGTCTCAAAATTACACTATTTTAAAGTGTCAATAATCTAAAGACTAAGATGAGTTCTAATTGAGTTGAGTTAAAATCCAAAAAGTATAAAAAAATTCAAAAAATATCAAACTTTAAACTAAAGGAATTAATACATTTTTACACAAGTACAACATTTAGATTAACAGATGTACCATAAACATTGAAATTATATTCAGCAGCCAGTTTTTGAAGAATCAGAATGTAAATATTCCTATTGGTAGATCGGGAGAATAGCTACCCCCCTGCTCCAAAGCCCCCTGTACGTATAAATCTCCGTAGCAACGTACTCTCATTAAGTGAATAGGAAATTCATTTTCTCTCATATTCAGATGTTATCTCTCATGAGAGACAGACAGTTGTGACAAATACAAAGTAGCAAATACTACAAAATTTGTATTAGAATGAATAATACTTTCTATTCACTCATAAAATATAATACCATAAAATACTAAAGAATTATTATTCTTGAAGGTAATAAAATATCACATAAAAAAGGATACTAGAATTCAAGAAAATTTTCTGGCACAGTGGAGTCAAGGGATAAATAAGGTCCTGAAATGTAATCTTCTTCCTCCTCATCTTCATATTCTTCTTCATCTTCATCATCCTCTACTAAATTTTTTTTAATTGGCTTTTAGTTCCCCTTCTTTTCTTTCTGCATATATATCTTCTTCCTCACTTACCTCTTCTTCATTTTCATCATGTGCTTCATCTTTCTTATCCAGCACTTTTAAACCTGCCTTTCTAATTTCTTTTCCCCCTCCCCTTCTTTTTTCCCCCCCGCTTTCACTTTCTTTCCTTCTTCATCTGTTTTTTCAAATCGGTTTCGGACATATCGAAATATGCTCAGCTCAGAGAAAATATCTTCCACTAAAATACTTCCTGTGAGAACACAAGTATGGAACTTTTCAATAAACAACGTTGTCATAGAAACATGGATGTGGCCTAAAGTCTTGTTTTTAATATCATATTATAATTATCATATTATTATTTATTCGAGCTGGACTATTAATAATGTCATGGGTTTTAATGTTCATCCATAACTAGAAATAGACAAAATACGAATTGGAATATTCGTCGACGTTACTCGTCATTTATTTCACGCGGTCTACAGCTTTCAGAATGGACCAATGATACAAAGATTATGTATATTCCAACTATCGATTAATTTTCCCCTGTCCTGCACAGAACGAGTACTACATCAGTCACGTGTTGAAAAGTGCGAGCGGCTTGATTCGAATGTACAGATATGGGGACCAAAAAGTATATAGTAACGTAACAGAGTTGGGGACGACAATTCCATGAGTGAAACAATTTAAAAATCAATTATTACGATTTTTAAAAGGATCAATAAAATTCAGAAATCGAAATTGAAAACAATACTTCTAAACATCTTCTTAAATATTTTATATTGAGTATAATCTCTGTACACATTTAAAATTCCCTCTCATTCGCGGCCCAAATCAGCTGTAGCGGTGTCATCTAAATGGGAGTTTGAACGTCAATGTAGTGACGTTTCCGATTGAATTATAGCGTCACAGCTGATCAAGTTTCAACGGACGTAATGTTTTAATCGAAGTATAGTTATTGGTTGCCTTGCGGGAAAATATTTCTTACATGCGCCGTGAGGATGATGCATTTGAATCAAGTATAACCTTTCTCTTTGGATTCAGAATGGACCATTGGAAATAAACAATCGACGATGAAAAAACGCGCCACCAGACAAGCGAGCACTCGTAGTAATAATGTAAAAAAAAATATTTTAAAGTAAATAAAAAAATTTAAGATTTTAAGAGAATTAAACGTCAACCTATTTTACTACGGAATTTATGCAGCATTTATATTGTTAGTGTGAAAACTTTCCGCCTAAAATGATTTATTGGAATTAATCCAGTGTTGACCGTCTGAAAACGCGTTGCCATAGCAACGAAAAACAAGTGTCTTAATTTTATAATGACCTTAAAAGTAATGAATTATAAAGTGTCATAGTTGAAGGTTATTAAACATATTTTCAAAAAGTATTCAAAATGCCGGAAGAAGGAGCGGAAGGCACGACCGCTGGTCCAGCGACTGGAGATGCTGCACCAAGAGCGTCAGTTGTAAGTACCTAGTTTAATTATTTTAGTTGGTGCCCTACTCATGTAATCTCATAAACAGAAATAACGGAAAATATATTATATATTATAAAAGTGCATAAGGTAAAAAATGTGAGAAATGAATAATAATGACTATTAAAAGGTAGAGTTTAAAGAGTCATCTAATTAAAAAAAAATCCTTGTTCCGAAGTGTGTTATACTTGCACAGAGAAATATAATGTATGTTGTTTTCAAAAGTTATACAGCATTATTTTCATATGATTTGCAATCAAAATCCGTGTAATTAATATTTGATGATGAACCACAATCACAAGGATAAAAAAAGTCTGGATATCACCAAAACTTAGTTTACTCATAGATCCAGTTTACTCATTCATCTTGTTTAACATTTTCAAACATTGATTATTTGTGAAGGAGAAAAGGAAGGGGAAAATGAAAATAATAATAATAAAAAAAAAAAAACTTTGCGGTGGATAAGTTACTTTATAGTGTCTTAAATGTTTTGCCATAAGATCTTGACGTTATTATTAAAATCACAAAACAAGTCTTCTATCCATTATTGGAGCCTTCAAAATTAATTGTAACTTAACTTACAAAATTAATTGTAACTTAATTGAGACTTCCTCTAGTTTTGATGAATTCTTTACATTATTCAGGATTCATGAAATTGTTTGTGGAAAGAACTTTACATTGTAAGGAGTATTTGCTAGTTTAAAGATGTAAAAGATGTATTTTATACGAATTAACTTTAACTTGTGTATAAAAAATAATTGTGTTGTATTTATTCTAATTTCTAATTTTTTATTATTTCACCCAACTTTTACCAAACATAGTGCAATAATTTAACTTTAATTTAATAATGTAATGTATGTAATGTAAAAATTTAATTTAATAATGTAACTTCACTCTGCCCAAGTCTTCTTGAGCTCCCTTTTGGTGTACATGAGAGGAGTGGAGGGTTAAAAATTGTTAGCAGTGTATTCAAAATCAAAAATGAATGTCGCTATCAGTTCTTTCACATAGAGGTGAATATTCCTTATATTCTTATATTAAAATACTGCTTTACCTGTACTCATAATAGCGTATAGTAAGAGAAAGAAATATCTGGAGCTCAGGAAAACTTGTACACGATTAAAATTGTATATGTGACTCAATAAATATGATGATGATGATGATGATGATGATCATCATCATCATCATCATCATCATCATGCCTGAGATGTGTGCTTGCATGCATTAACTTATTTTACTGCAAAAACGCTAAAAATTAATAATACATTTAAATTAATAAATGAATTTTTATCCGATATCATTTTTTGGACATCTTTGCCTCATCAGGTTCCAGCGAAGACTTGAGTTTTTAAGTTTGAAAATTAACTGTTTTTAAATGCAAAGAATAGTGAGTGTTTATAAATGCAATCTCCAGCAATTGTCTGATATGTTTTCCTTTACAACAATTCTTCTGTGATTATAATTATAAGTGATTAATTATGTTTTTAAGACAAAGGTGGTTAGCCTACAATAGTTCACTCTACAGTTGTGTACATATGTTGGTAAATATAAAACATTTCAATCACATTTTCAGAAACATGTTTAACTCTGTGTGCACAATGAATAGTATGTATTATTCCAGAATGTATAAACCTCTATCACTTCATCAGTTTTGGAGAATAAATACTGAAATACATGATACAAACAAATGTGGGATTTTCGTATAATGCATATGCTGTAGTACTCTTTTGTTGTAACTTTTCTACTTCCTCCTCTTCTTCCTCCTCCTCTTCTTCTTCCTTTTCTTCTTCTTATTTTCTTATTGTTATTTTCTTATTGTTATTTTGATTTTTAAAAGATCATTTTCTTCATACCTTCAGATTGTGTCTCAAAAACTTTCTTTCAACATGGTTAAAATGCTAGAAAAAAGTGTTCGTGGATATTGTCAGGTGATACTATTGAATTACTTTTATTGGTGAAAAAAGGATTTGCTAACAAATGATGGGACAACCATAGTTGTTATTCAAGAGGAAATGTAGATGGTATTCACAACATAAGTTATGTGTGTTATTCATTGATAAAAGATAAATATGCTACACTTAGCTTGCTACAACAAAACTGTAATTACAGAAATTAATGTAACCCAATCAAAAATTAGAAAGGGAAAGATACTGAGTGAAGGCTAGATAATGAAAGTGAAATTGCAACAAGAATGAAGAAGAGGGACTATATAGCAAATCTGAGAAGAGGAAATTTTAGATGTGAGAGAATTTAATTATCCTAAAAACAAATTTAGTGAAGATGAAATAAATAAAATGGGTAGAATCGAACAGACACAAATAGCATTTTCGATTTGAGAAAGGAACCTCACTTCCAGCCACATGAACATAATACAAGGATAAATTATTTCTGAAACTTTCGTGCGGTGCTTAACATTTAATTGTGCAAAGCATGATTTGAGAAATAATTAATTTACTTGATTTAAAAAACATTAAAAATTTTATATGACTGTTGCATGGGGAGAAAAGTTACATCTCCCAAACATTGGGCCGTCTCAGCATTTGGTCAATGGATTAAAGGAAACTGATTGATAAACCCACTTGAAGTGGGGTTATGGACTTTGAAGTAGAATACAATTCTTGTCAGAGTCACATTCAGTCTTTCAGAAACATACAGTACAATAGGCAATTATTGCCTTAATATTATTGTAATGTTTTGTTTTGTTTTTAATACTCAGTACAAACTCTAATTGTATAGATACTAAGAGAAAATATTTCACATGGCATTTGAACTTCTTATTACTTTAAATATTTAATGTATTTGGTGAAGGAAAAAGAAAGGGAAGAAAAGAAAAGGAGAAAAAAAAAATTGCAAATGTTACATTAGTTCAGTCAAAGCAGAGTATGTACTCAAATGAAACACAATACTTTCTCATATACATAAGCTTATACATAAACTATTATAGATAGTGTAGAGAATGTTATTTCATCCTGCAGAAAATCAGTTTTATAATTTTAATGGAAATAGTATGTGTCTCAGTGTCCCCTGATACTGAAAAAAGTGTTTTCTTTCAAAACACACACTCATCCATCTGTAAACAACACTAGTGCCTAAAGTATTCATAAGATTTTTTCCAAAATAAATATCCCCTTATTGATTGGGCCTAGCAAGCCCTGCCATTTTGAAAATTATTCTTTAAATTTGGGGGGTACTTTACATGAAGCTCCTGGAACATTTTCAAAATTCTCTCAAAAATGGCTCAATTACAATTTTTTTTTTCTCTCGTAAGAATAGAGTAAAAAACACGTACAGTAAACCCTTCTTTTACACTTTACATGGGACCCTCAAGAAAATGATGTAAATAAGGGGAAATGATTTTTTTCTTTGAAACTATAAGTACAGGGTAATGTATTTAGATACATTCAGTCAATAAGGATTATGTATTTAGATACATTCAGTCAATATGCAGTATTAGATACATAATAAACAATATTATAAAGTCAAATAGAAATCTGACCGAAATTTATGACTTCGGAATTTAAGGCATATTAACACCAAAATATAGTGAATTTTAAATGTTGCAACGACACTTCCACGAGTCCCGCAATCCAATGCTGGTAGCCTTTGACGATGTAACAATGTACTCATTGTTGGATGAAGGGAAAAATGGTATTTCTACCAATAGAAAAAAATATGGAAGTTTACATTTCCTAAAATCAATAAAATGTTTGTTTTTCGCCAGTTCGTAATGAGTTCCAACTAGTATTTTTTTTAATTTATTTATTTATGAAATACTAGTGTTCATGAAACATATTTAGTTTAAAATGTATGGAGAATTCCATACTTTGACCTATTATAGAATAGGGAAAATTATGTGGGGGGTGTAATGTATAGGGGTGTGGAGTGGTGTCGCCGTAGAAAACACGTGGTCGTGTAACGGTTTTGTGCATAAAGCATTTTTCTTGTTTGTTTGTTCAACTTTTTATAATTCACCATGGTTGAAGAATATTTTTGAGGATTGACATTGGAGGGTGGCGAGTCGGCTTCTACGGGTTCGTGGGATCCAGAATCTGATGCTGCAGAAGGAAGCAAATTTGATATTCAGTCAGACCAGACCTTAGTAGTAAGACAGGCCGTCTTAGGTGCCAAGGCAAAACCTGATGAACTGAACATTGTGGAAGTCTCTGTAACGGGATTTAACAAAAATATGAAAATACCTGTGATTCGATTGAAAATTGGCAAGCAGACACAATGTAGATTGGATCTCACATTTCCTGACCCACCAGTTACATTTACTTTGGTTGAAGGCAGTGGACCTGTTCACATTTGTGGAAATATTGGAGTTGCTAGTGGCCCTTTAAATGAGTTGGAAGAGGAAGAAGATGAAGTGGATGATGATCTTGATGAAGGGGAAGATGAAAATGCAGAGCTTGCAAAAAAGGGGTAGAAGAAGAGGAGGAGCTGCAAAAGAAATAAAAAAGAAGAAATTGGCTGCTGAAAAAAAAGATAAATTGAAGAAGCAAAAGTAAAAAGGTTTACTCATAGATTCATGGTTGAATGGTCGCAATGTCAGAGGTAAAGGTTTTACCCAATGTACATTTATTGGAATACACTGCCAGTATATTTTTGGTACTACACTGTGGCATCTGTTACAGAACAACTAGCCTGTAACATTTTGCTATTTTCATCAATATAGTTTGAACAATTTTTTTTGTTTTATATTCTGTGATGTATTCATTTTCTTATGAACTTGGAAAGACTGCTTGTATTCCTGTAGTTGATGGCCTGTTTACAGACTGTGTGTGATGTAACATGTTTAAATTTTGTCAGTCCTGTGTCTAGAAATGATTTTAATGTTAATGTATTGGTGTGAACGAATGAATGAGTGCATTATCTATCTAATGAAGGAAAGTAGTTTATATTTTGTTTAGTTGGAAGATATTAAAAATTCATTAAACTCTTGTAGTTTTTGTAATGTGAAGTTAATATATATTTTAGAATGATAAAGTGTGAAATTGTGAAGGAGGATGATGTGAAATGAACAAGTGATCGTAATGCTACTTCTCTTGGGCATGAGTCACACGAGCGTTAACGCGCGTCACCTAAGGCTGATGACAGCTGCGTCGATGCCTGTTCACATAACGCGCGTCGTAGATTATCACATATCTATGCGAGTGCTCTTGGCGACGTGCGTTGAACCCACAGCTCAAGCTAGACGCCACAACATAACTCGTTTTCTAGCTTTCAACGTACGACGCCTACTAGGCGATGAGCGTTGGCAACGACGCAGCTGGCGCCATCAGCATGCGGCGACGCGCGTCAACACGACGCTCGTGTGACACATATTCTACCAATGCACATTTCTGCACGTCATGCGCATTCTAACCTTTCTACCAATGGACGTTGGTCATTCTTTCTACCTTTTTAAATAACTCTGTAATATATGAACATTTGTATAGGCCTAGTTGCTCAATAATGGCTTTTACTGTATTTAAGTCTTATAGTCTTCCTGTAACATTTCATAACTCTTTATTATATCGCACCATTTCAATAGTCGTTGTGTTGTGGCCATTTTTAACGCGACAAGGTGGTGGGAAAGTGTCCGTTGTGCGCAATGCGAAGTGCTTTCCAGACCGTTGTAAATTGCTGGAAAATGGAAATTATACGATCGTAAAAGCGGGGTATTTATAACACTATGAATATATGAAAACTAATGGGACCGTCAAGAAATGTTGTAAATGCCCGGAAAACGTAAAAGCGGGGTTTTACTGTATTTGATGGTATATGTCCAATTTTCAGGATTAATTATGAATTTCAGAAAATTGCAAAAGTCTGAAATTTTTTTGACCTCCTCCTGCTTTGAAAATAGTTTTTTCTTCAAATAAAGTTTGTTCTCCACAATTAATTTTTAAGTTAATGACATGATTTTTTTCTTTTTTTAAAACATCAGTATTCACATATTTTGCATGAAATGTGTTCAATTTTAAAAACAAAGATTTTCTCAAAACAGCTCCATTTTTTTTTTAACATAGGTACAGTTTGTGTAAATGCACTAAATAATAAGATATAAACTCCATTTTAATACATTATTTTAATTTTTTTAAATTACACATTATTTTTTTAAATATCTCTCATGTTTATATTACAGGCTTTCTTTAAATATTATTAGATTTGTGAGTACAAGTTCTTCAAATGATTTCTTATGAAGTTTTCGAAAACTCAAATGATTTCTGTGAAAATGAGCTCAAAATTGTTTTTTTTTTTTTTTTTTTTTTTTTGGAAACTTTCAAACATTTGTCTCAAAGTAACTCCAAATATTTCAGTAAAAAATTTAAAATTTTTAAAGTAATATTTTTTCGGTTGAAAAATCACTGATTTCTGGGACACGTTTACAATACTTACCCTTCTTATGCAATAAGGCAAGGAGGTAAAAATATATTAAATTTTAATTTCATATAAATATTAATCATATTAAATTAAAAATTAATATTAATTCAAATATTAAAATACTAGTACTAATTTTTAATGATGTGTTTTATAATATTTTTGTGATGATATGTGAATTAAACTTTGAATTTCATTTCAATTTCAGTCAAAAAGCCATAAGATGAGTGCAAAGCGTGTACCAAGTCGCGTTGAACAGTCTGTTGATGTTGGAGGTGATGACATTGACTCGTGGCTGAAAGCAAAAACTGTTCTGAAACCAGAAGACCAACTGGAGTTAACTGATGTGGTATGTTGTGTGTTAAGTAAATGGTGCTATTCAAACCATTAAAATTAGTGGATCAAAAATAGTAAAAATATAAAACGGAAATTAATCGAAAATTAATGAAATCACATTTAGAATTCTTTTTAATGTGATAATTTTAGTTTTTGTTTGGAGTATATTTAGTATGCCTTAACCAATTGGTTAATAACTTTTCCACAATGTTTACAATTTGTTTTGATAAGATTATGTGCTATTATTTCATATTTCTGAGTTAAGCAGCAACAACTGTTCTTGAATATCAAAATGTTGATAAATAAGAAAACACTTTGGAAGTTTATCTCTTGGAAATTTAAAGAGAAGTGTCAGGTTATCCCTGAACAAATTAACATTTAGCTAATCCTCTTGTGTAGCAAATCACTTTTCTAACAAGAGAGGAATTCTGTGTAATACTCACAGGCCTGATATATTGGTAAAATTTGGGACTTAAACCAATCATTGCTGATATCTTGGGCATTTACTTTCCTGTTTGCTGAGCAACGTAGAAAAGCGAATCCCCCAAAATGGCGATGAACTCACAGTGTTCGTATAATACTGTGTGGAAATGGACCAAATAAAGTTTTAAACTTTTTTATTTAAAAAATTGATACATTCAGTTTCTTAAATGATGCTTACTATTGACAGTTGTAATGACACGTGATAAATTAAAAAATAATATAATAGAGTATACATTAATTTATCAAGTCTGTATATCATAACTAGAGCCCGGAAGTTTGCAAAAATGTCTTTTGATTATTTTTTGTTATGATTTCGTGACTTTTTACATAGGAATCACTTAATTGTACTTTTGGGGTTCATTCAATAGATTTTGATTTTGCCTTTTTTGCCTATTTTAGCTTCTGATGCCTATTTTTGACATTTTGTCTTATTTGTGCCTTTTTCTACCTTTGTCTTCATTATTTTCCCCTTTTCCCTTCATGGTACCAATCTCTATCAAACTGAAATCATGCCTGCAAGCCTGGACAACATGAAGGCACAGTCATATATTGTCTTTCTGTGGACGTAGAATTTCCAGTATCAGGTTGTGTTAAAAATCTGAAGGAGACAGGAAGATAATGCCAGCGAACATTTTTGATATTTTTCATTAATGCTAACAGACTTATTCGCTCATGATGAACTCATCCTATGTTTGAGTACAGTCTCAGATCCCTTTTGACAACAGAGCTCTGTATATGATATACCCTTCTCAGGTCCTTCTTGTTCTCTTCTCTTCTGGTGATTACACTAGTGTGAAGAATGAAATCTAAAATTCCGTTTTCAATGATAGCATTTCAAGATTCAAATGGGAGTCCACAACAGCATTTCCTTAAGACAGTGTCACAAGTAAAATAAATTTGTACTCATCATACTGGATGGTCACATGTAATAATAATTACCATAATATCTTTACATGTAAGTGGTAAAGTAAATTTTAATAAACATGTGTTAAAATTTTTTAAATAATGATTTTTTAATGTTTCAATACTTTTATTTAATAATAATATAATTAAATTACATTTAAGGCACCATTTTTTGCATTTGTAGAGGTTTACTCTTTTCAAAATTATTCAGCTCTGGGTTGTTCTAGCATTCTAGAATAAAAGACATTGGATTCAGTATACTCTGGCCTACAAATCGGATTATTACATTTCTACCTTCTATGTTTTTATTTGAGAAATATTTGCAACTAAATCTGTGGAACGGAAATGAACCAAGTTCCATTTTCAGAGATTAATTTCCCAAAGAAGGAATAGAATTTTAGGCTTAATTTTTTCTGTGCTTTTACATAAAACAGTATAGTAACTTTGTGTGAAATATCATTGGTAAGTGACGTACCCCTTTAAAATTACACCCTCTTAAAAATTGGAATTTTTGATTTTTTCCAAATTTTCAAGTGTAATATCTCTGTTGGGGGACCAGATAAAATTCTGAAAATTGCACACATAGTAGATCGCTATGGTACCAAACTGCATTAAAAATTTCAACTTTTATATTTTACTCAAATGTTTTTTTAAAAATTGTAAACTTTTGAAAAAAAAAACGTTGTGACACGTAGTAATCTTAAAAAAAAATTTCGTAATCTATTTTGAATATTACTTTACTTTAAAACAAACTACATCTTGACATTTACGCTGGTAAGGCCCAGGCCATCAGGCCTACTCTTCTGCCTGACCATGCAAATTCCACCACACTCATCTTGCCATCTAGCAGTGAAAGAAAGCATCACTCTTGTGATGAAACAGGCAATTGGAATTTATCTTCAAGGCTTCCTTTAGGTTTGAGGATGGATCATTTTATATGCCGTAAACCTACAACATCAGGCAACCGGCTTTTCTTCCCCTCTGAAGAATGGCATATAAAGGATTTTTTCAATCTTAAAATTCTACAGCTTTGATCAGATTTGAAACCCATGAACTTCAGTGTAAGTCTGATATGCTAACCATCGAAGCCACAAGCAATGGCCCATGTACAGGCTTTCTTTACCTGGAGGCATGATTGGGCAAACCTCTTTGCTTACATTCTACTACTCTGAGCTTGTTTTCAAGTGGGGATGCCTGCTGTGATGCCATTTCTTTTCTATTAGACAATCTCTGACAAACAAATAAATAAAAAATACCTGATTTCACTAGGGTTAAAAATGCAAGGCACTGTTAACTAAGTTATGCTAGAAATAAAAGCTGTATCTTAATTAGCTCTGTTAAATTTTAAAAAGCTAACAAGCTAAGTAAGAATCAGATTTATAAGCACTAATAATTAATCAAATATGTATGCATTTATGCAGTAAAAACTTTAAATAATATGCCCTACAAAATATATTAACCCATCAATACATTGTTTCTCATCATTTTTATGCACAGAATTGTCATGTAGCACTTTACATTTACTATACCCCTCAATGAAATTTCAATGTATTTGTTTTTACAATGGAATTGCAAAAATACAATGGTCTGCTGCTATTAGAACCACATTTGAATATAATTTGAAGAATCCCATTGCAGCAGCTTTCTTACATGAAAAGAGTTCTTTCTTTCTGCTCCTTATTTTGCTCACATGTGTAGAGGATGCCCCTTTTGTGACTTGTGGGTAGTTCACCAGCATTGTCAATTTTCAAGATGGACCCAACATACTTGAAAGCATCATTATTCCTCTGTTTAATATCATGCATAATTCAGGTACAACTATACAGGAAATTGATATTAGCTACAATAAACCACAGACATACATAAAATGAACAATAAATAGTAAAAAATGTGAACAATTTTCAAGTAAAAAAAAAATAATAAAAATCATTGATAAATAATTAAATGAGTTCTATCATTCACATATCAAGTGAGTGTACTTTCTGACTGTAGGGGAAAAAATATGATTTGCTTTGAAATCCGGTTCCTATTCATAAAATTAAAATGTTTATCTTTAAAGGGTTCTGAAGCTGAGTTGGGAAAAGAAAAAATGTTTACAGAAGTGAATGGCATTCCATTGTGTGAATTTGTTTCCTAGAATCATGAAAATAGCTTAGTTCACTGGTAGCGAATATTTTGTCTTATGTGTAAATTCTGCTTCCTGCAGGAGTTGAAAGAAGAACATCCACGTGTTTTGGTTCAAGGAAATCCTCAGACACCATCAAATGTTGTTGAATTTAGTTATAAAGAACGAAGTTACGTTACAATTCCAGCTCCTCCTCCTCTTCAGCTGTTATATGAATTACAAGGGATTGCTCTTAATATGTTTTCGGATGAAGCACAGGGGGTCAGACAATCAATAATGGGTAAGTGAGATAAGATTATGTAAGTATGAATGTGATATATAATACATTATGTGTATAGCATCATTAATTTCACCTCAACTTAATCTACATTACTGCAGAATAATTGGACCATTAATTGCAAACTGAAAAGAAGCTGTTTAAAGTTATTGCCATTTAAGAAATGCAAAACCCACTTTTTGTAGAGGAATGCAGTAGGATAATTTTAAGTACACATTAATCTGTTTTACTACATATTATATATTCCATTAATATTCACAGTTCCTAAGAGCTTCATAATTAAAAACGGTGATTGGTTCTTTTTAAATAAATTATATTACTATTTTTATAAAAGGAACCAAGTGAAGTTTGGTAATAGATAACTAGGTATTAAGTACAGGAAAAGAAAAAAAAAATTAATATAGTTACATAATTATAAGGAATAAATGCATACAATTTTGAAAACAACACAAAGTATCAATACATTTATTCATCATATTTTACAATGATGTCTGCAACCATTCCAAAACTATCTGTACTATCTTTAACTATATTGGAATTAAGATTTTCATAAAACAGCCATTGAACACAGCATTGCTTGATATGAGGCATCAAACAGATTCTATATCCTTAAGCTGTACCTTGCTTATTGGCTTTCCTTCAGGTCACAAGGAAATCAATTTAGCTGTACAAAAGCTGTCTGAGTGCCTTTTCTTAATATCCATTTGAATGAAATTGCTTTGGAAATGATTAGTTTCCAAGTGCAGTACAAATTGTTTCCTTTTCTCAAGTTCAATTGCATGAACTTGCCAGTTAATTTTGTTTCTCTTTGTGTTTATCTTCCCATTGGTGATGATTCAATTTTCTTGGAACCTTTGAAGTTGTTACCCGTCTGCATTTGTAACATGTCTACTATTTATTTTTTGAGACTTTCTTCCATTACCTTAATGTGGCCCTCCTAAGTGTACAGTTATAGTTGGTTTTTGTGGGCAGAGTCCACGTTACCAAAATCAGAAATGTTTGGGAGAAAACTGTGTACTGAAATGAAGTACTTCAATGTCTCTGAATTCAACATGTATAGATCGTTAAACAAAGTATTCATCATAAGTACCATTCTTATGTTTCAGTTATAAACCACACATGTTTCAGACCATAGAATAAGAGTGTCATCTTTCTTCCAACATGGGTAAAAATGTGCTTCCGCAAGCACAAATTCATTTCCTGGACACCTTGCCTTCAGTGCCTACTACCGAAACATAAAAGAAATTTTTGTTTTCTTTTCCAGAATGGATCTCAATTATAAACCCAAATTAACCTCATGTAATAACAACATTTCTTAGATTCGTGATAAGGGCGATGTTCTTTCCATATCATGACAAGGTTCCTTATATAATATTTTCTGTATACAGAACCTAGCACCAAATATCACTTGGTTCTGTATCAATAAAATAAGTTGATGACAATAATATAGCACTTAGTTCCTTTTATGTAGTAAAAGCCGTTCAATTGAGACAAGCAAGGGGCAGAAGTGGAAGAACTTTTAGTTTTGAACTTCTCATAAGTTCTTATAGCCATGCTTTACGCTTCTTCTTTATTCGTATTGTTATTTTAGTGATTTTGTTTTACTGTTTACTGTTTATTAAAAATAATTTTTCTGAAATTCCGTTCATTTTGTGTTCGAAGAGGACATAGTAGTAGAGGAGGAGGAAGAGGAGGAAGAGGAAGAAGAAGAAGGGGAGGGAGAAATGTTACCAGAAGGTGAAGGTGAAGAAGATGAAGCAGAGGAAGATGAAGAGGAGGAGGAAGGTAATGTAAATCTTTTATACTAGGTACAATAAATTTAAGTGTCTCCCACAACTGACACTTGCAAGGTCAACTTGCAACTCACACTGCATGTTGCAACTCACACTGCAAGTTTTTTTGTTTTTTTTTAACTGTATTGCAGCAATTGTTCCCACTTTCAAATCTGTGAATAGGGAGGAGAAAATGCAGTCTTTATAGCAGAGCAAAGACAAGAGAGGGGAAGGGACCTGCCTAAATAAATGGGCTCCTTTAATCTTTCTCAGCCATTAAATACATTCTTCAGGATAGATTTTATGTATTTAGAAATTCATTGTGATCGTTAAAGATTGACAAGTTGAATTTTATATGTAAAGAATCATTTTGCATCACAACATTACAGTACCATTTTATGTTGCCTGATAATTATCTGCAAAATGAGTATCATAAGACATCTCGCTAAAACATGAGATTGGAGAGTTATCAAAAGAGGTTGTAAAACTGTGTTCGATAACCAGTCAATATTATAATTATCTGTTATGATACAAATATACAATGTTTTATCCACTTTATAAAATGTCAAATATACAATAATTTTTATTTAAATGTGAATATTCATTCTGCAAAATGTGACAATCTGATGTTGATATAGTTTAATGAGTGGCCGTGGATTATAATCCACTAATAATTATTAGTAGAGCCCAGACGTTAGCCAAAAAGTGTTTTTATTATTGTTACTATTTTATCACTTTTAACAATAAGAAACACTTATTTGTATTTCTTGGGTTGTTTTAGTAGATTTTCATTTTGCCTATTTTTGCCTTTTTCTGCCTTTTATATCATTATTTTGCTTTTTTGTTCTCCTGGCACTGATCTCAATCAAGGGCGATAAAATGAAGGCACAGTTGTGTTTTGTCTTTTTGTGGAAGCAGAGACTGTGTTAAAGCTAACTGAAAAAGGAAGACGATTCTAGTCAAGATTTTTGATTTTTTCATTGATGCAGATAGGCTCTCTTCGCTCACGAGGAATCCCATCCTACTTTTGAGTATGACCTCTGATCTCTTGGGAACAGCTTTCTGTGACTTATATATCATTCTCAGTGCTGATAATTATACAAGTGCAAAGAATGAAAAACATAATTCCATTTTCACTGATGCCATTTCAAGATTCAATAAGAGCTTTTGGGTAAAATTTCACTGTTTTCTGGTGTATAATTACAATACTTTATCTTCTTACATACATAAGGGCAAGAAAGTAAAAGGTGTCCACTATAGCATTTTGAAGAGACAGCATGCAAAGTGAAACAAATTTGTAGCTGTCACACCAGATGGCCATGTGGAATCAAGACTACAAAGAAAAGATCATTTAGTGCTAATGAATTTTAGAGTTCGGATAAATCTGTGAATCATTTATTTATTAATACAGACTGTAGCAAGTACAAAATTATAACAATAATAATTTGCATGAGGAATTAATCCTGTGTGCATGCCTGTAAAACAAGGTAATATTAGTAAAAACTATTTGTAAATTTTCTTTATCTTGCTAACTTGTTTGGATGGGGTATATGCAAACAGTAAGGAAATTTATGTTATGGATTTGAATAGAGAATTACAATGTCTTCTTGCATATATGTGAGTATTTGCATGCTTGAAGAAAACACGCTTAGGCCTGCAATGAAGTGCTTGCTTGGAGAGGGAGCGGCAGGCTCTGCACTTCCTGAATGTTCTCCCTCAGTCCAAGTTGGAAACAAGACAGAACAAATAGGACAAGATAATTTAAGCGGTCTGACAATAAAACAATAAAAGTATGCATCAATTGCCTTAAACGGGAATGACCTTAAAGCAGTATTTTGATGAAGTATTTTGCACTACTAAAAGAGAAACATAGTAATAAAGTTAATTAAGTTTGCTCTTTTTTAACATTTTGATTGTAAAATTTCAAAAAATTCGTTAATATATATTATAAAAAGGAAGGGGCCCAAAATGATACTTTGAGAAACTCTGCTTTGAGATTAATTCATCAATTGTGTCATTATTTATTCTAACTACTTTCTTGTTGGTAAGATAACTTTCTATTAGTTGGATAGCAACACCTCTAATGTCATAATGATATCACTTATCAAGAAGCATTTGATGGTTGACAAAATCAAAGCCTTGACCAAATCCAAAAATATTGTTCGATATGGATTATTAGTGTTAATTGCATTACAGATTTGATCCATTACCATTTTCAGCGCATCATCTGTATTCTTGTTACTTTGAAATCCAAATTGATTTGGGTTTATTAAATTGTTGTTTTTGTATTAAATTGTTGAGTTTAGACATTATCCTTTCTAAGTTTTAAAAGTTTTTCAAATATTTTAGCAAAGTTGAAAATAAGAGATACAGGTCTATATTTGGTAGCGAGTGTGGATCTTTTGTTTTAAAGATAGGTACTATCTCTGTTTGTTTTTTTTTGGTTGGTCAGGAAATATCCCTGGAAGTATTCGTTTATTGAGCAAATAAACTAATGGATTAATTATTGGAAATGCCATTAGGATTTAATCTAGTTTTTTATATGGTGAATTTTTAATTCACCACGATTTAATTAAACTTTCTTTAGGTTTTTTTTTTATTATTATTACATGTCTTTGACCTATTAGTAGTTTCTAAAAGATGTTGATAAATTTTGTAAAGCTAAATTAATATTAGTTTTGTTGTATATTATTCCAATATGATTTATATTAAGTTTAGTACTATTATTTGTTTTGATAGGACAAATATCTTTTTTTATGATGTAGGTTGCAAGAGGATCAAATAGGTCAAGATCACAGGTATTAGGAATTATTTCTTGATTCATAGAAATTTTGCCAAATACATGGTCTACGAGTTGAGGTTTCGGTAATGATCCTAGAGGGTATATTTATGTATGATAGATAACCAAGTTCTAAGAAGTTATTTACATAAGTGAAAAATTTTGTTGTTTTCTGATAAATATCCAAGTTCATGTCTTCTCAATGAAGTGGTCATTTACATGCAACTGATTTTGCAAATGTACTTGGAAGATCATTAATGAATTCAAACAATGACTTCATGTGATCTATAAAAAGACATATAATATAAATCTGAATTTACAGTTCAAATTATAATAAAAGCAGCTTTGATTCTCCCAATTTTTACAAAAGAATTTTTGTGTAGATACATTTTTTCACATAAATGCATTCCTGTTTAATTCGCTATTAACACTAAACAATTTATAATCATTGATTTTATACTATTTGGAAAATTAATTTAAATGTCTCCATGCAAAAAATAACATCAAGTTTACTAACGGCAGTCTTTAAACATTTTTAAAATTAATTTTTTTTTTATTAATATCTAAATACTTTAATTATGTAATGTCATGGTATACAGGTATCCATATTATACCACAATACAATGTACCCAGTAAAATACACCCAGAAAGGTGGCATAGGCCTAATTTTCACGGTTAACTCTGAATTTTCCAAAATTGCAAAAGTTTGAATTTTTTTCGGCGTCTTCCTTTAACAACAAAATTGATCACAGAGCTTTTTCCTTCAAATGAAATTTGTTGTCCATAAATACTTCTTTCAATAAAGTCAGGTAGATTTTTTTCAAAATTTAATAGTTTTCATGTAATAGTGCATGAAATAGTGAATAATGCATGAAATTCAGTCAAACCTCAAATGGAATGTACATATATCAGAAATAAATACTAAATTAAGTTCATTATGTTACACATCCAGAATTCTTTCAGCCTCCATGCAGCTCGTTGCTGTATTTTGCAAATGTACATCCCATCCTGAGATATGGCATAATATTCTGGGGAAGCTTATTCTTTAGTACCCAGACATTTAGATTGAAAAGAAAATTATCCAAATAATGAAAAAAATGATCCCTGCAAGCTTTTTTCATTGAGCTGGGAATCTTACCATTGCCTTGCCTATTTATTTATAATCTGTAATGTTTGTCAAAACGACTTACTTAACGGTGGGAACATATTTTCATGTAATACTGATATTTATAATTACAACACATGTTTATGGCTTGATAACACTAATGCTTGTTTGAAAGTCATCTTCAAATCAATTTGTAGAAACCAATATATTTTAAAAATTTATAGTCCTCATACAACCTATTTTATTATTTAAACATTCATATAATTCTGTGGAATTAGGTTCTCTCTAAATGTCTTAAATTTTGGACACTCATTAATAATGTTTTACCGTCATTTGTGTATTGCAGTTTTCACAAATTTGTTTTAATGTTCTTGAAAATAGATAACTGTGGGTAAGATTGGTGTGTCCTATTCTCAATCTTGTTATGTTTATTTGGTCTCATCGGGCTTCTAAAATAGTGGATTTCTTCTCAAATATGGAAGTTCAAACTTCGTGTAATTTTGAAATGGTATTTTTTCCCCAGAGTTGTCCCAATTGACAACTCCTTTGCACACCTGGCAGTCAAGTTAACATATCATAAGAATAATTAAATTGCCCCTCTTTATCAACATTATTAAAACCTTCATTGACTGGGCTCATATCTTTAATATTAAAAATGTGTATTAATGACAATGAGCTTTGTCGTATGTGAATGAAGAAAATACTGAAATTAACTTGTGATATGTGTACTTTCCTAAATTTCTAAAATGTCATTTGTGCAGGAGATGAAGGTCAGAGAGAAGGGGAAGATGATGAAGAAGGAGAAGAAATTAAAAAACCAAAGAAAATTACCAATATGTTCAATTTTTGTGAGCGACCAGCCCAGACTTTCATCCGTTTCAAGAGAGTAAGTTTGTCAGTATCTCCTGTACTTAGAGTCATGTAATCAGCTTAATAGTGTTATATTTGTTAGGCCCATGGAATTTCAAACTTTCTTCTCCCCACTGATTTTTCAGCTGTCTTCACTTCTAGTTTACTTTCAGTTTCAGATTGCTCTGTAGTCTCTATAGTCAATATCACTCAGATCATCTCTAGTTTTGAAAACTAAAATTCTTTTTTTATATGAAATTCTCTTTTCTCCCATTGTTTTTGATATAATAATTGTTTAAAACTTCCAGGGCAGCTTCCTGTGTTGATGATGTTCAGTGTTTGTATATCTAATGTTTTAGATGGTATGAACTGTCTGTTATCATATACGCTTATCTTTGTTCATTTTGAGCATTGCAGAATATATATTTGTGGATGCAAGATTATATAATAATTTTGAGGAGTAAGGAGTAGGGTAAGACTTCTAAGGATTTTGTGAGCACATATTTCAATGATAGTCACAATATAATGCTTAATATTTTTGCTAAATTGACCCTTTTAAGTGGACTTTTCTATTCTTGCATTGAAGTCCCTCACTAATAAAGTATTATAATTTAGCATTCTGCATCTGGTAATTGGTTCAAAAATCTGTTATAATGTAGATTTTTTGTCTCCATGCTATCATAAAATTTAGAACATAACTCATTAATTGATGTATGTGTGTGTTGCCAATGCTCCAAAGCTATTTTCAGATCATGTTTACACAATTAATTTTTTCCTTATGTTGTTGAAATTTCGTCTAGAGGATCATTTCTGCTGTGCTTTAGTTCTTCATTTTTGGTTTATTTCTTCAATTAGCTCCTGGCTGAAGGCATCAGCTCACTGCCACACTACAAGAGAGATGACAAGTAACGTAATAGAGAATTACTCCAATGTATAGACTCTCAGTGCCCAAAAAGGGCTAAAGAGATGTGTTGTGTAAAAGAACACAACAAATTTTAAGAAAATAACATGAAGTAAAAAAGAAATGCATAGTTAATTCTGCCTACACCTCTTTCCCTACTTTTTTGTTACATATCATCCTCTTCCATAGTTGAGATGCCATGCCTAGAGAGTTGGCAGGGTGCTCTTTTCCTTATCTTGAGAGAGGCAGTCTCTGGCCTAAGAGGCATTGAAAACACAATTTACTTCCAGAAACCTCACTTAGGTGGCCAGAACTCTGATTTTCTCACAGACTTCATTGCCTGGACTCTTTGATTTCAGGCCATGGAGACACAGACGCTCCCTGCCTCTCGTCTCCCAATAGGAGATCAGGTGACCCAGTACATAATATACGATTCTTATGAAGAGGACTTTGCAGCAAAGGAAGAGGAAAAGGAGAGGGAAAGACTGGCGAAAGAACGAGCAGTACCCACCGGGCTAGTCACTACTGCAGAAGCTCCTGTTCTGCTGCATAAAAAAGAAAAGAAAATTACGGACTTTGAAATCATTTCTAAAAAGATGGTGAATTCTGCGAAAACACTAGAAAGAATGGTTAATCAAAACATCTTTGATGGTGTATCACAAGGTAAGTGTTAAGTATTCTACTATTTTCCTCAGAAATGTTGAGTGATGTTTTGTAATTGTTTTGAGGAGGTAAATGTCTCCAAAGAAGTTGTAGAATTTCTACAATAATGAACTGATAAAATATGGTATTTAAATGAATTTTTCATCATTATTAATGATTGTGTGTTAATACCAACAGTTAATGTTCATATGTAAGTCCTATTTCTTTAATTTGTAACTAAGATGTCTTGAACTGATGGATCTTTATATTTTTATGAATTTTTGGATCATAATAGTTACTATTTATTGGTTTCTTTTCAATACTTCTTAAATTTACATATTCCATTACAAAGCTTAAGTGTACCTTCCTTCTCCATTAATTGCTCAAAATATATTTCATAAATCTAAGAATTATTTGACGTTTGTTACAATAGAGAGTGAATGTAAATAATTTCTTGCACATCTTCCAAACAGTCTTTGAGTCTAGATTCTAAGTCTGACAGAATCAAATCTTGTTTCAGATGGCTATATGGGTTCAAATTTCAAAAATAGATATTTTCTAAAGCATTTATAACTAAAAAAAAATAGGTTTTAAGAAAATGATTTTAAATCATAGTGTTTTTTTTTAAATTTTCCTTTCTTCTTTTTGCCAGCAAAGTTCACTATTTTTCATCAGTTAGCTGTTCACTTGTGAACTGTTGAAACTTGCTAGCCAGTCAAAATTAAAACTGTAGTCTCCTGACAGATAGCATAGTTTAGTGCTTAGTTTATATGCTTTGGAACCAATGAAGCGTAGTGTAAACATTTACATACGGTCCAAATCACGTTACAGTAAGGACCAAAAGTGCAATGTGGCCTCTGTGCCTACTTCCGGTCAAAACGGCAACTTATGAAACCAGGAATCCAAACCCCTCTCATGATGGCAAGAGCACACTCACAGTCACCCAGGTCGTCGCTCAGATTTTATTGGGTTAATTAGCATCTTGCCCATGAACAAGCGTGAAATCTGTGTAAAATGATTCAAAATAATACATCGCAAAGTCTTTAACTTTAAAAAATATTGTTAAGTAGTAATTAAAATATAACCTTCAAAATAATTTTTGGGCAGACTTGTGTGAATAACACATTTCAAGGGTATTATTAAAATAATTTTTATATTTCTACTTTAATAACGAAATATATCAAAACAAAATATAGTATTTGCTGGTTTATAAGACACACTTTTTTCCTTCAGTAACAAAACAGGATGCAGGATCTTATACATCAGATGGGAATTTTTGAAACCATTTGAATATTTAGTATATAGCATTACAAAAATCAAATTTTTGTAACTGAAAAACAGGAATTTATATTTCTGCAAAATTGATTATTATAGAAGCTACTAGTATTGCAAGAAGAAAGAATGTTGAAAATTTCTTTGTGTCAATATCATGGTCAAAGATTTTAAGAAAAGGCAGGTCTTTCCATGCACACTAGAAAAATATCATAGACTTCCGGTGGAATAGAAGAAAAAATCATTGCTTTTCGCAGGTAACAATCCTCATTCCTTTCAAAAAATAAATATCAAGTATAAAATTGAACATTAAATATTGAAACCTTCTTGAAAAAAAAGAGGTGTGTTTTATACACCAATGCATCTTAAACAGTGGCAAATATGCTAGATATTGTTAAATGTAGTAATATGTTTAATAAATTTTCACGTAAGTATCTCGAAGAATTATAGGTTTAATTTTAATTAAATACATATTTAAATTTCAATACTTAATAAAAGGCAGAATTTAATTAAAATATTAATAGAAGCAACAAGATTTAATTAACTCCTCTTTTGTTGGGTATTCGGGGTTTCTCTATTGCATAGGTGCAGTGTACCGTGGCTACTGAGCATGTAGGACAATATTGAAATTAAGTGCCAATTTTTTTGTTAGGGTATCCAGTAAGAAAATACACTGTTAACTATAGATTTATTGACCACTTTGATCAAAAGTTGTATTAGCCTCAGGTTGATAATTCCAAGTATGAAGTATTATCAGTAAAAATTAAATATTCTAATCTCAATGATGTCACTAAAAGGATGGCAGTAGCAGAATTTTTGGTCAGAAGTAATTAGCCATTTAGCAAGAAAATAAACATCTGCATGTGTATAAAAAAAATTAGTACAATTGAAATATTAAGTTATTTCTAATGTTATTAATACAGGAAATGTTTGTTAACATCCATCACTATTAGCATAAGTGAACATTCTTATGTAATGGTAGGGATTTAGATCAATACGACTCTGAATTTTTCTTGTAGATTTGCCACTTACACAATAGTGAATTAATAACATTTTATTGTGAAGAACTGAAAGGAGATAAAAATGTTACAAATACTTTTATATTATGCCAAAAAAAATTGAGAGAGTGTAGGGAGTACAAAGGAATATGTTTCGTGTTTAGTGAACATTTGTTAAAACCATACATGGTACCAATCACTGTTGATTTTCTGAAAAAAGAAAAATAAAGTATGTCATTACTCTCTGACTGACCTGTAACATACACAAAACGTAACCGTAAGAATGATTACAGCATAATTGTATTATATAACTTCGCATAAACAAGAATTATATATTGTATCTAGAATAAATAGGTAACCCTCACCACATGACTATGTAAGGCTCTTCCCAGGGGACACAAGCTGCTTGATTTGGTTTGGAGAAAGTATCAAATTTCAGAGCAAGACGAGATCCCCGACGCTAATGCTAAAACTACATTCTCTTGTTCTTTTGGTCGCGTTCGTGGTTGATGGTAGCTGCATTTTGCTCGGCCGCTTGCACATGTGCGATCCCGTGTAACACGGGGAAGTGGGGGTAAGAATAGCTATCGGCCGTAAACCAAGAACGCCGGCGAAAAGCCCGTCATCCGGTGTTTGCTATTCCTTTACGTAAACAGACCGTACGGAATGGTCCCGTACGGTCTGTTTATGTAAGAAAGTCATCGAAAGAAAATTATATTGACAAGTACAGTAACTCCTTCTTAAATTGTTTAAAAGTAAATATGCTTGCCATGTAAAAATACATTCAGGTAAATTTAATAGTAAACTTTGCTTGTTTTAGTTTCATAACAAATATGCTCTAGAAATGTACATGTATACTTTTCTCTTTTAAATAAGTATTAATAAATTATAATTCCAAATTCGCAGAACAAATGTATATTATTATTATTATTATTATTATTATTATTATTATTATTATTATTATTATTATTATTATTATACTCATTATTGTTACTACCTTCTGTGTGTTGGAAGGGAAATTGTTCCAAATTTGGTCTGTTTCCATGTTTGTTGAATTCAACACCTTAATTAAGGGTAAATGTACCGAAAAATACGAATAGGAAAAATCAATAGATCGCAGCACTATCACAGGGAATTTACTAGACCGATAACGTCTGAAGAAATGGTCCGATTTTCGATCTGTAAACGGCATTGGACTCCTTTTTAAAATAGAATTTACGCTACGAAGCCGTTTTTTCAAAAAAGATTTCCAATTTTTTTTAAAATTTCTAATAGTTCCGGGAAGAAATTAAAAAATGTGGGCTTATAGCGCGATGACGACGTGCTTCCTGAATCCAACGCCGTGTCAATCATGCAAATCGGATGAATACGAACGGCGTAAAGTGAAACTTGAAAAACACCTTCCCCACCCACCCTTCCCGCTCCACACCGGTGCGTCACCCGACCCTTGCGGGCCCTCCCTCCACGCAGCCGAACGGCCAAACCCGGCGGCCTGCGGCGCGAAAGGAGGCCGAACTTTTAGGCAGGCAAGTCAGGCAGACGGTTCATGCTTTCGTCCCTTTCAATCTCAATATATTTTTCTCCGCATATCAAACTAGTGATGCTGTAACACAACCAAACGGTCTCGTATCATCTGTAATAGTCGTATTTTTAGGTATATATCTCGTTCACATATTTCCGCTTCCTTCGAATACCATCAAAAAATTATTTGAGGCATTACTCAAAATATCGATTCCGATTTGGAAACTGATTTCAAAAAGAAAATTGAACTAATTCTGTAATATCACCAATATTCTGTCCTAACATCTTATTTCACATACATTTTACTTCTTAAGATCTTCCGTTATCATTCCACTACCAGAAAGAATGAGCCGAGATTACGCACGAGCTCTTTTATCCTGCGACTCGATTTTTGATCTCAAAACGGCGTTTGTTCCTTGATAGATTTCACCTGATGAATCTGTTTTCCCAAGTAAAATCGCCGAAGCTAATTTTAAAACTGTTTTCGTACTTTCGGACAAATTTGAAAAAGTGGTAAAATAGCGCG
Source organism: Teleogryllus oceanicus (assembly GCA_964035755.1). Classification (NCBI taxonomy): domain Eukaryota; kingdom Metazoa; phylum Arthropoda; class Insecta; order Orthoptera; family Gryllidae; genus Teleogryllus; species Teleogryllus oceanicus. Next base: position 67,303,397 of record CAXIVR010000013.1, read on the forward strand.
AAGGCGAGAGGTCTCAGAATCCAACGCCATATCATACACTGAAATAGGATAAATAGAATTATATATACAAATGTAGAAAACAGAAAATCTTCAGTAATGTCAAAAATCCTCTTTTGCGGCACTACCCGACGATCTCATGGCTAGAGTCCGGATTCCAATGTAATTACATATGTTTCTATGTACTGTTCTGAAATTTGTGATCTGTTCGAACTGTTGAAATCTTAACAAATATCTAAATTTTTCGTCCATATTTTGTACAGTATTATGTATTTTACACATTTTGCTGATTTTACATTTTTTAAAAATTTTCTTAAATTCTTTCCGAAAACATACTTGTTAATTTTGAAAAAAGTTTTCTTTTAAAATTTGAAAGATTTTCTTCGCCTATTTTCTTTGCTACTATTGTTGTCATTACTGACAGAGATAAATACATTCTCTTACACAAACAGTAGGCAGAGAAAGTATTTATTTTTAAATTCGATTTAATGAATATTTTGTTAATGGAATTTCAAATTATAAACATTTTACTTTCTTCCTCTTCTCTATCCTCTTGTCAGTCTAAGAAGAAAAGCAATGTAATCGTGCACAGGAAAATTCTTATTGCCGGGCCTGGTAACGTAAAAGTGGATAAATCCTGTTGCTATAAAGTAAATGACTTCTTCTAACTAGTGGTGTAGCGAAAATACATTTGTTATGGGTCCTTGATACCTAAAAATCGATTGATTGACGCCAAAACGTGTCTGTCCGTTTGTGGTCAACGCTAACGCCTAAACCGTTCTGCCGATTTTCTCCAAAATTGATATTCCCCACTCTACCTGAAAGAACTCGAGCCTTTGGGAGTTTCAAACCGTTTTTTTATGGTACTTTACATTAAGCCTCAAAATCATTCTACAAAAGTTTCCGGTCTTACTCGTGGCAAAAGTATTAATACTACGCTCAAGCTGGGAACTGAGATTAATACTTTGCTGATCGCACATAGTTTATAGACAGGTTGAGCAATATTTAAAAAATTGTATTTGAAATATGTATTTTTGTATTTAAAAAACTTTTTTATCACTCACGCTGTTAATATGCGTATTTCCAGATACTTGTAAACACTATTGCATTTGCGAGATAATGTGCTTCAAGTGACTTCAATTGAAGGTTTCGAAAATTCAAACATTTTCTGTGAAAAGGACTTCAAATTTCACTTTTACTTCTTAAAAACGGCTTCACATTTTTCAATGAAAATTGCCATTTAGGACGAGGTTTTACTCTTCTCTAATATTCTTAAAGTAATATTTCGGTTCTACTATTAGAAAACCGAAAAATTAAGAAAATTTAAAAAGAATATACTTTGGGAAACGATAGATGGTAGCCGACAAAAGTATGTGGCAAATCAGAGTAGCTAGCCCAGACCAAGAAAAATAGAAAACGAATACGAGAATATGTGTGCCATTCTGTAGCAACATTAGTTTGCAAATTGAAGAAACCGCTGTCGATCTTTCTTGAGTTGAAGCTTTCAGATTTTGAAAATCATTCTTTAAACGGACGGACCTTTTGGCTTGTTTACTCAGAGCTGAGTGGTCATCAGAGGCTTGGAACTGTTGACAGTAAGGGTTCCTGCAGGTCCATTAGTGTCATCTAGATGCAAGGCAGATGAATATAGATATTATAACACAAGTGTGCCATAAGCAATATTCTAAGCATGAGCAGGCAAGCTGGGTAAAATGTGTCCTAGGTTATTGTGAATTATAACAATTGGGAATTATGTATGGCACCACTGTGTCGTTGTTGTTTCCCTATTACATTTGTAATAAATCCGCTATCTTTTAATGCTAACTTTTCTTTTTTTAAATTGTTTTTGATTTTGTTTAGATTATAGGAACTATGAAGATCCTGCGGATGAACTTCGGGAGAAAGAAGGCACACTTCTACCTTTGTGGAAATTTTCATATGAGAAAACATTTAAAAGTCATACTGTCACTGACATATGTTGGAATCCAAAATATTATGATTTGTTTGCTGTGACCTACGGCTCGTGTAAGTTTCAATTATTCTGTTCTTTAAAACACTGTGTTTAGTTTAGTGGTTTGTACTTGTTGAAAATAATTGTCTCAATTTAATCCACACATTTCATAGCGAGTCGTCAGTGATTGAGAATTTCATTTCAGATACTTTTTAACTTTCTTAAACCTTATAATTAATAATAACACTTTAAACCTTCAATAAAAAAATAATAAATAAAAACAGTAACACCTTAAACACTTGAAACCTTATAATTAATAAAAACATTAGTTAATAATTGAATGAAAATCTGTTCAAAGGTAATCATTACATGTTATCACAATCAAGTAAGAACTGAACAACTTTCGATGTGATCTGTACGATCTAAGCATGAGACAAGCATCTAATAATTTCAGATTCTGGTCATTTTCATTACCTGCCTTTAAAATTGAAACTCTTAACAATAAGAAACAGAAAAGATTCAAACACTAAATTTGTAATTACAAACACTCAAAATTTCCTTGAGAATTTTGGCCTTGCCACCTTTGTTGGACAAGTAAAAGCTTATAAGAACCTTGACTGCAAAGTCCTGTTACTTGAAAGATTACATTTCATGTCTCTCAAATCCAAAATTCTCAGGTGCAAGGCTCCTGAAGATGGCCAATACGCAAGCAATAATTTAAAATTTGAAGCCTACACAGAGGGACCACAGGGGCTGTCCGATAATCAGTATGGGATTAGGAAGGCGAGATCCACAGTGGACACAATTAGGGTCGTCATCGACCTTCGACGAGACTATTGAGCACAAACAATGGAGAAGAGGCGCAAAGAAGTATTGCGCTATTGTTATTCTCGACGTCAGGAACGCATTTAATACGGCAAGGTGGAGTTCCATACTTGCTGCAATAAAAAAATTAAAAATTAAAAAAATAAAAAAACAGGGAGTTCCGAATTACATAATGAACATAGTCAGAAGCTACTTTGAGGAGAGGACTTTACCATAAGAAAACAGACTGGCATAAAGACCTATGGTATCTCGGGTGGTGGTCCGCAAGGCTCGGTACTTGGCCCGCTGTTGTGGAATATTATGTATGACTCGGTTTTGAAGCTTCAGCTGCTTGAAGGCGCTAGGGCTATTGGATTTGTTGACAATGTGGCGGTGGTAGTGGTGGCAGATATACTGAAGAGGTCTCGCAGGTTGCCAACGAGGCTGTGGCTCCAGACGGCCGAGCATAAAACAGGCTGCCTTGGTGACAGGTTGAGGGTATTACTTTCAATGTACAGGGTAGTAAAATAGCCCCCCAGCAGTCTCGAAGATACTTAGTTGTCCTGATTGACGCGAGACTACACTTCGACAAGTACTTGCGTATAATCTGCGAGAAAGCGTTTCTCTTGACCTCCGCCTTGGCACGAATTTGCCTTACGAATTGGGGTCCAAGGCAAAATAGCTGGAGGCTACTGTCTATGTTGCTTTACGCAGCCCCAACGGGCACCTCATTTGGGCTGATGCCACTTATGCCGCAAAAGTTTTGAAAAAGCTTCGAATAGAAAGAGAACTGCGAAGGAGTATCTCTTGATATCAGTTGGCATAGAGCGATGAGCCGATCTCTCCGTCCCGTGATGCAATGTCAGAACGGTTCCACGGGAATGGAATCGGAGGAATGGGAGGGGTTTTTAATGGGTACGCACAGACTAGCTATGGAGGTTTATAGGTTTCTGAAATGCAAATTTTTGCATGGACAGTTTTTTTTTTTTCAAATCGAATTTTGAGTGGATATTGCGGCTCAGCCACTCGAAATCTCGAAGGAGCTTATTAGACAAAATATTCTTAACCCTTTCAATCCCAAATTATTTATTATGAAGAAACAAAATATTTAAGACATAAAATTGATAAAGAATAACATCAAAAGCCTTAAATACAAGTCTTTAACATTTTCTGCACATTAGTGTATTTCTTATGAAATGTTGCCATATGGTTACAGTGGGCACATTAGGCAACTTAATATATTATATTCTCTGAGGAAGAAATGCAGTTAAACTAGCCTTTTTTCCTAGGTCAAAGCAGTTCTTTGGGTTTGTAATATATACCCTCACACAACAGTTTAAGCATTTAGTCCTTGAAAATCCACCTGACAATGTTTATCATGACATTCGACTAATTTTTACAGTAACAAGAGTTTTTTGAAGTGCGTACTGTGTTCCTGGAAGGCATTAACTTACTTTCTTATGAACCAAATTCATCGACATTTCTTTCTTTCAAACATAAAACCATTTCTGTATATTTATGTTCTCTTTCCCTAGGTTGAAAATAGATGTAAACAAATGATCAACCTTTGAATTTATTTATATTAGTTTTGATCTGAAATATGATGGACTTTCCTAATTTTTTAGCTAATGTTTCTCTCAATTATGTACTTTGTCATTGTGGATTAGAGAAATTCATTATTTTCATTAAGCATCTGTACAGAAAATATTTTAAGTAATAACAGCTTATCTACTTGACCGGAAAACATCATGTTACTCATAGCTACGTCAAAGAAGGTACAAAGTTATTAGATTAATTTTACATTTATTCATGCCTCCGTTATAATACAAAGATTAGATCTATTTTTTTGTTTTACCAGATTCTTCAGACATAAGGGCGCTATTGTGGAAGACTTTTAAAAGTGTGGCCAAGTAATCCAGTAGTAATAATATTCAACAAGTCTTCAACACAGACTGTTTTTATAAACAGTAACATTTGGTTGAAACAAAGTAATAACTCAAAAGAACAGCATAATAATAATATTTTAATAAAATTATTTTTTAAAGGTTTTAAAACTGAAAAATTTTGTTGTGAAAAATGAGAGAACAAAACTGAAATGTTATTTGTAATGGATTGATGCTTTGATTCTTTCTCATATTACCATTTTAACCCTAACATTATTTGAACCTTCCTTTTTCCAGTTGAATTCATGAAAGGTGCTCCAGATGGTGCTGTGTGTCTTTATACATTGAAGAACCCATCCTACCCTGATTACATATGTATGGTAGACTTTGTGGTTTTATGCATAGATATTCACCCCCAACACCCTCATTTGTTTGTTATTGGAAAATCAGATGGGAATGTGGCTGTGTATAATGTTCTGTTGGCAACAAATGAACCACAGTTCAAAAGTAATTCAGTGAAATACAAACATGGAGGTATTGTTTGGCAGGTACTTACATGTAAGAAAACAAAACCTATATATGATATACCTTTGTACATTTGCAGACAGTTGACTCATTATGCACTGAGAATTTTAGCCCCCAGTAAATTTGTTTTTGGTTTTCTGTTGCTGAAAGTTCTATACTCATCTGTCTTTTTATTCTTGAATTATTGTTTTTTTATGTAGCTGTTATTCAGTGAAACAAAACTCCTACAAAATTAAGTCTGCACTGTACATTTGGCGAAAAGTCATCTCAAAAAGGACATTCTTTGTGTATGGGACTAAAAAATGAATTATTATGTAGTACTGTATGTGGCTTTAATTTAAATTAGAAAAAAAATATTTGATAGCTTTTCTTTCAGTTTTTTAAACTATTAATCACTTACTGATGTTACAGTTGATAATGAACTGAAAATAGATGTTAAATTTATAACATTTCTAAAAGTTACAAATATTTTTGTACTTCAGATTGATGTAGATATGGGTTCCTAGTTGTTTTTTATAGAAACAGGTGAGGTAGTATACAAACATGACACAAGCAGTTACCATTAAATTATACATGACTGAATGAAACTAGCACTACAGTACAAAATACCAGCTTAGGTGACTCTGAGCATTAATTGATATTACTGGAGTGCCTCTGTCTGGGAAGCCCACAAGTGCTGACAGCAGCAGGATTTTCAACCACAGCTAGTTAAATAAGTCCAATTCAACCGTCGTCTGGAGAAGAATAGTAGCGACTGTCTGCTCGGATCAGTAGTTTTCTGTGATTTCTCCAATCAGGAGAAATGCAGTACCCTTACAAGCGGGCCATGGACCGTGCGCGATCTTTCCTTCCTCTTCCTTGTCCTATCCCTTCCTGTTACTTACATACGCACACTTAGTGTGTAGTGTTAGTAGTCACCTAGTAGACGTCACTTACATGCACTACACTACCCTAAATGTCGGGAGACGAGTCAGAGGCTTAGAGTGTGTACTGACAGGGACTATGCTCCGCTGATGCCTGGTTGTGGGAAAAAAATTCGAACCGACGAGTATGCCGACGCTGTATCTCGCCATCCTAAGGGGAAAAATTATCTCCAAGTCTCGCGATAAAACATGCACCATCCTTATGGGATTAATGATCTAGCTGTGGACACGCTCAGAATCATATCAAACAATTACAAACGTTCCTAAGTGATTTATTACTCATGCCGAAGATTTCTCATCAAATGGTATAAAAGGGAGTAATAAATCCTTAATTTGAAGATTTAGAAACTGAAGTTGTGACTGTTGTTACACCACTAATCATAAAATAAGATTGGCAAAAGAATATTTCTAAGATAGAAGTAATCCCCAGTTCTCAATTAAATGAATTTAATCAAATTATAAATAGTAGACTTCAGCTACAAGAGATAAGACACTTGTAAGAGACAATAGTCTGAGTTCTATGTATAAATAATTATGGGCATTCTTTCTGCATTCAAGAGTCCTGTTAATTAGAGTTTCCTACCCTTAGTAGTCAGAATATTGTGGTTCCAGAGGATTTTTTTGACCCAAGTGAGAGTCAAAAGTAGAAAGACAATTTTTTGTGCTCAGCAAGCAAGGAGTAAGGCTGCTGAAGAAGCCAGCTTCCTGCTTGTAGAAATACTGTGCCAGACCTTACCCCTAATCTCCAAAAATTTAAAATCTGCTGCCACTCTCCTTGAATTTTTTTTGAAAGGCATGCTGTCATGTTGAGAACTCATTCATGTTGTGCTCATTGTGTTCAGGCAAACAGGAATTGTGTGAGGAAATATTTGACATCAAGTTATCACATTGTTTATTTTGTATTGAACTCTTCACCATTGAATTGCTATAGGTGTTGACAATGTTGGGGATTGTCTAAATTTAAAAAAAGTCCCTAATTTTTTCAAACAATTGTGTTGTCTCAAGAAAGAAATAACTTGGCATTATTCATCAACTTGAGAACAGTAAACTTTACTTTAGATGAAAGTATGAACTTTCGATATAATTTCCGACCTTCAAAAAAAATCCTTTCTTCCCCAGACATATCTTAAAATGGGGTTCTACTTTTTATTGAGGATTTCGGAACATTTTGAAAAGAAATAAATGCAACAAACAAAAATGTTCCCTCCAATGGACAATTTCAATTTGATGATGTCAGGTTATTTTCTTAATCCAATTCAAAATAATGTCTGTCAGTAGATCAAACATTTCTTTTCTGTCCATCAATGAGCTGAATTCATTGACTAAGGTTGTGATAGTGATACATGAAATTTGATATGCAGTAGTCTTTCCAGGAAATTTTTATCTACTTCTGGTTTTTAAGGGGTTTTTTTTTTTAAAATTTTTTTTTTCCTTTTAAGGGTTTTGTTTTTTGAAACTTGTTAAATTGGCCTATTTTGGATTACACATTTGTAAATTGTCTTTAATATTAATATTTATGTAACAAAATATCCCTTATATGACAGTGTGACTTGGCATACCATTTACATACATTTATCTAGTATGAGGGCTAAAACTTTGAAATGAGTTGTACAGGGTATAACTAAACAAATTATTTTTATTGCGTTTTGATTTGGATTGAATTTGTGGGGATACAATTCCCTGTGTAAGTCTCAGCAACCTTTCAAGCAGTATTACCTTGTGGCTGACTGTTGAAGCACCTGGAATTTCTCTCTCGCTTTCTCTGCTAAACGTTGATCTTAGTTGGTAGTGTCTGTGGTAAATGGTATGGTTAGTAGAATGTAAGATCTTATAAGGACAGGAAATTACCCAGAGGTATTAAATTTTTATGGGCACCTGCCAGTGTTCTTTTACAAACCTCAAGCATGACATGCACTAACAAATTTCCACTTTTCAAAAATCCACTCCTCCCACATGGTTTGAATTCAAGTTTGAAAGCCAGTGCACTAGTGCCCATCACTGGGGGCAGCTCACTATTAAAACAAATATTGATATTTTCACAAAATGCTATCAAAACAACCTTCAATAAAATTAGAATGATATTTAAGATGAACAAAATTTTGTTATTAACAATCTGCAACTTTTACAGCTGCCCACAGCAACAACGATGCTAACAGCAGTGATCATTGTGAACAAGGCAAGGCAGAGCCAGGTGGTTATAGACAGATGGGGTGGACCAGGATGGGTTTGGGTAGTGTGATGGGCAGGGATTCACATTAGATAAAATTCTTTGTTTCCCTGTTTCATAAATTGTTGTTAAATAGCTCGACAATTAGGGGTACATCACCTAGTTGAACAATAATATTCTCATGAACAACACTAGTTCATGTGACTCAGTTCATTGTAGTAAATAAATACTGTGTAACCACAATTTAGTGGTTCTCATATTTAAGGTAAATCTGCATTTAAAGTAAAATATTTCTGGTCCCCATTCCCAATTTAGTGTTGCAACAGTAGTATGAAATCCCCATAGGCGAGTATCAAGACTCTCTTTATCTTTTCAGACCAGTATTCGCACTTTCCGACAAAGCAATACACTATATCAGCACCTCATAGTAGAGGTAGACAAAGGCACTCAACTTTTCTGCATGCTTTGTTGTCCTATACAGAAGTTGCTTTCTTCTTTTATATCTTCTTCTTTCATCTCCTTCCCTTCCCTCCTCAAGAGTTTGTTTCATGCAAACTTGGTCCGTGTTACTCTGTTTTCCTGTGTGATAGTTACTGAACATAAAAGTTTAAAAAAGAAAACAAACTAATGTCCTAGATGATTTTGAAAAACAATAACTGTTGAGGGAGAGAGAAAGGGGATAATGCTATTTATAAGGTTAGTAATATGAAAATAAATCATATTGGAGTATCTGTTTTCAGGGTTGGGCAGTATTTAAATACTCGTATTTGAAATATGTATTTTAAATACATTTTGTATTTGAATAACTGTATTTTAGACATGTATTTAATACATAAAATAGGTGTATTTAAAAAAGGAAATATTTAAAATACTTGAAATACAGATGAAGATAACAAAGATAGTTTCTTTTTGTTTCATTGTACTGGTGAATGAACTTCATTGAAACAAAAAAAAAAGTCCCTTTCAGCTGTTGAAATTGAATTCTCTTCATTTTTCAACTATAAATCCAAATCATTTAAAATGCTGGACAATTATCTGACAACAAAAAAAATACATTTATTCCATATTACTATAGACATTACTATAGATGTTTAGGCACTAAAAAGTCGTCTTCTAGGCGCTTAAAACGACACTGAAAATTTCAAGAATAAGGAGAAAAACGGCACTGTCACAAGTTACATACACAAAATAATAAATTGTTTGTAATATCTGTCTATATTATTTTGTAAACTTAAATGAACAAAGGAAGTTCGTACATTTTAATGTTAAACAAGATTTACATATTTACAACTCTTCTATATTTTATTCCTAATAGTTTGCATTAACCAGTAGCTTTTCAAGGATCACTATTTCAGATTTGTGACGATTGAGAGACAAAATCAGTTTGAATGCGGAGAAGGCTCTCTCAACATCTAATGATGTGACTGGCATTTAGTTTAGGAGTTCAACACTAACAACACTGAAACCTGGATATTTACATTTATTTCCTCTTAAAATTTCGCTGCCCTCGGTGTATCGATCGTGTTCTCAGAACATGTCTGGTATTTAGGGAAATAGGGAAAGGGAGAAAAATCAGTTGATATACTTTTAGGAATTCTCTTGTATTTTAAAATACCAAGACGTGAATTGAAGATTTCGTAATCAATGGTCACGTTTGGACCACAGCTGATTTTCTGATATCTTTGCATTGTATATAAAAATAATACATAAAAGGCAAAAAAGTCCTAAAAAAGGCATTTATACCCCCCAAAAAGCAAAAAGAAGCATAATAAAACTTCGTCATATGTCATCATTTGTCACGATTCGTGCACATCTATTATCGGCCTTTAAATAAGTTCGCTAGAATAAAATAGGCATTTTCCTACGATGTGTACTTATAACAAGTCCCGACAATGCCCCTATTGCCTATTTTATTTCTTTGAATGTATATTTAGACAACTTACCCCATCAATGTTTACCTAGAAATGTCTTTTGCGAGTATTTTACAACGCATATAAATGCCTTTTTTTATGATAATTGCCTAATCGAGCGTCAAGAGCCTATAAGTGCCTATATTGAATTTTCTGTATTTTTAATATTCTTTGTTCGCTATATTTTGTCATCATCACTGATGGGTGATATTTTACCAAATAAGTAAGAACCGGGTAAAATCTGTCAGTGTGTCTTCCCAGCGAGCTCTATGTGCCCTGTCTTCTTGCCTGTAACGCGTCAAGCAGGGAAATCGCTTAGAGTATGAGAATTTGACTGCAACTCATGCAAAAATGCGAAAAAGTGAGAAAAACTATTCAAATCTTCATCAGCAAATGCAGTCAACAGATGAAGACAAGAAAGAATTTCAACACTGACTTGTGCCAAGCCGTACACATTGCATTTTCAAAACTTGAAAATCCAACATTTAACCAGTTTAACCAACAAAATGTAAAATTCCACGCGAGTCAACTCTGAGGAAATCTTATTTAACTCCGCAATATGTTTTGACAATCGAAGAAATTCGATTTGTTTTTAGAGAATTGTATTCATTATTTATGCAGTACGTATTAGTATAAATTTTAATATTATTCAACTATAATGCCAATTTCTCTGCCTGTTTTTAAGTGCCTATTTGCCTTTTTTCGACTTTTTAGTGCCTCCACGACCGAGCTCTACACTAGTTTACGGCCGGCTGAACGACCGTTTTCCTTTGCGGGTTTTATATATTCGTCAAATACGGATTTATTGTAATTGACAATTACAATAAATTGTTGCAATAAAAATAATAATAAAAATTATTGTATTTACTGTATTTTGAGTATGTATTTAAATTCTTATTTACGAAGCATTTAGGCAAAGTATTTAAATATTGAAAATTTAAAGTATTTTGCCCAACTCTGTCTGTTTTGAAAATTGTAGATAAAAGAAAATTAAAGCCTTGAGAATTACACAAAACTGGAATTTCACTGTAGTTTATAAAATTATATCCATTAAGAAGTTACTCTAGTGTCTTCTCTTTGCAGGTGAAGTGGGCAGCTGACTGGCCGGATGGAGAGATGGTCTTCTACTCCATCTCTGATGACGGCTTCATATTTCAGTGGGTCATCACATCAATGGGCATGACAGAAACGAAAGTGATGCCCATTGACCTTGACATCCCCCCATGCCCTGGGCCTGAGGGAACCAGTGTGCGCCTCAAAGGTTTGAATCCCATTGAGATTTCCACATTATTTATGTTTTGAATGGGATCATAAGTTGTGACAGGGTATGAAAAAATATCCTAATGAATGGGGGTGTATCTATTATTTAACACTTCAGAACGGGGTGCCTTCTCCAGACGTTTCAGTGTGTGGTGTGTAGACAAAATTTCAACTGCCTTTCGAAGGAAGCTGTAACCACAGTGAATTAAACAGTATTCACATTGACATCTATAAATATTAAACTTTCAGGCAAACCCAAAACCGGTTTCCAAGGCCTTTGCAAAGGCTTTCAGCACCTCAAAAGACCGAGGTCTCACGACTTTCTCCAGCAGCAGTGAACACGACTGCAGGGGACGAGGAGCCCCACAAGAACTCGAGCATCGCACCTCAACAGAGAAGGAAAAAGAAACCCAACTCTCCTCTCCCCTCTTGTAACAAAAGAAACATAACACATAGTAATTATGGCTTTCGTCTCGTGGAACCTCAATGGCATTCTCGTTTACTCGTTTAGGCGAATTAAAGCTGACAATGTCTCTATATAGACCCGTTGTTATCTGCATGCAGGAAACATATCTTCCTGAACATTCACTCTCTGCGGCATTTGGTATTAAATGCAAGGCATTGGTGATGGCCTCCTGCCCATTGCCGAGTCGCTACATTTGTCACAGACTTCCTGGTGTCCAAAGAAATAGACGTGCGAACCATTCTTTAGACTTCTTGCATTCGTGTGAATCTGTGTGAGAATTCGTGGGAGTCCGACGTCTTCGGGATATATCGTCTGCCTTGGGCAGTTTCAACGCTACTGCTGCTGCTGATACTACTAGTAATCTCCGCACCTCGAAAACTATTTGCAACGTCTATATCCCGCCTGGTCAAGCCGTAACGGAAGAAAACCTTGAGACCCTCATGTCTCAACTGCGCCCATCTTCTCTCATTCTTGGAGATTTCAATGCTTACAGTTCCGTCTGGGGTGCAGCAAGCTCCTGTCAGAGAGGTATTCTTCTCGAAAACATTATAGACAGTTTCAACTTGATTCTTTTGAACTCTGGACATGCAACGCACTTCACTCCGGGTCGTCGAACACCCTTTCTTACATCGATCTCACTTCCTGCAGTCCATCACTACCTACGATTGGAGAATGGACTGTCCCGGATGTCCTTCATGGAAGCGGCCATTTTCCAATCTCATGTGGTCGATCTTGCTGTTGTCCATCCACCCCAATGTTCAATGCAGCGTGCCAACTCACGGTGGGCTAGAATCTTCAAAACGTGACCAGAAAGGAAAAAATGAGAGTTTCTAGATGGACATTTTGGACTATCAGGTTGGCTAAAGTAATGTTGGGACTACTGAATGCCGGTTGTGCGGACGATCATCTGTTCATTTTGTACGTTATATTTCAGGTCAAACGCCGAAATTCATTGTTAACGGTGCGTGCAGCCGATCAGGCTACAAAACAAAATTTGTCGTTGAAGCTAAATATTTGTGTTCTTTGTAAGTGAAGTGAATATTTCCATTTACGAAGGTGTTCCAAGAGGAATGTTCTAATTAAAAAACACGTATATAATTATTAAAATTTTAATCCACGTATTTGTTTTAAAAATTAACTTTATAGCAGAAAATGTACGAGAAAATTGTAAAATGTGCTTATAAAAGAGAGATAAATTACGAATTCCACCACATTCCGCTTTCTTTTTCACTGTGTCCGCAAGTACATATTATTACCTTTGTAAATTAACCTTCAAACACACCGACTAGCACCGACTCCGGCTTTGAGCCACGTCTTAAGCGACACTATCAAAATGTTATTGAGACATCTAGCAAAATGACATAATCAATTAAAAAGCGAAATTAACATAATCAATTAATTATGACCCACATTTGTTCAATTTAAATTATAGTCGATGGCTAGAAGCGTTGTAAAGAATATAATGAGCATTAAAAGGACGGAATCAACGTTTCCTTCTTCACAGTGGGATGAATAACTTAGAAAAGGACAGACGATTACTATTTACTACTTCAAGAAATGATTGCGTTCCGGTTTCTTATATTGAATAATATTTTGGTTATATTTTACGTCATAGCAACTGCCAGACATTACGTCAAGAGTACCTCTAGTAATGCCAACAACAGTCAATAGATTGTTTATCCACCATTATTTCCTTTACTTCATTTCTATATATTTCTTATATATACATTACATTATTTCTTCAGCCATTTTACCCATCGGTCAACAATCGGAGGATGCTCAAGAATCAATTAATAAGTTGATAAAGCAATATCGCATGAATTTTTCTCGAAAGTTTCCCAGAGTTAAATTATGGAAGACGTGTTAAGGAGTTTCTTGGCAACCAAAGATCCCTACATTTCTTCCCTCCGCAAAAGAGTTTGTCGCCAGAAGCCGTTGCCCCCTTACTTCCTATGGCGGAAGATTGTGAAGATTCCGATGCAGATGATGAGGAAACAAATCTTTGAAGATGATGGCGATTCAGTTGAATCAGAAGAAAGAGAAGATGTAGATGAAAAAGAAGAAGAAAACGACAACTTCTAATTATAGCTACAAACAATTTACTAAATGAATAATTGTTATTGATATACAATAATTTTTTTGTTATTTATAGCATTTTCTATTCTCTATTTGGTCCTTTTTTTTAGCTTTCCATTTTTCTGAGATATGTTTAACAATTAACTACAACAATCCCTACGTATTTATTTTTTATATTACTGAACAACTTAAATTTTTGTCCGCCATGTTATCCACCGTTTTTTTAATTTTTGAACTCATAATCCTTTTTTTATAATAAATTTTTATCAATTCCGCCCGCCATTTTGTTTTCACGTTTTGATATCATATTCTTAATCAACAACTTCGATAACCTTTATGTAGTACCTTTGGTACAAATTGAATAGCTCTTTATTCTAATTAGCCAGCTTTTTGGGATTCTAATCCACCGACTGGAGCAAATTCAGTGAAGAACTGCCCTTGTCGATCTGGCTCTAGTTGAGGTTTTGAAAAACATTCTTTAAAATTTGGGGGTACTTTACATGAAGCCCTCCGAACATTTTCATAATTTTCTCAAAAACGGCTCCAAATTTTTTCCTTTAAATTTTTTTAAAGAATAGAGCAAAATACACTTCTAAAGGTGGCGTAGGTCCCATTTTTACCGTTAACTCTGACTTTTCGAAAATTGCAAAAGTTTGAATTTTGTGGGGGATCTTCCTACATCTATAAAATTGAAGACACAGATTTTTCCTTCAAATGAAATTTGTTACCCATAAATAGTCCTTTCATTAAGGTCTTGCAGACTTTTTTGAAAATTGTAGATGATCTTGGCTGTCCAGGTGACGCCGCGTCGAAGGCTGTGTTGCCGACGTTTCGACCATCTTATCGTGGTCTTCTTCTGACTCTGGCCGCGGAAGCCTACGACTTTTTTGAAAATTGTAGTAGTTTCTGTGCAATAGAGCGTGCAATATTTGCAATTTTAAAACATTACAAAACTTTATTTCCTCAAAAACGGCTCCAATTTTTTCTTTAAATTTTTGATAGAGTTAGTGCCCAACCAACCCTATCCGATGACAAACGTCATATTCTCTATTCTTTTGCTTTTCTACTTTTCTCTCACGTCGGTAATATTTACCTTAGAGGCGATATCTTTACACTATTAGATTTATGAGTACATGTGCTTTAAATAATGTTAAATATAGTTTCTCGAAGAAACAGTTTTTTGAGAAAATGAGCTCAAAATTCCGAATTTTCAGAAAAGCTCAAACGCCATTTTATCAAAAATGTCTCCAATTTTTTTCTTCAAATTTCTCCGATGGATAGTTTAATTGCACTGTTTAATATTTTTTTTTTTTTTTAAAAATTAAAAATTTTTGAAATATCTCTCAGCGTTAATATGCATATTTCCATCGATTTGTATACATTATTACATTTCTGGTGGAAGTGCTTGAATGGACTTCAAATGAAGTTTTTCGAAAACTCAATAGATTCCTGTGAAAAAGAGCTTCAAATTTCGGATTTACAGTAATGTTAAGCCATTTTCTTAAAAACGGCTTCAAAAGTTTCAATGAAAATTTCTATTTTGGGCGAGATTTTACTCTTCTT
The DNA here is from genome assembly GCA_964035755.1 of Teleogryllus oceanicus. NCBI lineage: Eukaryota > Metazoa > Arthropoda > Insecta > Orthoptera > Gryllidae > Teleogryllus > Teleogryllus oceanicus. The sequence goes on from CAXIVR010000013.1 coordinate 67,318,922, forward strand.
TAATATTCTTGAAGTAATATTTCGGTTCTATCGTTAAGTTACCGAAAAGTTACGAAAACGTCAAGAAAATGTACTTACGGTGACGATGGATGGTAGCTGGCAAGAGAATGGAGAAAGTCCTTAAAGCCAGCCCACGCCAAGGAAACTAGAAAAAATTGCTACGAGAAAGTCTGTGTCATTCTGTAGCACCTGTAGTTGTAAAATATTATTGGTAAGTAACGTACCCCTTGAAAACTACACTCTCTTAAAAATTGGATTTTCATCTGAAATATCTCTGTTGTACACATATTAGATCTCTATGATACCAAACTTCAGTAAACATTTCAACTTTAAGATTTCATTCAATGTATTTTTAAAAAATTTTAAACTTTCTCAAAACAGGCTATTTTTTCTCAAAAAAGGCTTATTTTGAAGCTATTTCAAATTAAAAATATTTTTATTTAAAATAATAATTATACATCAGTTTTTTAAATTTGTTATTTTAAGGTCGCATCAACATCTAGGTCATTAGCGACCACTATTGGTGTTAACGGTATGGTAACTATGAAGATGAAACGATATGCGGATGGTAGGACGAACACAAATACAACAATGCCCGAGGCGGGACTCTAACCCGCGACCCTTCGGTCCGAGATCGTTATTACACTACTGCCTTAGCGATCTCGGCCACCGGGTCGACTATACATACTATGAGCATAAACGTTGCCTAATATATTTTGAATGTTCCTTTATTTTAAAGCAAACTTACATCTTGACATCTACGTTTGTAATTGAAAATATGTTCATTCTGATGTTAAAAGCTAACCGAGTACTATAAAAATAGTTTATAGATGATAAATAAATAAATTCAGCGTTGTGTTAATTTCTCGCGTTTAAATTTGCCACTCAGCTTATTATTTCTGAAAATTTCTTCAGAATGTTAAATGTTCGATTTTCAATTTTTCAAAAATGTGAGTAATTTCCGTTAATTTTGAGCGAATTATAGGCAATTTTTTCGATAAAAAACGCTCCAATTTTTACTTTCTCGCCTTACAAATTTTTCGAACAAGAGTTATGTAATCGTGCGCTGGAAAACTGGGAATTTTCGCTAGAAATACTGTTATAGCTGTGCTCTGGTACAGAAAAAAGTGGATAAATTGCTGCTAAATTGCTGTTACTAAACTTAGAACTAAGCTAAGTTGTAAAACTAAGGTGTTGCTAAATTTAGAAAAAAATCCTCTAATTTGTGGTGTGGTGTCGCCAAAATCCATGTTTTATTGCTTCTTGATACCGAAAAATCGATTGGTGGCGATCCGTAGTCAACGCTAGTGCCTAAACAGTTTAGCCGATTTTCTTCAAAATTGGTATTCCCCAATCGTTCTTGCTGATTTCACGGCTGCTGGAATTTGAAACCGATATTGTAATTTTGGGGATTCTCATGTAAAGTTTACATGAAGCCCCTCGGACATTTTCGAAATTGTAAAAAGAAATTGCTACAATTTTTTCATTAAAATTTGCTGTTGAATAAGACATAAGATTTGCATAAGACGATTAAGGGAATGATGCAGGTATCATTTTCGTTGACCTATTCGATTTTTCGAAAAACGCTAAAAACAATTACAAAACTCAAAATGAAGATAGAGATTTTTGCCTCAAAGTGGTTGTACAAAATAGCTCTTAAAATATGGTCATGTACAATTTTTTGAAAAAACGAGTTGTTTTTTTTTTTGCGTAATTTACGCTTGAAATTGACGAAAATGTTGATCATCAAAAATTACTCCACATTTTACTCCATATTATTAAATTTTCTTCACTTATGTAGTAAGAGACGGTAAAACACACGATACTAGTCCCATTTTCGGGTATCGCTTTTTTTTTCGAAAATTGCGAAATACAGTTTCAAAACTACAAAATTGAAGAAAGCCTGTCCTACGAAACTGGCTCTTTAAAAAGGCCATGTAGGATTTTTTTAACCAGTAGTTTTTGCGTAATTTGCGCTTGAAATTTACGGAATTTTTCTTTCCCCTCAATTTTTAAAAAAATGTCTCCAAATATGTAATAAGGGACGGTAAAAAAAATATGGTAATAAATAAACTAGTGGTGCTGTAGAATGGCCTAGATTTTCTCGCGCTAGTTAGTTTACGAATCTCTTTACTCTCAACTAGCTTCTGGATGGTCTTGATCTCTTCCCAGCTGACATCTTTTGCCGCCGAAAGGACATTCTTTCACATATTCTCGTACAATTTCACAATTTAGCGTTTAGCCTTTCACACACATCACAAACATCAACCTGAGACCGACCAAATGAATATCCAAGTTTTCATTAAAATATTTCATATAAAAGCTGTACTTCACTACATCTTTCAGATCAGGGTTGTCAGTGATGAACATCTCGTGCATTTTGGGACGTTCAGAGTAGCACATACTTTTTCGGTTTATTACCGTAGTGGGTTCTTTAACTTCAAACTTCGAAAATGTCACGGATACGAATACAAACAGCTCTCGAAACAGCATTACCACTCTGCTCTTGTCCCTTACACAGAAGGCTTATTTTTAAGCAATAACTGACAAATTCTACTTAGTCTTTGTCGTGAAATGTCAATAAATTCGAGAAAAAGTCTTGCAAGCTGTTTGTAATGTACCATTTATCTTTAAGTGATAAACATATTAATGATTTTTCTTATTCGATATTGAAGGATTATTACCATCCTCAGGTTCCTCAAGATCTTTCTCATGACACAGTTCATCTTCTGGATTCTGTTTCTTACGTCTTCGTCGAATTGTTTTTGCATCTATCAAAGTTTCAAAACATATATCTTGAATGTTTTTATTTTCTAGAGAATAAAAATAATTCCACGTCTTGTTTATTACTTTTTCAATAATATATGAAGAGCATTAATATTGCATTTACATGAAATGCCTGGCTTTGTTTTTAGATCTACTTTCTTTCCAGTGTACGAAACATGCCTCGCCTTTCACTCTGGCATTGCGTATGATATTACGCTGATAAGAAACTCCGCGTCTCCTTTTCCGTACAGGTTCATCGTCAGATTAGACATGTTCTCACAAGAAATCACTTTTTATTACTCATAATCACAGCAAAATCAATTCACTTGCAAAAGAAACTTCAAAACGCCACTCTGAGTAGATGCTACTTACTACCTGAGAACAACAATCTCACTACTTTTTGAAACATTGGTAGAGATCACGGCGATCATTCCCGTACCTTTCTTAGAAAATCTCCCCTCCCGAACGTGTATCTAAATAGACCCCTGAGGTGGTGCTGATAACCCTTCAAGTAGCTTGGATTACATGTGACATCCTGATTGGTTGTCCGCATGCGATCACTGCAGGGTTGAAAGAAAATTTCCGTTTGGTTTAGAGCAGAAATCCGTCAAAAGACGTCGCTTGACGGGTTTCTGTTCTAAACACGATTTTTTAGGGTCTTTCTAACTGCATTGCAAGAGCTGCAAATAGCTGATTTCTGCACTAAACTATGTGTTCATTCTCATAAACAATATCCTGTTGCTAACGCGTTTTTTTTTTTTTTTTTTTAATTTTTGGCGCTTGACGGGTTCCTGAAATACGAAATCGTTTTAGTTTTTGAAAACCTCTATTGGAAGTCATTTCAAGCACTTCCACACACAAATGTAACAATGTATAGAAATCGCTGAAAACGTGCAGATACAAGGGGTGAGAGATATTAAAAAAAAATATTTGTTTTTGATCAAAACAATAGAATACAGTAAAATGAATTTTAGGTCATCTCAAATAATGCATTTTATACTAACCGTACGAAAAGATTGAAGAAAAAAATTCGGAGTCGTTTCTGAAAAAATGACGTTTGAACGCTTCTGAATATGAGGAATTTTGAGCTATCTTTCACAGAATACTTTTCAGTTTTTGAGAAACTTTATAGAACATAATTTCAAGCACATGTACGCGTCAATGCAATAATGTAAACAAATCGCCGCTATTGTAAATATTAACAACGTGAGAGAGATGTCAAAAAAATAGGCGTTTGTTAGTTTTGATAAAACAAAAGAATAGAGCAAAATGGCGTTTATGTTGTCTTATAGAAAACATTTACCACTATTCCTACCAGTTTAAAGAAAAAACTAGGAGCCGTATTTGGAAAATCTTGTTTTTGTTACTTTTACTATTGCAGGCAATATTGCGCAAAAACTATTATAATTTTCAAAAGATGTGCTTGACATTAATGAAAGAACTATGGAGAAAAAGTTACTTGAAAGAAAAATCTGTCTTCAATTTTGTAATACATCAAAATCTAAGCCGGAATCGATCAGGAGTATCCGGTTTAGGGAGGTTTCCGTTTTATGCAAGGTCGTCTATTTTATGATACTTTTATTGATATTTTTTATGATATTGATATTTCTGCCCTAAAAGTAATAAGGCCTAAATTACACGACTTCATTTTATTTATCAAAACACAATAACCCACAACGTTTTTATGGAAGAAATCACAATAAATAAATATTGAACACTCTTCATTGACAGCTTCTGAGTTGAACCTTCCCACGCTGAGTGTCAGGAAAGAGGGAATTCCCGTACGGCCTACGCCCTCCGAGACAAGCGACCCGAAGGTCAAATTCTACGCTGGCAGCTAACGCTCCTCTCCTTCTCCTTCATGCCGCCTTTATAAGTGTATTTTACTATATTCTTTGTAAAATATAAAGAAAAATTGCAGCCATTTTTGAAAAAAAACCTAGTGGTGCTGTAGAATGGCCCAGACGTTCTCGTAGTAAAGTTTTCTAATTTCTTTGGTGGGAACTAGCATTACGGTCTTGCCCTCTTGCCAGCTGCTATCTATCGCCGCCCAAAATACATTTTTTTGACATTATTTCAACTTTTTGGTTTTCTAATAGTATAACCGAAATATTACTCCAAGAATATTAAAGAAGGGAAAAACCTCGTCCAAAATAGTCAAAACACAATTTTTATTGAAAAATTTAGAGCCGTTTTAAGAAAATGGCGTTTAAACATGATTGTAAATGCGAAATTTGAAGCTCTTTTCGCAGAAATCTTAAGTTTTCGAAAACCTTCATTTGAAGCACATCCACTCTAGATGAAATATGTATTCAAATCGATGAAATGTGCATACTGATAGCGTAATTTTTCAATTGTAATTTCAAACCCATTCCATATGGTATATTTTGAATAAACAAAAAAATACACCAAAATGAACTTTAAATCACATTAAAGAAGACAATTAGTCCTATGCGTTGGAAAATTTCGAAAAAAAAAAGAATTGGAGCCGTTTTTAAGAACATTACGTGGAACTTTTTTTGAATATGCGGACTTTTCAGCTCATTTTCACAAAAAAAAACTATTGAGTTTTCGAGAAATTTTATTTGACTTTATTTAAAGCACATGTACCCATAAATACAATAATATGAACAAATTGCCGGTAATGTAAATATGAGCGACGTGAGAGACAAGACAACAAATTAAAGTTTTGTAAATAAAAAAAGAATAGAACAATATGCATTTATGCATATTGTTCATTCTTTCTATAGCATTTATGTCATCGTATAGGGTACATTTGGCGCTAACACTATCAAAACTTTAAAGAAAATATTTGGAGTGGTTTTTCAGAAAATCTTGTTTTTGTGTTTTTAAATTGCAAATATTGCACGCCATATTGCGAGAAAACTACTAAATTTTTCAAAAAAATGTACAAGACCCTAATAAAAAAAGTAATTATGGACAACAAATTTCAGTTGAAGGAAATATATCTTATATTCGATTTTGTGGTTGCAGGAAGGCGCCGAAAAAATTCAAACTTTTGCAATTTTTGAAAATTCAGAGTTAACAGTGAAAATAGGACTTATGCCTCTTTTATAAGTGTATTGTACTCTATTCTTACTATAAATTTACAGAAAAAATTTGGAGCCGTTTTTGAGAAAATTTTGAAAATGTCCAGGGAGCTTCATGTAAAGTACCCCTAATTTTAAAGAACGTTTTTCAAAATATTAAAGCTTTAATTAGCGCCAGATAGCTATTTCTTCAATTTGAAAAAAATGCTACGCGTCGTTTAGGTGCTAGCAGAGTTCAGAGACTGACGGACGGACGTTTTGCTTTCAATTTGTTTTTCGGCATCAAGGACCTACAAAATAGGGATTCTGGCAATACCACGTGTTAGAGGATTTTTTTCTCGTAATTTAGCAACTGACTTTATTCCTTTTTTCATTATCTGGGCCCGGCAATTAATTTTTTTCTGCCGAAAATCCGCCTGTCTTTCGCGCAGAATTACGTAACTTTCTCTATACTACGTATGTTACTCCGTGTATACGTATGTATACAATAAAGTAAAAAATTGAATTTACATATTTTTGTTAAAACATTCCACGATATCGTTCTTCGACCGACTAGTTTGAGTCTGAAACGCTTGTTGAATCAACACGAGCAATTGTAAATCCTGACAATAAACAATTTTTGGAATAAAGAAACTTTTTGGATCGAAGAAAATTTGTCGCCCTGGGGCCAGTGCTCTCAGTACCCACGCCTAAATCCACCTCTGTACGCGTGTTTTCTTGAGCCCTCATTTCGAAAGAATTTAAAGAATATTTTGATCATTTTGATAAATGAAACGACCTTGGTGAAACGTCAAAATAACTTAAAACGGGCGTTTTGTGATCATTTGAAGAATCAATTAAGAATTTTTCTCGTTTATTGTTGTCACATGTTACTAAGTTAATGATTTCAGTTAACAAATGGAGAAACTGCTTAAACGGGCATTATCTTCATATTCATTGTATTCATTACAGATTACTGCTAGAGCTAGCTTGTATCTGTGGATTCGTTAAATCGTTGATACAGTCCAGTTTTAACATTACCCAAGGTTAGTCGGAAAATTCGAAAACATTTTAATATTTTAAAAATCAAACGACGTTATTACAAAGTGATAAAATCAGATAATTAAATGTTATAATCCATTGGAATTGTGTTAAGCATAAAGAACAAAATCTCTGTTTTGAAAAAAATCCGAACATTTTTATGATCCTAAATACTGTTACTGAACATTTTTTAAAAATTGTTGTATTGCAGAATCTATTATGTACAAAAATTAAGATCTCACATGTTTCAAGCAAATATGCAGATTTATTCATTCCGAAAATTCAAAAGATTATTAAAAATGAAAATCTTAGTGTTAATAAGCTAGTTTTCAGGTGTCATGTAATCCGCAGTTATCCTCAAAATTTATGAGTACTTATTTATTTATTTTACGTCAAAAGCCGTTAAAAACCGTGTGTGTCGTGCTAAGGGAGAAGTGAATTCTGTGTGCGTTTTCATAATCCTGCGATACCTACCCTAAGCCATATACTACTTGAATTTTGAATGCAGAAAGAAATGAGCGTTTTTTGCAAGGATTGTTGACAAAGATATTCGCTCCAGTGTAATAAAATTATTTTCAAGGGTAAATCAGCTGTAAATTTGGGCACTTATCCCCTTCGTGAATTAATTCATACCCTTCGTGAATTAATAATACTTCCTGCCGTGACAACATGGAGAACGATAATTTGAATAACTATATTTCCCACTGAATTTTAGAAGACGTGCACAGGTAATAAAGTTACGTTTACATTGAGAACTTATTAGTAAGCCTAGTATCGACAGCAGAATATCCATTTTGAAAAAAATATTTCTACTTGGGTGTTGAAAACTTATTTACGAGACGGACATTTTCCGAAACCGATCTAAGGAATACGAAACTTCAAACCCTGGGTGGGAATCAGCTCCGAGATCGATTTAACGGATGAAAAAATACTTTCTTAAGCGTTTCAGAACTCTACATAAATTAGAAATACATGCTTCCTAGAAAAAAATCCGAGTTTTTTTTAAAGCTCGCTTTTGTACAAACTTCTACACCAGTTCTCGGTTGTGAAAGAAAAGTGTATGAGTAACATAGTACGGTAAAGAATCCGTTATAAACAGAAAAAAAGTGTTGTAATTTGCAAAACAACTAGGAAAATTTATATTCTCAGACCTGAAAAAGCCGGAAAAAACTTGAATTTTAAAAATCCAGATAGCTGGTCACCCTGATTGTAGTGCCCCTGAACGAGAGGTGCGAAGTTCGAGTCATGACGGCAGTATTTTCGACACTAGCCGAATAGTTTGGTTGAGTTCTGTCTCTGTATGGAAAAGAGTTCTACCAGCTGGCTGCTTTGATCGTTAGCTGTCTGTGGTTTCTCTGATCAACATCAGGCGAATGGCCGGGCAGTCTCCAGCAAACGGACCGCTTGGGATCTTTTCTTCCCATTCCTTATCCTACCCTATAATTACCAACACTTACATGCACCACACTACACCACATGCTGGGAGACCGGTCGGGATCTTAGAGCTTGTCACGGTTGGGGGATACCCCCTTTGGTGGGAGGCACTTGGGTGGAGAAAATCCCGCTAGCCGACGGTAGGTCGGCGCCGGTTTTCGCCATCCAAACTCTGGAGCAGGATGATCTCCGATACCTCCCGAGCAAAAGCATTACGACACTTACGAGACACCTGATCTTAGGCGTTGGCGCACCCGGAATCAATCAACGTACCAACCTAACAACTGCCAGTCCGTCGGAATAACTGTACCTTTTTTTTAATTTGTTGCGTCTCCCTTGACGCAACGCGTCTCCAAGCCCATTACTGCGCTCTTCCCATTACTGCGCTTGTTTTATGGAGCAATCCTCCGTTATCATTGTCTGTCGCGTCTCGTCGCAGTCGGTTTGTCAAGAGGACCGCCAGGTAGCATCTCCGCGTACGCGCCTCCTACCGCGCGCTCCTGCGTCACTACCCAGCGGACGAGAATTAGGAAGGAATAAGGATAGGGTTAGGGTTTAAGACACTTCACAGGGGTTGGACTAGCCCTTGTGAAGCAGCAGAACTCGTTTTGTTGGAACAAATTTCACATGAGATTCGACGGGAATCGAACCCGGATATCAGTGGTGAAAGGCTTGCGACTTTGCAATGAGCCTCGAGTACAGCCCAGTTTCTAAACCGTTCAGCCGATTTTCTCCAAAATTGATATTGATGGATTCGAGACTTTGGGAGTTTCTAACATATTTTGATTGTTGAGGTTTTTTTCATGAATCAGGCATTTACCTTTTTATGCCTCTGTCCGAGTTCGATTCTTTCTGCTGTTGTGTGGCGTACTGGTATGAGTTACATCCGAGGATCTGAAATCGGGTCTCGGAGCGGGAAAAAAATCGCTGCACTGCTGTTGGTTTATGTGGTAGTGTATTATTGGGTAGCAGTTAGAACCAATGCGAGAAAGTAAGTGCTTTGGAAGCACCATTAGTTTTATCATTGGACACGTTCATATTCCAGTTTTTTTTAACATTTTACTTTGCCTTTTAAATATTTTAGATTGACACTCATAGTGCATATTATTCTTAAAATTGCAGTGGGTGCCAATGACTCTAGAAGTTGAAACGTCCTTAAACGCTAATAATAATGTTCCTGCTACCGAAACGCGAGTCGCGAAGGGAGAGGGAGGTGCATGTGGCAGGGTCAAAATAAGACGCGTATGTGGTTAAAGCTCTGTATTACTTGGATGGCGATTGGAGAGGTACCACCCTTAACCAGTGTGGCGTACTCACGGGTCCAGGCAGTGTGACCCCTCTACCTTTTCACTATATTCACTAAAAAGCCTACAGCGGGTCACTCAAGTAACCTAGTAGTATTACTTGACCTGTGACTTATGACAATGTCACACCAAAAATTAGGAATGGTTTTATATGTCCTAACTGCCCTACAGGAGTGGGTTCGTCTTTTAACCTGCTTTTTCTAATAAAAGAAACAGGCAAGTTAATCTTTTAACTATGAACAGAGTTCTAGGTATATTCTGTTAAATATTTGAATACAATTTTATCTAGTATTTACACATTACATTGAAAATTCTATCACTTGCTCTACCTTTAGCAATTACGTGATTACCTAACAAATGCATTTGCGTTTTAACACTTGCATAAACACTTAACAAAAAATTATATTACCCTTCACTTCACAAAAACACAATAAAATACCTGTACAAAAGACAATAATACATGAAAACACAAATTAATGACAAAGAATCATATACCAAAATACACTTTATATACACTTTCTAAGAAATTGTCACGTGAATAGTGGATGAAATATATACAAGAAGTTGTTTCACTTTCACGTAGATTATTACTTTATACAATTTAGCCAGCAAAAAAATGTCGTTATGCAACGAACGTACAATTAATAATAACTCTTTTACTAGTTATTGGTTTTGAACAATTTGAAAACGATTAAACAATAAATTGAAAACACACACTAAAAGAACAAATATTATCGTTAATAGAATAATGAAAAAAAAATAGGTTTTTACAATTCATTACATGGATTAGCTATCTGGCTTCCTTTTACGACTGCAATATTGTAAAAGATTACGTTTAAATGATTTTAATTTAATCACTCGACTATCCACGTCTATAAGTGAGGTGAATTCTATCTCTGTAGAATAATTCTCGCTTATTTAAACAGTTTTTTTTAAAGAGAATTTCTAGTGAAGTTTTAAAGTTTTCTTTTCTGACTCACGACACGTCTCGAAGAAATATTTCCACAGCTCGGAGCGGCAACGGTGACCCAGATCCTTTCAAGGTCGTGGCAACCCCTTGCTTCGGCGAAAACGTCCCCCGATGGCTCGCTTCTACAGTCCTCCGAATTTTATACAATATGACTGCAATATCTCCGCGTAATGAATTTCTTACGTGGAAAGCCAAGACAAAAAACAAAAAAATAAACTGAAAATAGAAAGAAACATTTCTTATAGCACATGCTTTCTACTTCAGTATACGTTCTTAAACGTTGAAATATATTATTTCCTCGTTGATAGAAAAATAGTATATTTCTACTAATGCGTTCACGTGAATTTATCAGAATATTCATGATTTAAAATTCTCATTTCTCTCATACATGGTATCGTTATTTCAACATGATAAGACGAATTACCTTTTTCAAGCTTCTTATAGTCGAAATACAGCAAATTCTCTTCTCCGTCCAACACGAACAGTTTTGGTGCGTCCAGATCGGCGGTCAGCAGCAAAAGAGAGAGCTTTACGTAACGGTGCTTTGCACTAGTGCTGATATTTTCAAGGGTGATTTCTGATTGGTTCTGGTGCTATTCTACGCGAGTGCGTTCAGACACCTTAATAAATTCTCACAAGGGATACCATTTACTGCTGGCGCGATCTCTTGCAATTCGATAACACTATAATTGCATCTTGTCGTGTCTTGACCTCTCGGGTGCTTCTCAAAAATCAAAGGAACCGACGTATGGGCGGTTACAGCAGACACGTTCAGCGACAGAGCTGGGAGAGGCCGAGAGCGAGAGAGGGGGGCGTGTCTCAAGGGTGGTGCCTAATACGAGGGCGGCCTGTGGCCCAGAATGCAGGAGGGGCTGCATCAGCTGTTTCAGCAACCCGGAGCCCCCGCACGAAACTAGGTCGCAGCTCGCCCAACCACAATAATAATAATAATAATAATAATAATAATAATAATAATAATAATAATAATAATAATAATAAGAGCAACTGAAGTCAAGGCACTATGGCATCTCCAAAAAGTTCATATTGTTCCTCTGGTCATTTCGTGCACAGGAGTTATACCAAATAACATCCATAAAAATCTGGAACTTATTCAAACACCAAAATATACCTATAAAATTATGCAAAAATCGATCATCTTAAACACATGCAGGAGTGTTCGAAAATTCCTAAATTGCGACGAAACATGAATTGACCTGTGTCTTGGTTATTAACCCGACACAAAGTCAAATAAAAATCCGGTGGATACCGAGAAAAACAATGTATAATAATAATAATAATAATAATAATAATAATAATAATAATAATGTATTTGGCGTTATTGGGTCGGTAGTCCGACTTTGCCGGCCAGCTACCGGTGTCCACCTTGCCTGGGTCTAGTTAAATTCCCATGCTTGGGGGTAAGCGCGACATGAGACGAACATGACTTATTCTGTTCACCGTAACTAGCGGTTCTACGATCCCCCTGCTTGAGCTTTTCTTCGTCACACAGGTACAGAAACTGGGACAATTTTAAAGGAACGTTACGACTGTAATAATAATAATAATAATAATAATAATAATAATAATAATAATTCACTTTGGATGGTTAAATAGTTGAATGGACATATTTACATTAATGAAGCAGAAATAAGGTTTACGGCATATGAAGTGTATAGTACAGTACTACATAGTATAATTTTAATTGAAATCCTTTTCTCTGTATTGTTTTCATGTTAAATAGGAGAACAAAAGGAAATTATTACTATACTGTTTTGCTCGTCATACAGTCGACACTTATTGACCACGGTTTGCACATTTTGTATGAGGGATGGGAGACTGTTGAAGGTTAATTGAAACTAAGCCCCTCATTAATGACATTAAATTCTTTGCAGGTTGTGGAAGAACTATGTGTTTTCATCCAACAGACCCTCTTATCTGTTTAATTGGAACTGAAGAGGGATTTATTCACAAATGCAACATCACTTATGCATCAAATTATCTGTTCACTTATGCAGCACATCTATTGCCTGTGTACAAGATTAATTACAACAAGTTTAACTCTAATGTATTCATCTCTTGCAGTGCTGGTTGGTGTATAAAAATGTGGGAAGATTGTCGAGAGTAAGTTCTGTTTATACTTTTTTGCATTATTAGATACCGCAAAATTTTGAATTTAGGTACTGTATTACTTATTACTAGGGGGCGCATTTTAATGAAATATATTTTTTCTTGCCACTTTAGAACTATGCCATTTAGTATAGAAATTCCTTTTATGCCATGTCAAAAAAAATGACTCATTTTCATAGGCCTTTTTTGTTGCATTTTTGTTGTCTTCGACTTTTAGCTTTTTTGCCTTTTCCCGTCATTTTAATGCACTTTTTGCTGATTAAATCGATTTAATGTCATTTTTAATGGTACTTGCCTCAAATAATAATTACGAGATGCAACAAATGTTCTTCACAGAATTACTTAGTAGCTTATTCGATACGTTCGTTCAGATATTGTTATGACAGCCGTTTTATTTAATTCTTGTGACGTACATCAGCACTATTGCCGGTTCGGCCGATTTCGAGATAACTTAAGACAGAGATTTCCTGGTAAAAAAAAGTCCAAACCAAAAGTTTGTAATCTGAGTTCACTCGAACGAATGGAAGAAACCTCGATTACATCAGTTACGTATCCAACAGCTTGAGTTGTTTATCCTAACTGGTTTTGATAAGATTTTTTACGTCATTTTTCTTTGGTTTTAGGGCATTTTGAACAAATTTTAAGAGCATTGTATTGATCATTTTTGGCGATGTTTTAGGTCATCAAAATCCGCCCCCTATTTATTACTTTATTTCATGTTTATTTTCTTTTAAATTTTTGCTTTGTGTAATAATTTGGCCTAGAGGCAGGAATATGTTTGAAAAGTTTACCTGTTTTCGTTTTTGTGTTGCTTTATTCTGTTATTTGTTGTGTGTAGCGATAATTGAAATAAATGAAAAAGTTCCTTTAGTAATACATCCTCCTTTAATATATGAGTATCTTTGTCACTAATCCGAACGTAGGATTGCCATTATTGAATTCAAGTAAACGCAACTACAAAGTCAAGATCCTTTCGATTCATAATATTTAATTTTACTGGAAATTGATAAGTACAAATATTAGTGATGTATTTTATTTATAAAATTATAATTGAAAATTAAATTAAATAATATAGTGTGACGTCACGGGATTAGACAACCCCATAACGCCACCATCTGCTATGTAAAGAAGCCTACGAATAGAGAGAACTAGGGTACGCGGCGGAGCGATGGCCGGTAAACGTGCCATCTGGCCACAGCTTTTCGAACTACGACGCCCGAACTAGTGAGTAATGTTTTTTCCGAGAGGTCACGAAAGGAGGAGAAGATGCACCCCTCCAAAATTTCCCCAGGCGCGAGTACCATAAGTATCGCGGCGCGCCTCGGAGGAACTCTCTTTTGCGCCAACAGTGACGGCGACCAGAAGAAACTGAACTTGAGAAACTTTGACTACAGCAGTGACGGCGAGTACAAATAGATAGTATAGGAGTTTATTTTAACTTGGTAGTTAAAAGTGAGCTCGGAAAGCATATCTTAGAAAAGTGAAGTAATTAGGAAATAAAGTGCACAATCATTCGTCGCATTCACAATATTTGAGAGAGCTAGCGAAATAGCTGTTTGACGTCGAAATAACTTCAAAGTTGTAAAATTCGCGCAGAAGGACATTAATTAAATCCAGCATCTCACATTGCACGCTGGGACCACACATGCCTAAAGTGTGGTACGTCGGCCGAGCATAACTCCTGGAACATTAATAATTTCGAGGCTGGAAGCGCGAACGAACGTGTACGAGGCGGTGGAAGACGGACGACCCCAGGAAGAGCGAAGAGTAGGCGAGAAAGACTTGGTATAGAGCGAGGATAGTACGGGTTCGGAACGAGAGAAGGGTGTGGAAATTGGAGGTTTGGCGGCGTTCGAGCGGAAGGAACTGCTTTCGTCGTAGCACAGCACGCGAAGACGAGGCGGCAACGCGGGACGAGCGGCAGAAAATCCCCAAGGTTACCTACAGGCGAACGACGCGGAGCTGTTGAGGTAAAGGAACTGGCAACGTTTATGCAGCGATCAGCTGGGGAAAGAGGATAGTGGTAAATACACGACCATCAGTGTTAAAAGTGGGTGAAACGTCTAGAATAGGTGGGAGAAGTATTTCGAACTGTGTGAGTGGCAGTTTCCAGGTCATTTACTGCACATATCATTAGATTCATTTAAAGAGGCTATACCTTGTACAATTTTACATAAATGAGTCAGAATTTTTATATGTTGTACAGGTAATATTATCTAGAAAGATCAATTTGTTGTATTGTGTTTAAAGTAATCGCTTTTGTGACATGTAAAAGGGTCTAAATTAACTAACGTGAATGCCACGTATATTTTTTGTGTTCAGTATTATAGTGAGTGCGAAGCCCAAGGCTAGCACCTGTGAAAGGGTTTCTTTGAAACAAGTATCAAGTTCATTTGAGAAAAAAAAGCCGTGCACGGAAAACTAGAAGCCAAAAGAGTAAATAATTTAGTAGTGAAAAAAACTCAGAAAGGAGTGATCAAATCGTAAATTATAGTTGATGAAAGTGTGTTTAGGCAGTCGAGGTGACGCCTTTATTTTTTGTTTTTTGTCTTGTTTCATTTTTTTCAGTGACCAGCTACTTAATGTGTAATATCCTGTTATGAAATTGCGTCACTGTAAATTTTCTCATTGAAAATATGTTCATATTATTCGTATTTTATTTGATTCAGTGTCTTAAGGGTTCAGACCTTTCTCATACCCGAAAGATCCTGCTTCCTGAGAATTTTAAGCTCGCTTCACGAGCATTCATGCTATAACGACCCACCACGTGTGGTAAAGTAGGTAGGTGGGGGTGTTATAATATATATATATATATATATATATATATATATATATATATATATATATATTATACACCTGCTTTCATTCACGCCCCGCGTTGGGCTCCAATATAATAATCCCTCGTTCTACTGCCAATACAGTAATTTTCTTTTCTTTCTGCCACTGTAATATTTTCCTATTTTTTTAAACACATCTGGGCGCCTTGTCATTAACACACATACCCTTTACTTCAACGACTTCTAACTTCTCCCTGGGCGTGACTATGGTATTGCTCTACACAGGGCTACAAACGAGGTACTTATGCGCACGTGCATGGGTCTGCATCTAACTACTTTAATCACAACACATTCTCTAATGGTTATTGATGAACCCGAATGTATTCATCTTAATTTATTTACTACTTTTGGATGGTTTCTTTCCTCAAATAATCAACATATCAAATACATCTGAAAAACAATGCCCTCTGATGGCACAAAAAATACACATAACAGACAACAATACGTTTAAAATTAAAACCCAACAAATAAACAATAACCATTCACACTGAAAATTATAAAAAGAATATGTACACTCATTCACTGCGAATGCGCATTTTGTCGTTAGAATTGTTGACCCTCTTATCTTATGATAATGAACTAAACTTGATCTTCGACAGATGCTTTTGAAGATAAAAAGAAAAACCGAAAAAACAAATATCCATGCATCACTTCCCTTTGTGCCGGACAAATGCTGTGACATGCGGCGCACGTGACACGTCGCCGTCCACCGATTCGTACACTCCCCGTGTACGACGATAGCACGCTCCAGCTTCCACCAGCTCCAAGACCATGTGTTCCGTCAACTCACATTGCTGAGCAAACACTGCGAAACGTCCTGCGGTAAAACGCGAAGTTTCCACCACCTTTAAATTTCCCGCGGCGAAGAAATACTATTGATTCCACGAATACTGGTGAAAAGAATCTTTTAAAGTTCCCGCGGTGAAGAAATACTATTGGGTTACGCGAACTAAACGAAACTGCTCTTTTGGTCTTTCGATTACTGTCCCAAGCATGCTGAATTCCGTGTCGTGAAATTTATAACACAAAATGTCCGCGACCGTTGCTTAACATTGCAATCGCGTAAAATCAGTCTTCGCGTTGCGTTCACCCGTAAAATATTGTTCCTATTTCTAAATCCGTTATCCGCTCACTACATCAATTTTGTTCACTTGAAAATATAAACAAAAATGTTTTCAAAATATTTTTCTAACACGGAGCTCGCGTCTTCACCAACCATACAACACTGCACTTTCTCTCCTCTCTCGAGCATTGTTGTCCCTTATCCTATATTTTTCTTGAACAAGCGCCGATCGCTCGCCCGTGGCCACAAACAAGTTTACAGAATGTTTCTTAATTTCCCGTTTATAAGCGTATTTATGTCTCGCTACTGGTTCTCAATATTGTCTATTGTTTCTCCGATAATAACAGCGATCTCTAATTTTCCTTTTGATGTCTTATTTTATTAAATCTCATCGTTTTTAGTTCGTTCATTATCGTGACGTCCCTACGATGCGTCACTTGTTTCACACATATTTCAATTATACTTTTAATTTTAATTCATTTTCTAGACGTTTCCCAAAATCGTGATTACTTTCGAAATTGTTCGCCCTGTTGTTTTCTAAAGTTCCAGCTCGATTCCTTCAAGTGTTTCCGTAATATTCATTAAAAAACATATTTGCCGTCAACTTTACCCTAGCAACAGTGGTCTCCATGTTCAGGCTTTTTAACTTGAAATGTACGATTACGATTATTTTCGAAATTTTGTGAACCCCTTGCCTGATTTTGCTGATTGTTCTTTCTAACGATTCTAAATATTATGCTTTATTGGATGTTTATGTTAAATTTGACTTTCTTCGGCGCATTCGATTAATTTAGAAAAAATGTTTGCGCGCGGCGGCACTGCCGTCTTCTGTCTTTTTGAATATAAATCTTAACAATATATATATATATATATATATATATATATATATATATATTCCATAGTAACCAGATTCTGGTTTACTACAATGAAATTAAGTTGAAAGGGAGGCAGGTGTTCTTTATCGTGAATGAGTTCGTGGGTTTGCACAAATACAGAAAACACATGTAAAACATCAACACGTTATTACAGATAGTTCCCCACACTAGAATTTTCCTATTTATGAACTCGTATTTTAATACCAAATCAATGACGCTAATCCTTAATATTACAATATCTTAAAATGCTAATAGAAAGATGACCGTCGAAATACTACAGATTATATAAATATACATAACACGTAACATTATTCTTTCATTCATAATATCCCCCTTATGCAGATTTACATTGTTTTTAAGCTTAAAAATTCACCTAAATCACGATTGCCCATTCTTTACAAAGTTTTTCAAGCTATGGGTATACTTCTCAAAGGCCCTATCCTGCCCGAAAATTCAAATAGTTGCTCAGATACTTGTAGCTCGTGCTGGTCGCTGCCCAGAGCGTGATTCCTTCGGCTGCGCCCGGTGTCGCCCGGTCAGCCGGCCCCACAACCGGAGGGAGCGAGCGGTTCCCACGGTACCCGCAGGCGCCACTGCCTCCCACTCCAACATTAGCTGCTACGCCCAAATCTATTGCCCGGTTCTTCGTGGTACCATGTTCTTCTCCTAATATCACTGGAATACCGCACAAAGTTCAATAATTTACTGTCTCTGCTATTAACCAACTTCCACCATGCAATGCAATTTGGTGTCTGAATGTTCTAGCGATACATCATAGCATCTGCACTTTATAAATTGTTCCTGTATGTCATCAGTCGATACCAATCTGATTATGCTACTCGTGCATCACACCATACTCCAATTTTCTCTTTCATGAATATACTCACAGTTCTATCAGACACGTGAGGGCCACTTGGTCATTGGAATCAAGTTTCACACATGTCCAATTACTCCTATTGCTGTCAGATTTCACTGTCAAGTTCTCTTTACTATGACATACTTCGCACTTAGAAATCCCTATCACACTATTGTTATCTGCGCTTTCGTAACCGGTAACAGTTTTCGACGTCTTGCGCACTTCCAACGTCCGTTTGCCCTCCGGGCTCCCACTTCCACTACTCGTTCCCACGTTTTCTCTCTGCCTCAACTGACTCGTTCCGAGCGAGTGGGGTGGCCGGTAACCTTAGTTTGGGGAACCGCAAAAATTCGAAGCAAGTCACATTGTGAAGAGATATTTACAAAATGACACATTTTCCATTTTATGACAATTCAAGAAACATTTATTTTGTACACTATGCAGACCATTTTTGTTCAGGAACACACGAAGGAATGCAATTTTACTTTTCCGAGTTTTACTTTTTCATTTTTGTTGTTAGTTTGTTTAACATCTGGCTGATAATTGGTAAGCGCATGTCGCAGAAGTTCACTTAAATGTTCATCAGTGAGTTCAGATCTGTATTTAGATTTAAGCGTTGAGTTCAGTGATTCACACACATAAGTAGTGCCAAAGATTGTAATAAGTCTCTAAGCACCCTTTTGCTAGTGGGTATTTTTCTTCTGGAACATTCTTCCAAAATTCTTTGATAGAAACGCCCCTTCGCTTGAGTCCTTTTAGTCCGTCCTCTTATATTTCTAGTAGCTCCAACTGTACAGCCACTGTATTTATTTTATTTCACGCCAAAAACATTCGAACACAAAAATCTGTGTATAACGTTCTATGGGAAGAAGTAAATTCTGTGCACGTTTTCAAAATTATGTGATCTCTACAACTTGAGTTTTGTCATATACAACTTGAATTTTGAATACAGAAAAAAAACGCTCCGATGTAATAAAATCTATTTTCAAAGATAAATCTGCAATAAAATTTGGGCTCTTATCCATCATGCCCTTCGTCAAGGAATAATACTTCCTGCCGCGACAACATGGAAACGATAGTTTGAATAACTATATTTCCCACTGAATTCTAGAAGACGTGCGCAGATAATGAAGTTACATTTATGTCCAGAAGCAAAACAAGGGGCCATCTCAGCATTTGCTCATTGGATCAGGGAAACAGGACGAAAAACCTGATCGAGATAGGGATCATTGACCCAGTGGCTGCGGTACAATACGTGTTACATATTGTTTAGAATTATACAGTCCAAATGGTAAATAATGCATTAAATATCACTTAAAATTAATGTTACTTTCCTTGTGATGCTCAGTATAGCCCCCAATTGTATAGAAACACTTATGCAGCAGAAACGATTTCACTTTGATTTAAACTTATCTATCGAATTTAATCGTTTGCTTTCATCTGGCAAAGTGTAAAATAATGTACATGTATTGAATGTGAATGTTTTGTAATGAGCTGTTTATACTGTCACCTGATGAATATAATTTCTACATCGAGTGTTATTGTAATCGGCGTTTTCTGAAAATATATTCCCCTTAAGCAAGTCGTTATTGACAAAAACCACTGATTCGTAAATCAACAGACAAGGTAATGGTAAAATTCCTACATTAATAAAGAGAGGCTTACAATCACGTGCGTAGGATTTGGTTATTATTCGTACAATTTTTATTTGTAATCTAAAAGTCTGGGAGCTATAAGATGTATTTCCCCAGAATATTATGCCACATCTTAGGCGGGATTAAACATTCGCGAACTATACACAACGAGCAGAATGAAGGCTAATTGAATTTGAAAGAATTCTGAACACGTGGCATAATGAACTTAATTTTGTGTTCAATTTTCGGTCGCGTCGGTTTTCAAGCCGAAGGATCAGATTTCAGTAAATAAATCAACACCCGTTATAGAAACCTTTAGAGTCGATGCAGGAATTATTAGAAAAAGGATTGCAAAAATTAAGAGAAATAAATCTGTAGGTCCTGACGGAATACCAGGAGAAATATTGAAATTGGGAGGGGAAGCCATGATTCCTTACCTTGCTCGGTTAATGGACGTAACTGTAAATATACGATTAATATACGATATATATACTGTAATAATATTACTGTATATACTGTAACGATAAATATACTGTAATAATACGATTCCTCAAAATTGGAAAGGCAATTGTATTGCCGATTCACAAGGGAGGAGACAAAAGGATTGTTAATAATTACAGGCCTATAAGTTTGACATCAGTTGTATGCAAGCAGATGGAACACATGATTGCGGAATATATTAGACGAGTCTGGAATAAAACCGACTGGCTTTTTCAAAATCAATACGGTTTTCGTCCTAGCTATTCGTGCGACAGCCAGACTATTTCTTTATGTCAGGACATAGCAGATTCATTAGACGAAGGGAGTAGGGTCGATGCAGTAATATTAGACCTTTCTAAAGCATTTGATCTGGTTCCACATGGCCTTTTAATTGAAAAACTGTCAAAAACTGGATTAGATCATCGAATAATCTTGTGGATATAAGAATTTCTTACGGGCCGAACTCAAGCAGTCAGAATAGGTGACAAACACCCATCGAAAGCCGATTAAACCTCTGGGGTCCCCCAGGGGAGTGTGTTAGGGCCATTGCTATTCTTAGCGTTTATTAATGATATTGCAACTGGAATAAAATCGAAAGTTAGACTTTTCGCCGATGATTGCATAATATATAGGAGTATTGGCGCGTCTTCGGATGAAAATGTTTTACAGAACGATCTTAACTGTTTATGGAACTGGGCGTGCAGAAATAAGATGGAATTAAATCCGGAAAAGAGTAAATTCATTTGTTTTACCAAATCTCGCTCGAATGTACACTCGAATTACGAGTTAGGAACTAACGATATACAGCGTGTAAAAAACTGTAAGTACTTGGGTTTGGTCCTGCGAGGCGACTTGGGTTGGTCGGATCATATTAACAATACGGTCAAAAAATCATGGAGGGCGCTGCACTTTGTAATGCGCATTCTAAAAAACAGTAGTTCGAATGCCCGATCCTTGGCATATACTTCACTTGTCCGTCCTATTTTAGAGTACGGAGCGGCCTGCTGGGACCCGTACAGAAAAGGGCAAATCGAGGGGTTAGATAAAATTCAAAAACGGGACGGAAAGTTTGTAAATCATAGACGCGTTGATGGACGAGATGAATGGGAACCCTTATCTAAGAGACGGGAACGGGCGCGTTTATGCGAAATGTACAAGACATACAAAGGGGACTCAGCATGGGCAGACATCAGTAAAAGATTACAGAAACCTGATTATAAAAGCAGAGGAGACCATCCCTGGAAAATACGATGTAGAAAGCAAAGAACTGATGTAGGCAAGTTCTCCTTTGTGAATCGTACTATAGTAGATTGGAACAAACTACCTGCAAAAGTACTAGAGACTCTTCCTTCTAATGTAGTAAAATTTAAAAATATACTTAATTCTATGTAGGTCATCATTAATAATACTGGGACTTTTATCATTATTATTATTATTAGTTTCATTATTATAATCGTTAGTATTATTAATAATATGGTCATATCTCTTATACAGTGAAGTGAAGTGTAGTGTGGTGGGGGCACGGAAGGGGAGGGGAGTGTAGTGTAGTGCAGCGGAGTGAAATGAAGTGGAGTGAAGTGTTAGAAAAGCTATAAGTCAACATACTGTAATGAACCGTCCTCCTATTATAAAACAACTATAATCTTTATAATCGCCCGGCGTTATAACGCCAATATAATAACCAAAACCCGCTCTTATCCATTGCCCTGGTTATACTCAGCTTCCACCTCCAAGGTTGCCCGTCGACTAGCTGCTCCACCAGAACCTCCGATATTTTCTTACTTACACATAAAATCTGGGTGTGAGGTTGTGGCTGACCTGTACAGGATCTAAGAACTATTCGGGCACGTGGGCGTAGGTCATTAACTAGCTACATGCAACAATTAAACTACGTTCGTTTAATTTAATGTCGAACCAAGTGATGTTCGCCGTTATTTATTTTCTTTAATTCCTGTGCTAGTTCGTTATTTCAGTTGAAATATATACCAACTGGGGTCGTCGCTCTCCCATGACTCACATAAAACACTTAACGACAAACAAAATAAACACACAAACACATCAACGATATAATACACTTAAATTACATGACACAAAATAAAAAAAAATCCATTCATACTGAAAATTATAAATAAACTCATTCACACCCGAATGCGCATTCTGCCTGTATATCTATTGAATCTATTTTTACGTTAGTACAGAACTTGATCTTGTACAGAAGCTAATTTTAATCTTTCTTCTTCAAATGTGAATTTCATAACAAAAAAAACAAAGTTTCATGAACTTCCCTTCTGCCGAAAACGCTGTAATCCGCAGCAAACCATTGTTGCGCGCCGTCCTCGCTGTATATTACGGAGCGTTCTCCAAATCCATCCTCCCGCAGCGTTTCTCCATCACCCCACACATTACCAGAAATTTCTTGAACTCGCTAATATCTTCTTAGCATGTCCTTTCATTCCCCTATCATCCTATTTTCATTACGCAACTAGTAACGCGATTATCTGTCTATCGCGTGCTGTATTTCCTCCAAAATGTCCTATTATTGAATATACTGCGACACAAAATATTTCCGCGTTACGCATTGTTATTACGAACATCATTGCCTAAACTCACTATAATCCATTCATGTTCACCGTGTTTCTCGCACAATTGCATACTAAAATTTTATCTTTTTTCGGGGCGTTGTTCCCCACGTCTGACTTCGAGCTCGCTACACATCATCCTCCCGGTCATTGTTGCGTTGTGTCTTCAACTTTTTTTCTGGAACATTTACCGATCGCTTACGTGTCTTTACCAAAAATATCATACCATTTTACTTAATTCTGTCCTTTCCAGGCTATTTCTCTTTATTACTACTTTTAATTATCAATTTACATCTTATTACTATTTCTTTTACGATTTACTAATGTTTATTAACGCCAAAATTGCTTAATTTCCGTCGCTCGGCGTCTTGACGTAGTTGTGACGTCAGCGCGACGCATCATTGTTCTCTCGTAAAAATTCCAAATATACAATTTCAATTTGCATCTCTACTGCAGTACCTCGATATTTTTCAGAGTTGCGAGTAATGTCATAATTTTCCGTGTGATTTCCTTTGTTAATCCCGAAAGTTTCATTTCAATCGTTTTACGCGTTCTCTAAATTTTTAGGAAAAAACCGCTCCTTTACATTACCTTTCTTAGGATAACAATGGCTGTAAATTCCTAGTTATATCGTCAAAAGTGTACTTTCAAAATCACTCATATCTTTTAAACCCCTGATGCGATTTGCTTCGGATAACTTTTGAAATGTTCCTCTAAATGAATGCTATTGATTCGTACTGCCCAAATAGGGATTTTGTGGCATCTTCTTTAATTTATAAAAAAAACTATTAGTGCGCGGCACCGCTTTCTTCTGTTTTTCCATCTCCTACTCATGCCATTCCTTGTTATGTTTGTTCTTTGCATCTAAATTGTTCGTGGGGATCTTAGATTGTTACAATACAGATAACTCAAAATTAATTATAACTAGGATATAAATCTCTAATTCTAATTGTATTTATATTTGTAAATACTCGTAATAGTTTTGTAATTGTCGTATATCTAGTTGTAATAATGTTTGCCACCGAGCATTAGCTCAAAGCAACTTTAATAAATCTATCTATCTAATTCATTTAAAGGACGTTTCATTTAAGGTTTGACTGAACTGAAGGACCTAAAAAATTCGTTGCCTTAACATCAGTCAGTGGTACACCGTTCATTTTCAATGGAGCACAGAATTGTATTTGAAATAGAAAACTGCATTAAAACCGATTTTTAATCAATCACTGCCCCACATTGGGCGCCAATCATCTAACACACCCCACCTACTACCTTCCACACGTGGTGTGGGCGTGATAGAATGAATGCTCATGAAGCGAGCTTAAAATTCTCAGGAAGCAGGATCTTTTGGGTATAAGAAAGGTCTGAACCCTTGACACAATGAATCAGATAAAATACGAATAAAATGAACATGTATTCAATGAAAAAATACAGTGACGCAATTTTATAACAGGATAGTGCACTTTAAGTAGTTGGTCACTGAAAAAAAACAAGGCAAAACAAAAAAAATGGCGTCACCTCGAATGCCTGAACACACTTTCACCAACTACAATTTACAATTTGCTCATTCCTTTCTGAATTTTCATCTACGAAATTATTTTACTCTTTTTAGCCTCTAGTTTTTCCGTGCACGGCTTTTAAAATGAATTGTACACTTGTTTTAAGGAATTCCTTTCACAGGTGCTAGCCTTGGGCTTCACACTCACTATAACACTGAACTTTAAAGAGAAAAAACAATAAAACGTAATATACACGTTACTTAAATCTAACCCCTTTACATATCACAAAAAGCAATTACTTTTAACACAATACAATAAAATATGACTTTTCCAGATAACTTCACTGAACAACATATGAAAATCATGAATTATTGAAGTAAAATTGTACAAGGTATGGCCTCTTTGAATGAATTAATAACACGTGCAGTAAATGAACTTGAAACTGCCACTCACATCGTTCGGGATACTTCTCCCACCTATTCTGGACTTTTCACCCACTTTTAACACGAATTGTCGTGTATTTACTGCTATTCTCTTTCCCCAACTGATCGCCGCATAAAAGTTGCCAGTTCTTTTACCTCAACAGCTCCGCATCGCTCGCCTGTAGGTAACCTTGGGGATTTTCCGCCGCTCGTCCCGCGTTGCCACCGTCTTCGCTTGCTGTCCCACGACGTTACCAGTTTCCCTCCCTCGAACTCTGGACTCCGCCACGCCTCCAATTTCCACACCGTTCTCCCGTTCTCCGGACTCGTACGATTCTCGTTCCAGTCCAAATCTTTCTCACCTACGCTTCGCTCTTCCTGGGGTCGTCCTTCTTCTTCTACCGCGCCTCGTACAAGTTCGTTCGCGTTTCCAGCCTCGAATAATTAATGTTGCTGAAGTTATGCTTTAAATGCTCGGCCTACCTACCACACTTTAGGCATGTGTGGTCTCAGCGTGCAATATGAGATGCTGGATTTAGTTAATGTCCTTCTGCGCGAATTTTACAAATTTGAAATTACTTCGAAGTCAAACAGTTACTTCACTTGCTCTCTCAAATATTGTGAATGCGACGAATGTTTGTGCACTCCACTTCTTAATTACCTCACTTTCGAAGATACGCTTCTCAAGCTAACTTTTAACTACCAAGTTAAAATAAACTCTTAGGCTATCAAGTAACAATCGCCTTCAGAACTCAAGTCTAGTCGCCGTCGCTGCTGCAATCAAAGAGACCTCCTCCGAGGCGCGCCGCGATACTTATGGTACTCGCACCTGGGGAAATTTTGGAGGCGTGAATATTCTCCTCTTTTCGTGACCTCTCGGAAAAACATTATCCACTAGTTCGGGCAGCTATGGGTAGATGGCGCGTTTACAAGTCATCGCTCCGCCGTGTATCGTACTCCTCTCTGTTCGTGGGCTTATTTTCGTAGCCGCTGGTGGCGTTATGGGGTTGTCTAATCCCATGACGTCACAATATTATATATATATATATATATATATATATATATATATATATATATACGAGAAAGTAAAAATATTTGGAGAAACGGTATTTAATACTCATATTTGTGATGAAAACTATCTTTTCCTTCCTTTTTATTGGTGGTGTCATGACACACTAGCACTACCATGCAAGCCGCCACTGATAATGAATAGGTAGGCTGAGCATTAAAATATTAGTTTACTCTTACTGTAATTAGTTCTTTTTAAGTAACCTTTCATTTATCACAATGTCACAATATGAACTACGTTGTGTTAGACTAGTATGATGTTCTCATTCATTTCCCCACCTGACACCTCATTGCCCGTCGCTACTGTCACACTTCCTGGCGTGCTCCAATAAGCCTAGCCGTATAATATTCTCTGGCGTGGCCCGCCGGGAGGGTTGCTCTAATTGCTTATTTTTATAGTACTTCTAAATAGTGTATCAAAGAAATAACTAATAGATGAAGATAAATTACATTACACACTTTCGAGAATAACAAGATGACCACTCATTTTCTAGGACGAATTTCGCTGATTTTTTCAGGTTATCCATGTTAAATCGTTTTTTGTTGTTTTTTTTTTCGTGACAAAATTTGTGAAGTATTTCAGGATATTTAAATAAATTACTAAATAAAGCATGAATTGATAGATATGAAAGCACTGTTATTCAGTGACTCCCCTTCACCTTTGCATTTCAAATTCTCTTGCACTAACACATTCTGAGAGACAGATGCACTTCGATTCAGAACACACAGTATCTTCCTTTATCTATTTTTCAGCTCTCCGATTGCACCTTAAAAAGACAAAAATAACAGTATTTGCTAATAAAATCGCTTGCGTTCTCTTATGTAGCCCATAGTTCTGTGATGTACTTCACAATTAACCCCCAAACGCGGCTTTTATAGGACTATGTGCAATTATAATAGAGTATAAAAACTCAGGTCGTTTGGCAGAAACAAAGAAAAATCTGTCGGGGCAGCGGGACACATTTCGATATTCAGGACACATGACAGCCCTAATTGTAGGGATAGATTTTATGCAAATACTAACTATCCGTGAAAGAGACGTAGTGGTCCCACCAAAATTTTATTATACAGCGAAGGCTAATAACTACAATACTTAACTAACTCATACTTCTAAGGACATATCTGTTTACTTACAACTGTTCCAAGAACCGTCATCCATTCAGCACCCAGCTATTATTATTATTATTATTATTATTATTATTATTATTATTATTACTATTATTATTATTATTATTATTATTATTATTACTATTATTCGAACGATGGGCCTCTCGAAGGTTCATCTTCCCAGTGAAACATCCATCAGTGGTGGAAATTCATCTCGCTATCAATCGCACGATAAGGACATGATAAGGAACCTCTTTCGACGCTAGACAGAATGAGTTCGTCTACTTCTATTCGAACCTCGTGCACCGTTCAGGAGAATATACGAAAATAGTATAGCTAAGAGAGTGATAGAGAGAGCAAATTCTGTCTTAAATAGGGTTGTTCAGACTCCAGATAGAGATACAGATATTACTGAAATCATTCACATAGTGTGTAAAACGTTTCATAATTCTTTTTACCCGTGGGAGTACGGAGCTATTTACTCTGGCTGCCGGCCGTCGGTGTCCTTGGCTGGCTCCAAAATTATCAGAGATACCAGACGTCCAGTTGCACACACGATGTGATTGATTTCAGTAATATCTCACACTCGACATGAAATATCACTTTTAGCCGAGGCATCTTCTAAACCAACGCACACCTCTAAAATTCAACGAAAAATACTCCTTGTTGAACCAAAATACCGAATTGAAAATTACATAAGGCTAATTGCAGCTGAGAAGCTAGAAGAGAAAATCCAAGCATGAGCTCGACGAATTAGACGTTACAAAGGTAGATGTTTCCGTGTACAGAATCGGTTGTTTGAAACACGAGAAGGGATTCTATCGCAATATGACTCAAAAACCGAATGGCAATGCTGCCCCTCCTTCAACAAATGACGTCGAAACATTTTGGATAGGAACCTGGGAAGAAAGCAGATCCTAAAACAAAGACGTACGTTTGGCTTCAATCTGAAGTTGATGCTGCCGAAAGGCTCGTGGATGTATCACTGTATGGGGACATCTTCACGAATTATTGGAAGAGGGCCTCTTCCAAGCAATTAAAAACATGGGAAACTGGAAATCCCCCGGGATTGATTAGATTCACGTTTATTTGATTAATAAACTAACTGTATTACAAAGTCATCTTGAGTTATGTAAGCAGTGCCAGATGACCGAACATGCTGAGTAGGCTGCAGCCTAGGGAGAGTAATTTTTGTGGGCGAACGAATATCAAGGGATTCAACATTTCATAAGACGAACTTTTGAATGTTTTTTATAGAAATATTTCTTTTCATATTTGTAACAACTGGAAGTGTTAATCAATAAAATATATATATCCATTGATATATATATAAATGAAATGAATACAAAAATGTCGAATATTTATTAAATCAGTATCATGGTGAGAATTATTTATACGTATACGTATAATAATCATATATACACAATATTTGCGTCGGTTACAAATATCGTGTATCGAACAACATTTTTTATTCAAAATATTATAAATAGCTTTAATGTTTAAAAAAGTAAAAAGGACGCTAAAACATTTAGCAGCCTAGGGCGCACAGAAGTCAAAGTCAGTGACTGGATAAAGAGAAACGAAAACGTAATTTGATCATGGCTTGGATTGACTACCACAAAGCCTTTGACAATGAAACACACCATTGGATTTCGAAGACCCTGGAGATTTATCGATTTCATTCTAGACTTAATGAGTTTTGCAAGGCTACTATGAAATTGTGGAGTGCCAGATTACTAATACCCAGCGGAAAGGAAGTAGTATATACTAGAAATATACAGGTTAACAGGGGAATTTTGCAAGGAGACTCGCTATCCCCTCTGCTGTCTTGCAATAGTTTGATCCCACTATCTAGACAGTTGTCACACGCCGACTTTGATTACAAGCTTCAGGGTAAATGAAGACCAGTATAACGTTTGTTTTACAAGGATCTTAAAAGTTTTCTAAGAATGAAGCGATTCTCTCTCAAATGTTGTCTGTCATCAATGATTTTAGCATTGACATCTGCATGAAGTTTGATCTTGACAAGTTTGCAGATATCAATTTAAAGAGAGACAAAATGGCGCCAGAGAACATTAACGTTGATATGCATACTGTGATTCAGAATCTTGAGCCAGGAAAAAACTTCCAAATATATGAGCATTGAATGTGATACCATCTCGAACGACAGAATGGAAGAGAGAATTCGCAGGGAGTATTACTGTATTATTGGGAGCCTTGCCCTGCAGTCCGCTCTGAACTCCAGGAATAAAATATTTACAATAGGTAGTTTGACGGTGCCTGTAGCCGAATACATTTTCGGACTTGTGGACTGGACTGAGTAAGAAATTCTAATTGTGGATCGAAAAACTACTTACAATGCATCATGTCGCCCACCTTCAAGCTGATATACATAGACTTTGTCACGTAAGGATGTAGGAGGAGGCCTCAGAAAAATTGAAGCCTCTTGGCACAATGCAATAGTTGGGATGGGAAAGTAGGGAGTCAGACATCAAGATGGCCCACTAATGAGGCAGGTGATGAAATCTGACCGAAGAATGGGAAATAGGCATTGTAGGTGTAGCAAGAAGCATTGCAAACAAGAATATGCAAGACATGCAGAATAACTGAAACTCTGGACTTCTGATGCTACTTAACATGAAATGTGATACACAAAAATGTTAAAGAAAACGTAGAGAGACAAACCACTTCATGGACAGTACGAGTATCTAAAAAGAATGCATAAGATGCAGATCAATGAAGATGTGGTTTAAAAGGAGAAGAATGAAGCCAGAATCGGAAACAGTTTTAATAGCTGCCCAAGACACGGCGTTAAGAACACGACGTTCTGATAAAGCGGTTCTCAGAATTTCCCAAAATGATAAATGCCGCATTTTCCAGGAACAAGTAGAAACCATTGATCATATCGTGTCAGCTTGTCCAATTCTAGCAAAGATCGAATACCTTAAATGACACGACAGGGTGTGTGGTTTCCTCCACTCTCAGATCTGTACCGCCCTCGAAGTTCCAAACTCATGCACCAAGTGTCACGAACACTGACGTCTGTTATACAGTACAATATTCTTCAACCAACAAATTCATACTGATCGCACGATAGCGGCAAACAAACCGGATATTGTTATCCGGGACTTGGAGAAAATATTGTGTCTACTTGTAGATATTGCTGTGCCATGCGATCAAAATGAAACCAAGGTAGCAGAGAAACTTCTTCAATGCATGAATTTGGAAATGGAGATCAGCTTAATGTAGGTCGTAAACGCACGGGTCGTCCCGATAGTTATCGGAGCTCTGGAATTTGTTTCGTAAAATTTGTTTAAGAACTTGGCTAAGTCCCTGGTCATTCAAAAGTCTGGGAAGTGCAAGACATTGCTGTAACTGGAACAGCCCACATTTTGCGCAAAGTATTGTTGAGGCACTGATAGTCCCTAGATCTGCCCCTTAGGAAGCTGGTTGCAATCCGAAGTAGACGTCCCAACCATAACCCATGACATCTTTATTCATGTATTAGAGGAATAACCATGACAACTTTATTCATGTATTAGAGGAATAACAACAACAACAACAACAACAACATAGGCAGACATAGGCACCCTGACAGCCTTCTTTACAGCTCCTGAGAACGCAACTAGAAAGGTCTCCAATGCAGTGAAGGCGATTGGACGAAAGATGAGAATTCAAAGAACCCAGCCGAATTTTTAGGAGGTGCTTCGAGACAGACTTGAGTACCTGAGGCAGCGCGTCGCAGCCCTTGGATGTCGTATAAGAAGATATCACAAAACAATGAAACGAAGACAAGAGAATCCTATGTATTCATGCGACCAGAAGAAATTTTTCAGGCAGCTCAAAGATCAAAGAATGTTGCCAGAAAAAGGTCTTAAAAGCTCCGAAATGAAGAATATTGGATTAATATATGGAGCATTCCCAAGACCTGATGATGGAGCTTATGGATAGAAGAAGAGGAAGAGAAGTGTTGTGATATACCACAAATGTGCTCGCCTAATATACACGGAAATATATCTTCAATTCAATAGGAAGACGCAGAATGGGAAAGCACCAGGTACTAATGGGATACAAAACTTTTGGTGGAAGTATTTCTCATGTACTCACGCGGTCTTGGCCAGGTGGTTTCAAGCCTCATTCAACGATCCAGCTATCATTCCGGCGTCTTTTACTGAAGGAGTTACGTTTATGATAAGCAAGTCTAGCAATCCTAAGGCTCCGAGTAACTATCGTCCCATCACTTGTCTCCCCAAGGTATATAAGATTTTTACATCTGTGCTAGCTAGTATGCTGAATAACCATCTGAAAGCCAACAATCTTCTGGTACCAGAGCAAAATGGTTGTAGTAGATAGTGTTGTAGTCAATCAAGCCAAAAAAAGACACCGCAACATTTCTGTTGGATGGATCGACTATACAAAGGCCTTCGACTCAATACCTCATTCGTGGCTTTTGTATGTCCTTCGCCTCTACAAAGTAAATTCCCAATATGTGAACCTAATCCGACATTGCATGGCAACTTGGCGTACAAAGATGAAAGTGTCATTTTCTGGAGGCAGCTATACCATCAATGAACTGAGGATCAAACCACCGAGGAATTTTCCGGGGAGATAGTCTAAGTCCTTATGGTTCTCCCTAGCTCTAAACCCTCTCAGCAGAATGTTAAGAGATTCGGGGATGGGATCTCCATATCCTCATTAATCATCAGTTCTACATGGACGATCTCAAGTTATACGCGAAAGATAAGAACCAGCTTTCCTCGCTGCTTGAACTTGTAAAGACCTTCAGCGACTCTTTTTGTATGGAGTTTGACATTGATAAATGCGCTGCAGTGCACGTGAAAACCCTTAATCCGGACAGACTCATCCTGATGTGTGCCACTAGGACGGTGTGCAGCGGATGTGTGCAACATCCCAACAGTTCAGTGTCAAGACTGTACAAATCTTGGAAAGAAGGAGGTAGAGGTCTTTTGGATTTTGAGTCCCTTTGCGCGTAGCAAATCAACAATCTTCGCAAATACTTCCTTCAGAAAACGACGGTTGTGCATGAAGCAATTTGTGCCACGGACAAGAATTTCACTCCAGTGAAGCGGACTCAGGGTCTGTGTATCACCAAAGGAGATAGACTGAGTGAGCGTTTACATGGCAGGTTTCCTGTTGAGCTCAAAGAGAACGCTGTGATCATTGCATCGTCAGTCTCCTGGTTAACAAAATCTGGCCTCTTTGCTGAGGCAGAAGGCTTTGTCATTTCTATTCAAGACGAAGTAATCTCCACTCGCAATTACCAAAGGTATGTGGTTGGGGATACGAGTGTAGAGGACCGCTGCCCGGCAATCAACAACCCGGCGAAACCCTCCAACACATAATGGGCGAGTGTTCTGCATTGGCTGAGTCAGTACAATGACGTTGCGCGGTTGTCCATCAGGCCCTGGCTGCGAAGTCAGAGATGGTAGAGAAAGAAGTCCCATACTGCAAGTTCAAGCCAGATTCAGTTCTGAAGACGAAACGGTGGAAGCTCTTGTGGAATGTTGCGGTCACCAGTGATCGCAGGGACGAAGCTAACAGACCTGACATAATATGGGTCGATAAGTTTTCACGGAAAGGGATTATAGTTGACATAGTTATCCCTCTATACCGAAATATAGCCGCTTCTATTGCCGAGAAGAAGCGAAAATATCAGGCATTGGCTATTGAACTGAGCGACATGTGGCGGTTAGTATCTGTTGAAGTAGTTCCTGTGGTTATCTCTGCAAATGGACTGTGTCTGAAGAACTAACATCATCGTCTGCAGGGCTTGGCCTTAACAACTGGCACATTCATGCAATGCAAAAGGCTGTTCTTCTGAGTACTGCACGTATCGTGAGGAAGTTTTTATTGATATAACATCACCTTACTTCACCGTTGAATCCTGACCGCCCGAGTTTGCAAGCGAAGCAGGCACCTTGGATCTCTAAAGGTCCCGGTGTCGGCTGTATGGCACCTCTCTAGGCGAGAGACTTAAAAATGAAATAATAATAATAATAATAATAATAATAATAATAATAATAATAATAATAATAATAATAATAATAATAATAATAATAAAATTAACAACAACAATAACAACTAGTGGTGTTACAGAATGGGACAGACTTCCTCGTACAAGTTAGTTTTGTATTTTTTTGGTCTGGGATAGCTTTTCGGACTTGTTACATTCTCTTTGCCATATATCACTGCACTTGTTTTTGTGTTGTTTTTTCATTTATCAATTTTTCAGTTTTTCGAATAGTAGAATCGAAATATTTCTTTAAGAATATTATTGAAGAGTAAAAACTTCGTCATATTTGGAAATCTTTGTTGAAAAATTTGGAACCTTCTTTCCGAAAATTCTTTAATCGTCATTAAATGCGAAAAAGAAGCATTTGGAAATTTTAATTTTAAAAACTTCATTGAAGTCATTTGAAGTTTCCCACAAATGAATAATGATAAAAGCTGAAAAACGCATGGTGTAGATATTTCAAAAAGAAATATGTTCGCACAATTAAAAAAAAGAATACAGCAAAATGAATTTTGTCATATTAAACAGTGCAATTACCATTCTCCATAAGAAAAGTCTGAAAAAGAATGTGTGCCGTTTTGGAGAAAATAGCGCTTAAACGTTTCTGAAAATGCGAAATTTTGAGCTCCTTTTCACAAAAAAGTTTTGAGTTTTCGAGAAACTTTATAACATATCATTTGAACCATATGCCCCCTCGTAAATGCAATAATATAAACAAATCGCCGCTATTGTAAATATAAACGGCGTGAGAGACAAGTAAAAAAAATACATTTTTGTAATTTTTGAAAAAACAAAAGAAGAGAGCAGAATGGCGTTTATGTCATCTTGTAGAGTATATTTAGCACTATCCCTACCAAGATTTTAAGGAAAAAATTTGGAGTCCTTTTTGTGAAAATCTTGTTTTTGTTTGTTTTTAAAATTGCACATGTAGCATACAATATTGTACGATAACTACTCAAATTGAGGTACATTATGTTAATGAAAGAACTAATTACGAAGAATAAATTTCATTTATGAGAAAAATCTCTATCTTCAATTTTGTTGTTGTAAAATGACGGAAAAAATTCAAACTTTTGAAATTTTCAAATAAATAAATAAATAAATAAAAGTGACAAACGGACCTATGCCATCTTTAAAAGTGTATTCTTTCAAGAAATTAAAGAAAAAATTTGGAGCCTCTTTGAGAAAAATTTTGAAATTTCCCGGAGGCTTCGTGTAAAATACCCCCAAATTCAGTCGAGTCAGATGGACCGGGGAATATCCATTTTGGATAAAATCGTATACATATGGTTTAGGCGCTGGAGGTGTTCACAGATGGATGGACGTTTTGAGGAAAAAAAACAACAAACCTTTTGCGGTATCAGGGGAACACAAAACGTGTATTTCAGTTGAAAACTCGAATTCGATTTTCTGCAACAATACATTACTTTCTCTATACTACGAATATTATTCCAAATATACGTACGTATACGAGAAAGTGATAAGACAATACTCTCTGGCACCCAGCGGCTAGGAATTTCAGAAATGTAACTAGTAAAACAATAGTTCGTATTAAAAGTATGCTTAGGTGTATGTAAAAGTACGTTACTTTTCTATAATTAAGTTAAAGATCCAGTTTATGAACCTTCATTTTTGAAATAATTGGGTCGCTTATAACGAAATTCCTGTTGTGTTGTGAAATTGCGTTTGGAATAAAAATTGGTGACAAATTTTTTTACTGGCTCCTATATTTTATACTTTCAAAATCCTGTTTATGCAACATCACTAGAGAAAAATCTCTGCTTACTACGCTAATTTCTTTTGTCAATTAACTTTCAAAATTGGGCGAAACCGTTTCCGTTATAAGAATCCCCATGCACGCTCCCATTATGTAGCAAGAGTGTTTGATGTGAGGATAGTACTTAAAATTCGCGTTATAAGGAAACAGTTGAATTATGCATCGCTTATAATGTTTCGCATTTAGCACTGTATTCCTTGAATGAAATGACATTTACGTAATCGAATATTTCAACAATATGTAACAGGAGGCTTAACCAGTGTAGTAAATACGCGGGAACTACTTAAAACAGAAGAATAGTACATAGCCGTGCTGGTGTTTTGACTTGTCATGTGATTGAACAGTCATGTGTTTCTTGAAAGTACACGCAATTTTATTCAACGAAGAAAATGTTATTGTGAACTTGCCCTAAAGTCGAGGTACACCGACAATATTTTAATGTTTCAAGAGTTTTCTTGTGTATTCTTATAAAAAAGTTTGAAAAAATAGAAACGTAATGTACGTTCATATATATATCATCATAAGTATTCATAAATATTTACTCGTATTTGAAGATGGAGGAATGTAAGAAAACAAATACCCCAGAGAAAAATGGAGAACAGGAGTTAGATGTTGGATACGTGGTTGAAGTTTCATGCCAAGAGAAAAACACTCATGAATCCTGTCACAGAAGATAAACAAAATGTTGACATGAATAGTTCAGAAAAAACATTGCCATCTATTGAAAATAAATTTAATTTGATAGTTTTTGTGGGAAATCTTAGTCAGGAAATAAATGTAGCTGGTGTGAAAGAATTGTTCAGAAACATGCTGAGATACTTGATGATGAAATAGTTGATGCAAGCATGTTGTGGAAAGTAAAGAAAGATGATAAACTTCTGGTATTTACTTTCATAGAGTTTGCTAGTGAACATGCTTTTCAAACAGCTTTAAAATTAAACAATTTTTTTCAAAATGGTCAAAATTTACTTGTTCTTCCATCTGTGCAAACTCATTTTGGCCTCTTCCACATGGGAAAAACAGTCAAAGAAGATGGAGAAGCAGAAAAAATGGAAGAAAAGGACAAAATTACAGAAAATGACAAACAAGAAGGAACACAGAAATTTGAACATGAGGAAAAAATTAGAGATAGTATTGAAAAAGAGATAAACATGAAGTGCGCCTCTAACAGTGAAAACATTCCAGTTTATAAAAAGAGCGGGCATGTAGCAGAAAAATAGAAGAAACTGACAAACAAGAAGAAACACAAAAATTTGAACATGTGGAAGAAATTAGAAGTAGTACCAAAAAAGAAAAAGAGATAAACATGAAGTGTTCCTCTAACAGTGAATACATTCCTGTTTATAAAAAGAGTGGGCATGTGGCATATTTAAAACATCTACCACCAGATGTAACAGAAGATGATGTCCTACAGTTATTCAATTTTACTCGTAATGATATAGTAGATATTTCTGTTCTTAAATTTGCTCGAGGCAAAAAATCAAATAGTAAACGCTCAGAATTAAGGGCTGTAATTGCCTTTCCATCAGAAGAAAATTTGGAGAAGTGCCTTGCTCAATCACACAAACCATTTCGAAATCTTTGGGTTGTTGCTGAAAAGCATGGAATGGCAAAGAGTACTTTAGGTGATAAAAGATCCTTCAGCCCCAACGTCCTTAATGATTGTACTGAGACTGGTTCATCTCCAAAACGGCAAGCCCTGAGTGAAGTTTCTGAAAAAAATATTGACTCCACAGATAAACTAGAGCTTGACTTATTTGTGAAGCATATCAATTGGAATGTTCCTGATCGCATTATACGAGACTTTTTTGCCAGTGTTGGGGCTAGAATTCAAGGAATGATGCAACTTGGTGATCCAGGAGTTAAGGGCCGAGGCATGTGCTTTGTTACAATGGAAGACAAAGAGTCGCTTCTAAAGGGACTTGCCCTAGATGGAGTAGTATTTTTAGGTAACAAAATCAAAGTGAGTATTCGCAAAGATCGGAAATTTCTTTTGAAGCCAGTTGAGGATGAAATGCCTCCGAACTACAGTACATTTATTGCAAAACTTCCAGTTAAGAAAAGTGCTGAATCTCTAAAATCTGCTCTTAGTAAGTTCCTAAAAACAGCTGATTGTTCTGTAAAAAATATGTTTATCCCTCTGGCCGACAATCACTCGGGCAATCGAGGTTATGCCTTTGTAACATTTGCAGATGAAAAATCGTTGACAAAAGCTCTAGAATATAATGATTCAGAAATTCAAATTTTTGATATTTCAGTGAAAATCACAGTTTCAAATCATTGGCCTGAAAATTTGAAAGGGATTAGAGATGCAGTTTTAAAACTTAAAGATCAAGATTGTAAAAGAAATTTTGATGGTGACCAAGAGTCTTCAAAAGGTGGAAAACAGCATAGACGTAGAAGGAAAGGACCTTCTCCCCATCGAGGAACAGTTTATAAGAGTCAAAGAGAAGGTTCAAGAAAATATACTATGCTAGGTTCCAGTGCTGTTGAATACCCTGAAAACCGGCAGCAAGGTTATTCAAACTATAATTCCTATGACTCTGACTATATTGCATATCTTGACTATCTTGAATTTCGGGATTATGTGGCTAAGAAAAAAGGATACAATTTTTCAGACTATAATACTCGCAATACTTACCAACAACTAGGAAGCAAAGATGAATTTCATCAAAAGCAAAAGGCTTGCGAATCTTATTTACCCCCTGTGTCACAAAGTTATTTTGGTACAACTGTCACTAGAACATACCAGGAACCTTCATTGAAATCCAATGAGACGAACAGGGAGAGCGGATGGCGAAATTATTCTTCAAATATTTCCTCGAGATGTAGAACTGATGTTGGATACAATTTACCTCTGACTGCGCCTTCATCTGGTATTTATGATAAATTTGTTCAAAATTCCATACCTGTATCAACTCAAGGATATGAAAAACTTTCACAAACTTCATTGACTTCTGCAATTGTGGTTATGAAAAAATTGTACAAGGTTGCACCACTGGTTCAACTTCCATTTCTAGAGACTTGCATCACACAGTTACACGACCAGGCATAGCAGATACTAAAGAATCCTCCATTCCAATTTGGGCTCCTGCTAATAAAAGATACAACACTGATAAAATTTCATCAACATCTTCTGAATGGTATGGGCCTGACAGCCAGAGCTGTTGGAAAAGACGTGAGTCTGAAATGCTTCCCCAAAGTACTTTAAGTAGTGGTGAATCTGGTAACAGAGGAATTAAACTTTCTAATTGCAGTGTGAATTATGCATCAGAAAGAGGGAACAGTGCATATCCTTCACAACAGACTTCTGGCCCTGCCCATGCATCTGGTCACTCACCTGGTGTCCAATGTAGCAAATCAGATCATGATGTGGGATTGTATTCAAGAATGGACAGGAAATCATCATCATTCAGTCAGGGAGCTGGACAGAATTCATTGAACTCATCACATTCAGGAACTTCAGAGGGCACAAGTTGGCATTCGTATACCGCAGGTGGTTCGTCTGCTCTATCACAGACTAATGTAGTTTACCCTTACGTTGAATATCCGAGTTCCGTTACAAAACGTGTTGACAAGCAGAGAAAAAATGAAGATTTTGAAAAATCTGGATCATTTATTAATAAGTTAGTTTCTTCCGGGATTTTGAGTAATGCAGGATATAAATTGTCTGTAGGAGGATATCATGCTAATTAATGTGAAAATGTTGTGTTCAGCAGACACTTGTGAAAAAGTACCAAGGACAGTATTTTCTGTTTCATTTACATTGTTTTGCATTGTTATGAAAACTATTTACTTGTGGTAGTTGGCAAGTAAAAATCATTGCATCAGTGTTGAGAATGGAGCTGGTAAACTAATTTATTTTTCATTTATTACAATTTTTCCAAATGGTAGAAAACTTCCACTGTGAAGTTGTTTTATATTTTAAATTATTTCTAAGAGGAAAAATTGTTTTCTGTTATTATATGTGAAGTTTGTTGTTACATAGTTCTTGTGCTTAAATTTTTATTATTTTTTTATATTTTTTTATATTATTATTATTATACTCGTTATTGTTACTACTTCTGTATATTGGAAGGGAAATCCGTTCCAAATTTGGTCTGTTTCCATGTTTATTGAAGGTATTGCATGAACAACTCTTGCATCAACCCCTTCAATCTAACCTTTTTAACTTAAAGGTATTAAAAACAACTTTTACTGCATTAACGTGTAAGAGAGTAGTTATCGTTCAGATTTTGAAGTGTTCCTTCTGTGTCCATCATCTTACTGGTGTGTTCATGCCCCCTTTGCCCATATCTTTTATTATGTGGTAATATTTCTATCAATTTATTGTAACAAATTTCCTCAAAGGAGAATTAGTTTGTTTAGTTATATTTTTAGTACATCATTTGTTATAGTTATTCAACATATTTAAGTCATGAAAATCTGGACTTCAGTTCTGGGGTATTTTAAAACCAAGAGACGTATAGTGTTAATTGAAGGAAACACATGTTAATACACAATTATATTTCTTACCATTGATGTGTGGTTAATATACAATGAAGATACCAATCCTAAGTACTCATAGTATTCTAAGTAGTTTATTACTCTGCAGTCTATACATAACGCATTTTCATAAAAAATGCATCCATCCAGTTTTACAGGCACAACAACCTAAAATTTGGATTTATTTGTAGATCAGTCTAAATTGCTGCAAGAGCCAGATCCAGGCTGTAGGTTGGTTGGAGAGCCCTGGTTCATTTTATGTGGGATTTAATGAATTTAAAATCAGCATGATATCAATTTATTTTTTAATGAAAATAACTTCGAAGAAAGAAGTAATTTTATATCTGAAAGTACTTCTTTTCTTTCTGAACTGTAATTAATAAATCAAAATTTTGTTGGTTAATTCAGTCGAATTTTTAGTAAACGGATAAAAGAATCTGTATTCATTGGATTTGTGTGGAACTGAAGACAAATTGTATTATTTGACTAGTCCCTAGGTATATTTGGATAAATATTTGTGATGAAGTGAGTAAAATTTTCCTTATGATGTGCATCCAGATGCATTCTCCATCCCCTTTTCCATTGATTATATAATATTGTAATATTTTGCTTTTCTTAGGATACTTTCTGTGTATTTCTACAGAACTTTGCAAAAAATTTTAAACTATACACCTGATGTTTCAAAATACAACAACAAAATTTTGGTATTGGACTCAAGATTATGTTAATGAAAATGACATATCGAAAACAGGACAACCTATGGCTCCAACAATTTAGATTGACCCAGCAAACAAAATAAAAATTTTAGATGTTCTACCTACATAAGTAAGAGAATTACATAAATATTGAATATAGTTTGGGTTTTAGCGAGTAGATACATTTACATATAGTAGATTTTCTGAAGGACAACTGTTCTGTAAACAATTGAAAGATCGATCTAGTGGTCTTAACCTTAAAGTGGGCAAGTTGGTGAATACTGTTCAACAGACCTGCCTTTTGATCTCACATTGCTGAAAAATTTAAGAATACAATGCACCACACTTACTATCTTTTTAATATCATCTACTTATGTCGGCATTTTATAATATTCAAGATGTAGGAATTTAGATAAGATTAATCTTTATTTTCTGATAAAATGCATTGTACAAATAGAATTCACCATCCACTTAGTCATACAAGTAAAACTAAATGGAACTACTTTTTGTTCTCGTATTTATTTACATATTGAGGGTATGTTTAAAACATTTTCAGTTTTAAGTCAGATAAAAGTGCAGAGGGGGAGAAAATTGTCTGTAAAAATAGTATGTTACATACACAATAAAGTATTTAAATTCACAAAATGAAATAATATGTAAGTGTGAAAATGAAGATGTAATCTATTCAGATGATTGTTAGTGATATCTCAAAATCATTTCACATGAAGCCTCACTTCGTTTGTTTTTGCACTTGGTCATATTACTTTTGTGTTCTATTACATTTTGTTAATGATATCTAAGTAATGATTTTCTATTAAATGTATCCACTTCACTGGTTGCAATGGAATAAACCAAAACCTACTTTAATGTTATTTGTTCTATTTATGAATCAAATAGGGTGGTGAATGGAATTCACTATGGTGCTGTTCTTTGTTATTATTTTAATAGCATAATTAAATTTGCTCAATTTTGAGTTTAAAGTTCCAAGATGTGATTTCCACTTGGGTGTAATTGGGCATTGTATGGCAATTTGGAAAAAAGAAGAAAAAAAAAAAAAGAAATTGTTTTTTGTGATGTTGTTGCTTTCTAATGTCAAATTTGGCAATTCTTGTTTTGTTTAATGAGAATTGTGAAGGGCATTATGATTGTTTGGTCTATGTTTCTGATTAGTTTGTTGTGATGTCATTTTTTTAGGTTCTTCTTTATAATTTTTTTTTTTTTTAAATGTTATTTTAGTTTCAAGAATAACACTGTTTTATTGTTTTCCAAAATTGATGGGGGACCTTCACAAATATGAGGGGTGGTGGTGGGGGACAGAATTTGCAATATGGCATCTGAACCACCTTTCAATCAGAACAGCCAACTTTCACTCATAAAGACTGAATCCGAACACTCTTGTCTTAATACAATAATTGTATTAAGTAACAGTTATTATTTTCCTAATTGCTCAGGCTTTCTCCACCATGTAACATATCTCTTTATGTGATAATCCTTTTCTCTTGTCTTTCTATAGAATGAAACATCTCATCCATGAGTGTGTGAGCTCAGTGCAGAATGAATCAAAATAAAACATCAATTTTCGTTGTATAATTAAGAATATTGATAAGTGTTTATTGCAAATAAAAAGAGCCATGAATTTTATCTCTGGAAAAACTGCTGGTTTAATTACATTTAAATTTTATTCTTAACAATATTTTGGAATTTCTATATATCAAAGACAAAATTAGTTTACCTGACACAGATTTCCTTTGATACTTTTATATCTTCTAACATAAATGTTTCATAGGATGTGTTACAGGGATATTTATAGGAATAAGAATGACTATAATTTTAAAGATGTTCTTTTTTGAATCAATTGAAACAAGTAAGAATACCTCTCTACATAAAAATCAAATTAATACAAGTTGTTGTTTTTTGTGACATTTCAATTTGCAGCTCTGATTTCTTAAAAAACTACATTCATCAAATAATAAGACCTTTCTTTGGATATCTGATATAAAACTGCTATCATTTCTTTTACAATGCACCCTTGTATTTTTGGTCAGATAATGTATACACCACAGAGGTACTGCTTTTTATCATGGGCCTCTTGGACTCTTTAATCTAGTCCTGAATTGTATTGTGAGGCATATGGAAAATTGTTACCAGTAACGATATTGTGAATCAAATTGGTATGTACTTGTAATACCTCTAGTCTGCGCACTTATCTCAAGATGATGGGGGCTTCTTGAAAAACAACCCCCAAAAAACAAAATATATTTTAATTTTGGGGGCCACATCAGCCAGATCAATTGGGGAATATTGATGTTGGTGAAAATCGTGTTTACAGTTTAGTCACTAGCGTTGTTCATGGACAGACTTCTGCATAAGCTAATTTTTTGGTATCAAGATCCCAGAAAATGTGGGATTCTATTAGTAGTATGCACGAAACTAAAAAAGGCATATGGTACTACATGGATAATAGAACATGGACAGGAAGAAAACAACATCCCTATCTCTATTCCCCTTCCTCTAAGAACAGATGGATCAACGCCTGTTTTCCCACATTCTCAAAAAGTCACTTAGTACCAGATCTGTTTTGACATTAGATCCATGTATATCAATACCAAAAGTAAATTATACAAAATAAAGAGTTCTGCAGACTTGCAAACATTCTATTCAATTGTCATATTAACTGTCATACCACCTCACTAGTGTATACATTATGGTGTGATGGGTGCTAATGTTTTGTCAAGAATGAAATTCCAAGTGTAAAAGCCAGATACATTTGAAGGAACCCATCCCTGATCTGTGAACATGCTTTTTGCCCTATCGTCTAGTTGGCTTTTTTAGTGTCAATCTGTATACACCTCTAGTTGCTAAACCATCTTCAGAAATATTGTTTTCAAAAAATATTCTGCACTCAATCTGGTGCAACCTCAAAATGCAAATTACAAAGGAGTCATTTCACTTTGAGGGTAACTTTATATTAGTGAAAAGGTGGTTTCTGAAGGCAACTTAATATTAGAGTACAGTTTTTTTCATAGAAACCACTCCAATTTTTAAGGGAAAAGAAAGCTATTGTTAAACAGAAATAGTATTAGAATTTTGCAGGATGCTGTGTAAATATATTTCAGAATATCCATAGTAAAATACTATTTTTGCAAAATGCTTAAAAAAAAAAAAAGAGGTATGATAAATAAAGCTTAACATTATACATTAGTCACATAGTATACTATTCTAGATTTGTGATGACTAAAAATCTTATTTTTTC
Source organism: Teleogryllus oceanicus (assembly GCA_964035755.1). Taxonomy (NCBI): domain Eukaryota; kingdom Metazoa; phylum Arthropoda; class Insecta; order Orthoptera; family Gryllidae; genus Teleogryllus; species Teleogryllus oceanicus. Next base: position 67,362,254 of record CAXIVR010000013.1, read on the forward strand.
TTTTCCTTTAGTGAACCTCTCTTTGTCTTTGATCTGAGATCTCCTGTGGAGGATGTGGAGTGGGCTCCATATTCAAGTACTGTGTTTGGAGCAGCAACTTCTGATGGGAGAGTTCATATATTTGATGTAAATGTTGATAAATATAATCCAATATGTTCTCAACAAGTTGTATCAAAAAAGCGCAACAAATTAACAAAATTGGCTTTCAATTCCTATCTGCCTTTCATTGTGGTTGGTGATATCAGGTATGTACTGTTAATTAATCTATTAATATTTTATTTATGTGAGGAATGGAAATATCTTTTCCTTTTCTTTTTAGGAGAATCATTTTTCAGTAATGTGCCTTTTCATCCTTGAATTGAGACTAATCATTATGAAACACTTTCAATTGAGAACAGTCACACTCCTATTGAGACCGTGCTCATTCAAATGTACAATAAATATGATGAATAGGAAATTACGGAAATGGAAAACTTTTGAACATTTATGGATTTATTGATCATTGAAAATCAAAAGGAAATTTGAATTTCTTCTTTTTCTCCTCCTTTCTTTCTGTTTCAGTTCCTTATTTTCCTTCTACATCTTCCTTCTCCCTCTTCCTCTTTTCCTCTTCCCTTTTCTCTTTTTATTCTCTTACCCCCTCTATTTTCCTCCTTTTTTTTCTCTTCCTTGTCGTTATTCTCAATTAGAGTATAATGCTTTCAGTATTATTAAAAAGACAGTTTTTCTCAGTCAAAGACAGTTCCTACCTAAGTGCCAATTCAACAGTCATTGTTGGAATTTTTTCCATTGCCACAAAGGTGTGATTATAATCATATAGAAATAAAATATGTTTTTTATGAAACCATTTTCATAAACAAAGTATGCCCCAGAATCAGGGTCAACACAAAATACCCGTGTAATGAATTGCAGTTGAACCTGTTATTAGATGTACTAAAATATTAACTTATTTTGTGTATGATTTTATTGCAGTTTTGAAATTAACATACTTGTCATCACTAGCAAATTAAGATCATCAGTGACAGAAGCTGCAGCAAAGATTAGGTCACTCTAGCATGTTCTGGCAAAGTTATCTAGTGAAGGCCATCTCTTTCCTGGTCTCCCTGCTTCTCTTTTCTGATTTGGCATACAATAATAGACATGCTTGCGCAATCTCCCATTAGTCATTCTTTTCAGATGATCTGGCAAGTTTTTTTTATAGAGTTGTAGTTTATCTTGTATTCTCTCTATAACAAAAACCTTTTTGTCTTCATTTTTAAATTGATATCTTCATTTTTCATCATACACATCACAGATCATATCTTCATTTTTAAATTGATCCATTAATGTACAGCCCTTTACATATTTGCAATGTCATGTTGTTTATTTTTATTTTTTCATGTGGGGTATTTGTCTCTAAAAGCCATTGCCTTAGTCGCATTCAATGATTATTTACAATTGAAGACCTGAGCGCAAGAACCAAAAATAACCAAAAGTAAAATCGTGAACGAAATGAGAAAAGCATTTTACATTACTTTAAATATGAAATTCTTCACATTTTCTTGTGAGAGATGAATGAAGTGAAAAGAATGAACATTTCCTCGAATTTTAAATGCAATAGTTCCAGTGCAAATAGGTAATAAGTAGATAAATACATATTGCATATATCTAGTTCTTGCACTCAAAATATCTACAATGGGTTCAAGCAAGAATAATTGAATATATGTGATTTGTTTCCATGGTTTTTATTGAAAAATACTTAACTTATATTTAACTTCTTTTGAGTTGTAATATGCAGCAAACTAACTTTATTGAAGATATTTCTGATCATATTCTTTTTATTCACCAAAGAAATATTATTATCATTGTAAGACATTTCAGTATCTGTTTGAGATTCCTCTTTTAGCTTTTTGTTGTCTGTAGAGTATCTTTGATGGTTGTAATAGTCAATGTACACAGGCAGAATGTACTTTTGCAACAGTTTCATAACATCATTGTACTTTTAGAATTCAGTGAAAGTACCTCAGTGTTTGCTTTGGTGCATTCAACTGAGAGAGTTGCTGTCGTGCTTTAAATGTGCAAAATTTATAATTAATATCACTATGCTCATTAGAAACAGGCGCATCTCTTTCTTTTATAAATGAAGTTTCAAAATCTACTAATTCTGAAAGACTCAGTTGCATTGTTGATGACCTTCTTGAAGAATGGTATTTGTAAGTTAATAGCATATTCACTCTAACAACTAAAAAGAGAGAAGAGAATATCAGAGAAGCTGATGCTACTTTGTCATTCCATTATTCTGGGGCAAAGAATTATTACCTTTTGTGTTTGATTTTCTCAATTTGAGAAAAGGACCAATGACAGGACATAAATGAATATCCAAGGTTAGGAAACTGGCGATGTATTTGAAAAAATTTTCCTGTGAAGTAAGTGAGCTTAAAAATTGGGCCATCAGATGTTGTTTTGCCTGGGCAAATGTCACGGAAGAGAGATGTACGGTTTAAACATTTTGTGGCATGTTTAAATTTTGTGTATATAATGTTTAAGAATTGATACTGATTCATTTGAACCTTTTTTTCTCTTTATTTTCATCATATGTATACATTTTATGACATTCCATCTTACATGAATAGAAACCCATGTTATAAACACATATCTGATGCAAGTAAAAGATTTCACATTGTCATTTTCCTTTTTTGTGTATTTCTTTCCCATTACTCTTCATTTTTCATCCAGGACCAGCTCAGGTTTGAGTGCAAGAAGTGGATAACTCCGATTATTATCTGGTTCTTGCACTCAGAGTAGAAAATGAAATTTCATCAGTGTTTCTGTAGGGGATTAGGCACTTATTGGCGAAAATGACCATGTCTGCTGATAGACGGTAGGTCAGGCTTCATGTATAAGCGAAAATCTCAATTTTGCAAAAAGCGGTCATTATCTGGTTCTTGAACTCAGGTCTTCAATTATATTTTTTTGGCCTTTTGTGTAATTGTGAACTTATGGAGGTCATCTTCAGAAATCTATGAAGGTCAGCTTCAATTAGCTCTGAAATCGAAGTCATTCCCAAATTAAAGAATTTAAGTGCCCTCTCCTAAGAAAATTTCTTATTTGTCTAATTCTTTCTTTCATTTCGAAAGATGTACAGCAATAAATATATTAAAGCCAGCCTGGATAGCCAAGGTTGCTAAAGCTGAAGTGTGATATGCCTGAAGGGTTATGGGTTTGAATCCCACCCAGTGCATGGATGTTTGTGTGTGGATATACCATTACTCCTAATGTTACAGTGGTAAGACCTTAGTGGTTGAAAAGTGACCTTATATAAGTAATTTTGTTTTAAATTTATTTTAAATAGTACAGGAGATAGATGGTTGTTTAATACCTTGATTAATTTTTAAATACTCCTTTCTCTTTGAAATTGGAAGATTTGCACATAAAAATGTTTCATCAAGCATGCTTACTTCCAATAGTTTTCTGGATATCTTTTTCTTTCTGTGCTTGTCTAGAATTAACGGTTTGTTTTTCTGACAAATGTAGAAGGTGGGTTTTCAGTTTAATATTACATTCCTCAGTACTTTATTTGAGGGTGAATATGAGTGAAATTTATTCAAGACTTTCCCTTCCTGTAATTATTCAGTTCATCTAGAATCGCTCTATGTTCTCCGTTTGTTGACACGTATTTTGTAGCCAGTATTCAACAAGTTGTTGCTTCTATAAATAGAGCAATTATTTCTATCTCCTTTCCCATAGATAGATGAAACCATTCCTTACCTTCAATCTATTGGAAGGAGATGTACTTATTTAAAAGGTAGAGGAGTCAAACTTAGCCAAAATTACACCACATGAACAGCTGTGAGTTATTTTATGTGGTGTGCAAGCTTTTCTACGTTTAACTGTTACAAATCTTTTAGTTCGTCTGAGGACAATTTCAATGCTAATGCTTGATAGTTTTTCTTTGAGAGAATTGTTATCAAACCAAAGGTTTTGAAAATGTTTTTTCAATTTTTCTCTCTGATATTGGTTGAGTTGTATGCTCCTTTTTCTTCTTTATTCAAAAATGTTTAATTTTTTAAAGCTCACCACAGTTTTGAAATTGTCACATTCTAAATCAGAGAGAATTTTTTTCTCAGAATTATTGTTGGGCTTGTCGAATTATCTTTTTTGTGTCATTTCATTTCCTTTAAAAAAAAACATTCATCTCTCTTTTTTTTAATTAATTATTTTTTATTTGTTACAATTTCTACATTCCATATTCCCAATTATCCACTTTTGTGCCTATTCTTCCTTTCATCTAAAGCTTCAGGTGCATCTTTAAGTCTTAATTTCTACAAGAACACCTAAAATAAGTTAAGCTATGTTTTTGCCAAAGTTTATTACAGTATGTCTTATGAATGTTAGCAGACGCTGTATTGATGCAAACTAACCATTTGTAGTTATTATATTCTAAATGTGCAGAAAATATATTGCTAATTAATTTTCCCTGCTGACTCATAGTTTTGAAGTACAAAAATAGATAGATTCTTCTTCTTCTTCTTCTTCTTCTTCTTCTCTCTAGTTTTGAAGTACAAAAATAGATAGATTCTTCTTCTTCTTCTTCTTCTTCTTCTTCCTCTTCTTCTTCCTCTTCTTCTTCCTCTTCTTCTTCCTCTTCTTCTTCTTCTTCTTCCTCTTCTTCTTCTTCTTCTTCTTCCTCTTCTTCTTCTCCTCTTCTTCTTTTTCCCCCCTTTTCCTTTTCCCCCCCTTTTTCCTTTTTTCTTTTTTTCTTTTCTTTTCTTTTCCATAATCAAATGTGGTTTCTTCTCAATTCTTCAAATGAACATTAGGTGAATGATTTATAGATAAAATTGATAAGAGTAAAGGGTATATATTAAATCACCATTAAGTATTATTTATAAAGATCTTAATGTTATTTTACACTGTGTAGGAACCTAAAATAATCCGTTTATAGATCTGTGCAGCCTAAAACATAAGGGGGTTGCCTGATGGTTTGGAAAGCTTCTTCCCCAAATGTCTCCCCTTTCAAAATTTTCAACCCCCTCCTCACCCCCCTTCCCCACCCCATGCACATACCTATGAATCCTTTTGAAGTTAGATGTTATCAATACTAAGTTATAATATTTTTACTGCAGTGTTTTGTTGTTATAATTTTAAATATAAATGTCTTTCAGGGGAGTTATATTGAGTTTGAAATTATCTCCTAACTGCCGTAAGAAAGTGAAACCACCTAAAAAAGGACCACAGTTAACACCTACAGAACTTGAAGTCAATAAACTTACTAATATTTTGTCTCATGTTCGTGAAGATAAGCAGTTGGTTCCGCCTCCAGACAGAGAGCGTGCAGAAGAAGAAGAAGAAGCAAGGCACCATGGATAACAATCTTGAAATATGTACAGTATTTTTTGTGTTTTGTAACATGTGCTCTACAGTTTTGTTATAAATGTATTCCAAAAGTATGCAATGCAGCTTAATGTGTAGCATAGAAAGAGAATATTCCAAAGTCAAAATGGTGTGAAATATTAACTTCAATTCAATAAATACATTTCTTATAAATAATTTCAGCACAAACAAATAATAATTTGATGAATCAACACATCTGACAGACAACTCAGTGATATATGTTGCTGAAAAACATAAACACTCATTAAGAAGTAGAAACTCTTTTCAGTAAAGTGACTAGGCAGTGATAGTCAAAGAGAGTAATTTGTTTCATTGGGTCCACACATCACATTTTTGAAAATAGATATGAAACAAATTAAAAAACTCGATTGAATTTTTAACTGTGTTAATCGTCATGAAATCCATTATAAAAAGTAAAAGTAATGTTAATAAAGAATTAAAGTAACGTTGCAATAAACTGCAGGAAAATTTTCATTTTTATTCTTATTTTATTGTATTTATTTTAAAACCAGTTTCGTCAACAAAATTTCAAGGTTTGAGAGACCTTTAGGAATTCCTGGCTGAACATGCAAACAATTAGTCACATTTCAAGTGTAATGGACTTTTGAGCATGGGGAAAAATTCTGCAAGGGAAAAAACTAATTTTGCCAAATAAGTGTTTATGTTTGTGTTAATGAGATCAGATATAATACCTTGTGTGACATTATCTTGTATATTATACCTTGCATGATATTACTGACTGAATCTCAAAGACACAAATTTGTATATTATATTGGAGGAGAATGTTGTTGAACATTTTTTTCTGTTTCTGGTTTGTTGATGTTGTGATCTGCAGGTTGTGTAACACCAATGATGCTTTAGTTTCCCACATGTTATGCCTTGTTCATTTACCAGGATTATTTTTGACTATAGACAGCTTTACACAATCGTTCTTGAACGCTCGCCAGGCAGCACATTCGCGTTCTTTATCTTCATTCGGAACCAAAACAAAATTATGGCCCATGATTCATTGACATCTGTAAATGGCAGCATATTCAAATAAAAAACACAGGTCAGACGAGAGCTGACTTTGGTTTTGATATTGTATTTTCTTCGATCATCAAACCAAAATAGTCCCCTGAAAATTAAGTCAATACTTTGTCATTTCTGTAGAAGTCCTTAATAGCCTTGAATCTCTAATTGTTGAATTACCACAAGAGTACTAATATGTCTACCACCATGTTGCGATATGTTGGTAAACCTTGAGAAAGTTGTGTTCTGGCATGTTGATGTGCTTGATGTGAGATGATGTGAGTTAAGACATCTGAGTTGTTTTTTTTCCCCTTCTTCCATAATCAAATTCAGTTTCTTCACAACTCTTCAAATGAACATTCGGTGAATGATTTATAGATAAAATTATTATAAGTAAAGCATGTGATAGCACTTCTAGATACAATTGAATGTTTTTTTACCTCATGCTATCTGTGATATCAAGTTAACTTACTAGCAAAAGTATGTGATAGCACTTCTCAGATACAATTGAATGTTTTTTTACCTCATGCTATCTGTAATATCAAGTTAACTTACTAGTTTATTTTAAAGAAATTGTGGTGTTTGAACTGTATTAGGTTATATCATGATACATCAAGTGTTATTAACCTAATTACAGAAAACAGACATCAATTACTAGTTCATTTGACTAATTGTTCACTCATAGTGGCAAAATTATTTGTATTTCAGAGTTGACATTGTTCATTATTTGTACGGAAATCTGTAATTTGTTTGATTACTCTTTTTGCTCTTGTGTAGGTATTTAATTTTTCTGTTTTGAATGTGTGTTCTGTTGTTAGTTGATTCCTGTTCTCAAATGTTGTCTTGAGTTTTATAATTTTTTTTATTTCTAATGTGTATTTTACAATCACAGACAATAAGTATCTTCACTAAGGTGCATTACTGCTTTAAAACATTGAAATTGTAATAGAATGGGCATCTCTTGTTCCAAATAGTCTTCTAATAAATCCTTATTTCTTAAATACATGTGAATATTGTATTGAAGAAATATTAATGGTTTCTGTAATCATTGGTTTTAACTATTTTACTTGTGTGTGTAATGAAAGAAATAAAATCTGTTAAGCCATGATAAGGTCAATTAGGCATATGAAAAATTGGCAAGTATACAGACATTTCCCAAAAAATTAAATGTGTGTTCTATTAAGTAAAATATTAAATTAAGTAAAGTAATTATATTATAAGCAAACTAATATATGAAGAAAAGTAAATTAATTTCTGTTGGAAATACTTTCAACTTAGTTTTATTATTGGCCGAAATAAATTGATTGAAAGGTACTGGTTAAATAATTTTGCACATATTTCTATTCATATTCTTCTTTTTTCTCTATCAATAATGCTATTTTTAACATTATACTGTTGATCATAATTGCACATGAAAATTTGAATATTAATTATATATTCAGTGGATCTAAATCAAAATATATTGCTGTAATGAAATAAATAAGAATCCTAAATTTTTAAAAAATTTTAAATTGCTAAGTTACTGAAATAAATAAGAATCATAAAGTACCACGTACATACACAGGAGTGAAGTTTCAATTAGAATATTGAGACTTATCTTGAAATCCACTGCCCTCCAATGTAATATAAAAAAATATAATTATTTATTATATAATTCTAAGATGGCAAGAATTTAAGATGAAAAAATATTTACATTAATTATTAGTGGCTACTTTCATTTTTATTTTGTTAAACAATTTTTGTCGTATTGAATATTGTAGTTAATGTTGAAATTTTTGGGTTCAGTTGGGATGCTCAATAGCGTAATATTAAAACTAAAATATTTCCCCAAAAAAAATAATAATAATAATAATAATAATAATATTTATTGAGTCACAAATACAATTTCAATCGTGTATGACGAGTCAGATATGGCGGAGAGAAGTTACATTTACTGTCCAGAAATCAAAACAATGGGGACCATCTCAGCATTTGCTCAAAGGATCAAGGGAAACTGGACAAAAAACCCTGATCAAGTTGGTCATTGATCTTACAATAATAATAATAATAATAATAATAATAATAATAATAATAATAATAGTAACAGTAATAGTAATATCAATTATAATAGTAACAATACTAATAATAAAATACTATTCATTCAGAAATGATTTAACGATATTAATTATTAACAAATTTGGGTTTGCATTCTCCTTCTATATCAGTCCAACTGCAATTAACACAGGCAGGATGGGATATGCAGTTCTTTTTCTGCTTCAACTTGACAGTCAACATGAAACAGAGAATCAATGGGATTAGAATTTTATTTTTGTTTTTAAGGAGGTAGTGATGTGATTTGTGTATTCCTTCACACTGTAGAACATGTTGTTAAGCAGGAAAGCTTTCAATTTACTTTTAAATCTATGTATTGTATTAATATCTTTAATATCATGGCTCAATTTGTTGTAAAATGTAATGCCCTCTATTGCGGTACTTTTTTGATAAAGTGTAGTTTCAGATTGGGGAACATGTAGGTTATCCTTTTGTCGAGTGTTATAGTTGTGTACATCAGAATTTAGAGTGAAAGTGTCTTTGTTTTCCATGAGAATCTTCTTTGTGAAGACAACTATTTCCAATATGTACATGCACGTAGTGGAAGAATCTTAATTTTTGAACAAGGGTTTGCAAGACTCCAGCTTATGAGTGCTGGTCATTGTTGCAGTATTCTTTTTGGATAATAAATGTACGAGTGCTTTCAGGGCATTTCCCAAAATATTAATCCATATTTCAAGTGTGAGTGCACATTTGCATAATACATTGTCCTAAGAGTCTCAATGTTGGAGCTTGACCTGAGGGTGTATAGGGCATAACAAGATTTGGTGAGCTTCTTATTAAGATTTGAAATGTGAGCATTCCATTTTAGGTTTTCTTGGATTGTTAGACCAAGGAAGGTAGTTTCTGTGATATTTTTACAAGATTATTATTTATGAGCAAATGTTGGGAGGGTTTTCTTTGGATCGGGATTCATGAAATTTAGAGAGACTGTTTTGCTGGTGTTTATGATAAGTTTGTTGTCTTGAAACCATTTTACTAATGCATGCAATGTTTCTTGAGTTTCTTTTCTAATAATTGTTGCGTTTTGCTTTATGATTATGTTTGTGTCATCTGCAAACAAAATTGTTTGTTATTTTTTAAAGCCAAAGGCATGTCATTTATGTATATAAGGAATAATATTGGCCTAGGATGGATCCTTGGGACTCCACAATTTATCATCTGAGGGTTGGAGTAGTACGAGGAGATTTTGTTATCTTTAGTGTGCTGGAGGGTAACTACTTGGCTACGGTTTGATAAATATGATTTAATCCACTGGCCTGCAATGCCTCGGATCCCTAGCATTTCTAGTTTTGTTAAAAGTATGTGATGATCAATAATGTCAAAGCTTTTGACAAATCTAGAAAAGGCCAATGGAATTTCCTTCTGATTTAGTGCAATAAGTATGTCATTTAAAAAGGAGAAAATGGCTGTCTCTGTGGATCTATTACACCTGAAACCATGTTGTGCGTTGTGAGGATATTATTTGCATTGAGAAAGTGTTTGAGTCTATCATTGAAAAGCTTTTCCAGAATTTTTGAAAATCCTGATAGCAGGGAGATAGGTCTGTAGTTCATGGGATCATAACTATTGCCCTTTTTAAACAATGGTTTAACTTTTGCCATTTTGAATACATTTGGGAATATGCCTGTTTTTAGAGAGTGATTGCAAATATGAGACAGGTTGCACTATATGGGGCACTGTGTTTGATAAGAAAATCTGGAATGTTGTCCAGGCCTGCTGAGAATTTATTCTCCATTTGTCCAATGATTTTAAAAATTTCAGAGGGGGTGGTTTCATATAAATATATGGAATTTGCAATTTGTGAAACATTAGTGTTTGTCTGGTGTGTGTTATTGTTTAGGAATGTTGAGATATTTTTCTGTTATTGTTAGTTGGTGCTGTTGTCTTTTAATAATGTCCACATAGCTTTTGTTTTATTACTGCATTTGCAATGTACTTGTCATTTGTCATAATTTTCTTGTTTGATTACTTTTTAGGATTGAATTGTATGTTTTGTAGTATGAAATGAAGCTGGGGTTACATTTGTTCAGTGTTAGTATTTTATACATGTTGCGTTTTCTTTCACAAGACACTTTGATGCCTTTAGTAATCCATGTTTTGTTTTTATTATTTTGAATCGCAATAAAACTGAATGTGTGTTGTTTGTTTCAAGAATTAGTAAACAAATAGGCTAATTACTTAAATTAATTTATTTTTGGCAATATTAAATAAGGCAAAGATATTTAAACATAATTTAATATTTTTTTGTTATTTAGTAGTGTGTAGCATTGACATATTTTGTGTATTTTATGTCTCTATTCCATTGCTAAAGTTTATCTGTGCCTAATTGACCTTATCAAGACACATAACATACTTCAATTGAGTAGTTTAAGCACCTCAAGTCAAACTAGATAAAATAAGCAATATTTACAAAAAAACATAGATATTTCTTCAACCAATTAATTACACATATTTAAGAAAGAAGTAGGCTCTAAATCTATTTGGACGAAAGGATTTCAACCATTTTAACCAAAGGATTTGTTTAAAATTGAACATTTTAAAGTAGTAATGTAAAATTAGAATTTTTTTGTCAGCAATAATATAAATTCACCTATTAATAAGAACTTACAAAATCATTCATTTGAGAACAAAAAAAAAAATAAAAGTGGCAGATGCTAAAAAGAATGTCCAATGTCAACTTGAGTTACAAATAATATTGCCACCAATAATTAAAATCTTTGTCAAGCAAACAAATAAATGAAGTATGTTGTAAGCCCCAATGAGGTCAATAACACTAGAAATATCTCACAATTTAACCTGACACAATAAACTAGTAACTTTTTGTCCTGAGGTGCAATTTCAGATCTTTATTCAGGGAGCATAGGGTCCTACTGAATAAGATAGTAAAAAGTTCCCCTAAAACAAACGATATATGAGTAGTTACACTATAACTATGACATAAAATAAGATTTTTGAAAGGATTCTTGGCCCCGGCCCCACCACCCATACCCTTCTAAAGCCAGAAACATGTTTTTAAATTTTAATTTTTTACAACAACTCAACACAATTTATTCTATCAGAAAAACATTTTTACTTTCTCGTATATGTACTTACCAGTAGTTTCTTTGTCGTAAATGTACGTGTATACAGAGCAATATCCGTAGTAAAGAGAAAGTTATGTAATGCTGCGGAAAATCAATTTTGAAATTTCAACTGATATACGCATCTTGGGGTCCCCTGATATCGAAAAAGTGTTTTTTTCAAAACGTCTGTCTGGTGTATGTAAACAAACTCTAGCGCATGAGCTATTTGTACAATTTTTCCAAACTGAATAAAACCTTGTTGATCTGCGATTTTGAGAAACATTCAGTAATTTTTAGGGGTACTTTACATGAAGCCTGCTGGACATTTTCGAAATTTTCTCGAAAATGGCTCAAAATGTTTTCTTTAAATTTCTTGTAAGAATACAGTAAAAACGTTATATAGGTGGCATAGGTCTGACTTTCGCGGTTAAATCTGAATTTTCGAAAATTGCAAAAGTTTTGAATTTTTTTCGGTGTCTTCCTACAACTAGAAAATTGAAGATAAGAATTTTTCCTTTCAATTAAATTTGTTGTCCATAAATATTTCTTTATTAAGGTCGTATAGGTTTTTTTTTTTTTTTTTTTAATTAAAAAAAAAAAAAAAACATTTTATCGAAAACATCCAAATTTTTTTTTAATTTTGGTAGTGGTGTGCCAAAGGAACTCTATACGATGACGTAAACGCCATATGGCTCTATTCTGTGTTTTTTTCAAAAATTACAGAAATGTAATTTGTTTGACTTGTCTCTCACATCGGTAATTTTTACATTAGAGGCGATTTCTTCATGTTATTGTATTTATGAGTACATGGGATTTAAATAATGTCAAATAAAGAGTCTCAAAATCTCAACCATTTTTATTAAAAAGAGCTCAAAATTCCGCATTTTCAGAAACGCTGAAGCGCCATTTTCTCAAAAATAGCTTCAATTTTTTTCTTCAAACTTTTCCAACGGATAGTGGTAAAGGCACTGTTTAATATGACATAAAGTGAATTTTGGTATATTATTTTGTTTTTTCAAAAATTTCACACATGTAATTATTTTGAAATATCTCTCACACTGTTAATATGCCATTTCAATGGGTTTGTACACATTATTGAATTTGTGAGTGGAAGTTCTACAATTACTGCAAATGAAGTTTTTTGAAAACTCAATAGATTCCTGTGAAAAAGAGCTTCAAATGAGGCATTTACAGTAACACTAAACGCTGTATTCTTAAAGGCGGTTTAAAAATTTTCATTAAAAATTGCTATTTAGGACCAGGTTATAGTCTTCTTTAATATTTTTAAAATAATATTTCGGTTCTACTATTTGGAAACTGAAAAGTTGAGAAAATTTTAAAAAATGTACATTTTCCGACGAGAATTGGCAGCTGGCAAAAAGGAAGGGCAAGACTACAGTACCAGTCCACTCCAAGGAAATTAGAAAACTTTACTACGAGAAAGTCTGTACCATTTTGTAGCACCTCTAGTTACTTTCTCGTATACATAAGTATATACGGGAGTAATATACATAGTATAGAGAAAGATATAATGCTGCGGAAAATCGACTTCGAGATTTCAACGGAAATACACGTTTTGGGGTCCCATGATACCTGAAAAGTGTTTTTTTAACATCCGTCCGTCTGTCGTCCGTGTCCGTGTCGCAAAGAATTGCATATCTTTTTTTATATATTATTTATATTACTCCCTAGGTACGTACCTATACTAGAAAGTGACTAGAGCTGCTACAGAATGGCACAGTCTTTCTCGCAGCAACTTTTTTTTAATTTGCTTGCTCTAGGTTGACTTTAAGGCCTTACTCCATTCTTTGGCCTGCTGCAATCTATCGTCGCCCAAAGTACATTTTTTTTGGCATTTTCTCAACTTTCCCGTTTCCTAATGGTAGAACGGAAATATAACCTCAAAAATATTAAAGAAGAGTAAAACCTAGTGCTAAATAGAAATTTTCAAAAAATGTTTTGAAGCACTTCCACTCTCAAATTCAATAATGTGTTCAAATCGATAGAAATGTGCATATTAACGGCGTGAGAGATATTTAAAAAAAAAAAAATGCATTTGTGTAATTTTTGAAAAAACAAAAGAATACACCAAGATGAACTCTATATGACATATTAAGCAGTGCAATTAGCACTATCCATTAGAAAAGTTTGAAGAAAAAATTTGGAGCCATTTTTGAGAAAATGGCGTTTGAGTGTTTTTTGAAAATGCGGAATTTTTAGCACATTTTCACTAAAACTGTTGAGTTTTCGAGAAACTTTATTAGACATTATTTAAAGCATATGTGTGTATAAATACAACAAGGTGAAGAAATCGCTTCTAATGTAAATATTACCGACGTGAGAGACAAGTCTAAAACATTAAATTTTTGTATTTTTTGAAAAATCAAAAGAAAAGAGTAATATGGCGTTTATGTCATCGTATAGGGTTCGTTTGGCACTACCGCTACCACACATTTAAATAAAAAAATTGGAGCCGTTTTTGAGAAAATCTTGTTTTTGAAATTTTTTAAAATTGCAATATTGCACGCACTTCCTTTTAAAAATTTTTATGAAAAATTTATTTGAACAACAATTGAAACGTTTGTACAAAAAATTCAAACGTTCGCACTTTTCGAAACTTCAGAGTTAACCGTGAAAATCGGGCCTATGGCACCTTTATAAGTGTATTTTTCTGTATTATTACAACAAATTAAAGAAAAAAAAAAAAATTGAAACTGACCGGGAGGCTTCATGTAATGTACCTCCCAATTTTAAAGAATGTTATTCAAAATCTCAAAGGTTCAACTAGATCGACATGGGATTGAATTTGGAAGAGATCGTACCATGCAATGGTTTAGGCGCTAGTAGTGTTCACAGACGGACGGACGTTTTGAGGAAGGGTACTGCTTCGGCATTTGCCTGGTATTGATCTGAGAAACGAAGAAAAAACACCGATGAGAGCAGCCGGCCTCAAGAAGTTTTCTCCGGACGGCGACTGAACTCGACCTAGATGTGTAGCTAATGTCGAAAATCCCCCCCCCCCCTTGTCGGATTTCGAACCCTACGACCTCGCCGTCAGAGGTACTGCGGTGACAGAATGATGCCGTACCCAGCTCTGTCGGTATCCGTACATCATTATAACACACTTCTTGAGGTAGGGAAGTGTTTGTGGGTCGACCAAAATGGGATTTTTCAATCTCCTATGTATTTATTGACTCATTATTGCATTCAGTTTCGTTTGCACTTTTGATAAATCCTCGTGATTTTCAGTATTTTTTTCGTAATCATTAGGGAACGGATTTTCATGTAAATACATATTTTTACAGGGACAAGATACCTACTTCACTAATATTTTTTACACTTACCACGACATTCTGAACAAATTGGAACCATTTTTATTTTACATATTTTGGTATAATTACACATTTTATCTATATCTACATGTTTCGTTACATTTTAATATATTTATAGGTCGAAAATGAAGATTTCACTTGTGATGATCGAAATATAGGTTACTTGAAAACTAACTTAGTTACTGAAATACTTAAAAAATACGCAATTCACTTGTATTAACGCCGGACAGTCGCTATTAATTGCCAAACTTATCTCCCCCCGCCCCAGTGCTTCTTGGAAACAGCGTAGTCGGGATCAAAGATGAGCGGATGTAGTATGTGAAGCAGAAGGAACTTCAACCGCGTGCTTTACTCGTGTTTCATAGACCCCATGCGTAACTCGATAAAAAAAAACTCAGATCATTGTCTTCTCCTTTTTCTGGAGTTCGGGTGGGAGTACGCTCCCTTTACCCCCCCCTTCTTTCACAGGCTACACGGTACTATTCACTTAAGCTCCGACTCCTCGTGAATAACATTATATATATATATATATATATATATATATATATATATATATATATATATAATACGAAAGTATTATGTTTCGGAACAAACTAGCGAATAATTGCTTCT
Organism: Teleogryllus oceanicus; assembly: GCA_964035755.1. Lineage (NCBI taxonomy): Eukaryota > Metazoa > Arthropoda > Insecta > Orthoptera > Gryllidae > Teleogryllus > Teleogryllus oceanicus. Next base: position 67,377,738 of record CAXIVR010000013.1, read on the forward strand.
GTAGATGTAAAACTTTCATTCAGTCTCTCTGGATCCATGTAAAGTTCTGATCGGCATCGTACTCTGTTCGGAAAACGCTTGAAGAATGGAATTGTAAATATTATAACGAATATTTCTTTCACATATTTCCTATTTTTTCTTACATATTTTTGAAAAAATAAGTACATATACATGTACATATTTTGTTTTTTTTATTACAATAAAGTCCGTTCCCTAGTAATCATCAATCTGCGAATTCCTTTACTCATTTGATGATTGCGGGCTATCTGTCTGTTCTCAGAATTTATTTTTATCTTAAAAAGTTTCTCTGGGTCGCAAAACTGCGTAATGCATCTATAGGTAGGACATTTTAAAATACTGCAGATCTTTCGAACACACTAAAATCATTATTGCTCCACTATCTACAAAAGAAAAAAACTTTCTTCCCAAATTCCAAGACAATTAACGGGTATAGATGTTGTCTGAAGCACCTGCAATGGCCCGCTGCAAGATTTCCGTCATCGGCGACCGCTGTTTGTCCCCCTACCCCTGCTTTGCTCGCACTGCGTCACTGAGCGCCTTCTCACAGAGGGCAGGGCGCTCTGACGTCATTTATTCTCCAGTTGGAAAACGCTGAATTACACCTTTGGTGTATTACCACACCTATTTTATCTAACTACTTTCCGTCTGATTTTAGTACTTACAGGAGATTTGTTTCACAAAAATTGAATATAAATAATTAACGATTTTATTGATTTGCAACGGAGAGGAAATATGATTTGGAAATAGAATGGGAATTGCATACAGAATGAATAAAATTGAAAAATAACACAAAAATATTTAATAGATATTAACATGTATTCCACAAAGATAAAACACAAACTCTATTAAACTACAATAAATCAGTCTTCATGACTTTCACCCTCAAAACGAGGAAAATGTGTAATGTAACACAAAATATGTTTGTTTGGTCCCCGGATGATGTTAAGTTTCTTGAAATTTGGGGAAAACTCACCTCTTTATTTATCTTGCCTATCCTTTTCTAATACTTATGTTCTTAAAGAAATACTGTTATAACAGTACAAAATGTGTAGAAGACCACTCGAATAATAACTTTTTTTTAAAAAAATAACAGCTGGAGTGTAAATATTTGATTCTGATACTTTGGACGAAATCGAGATTAGTGGCTTTTGTGAACAAAGTGATAATATCTCTCCAAGATATCAAGAGGATGCCAAAAATACCACATGTGACTGTGGTGATTTCTTTATTGTGGCATTGCAGATGTAGTGGCATCCCACTGCAATAACGTCTACTGCTAAAGCGAGAACCTCTGCTTTCAACGATATCGCGCGGCAAAATAATCAACTCATCTCGGCCTTCTTCTTCTTCTTTTTTTTTTTTTTTTTTCAGAGAAAATCGATAAATTTTGTGCAATGATTTGACACATGAGCGCGGAGGCGATCGGCCGGTGGGTTCCTTACATGTGATGATTGAAGGGCTGAGCGCAAAAGTGGTCTAACTCCCTAACAATGAGTTATTGGCACCGATTGTTACCCAAGAAGGCGAACTATCTTTGAACATTGTTGGTTTGACCGGTTTTCCTCTATAACGTTAAGAATGAAGTCCCTATTCTTTCTCTTTAGAGTGCTTTCTTATCAAGCTCGATTTTTGTCCGTTTCCTTAAAATGTAGCTTAGACCACTACTGCGCTGAATTGTTACACGTGATGGGCGACACCAACATATTACACGTTTTTAAATGTCAAGCAAACTAAATGTTGAGTCCTGCAACATTCTAAATGCATACGTGTATAATGAATGTTTGATCATTCCTCCACACTTGTTAATATGTCAGCAAGATCTTTTTTGACAAAGGCAACAGATTCAGATGAATTTACTGTTTTTAATTACAAGAGCTTTGAATTATTTTGTATTTTCTGTAGTAATCGGTTCAATTACGGTCGTGACTTTTCGGCTGCGTCTCAGGAGCAGAGTTGAGCTTAATCACCACCTCCTGATAAGTGTCGCATTTGTTTATTTATTTATTTATTTTACGTAAAAAAACAGTTAAAACTGCGTATGACGTGCTATGGGGAAAAGTAAATTGTGTGCACATTTTCAAAATTCTGTGATCCCTACACTAAGGCATATACTACTTAAATTTTGGAAAAAAAAGCTCCCATCAATTTTCAAGGATAGAATGGCAATACATTTTGGCTCTTATCCATGTTGTCCTTCGGAATAATACTTCCTGCCGCGACAACATGGAAACGATAATTTCAATAATTGTATTTCTCACTGAATTCTAGAAGACGTACACAGAAAATGAAGTTACATTTATGTCCAGAAGCAAAACAGTGGGCCATCTCAGCATTTGCTCAATGGATCAGGGAAACTGGACGAAAAACCTGATCGAGATGGGTCCCCATTTATCCCCTCTATACTCATTCCACTCATTTAAAAAATGTTTCGTAAATTAGGCCGCACTATTGTAGCGTTCAGAAGGCAGATTAAATGAATTTTCACTGTTTCATTTTACTTGCATCTAGAAAAGTGAATTGGCAGTACAACCCCAACAATGCAAATTCACGATCTTGTCTGAGTTCAGCCGATCATTTTCGATGGAACGATGGTCAAAAGGATCTTTCCATCATTGCCTTCACTTGTTTTCCTTTTCTGCAGAAAATTTGTTATGTAAGGTCCGAATAAAATTAGAATGTGATTGACACTCCGTGGTCACGTGACGACGCTAGCGCCGTAACCTAGGCAACAGCGAATCAGAAGCTTCGGCATTTGCACATTGTTGTCACCTAAAATTAGGGAACAAACGTTACAAGCAAACAAATATTATAAATATTTCAAAAGATGTAACATGTTAGGAAAAAACGTATTACGAGTTTCTCAACATTCCTTTCTTCTGTTTGTCAAATTAGTGTTGAGAGAACGTGGTAGAGTGCCAGTATGCGGCAGCACCGGCCCCCCTCCACACTCAAATGTCAATCACATTCTAATTTTATTCGTAGATTAGTGGAGAAGCGACAAATATTCAATTAATCCAATTGTAGTTGGAGTGGCCCAATCACTGTACCGTTTTCCCTATCTGTTTCAGTGACTTGTAACAAGGTTATTTTGGTATCTGGCTGCATTTAAAATTCCCACTAATATTGTAATGCAAACCGGTGCCTGAAGCCCATTGGCTGAAGTCGGATACGATGCGCAAGAGCCCACCTATCTCTTTCCATCACGAGCGCACCCAGGATTTTTCTCGGGGCTACAGGTTTAGTGTCCAGCCAACTCTACGTTTATAAAGAAATTACTTGCGAAGAATTTTAAATTTTTGCTTAATATAATAGTTACTTATGATACGAGTAGTAAAAGTGACATTTTATTTTGGGAGTAGGAAATGTGACACGACGCTCTTAGAGGCAATCCTACGAGCAAAATAAAATCACTTTACCACATGTGTCATACGCTATTTTTTAGACAGTCTTACTGATTTTCATTTTATTTTGATTCAAGTACGCAAATCATCTAATGCTTCATTAAGGTGAGTAGCAACTGATGGGGTCACATGATTTTTTAATTTTATTTTTATCTGAACACTTGAGCATCGCCACGCATTTAGCACTAGTGCTAAAAGTTGAACTTATATCAAACAAAGTATACTCTGATAGAAAGGCTTTTACTAGTGGCCGTCTAAAAATTATATTTTTTTGACTTGTAGTGACTATTTACTTATCCAATATTTATATCGTACAGAAAATGAGTAAAAGCTGTTTTTTTATGTGTATTATTGGCCTTTGGGAAGGACTGGAGACCAATGACCCTCCTCCCCTTAGGTGTGCCACCTGTGTTATACTCTGGTTTAAATATAGTGACATTTGGAAGTCACGAGCTGGAAGGAGAGGTCATCCAATCGAGAGCTCCAATACAAAAGTCGTAACGAAGCCCCCAATTGGATGACTGTCTCGTTCTCCTTCCAGCTTGTGACCATGAAGTGCCCCTACGTTTAAATCAGAATACAATGGTGACACGCAGCTGCTCTCGCAGTCTGCCACATGTCCCTGGCCACTATCAGCGACTAGGTAGGGCCACTTGTCGCCGCCACCATGGTTTATTCCAGCCACTTCTTTCTTTCTGCGAACAGCCAATTTATATTATTTAATCAATTCAATACACATTACAAACTCAAAATAAAAGGAAATATATCAATAATACACCATTTCCTTTATGGAAAATTCTTTTTTTCTGCAAAGTTTAGAATGAATTTGTGGCATAATTCATCCCATGCTTCAGTCTTCTTACCCCTGCTACTAAATATACCTGAGCGCAAGTCCCAGATATTATACACGCACGTTTTCCTGAGTCCCGGAATACCTACCCCTACTCCTTTGCCAACATTGGTTGAATTAAGAATAAATGATAGCAACGAGCATTGTGGACAACGTCTGATAATCAAAAATGTTCGCTCACATGTAATAACTATTTTGCATCGAAAAATAAACTATACGTTTGATATTAAAAACCTTGTCAAAATATCCAAACTTCCCACTCCTCGTGCCAAGAGCAAAGCCAGGGCTCAAGAAAACGAGCGCGGATATGCTTCGATATCGGCGATAAAAGCTTAAGTATCGATTGTCTCCATGACACGTGTCCATTGAGCGGGTGGTGCAACGAGGCTGAGAAAAGGAAGCCGGCATCTCAAACTAAATATCCATGTTTCTGAACTTCGATGCTCAAAATCAGAACATCTGGTGTTAATAAAATATGATCCTCAAACCATCGGTAACTAATAATTGAGATTTTAAAACTGGATTAGTAACGTAGTTCACGCTGGGGGATTTAATTCGAAAGTAATTTCGTTTATTAATTTTTAATTGAGATTTAACTGACAAAACTAAGACGCAAAATCAGGGCAATTGACAAAATGTCCATTATCGGACTCAATTACAAAATAATATAAGCTTCTTTATTGACGAAAACTTGAGTTTATTTTTTACCCTTGGTCATTTTGGTCAGAAAAATACTCAATTTACAGGTATATAAAAATTACAGTTTTGTTATTATGGCCATTTTTCATTTACAAAATACCGACGACATGAAACATCGATGTTAAATACATCGATAGTTTTACAAAACCATCGCCATCCATGTCGCATCCCCACTGAGAAGCTGGCGAACGTCCCTCGGAGTGCGTTTCGCCTTCGCCAAGCCACAGTGGCGAGTGCCGGACACTCCCGACAGCGGTGGCCGTCGCCGCGACCAGTCCCTGGGCTGTGGCCGCCAGTCCGTGTGTGGTTATCCACTAGGCAGCTTCAATACCAAAAATTAAGTCGTAACGAAGCTCCCAATTGGATAACCGCGTTCCAGCTGAACGTACTTCAGAAGTCACTCTGGTTAAATCGAAGTCTTCATCATGATCTCTGTAAGAAATCGACTGTTCTGGTCATGGGGGATGTATTTATGAAAAGCGTCGGCAGAAACAGCTTCAGCGATATCACGCAGCGGCTGAAGGAAACTTCACGGAATTTTACGACCAATGGGACACCAAGCTTATCTGCCAAATTAACACCACACACACTAAAGAGCAAATGGCGTTGGTCGTGTACGTGAAAGCACGTCACATTCTTGGCCGAAAAAGCCGAGAGTCGTTCTTTCACATACTGCACGATGTCACAGTTTGGTCTGCACAGTTTGGACTACAGTACAGAGATAGCGCACCCTGAACGCCCGCCGCCATTTAATATCCTTTCACTGGAAAACCCCGCTAGGCAGCAATCACAAGTTAAGGAGAAATGAGAGCAGTGGGACGCATTATGAGGAATTTCGAATATATTATCATTGGTTTTGGGTAGATTTGTGGCTCCTAACTGACCCACAATACCGCCTAGTCTGACTGGATATAAAATGGCGGCATCGGTAGCGTAAAGGAATGCGCGACACCTGTATCCAGGGCCTCTAGTTTGGACGATTAGCTGCCGCCGCTTTTCATACACCCCGCACCACGAGCGGGAGCCAGCTGCCGTGCACAGGATGTGTCCCCCTGCGCCGCGCGCACGCTCTTCCGGCGGACGGCGAAACTTCCTCGTCCGCCGCCTCATGACGTCACGCGCGGCCTCGGCTGCGGTCGCGCAGCTCCGCCTCCGCATGTGCTTCCGCAAGGCGCGGAATTCCCCTCCGCGGCCAGAGCGGCGACAAGCGATCCTGGAACAAGACCTACATCGAATGCTGGCGCACGCGGCGCGGGAGTAGCCCGACTGCATCCCGCTATCTTTTCTCTCACTCTCGCTCGCCAGCTTTTACTCTTCGTTAACTGTGAAGGTCCCGACTGCAACCCACGGTCGATTTTTCTTCACCTCCGCTTCCCAAATCAACCCTTTTCCTTTTCAGTACCTGAGAAGTAGAGACCGGACTATATGCACGCGTTTTTTTGAAAAAAAAACCCATATAGTACATGCAGAGGTTTTTCTAAATTACGCATGTCAAATGGAGATTTACGCTAAATTATATGCAAATATGCAGTAAATGAAACTTCGGGAAATAAAAATGGAACAAGAGTAATAATAATTTTGCTCTATAGTACATTTATTATTAAATACTACATTTAATGATAGATTACATGTATATGTCTTCATCTACAGTAGTATTTGCGAAACATTTTATCACATGTTTTTCAAAATTGTATACAGTAAGAGAAGTAATTTTTTGGATGACATGCTTGTAAATTGAAAACGTTCTTTCAACATTTACCGATTATTGGACAGTTTTTAAATCGTGCCATTAAACATGACATATTTAGATCATCAACATTTTCTCCTGAAACAACCTTGGCAATATTCTTTAATAGCAAAAATCCCGAGTTTTTATTACAGACAGACAGACTTTTTGTATACAATTTCACCAGTTTTCCCTTTAGTTGATTTACAGTTTTTATCAAATTTGTTAATTTAGGAGAATGAATCAACAAGTGGTAAATTTTGCGTTTCAAGTAATTTCATTGTCTCAGGAATGAAGCTATAATGATTTTTATTCAACACTTAATGTATCCTCATCTGAAATAATTAAATTTTGACATCCTTTCAGGGCTTGACAAGAATTGTCAGTCGATACAATAACTTGTTTAATATCATCAAAATTGTCATAAAACTTAACAGTATCCAAGGTTCCCGATCTTGTCAAAACTGGTTGTAGTGGTAATGGTAAATTGGGTAGGGATTCTTCGTAAAATTGAATCCGAAGACTTTTAAATAAATTTTTTTACAGAAATTGGATTGTTTATCAGGGATTACTGATTTCTGATTGTTTCTGCTATAAGATTTGCATGTCATTTCTCCAAGACATTACTGATGTCCCAAGAAAGGGACAAACTAAAATGACTAATTTCTACGAAACCTCCCCTGCAATTTAGGAGTCAGATTTATTTAAACAGTAGTTATCTTGCGTATACGCTGGAATATGCAAGATTGTTAAAATATGCATTATATGCATCTTGCATATAATCCAGTCTCTACCGAGAAGGTATAGCCGACTGCACCGCGCCGTCGGATGCCCATCACCCTTCTTCCCAATGAATCCCCTTACAGTTTCGTTTCCTGTGAAAGCTAGCCCGGCTGCATCCCGCTGTTAGATTCTCCTCACCCCTGCTTCCCATCTATTTCCTTTCATTTTTCATTCAATTTCCAAGGCCTCGGGACCCCACCTGAAACCTTAGTACGGTTGCGGGCCATATTTCCAATACTCGGGGCGACCCACACCTGACGTCTCCGTGTTGCTGAACTGCCACTTTGCCCGCTGTTCTGAGTCGGGGTGGGGGATGGAACAGCGAGTGATGTCAGGCCGTAACAGGCTTAACGCAGTAAAACACATTGGGATGATTTTGAATTTCTGAATTCACTAGAAAGAAGAGGGGGAATCAGCACTTATTTGCGGGGAAAATCTTTAAATCTAAACTTACCCAATTTTTACATTAAGAGGGCGTTGATCCAACAGGGCGCGTTCGCTAGGCGCACAATGTTCTCGTCCATCGTGGATACAAGGGGCTTTCACTTTTGACTGATAGCCTTTCGCAGGCCACAATAAATGGCACCGCGGGCCGCCTGTTGGACAACCCTGGACCGCATCCCGCTGTCGCTTTTCCCTCGCCCGCGCTCAGAGAGTATTACTCGCCCGCCTAGAGTATATATTGAATTGAATTGAATTTGCCTTATTTTACGTGGCGAGACTCAGGCCATGAGGCCTGCTCTTCCGCCTGACCACGGAAATTTCGTTACACTCCTTTCCACAAGAGAAAGAAGGTATTACTTGGGCGACGAAACAGGCGATTTGAATTTAGCTCAGAGGCGTCATTTAGGCTTGAGGATATACGACCTCGCTTCCAGGCTAATCCTCTATCGCCTTCGTTAGCTGTGAAGGATGAATCCGGTGTTTTGGAAGGAGTAAATATTCTTGTCAATTTTGCATTTAAAAGTAGCCTTTGTAGATGTGCTCGCACTAGTTCACAGAAAAACTCGAACAGAGATGAACAAGGCAGAATCTTTCGAATTGTGTTTGTTAAGTCAGCGGGGTAAGAAGATGCTCATGATAGGATGTATACACTTTTGTTTCTACAAACTTTTAAGCGGTGGATTTCAACGTTGGCAGTGCTCTAAAATGCCTTGGAAATGTTTCTTGAAAACAGAAGTGGATAAATTATAATCGATCAATAGAACACTAAGCAGACCATGGTAAACGTAAAACTCAATTCTTATACGAGGTAGTAAGGATCTCTCCTTATACTGAAACGGATCAGAATGCTGTCGCGCTACGACTTTTGCGGAGGTAGGTAAACGGTTAAGGAAAAGTTGAAGTGAATTTTCGAAAAATCAGGCTTTTCAACGAAAATGAGACCTGCACCATTTACCAACGTCCTTCACACCAACCAACCAAAAAATTTAATCACAAATCTGCAGCCATTTTTCTGAAAATTTTGAAAATGTCTCATATCTTCATTTAAAATACTAACCAAAATTAAAATATCGATTTCAAATTCAAGGGGCAGCGACATCAGCCAGGAGAAAATCGTGTGGACTGTATAGCGCCAGCGTTATTCACAGATGGACGTCTGGCTGTCAATCGATTTTTCGGTTTCAAGGACCACAAAACATGGATTGTGTGTTAGATGTTTTTTGATTTATTTATTTATTTTACGTCAAAAAAACAGTTAAAAACTGCGTATGACGTGCTATGGGGAAAAGTGAATTGTGTGCACATTTTCAAAACTCTGTGATCCCTACACTAAGTCATATACTACTTAAATTTTGAATTTTGAAAGGAGAAAAAAAAAAAATCCCTGTAATAAAATCTATTTTCAAAACCCATGTATAAAATCTATTTTCAAATAAATAGCAATAAATTTTGAATTTTGAAAGGGAGAAAAAAAACAAAAAAAAAACAACTCCCATGTAATAAAATCTATTTTCAAGGATAAATAAGCAATAAATTTTGGCTCTTATTACTTCCTGCCGACAACATGGAAACGATAATTTGAATAATTGTATTCCACTGAATTCTAGAAGACGTGCACAGGAAATGAAGTTACATTTATGTCCAGAAGCAAAACAAGGGGCCATCTCAGCATTTGCTCAATGGATCAGGGAAACTGGACGAAAAACCTGATCGAGATGGGTTAGATGTGTTAGATGTGATGTGTTAGATGTTGTTAGATGTACATGTGTTAGATGCTTTTTCTAAATTTAGCAACTGAATTTATCCACTTTTTTTGTTACCACCCCCGGCAATAAGAGTTTTTCTGTCGAAATTTTGCTGCTTTTCCCTGCAGAATTACATTACTTTCTCTTCTCAAGAAGTACCATCTTAAGAGCGAGAAAGTAAAAATCTCTACCTTCAATATTGTAGTTGTAGACGCCGAAAAAAATGTGAATTTTTGCAATTTTCGAGAAATCAAGGATTACAATTTTCAATGGTGCAGGAGATTGATTGATTGATTTTTTTCGTGTTTCCGGGCACGTCAAATGCTTTGGTCATTAGTTCCGTTAGTGTAGTGCATGTCTTTTCTCGGCAGATGGCCGTGATCTTCCCCTGCTGGATGGCGAGATCCGGCGCCGACCTACCGTCGGCTAGTGGGGTTTCCCCCTAACCAGGACTCTCTCACCAACGGGGCACCGCCCCAGCCAAGACAAGCTCTAAGCTCCCGACCGGTCTCCCGGAATATGTGGTAGTGTAGTGCATGTTAGTGTAAGTGTGTGTGTAAATGGAGAGGACAGGACACGGAAGAGGAAGGAAAGATCGCGCGCGCGCGGTCCGTGGCCCGTTTGGAAGGGCTCCGGCATTCGCCTGGTGTTGAACGGAGAAACCACGGAAAACTACCGATCAGAGCAACCGGCCGCTAGAATTCTCCTCCAGACAGCGACGGAATTCGATCTAGCTGAATAGTTAGTGTCGAAAATCCTGCCGCCGTCAGGACTCGAACCTAGGACCTCCCGGTCAGAGGCGCTGCAGTGACATCAGTCGATGCACTGAGCTACCACTCCCTGTTGGTGCAGGAGACCTGCACCACTCTTAAGCATATTTTACGCTATCCGAGGGGAAAATATAATTTTAAAAAATGATTTATTTTTGACAAAATTTTGAAAAACGTTTTTGTGGCTTAACTCCAACATCAAAATATCCGTTTCAAACTTGGAAGGTTTCGAATTTCTTTAAATTGATCGGAATATCAATTTTGGAGAAAATCAACTGAACGGTTTTGGTGATAGCTACAGACGTTCTCCGGGGCACGATACACCTTTTACAAAATACGGGCGAGAAAGTTAAAAGTGAAGGACTGAATTCTGGTATAACTATTAAATGCTGAGCGTTTTAGAATATATAATCACGAGAAGACAATTATTGTTGTTCGTATTAGTCAAATCGAGTTAACATTTATTTTCATAAAAATGACTCCCATTTTGGCACTGGCCCCATTTTCAGCGAACTGTCTGCATTTTCGAAAATTGCAAATTAACATTGGAATAGTACATAATGACGATAGGGATGTTTTTTTTTGTTAAATGACATCCATTTTTTACAAAAGATATTTTTTTTATAAATGAGTGGGTTAGCGAAATTTTGCAATGTTCGAAATTGAAGATTTCGCAATTTTTTCAGGGATTATCACGATGCAATGCAACAACGGAACGCCGCGACACGGTAGTTTGAAATTCTCAGAATAACTTCTCATAGGCGGCTTTTCTGGGTGAAACGTTCCTTTGGTTAGTCCTACTTGAGTTTTCGCACCTAATGCGCTACGATTGTTGATGAGTTTTACAAGTGATGGATGAAATGTGGTAATATGGAACGGACAAAAATTGCGGTAAATACGTTAATGTTCCGTACCCGTTGGTGAGGCGAAAAAGCACGTGAACTAGTGGTGCATGGTACACCATTAGTTTAAGGTTCTGTGATCTCCAAAGCTTAATTTTGAATTATCAAATAGCTGTACAAATAAAATTTAGTCGCATTTAATAATGTAAAACGAATGCTAACTTTATTGTAATAAATTAATTGACGCGGTATGCCGAAAAGAAATTTAAACCTGTGAATTTTTGCTACATATGACGGTTGTTTGGCTAACGTTGGTGTCAGTATTTGAAGTTTTATTAATATAATTATGATTACATTGACAATAACGGCAACAAAACAACAATAATAATAATAATTATTTTATTATAATTATAATATCTAGATATAATAGATGTGAGAGTAAAAACAGCTTAATGCGTCCCCACCTACAGCAGTGATTTTTCGGTCCATACACGAGGCGGTACGAGAATGACCTCTTCCGAAAAAGATTTTCTTTCAAGCCAAGAAAATATCGTCTTTACCATAGTGATTTGTTGATAGTGATTTCTTTCTATTTTGCAACATTTTTGTAAATTTATTTTTGAATCGGTCGTGGGATATCTGAAGTCTTTAAAATGGGTTACATCTCCAATATATTCAAAAAAGGAGATAAAGAGGACTGCTCCAATTACCGTGGTATAACTGTCCTGAGTTCCCTTGGTAAAATATATGGTAAAATTATTAAAAACCGATTGGAAAATGAAATAAATGAAATGGAGGAACAGAGTGGTTTTCGTGCTGGTAGATTCTGCATAGATAATATATTTACAATCCGGCAAGTTACAGATAAGCGGCTGGCGTATAACCTTGAGATACATCTAGTCTATATTGACTTGCAAAAGGCGTACGACAGTGTCCCCCTTTCAAAATTGTGGATGGCCATGGAAAACCAACATATTAATAGCGTATATATTAAGTCCATTAGAGAGTAATATACGGACAATATCGCTTATGTCAAATTAGGAAATAGCATATCAAAAGAAATCAAAATAAATAAAGGGCTAAGACAGGGGTGTTGTATTGCACCAACTCTCTTCAAATATATCTAGAAGAACTCTAAAAAACTGGAAGATAAAATGCGAAATGATGGGAATAAAATTAAATGATGATATGTTATATTCACTAAATTTTGCAGATGGCCAAGTGATATTCGCAGAGGATGAAGACGATGCACATTATATGTTAAAGAAATTAAATGAGGAATATGGAAAATGGGGCTTGAAAATCAATTTCAAGAAGACGGCGTACATGGTGGTACGAGGGACAGGAAAATATTTAGTAATGGAGGATGGCTCGGTTATAATGTGTTGTCAGACGTCTAAGTATTTAGGAACAATTTTAACAGACCAAGGGGGCAGTGAAGAGGAAATTAAACATCGCATTCGGCAAGGAAAATCTGCTATTCGGCAATTGCATTCAATAATATGGAATAAAAATATTTCTAATAAAGTGAAAATTAGAATTTATAAGGCAATTGTGGAAAGTATATCACCGTATGGTGATATACGGTTGTGGGAGTTGTGGGAGATCTCAAAAAGTAATGAGAAAAAGTTAAAGGCTATGGAAATGGAGTTTTGGAGACGCAGCTGTAGTGTAACATTAATGGAAAGAATCAGGAATGAAAATATAAAGCAGCAAACGGGTGTCATGTCGGATATAATGGATACAATAGAAGGGAGAAGGTTAAAATGGTATGGTCATCTTAGAAGAATGCCGGAGGAAAGATGGCCATTAAAAAGTTGGAGGTGGCAGGTGCCAATGCACAGAGAGGTAGACCAAGACTCACGTGGTATGATGGTGTGCGACAGACAATGAGAGATCGTCACATCGAAGATGATGATTGGCAAGATAGAAGAAGATGGAAGCTTGGGTACGAGAGACGCCGCATGGTGTAGTTCCACTCGCAGAAGAAGAAGATTTTTGAATCATTTCTTTATAGACTGGACGATGACCTACACGCTAACAAGGCTTTGTCAAGGCACAAATCAAAGGCGAAACAATGACATTTTTTGGATGCTCAATTCAGAAGGCAATATTTCAAAATTCCATCATCTATCATTTTTGCACCGATTCGTATTTAATTCTTTTGATCCGCAGAAAAAAAAGCATTTTTAGGTCATGTCATTGGGACTCCTGCTTTTAGTTTTAATCTGCCAACAAACTATGCAACAATTTTCACCTTCACTGTGTTACTTCACTTCCTTTGTATAATGTTCGTTTGAACAGCGATCCCCAACTGTGCAAGTGTACATCATACAAGGTCATTATCATAGATCTCGAGAAGGAAGTTGGTGACCTTGTTCATTCCTGGGAATCGATGAGACGAGTGCTTCAGGCATGTCAAGGTCACGGACTCGCTAGGCCGTGGGGAGTGGGGCCAGGAAGAGATTTAAAAGTAAGGATTTGTTCAACACTCTGTTGGCCATATGATAGCCCTTTCGGGGAAGTCAGTTAGCAGTTAGCGCCCGAGATTTAGCTACATTAATTCCCATTTACTATTCTACTAGAGCAAAGAAATGATCCATTAAAATGTAATAACCCATCTGTAAGATTTGAATGGGTGAATTACGAGTAAAATTAAACGTTTGAATGGAAAGTATGTGAGAAGCTGGAAATGAGAGCGGAGTGGGGAGAAGGGTCCTGGAGCGCTGAGCTTCCTAGGCCGGCATGGAGCTCTTGCCGGCGCTGTTCGACAAGCCATAAGGCCCATTCTCAATGAAACATAAGCATAAGCATGGCGTTAACATAAAAGTTAGGACTACGTCTTCAAGTGGACTCATTCACAATGCGTTCGCATAAGCATAACACGTAAGACGTTAACTTAAGAGCTTGCAAGCTTCAAGCTTCTGTGCTTATGCTTATGTCAGACATAAGGAATGAGCCAATCACAGATCGATAACTCAAAACCGAGTATCGAAGTCGATAGGCGAACTATTCGTGTGCTGCGTGGTTGTGTTTGTCGTATTTGTTTTGATATCTCGAAATCGATTCTCATATCCAACCAATAGTAAACTAGAATGCCTCATAGCCAATAGAAACTCTTATTTTGCCTATGTTTATGTTCGACATTGTGAATACGCCAACTCTTCGCTTATGTTAATGTCTATGTCTATGTGTTATGCTTATGTTTGTGATTGCATTGTGAATGAGCCTATACGTTCTTATGCGCTTGTTTAGGAACTGCGCATAACTGGGCGGGCATCGGAGGAACGAGAGGCAGGCAGGATCCCTGTAGTCTAGTCATTACGTGCTCAAAGGGACTGTTGCAAAACAAATTGTGGTGAAGTTTTGGTTTCCAAACTCTTATAGGCTACTTGATTTAAGGCATTTCTCTGCCTACTTGGTTACGTTGTTATGATTATACCGAACAGCAACATGTATACCCACTCACAGAATATGGGCGATGCCCTGTGCGCCAAATCTGGCTTTCCACAGCTTGGACAACCATCGCTGGACACTTGACCAATCCTGGCGTCCGAGGCGTATCCGCTCTTATCATTGGCTTTTGCCCAAGTTTCAGACACGTCCCCTTCCTCCCCTCGAAGATTTTCCTCCTAGTTATCTCAAAGGGCGGAGCAATTTCTGAGGTCAGTGACGCTGCCTCGCTAACGTGAGCAGGGGTAACAGGAGAGGAGGGTGAGAGGAAGAAGAGGAGGTAACAGGAGAGGGCACAGAAACGAAACGGATTGGTGCGCGCGGGCGCGGGATCACTCCGCCAATTGCACTGGACGTTGGCCTGAACCCCGTGGACGCTGACGAACCAAGGGCAGCGGGTCACGGATGGGTCTGTGACATTTTTATCGAGTTCTTTACCTGAAAATTAACTCTAATTATGGTATCTAATATTGTGAGAAATTTGTGGCAGATTAAATTAATAGTATTGAAAGTTTTGTTTCACAAACTATTTTA
Source organism: Teleogryllus oceanicus (assembly GCA_964035755.1). Taxonomy (NCBI): domain Eukaryota; kingdom Metazoa; phylum Arthropoda; class Insecta; order Orthoptera; family Gryllidae; genus Teleogryllus; species Teleogryllus oceanicus. The sequence continues at coordinate 67,393,006 of CAXIVR010000013.1, forward strand.
AAATGCTAATGGTTCTAAAGCAAGGAACACTAATTATTACATAATCATTTTCGAAAACACACAATATAATACATTTACATAATATAGACATTTCTATCAAGCAAATTGAAATTCATGTTCACGTATTTAAAACTTGTATTTTGACATTATTACGCCTTTATTAGAAATGCAAGCAATACACATTTTATTACGCATTATGAAAATGTAATCGCCCATTTTTTCTATATGAGCAGGTGCATGCAAACAGTGATTTTGTTAATCAATTAAAAATCACTGCCGGGTGTCCCAAATAGATTATCATTGCAAAATTGCTATTGTTAATATTGTTTAGACTATTTGTAAAATTGATGCAATTTTATAGTGATAATCAGTGAAAAGGAACTAGGGAACCTCTCATTAGAAATATTTCGAAAATATAATTGTCTTATTCTTCATATATTTTCAAAAGTTACTATTTTTCTGTTACACTGCTGAGAAGATTATATCTATCCCTTCCCAGTGATATTTTTATTTATTTATTTATTTAAGGTAATATACAGGCAACAGTACAAATCTGATATGGCCTGAATAGGCGCTAACATAATTCATTATTTTCAACATATCACATTGCATATATTAATAGCAAAATTGTAATAATTGATATCTTCAATAAATAGCTAATAATATAACAGCAAATTTTAATTCTTTAATTTGTGAAATCTACACTGAAGTTAAATATTTTCTTAAATATTTTTGAATAACCACGTAGTAAAAAAGAATAAATTTGAAAATCTTAAATTTACGAATCAATGTAAGTTTCTTAGAACGAGCTGTTAAGAAAGAAACAAAAACTTGTTTGAATAAACTTTAAAGAGATTGAGTATTTAGTTAAAAATTTCAATTCGGACAATTTTAAATTTAAAAATATTTGGGAAACAGTGTTTGAATCTTTTAATCTTCCCAAATTTTATGTTAGGGTTTTTTGTAGACCCAGAAAAGTTTCTGGAGTGTTTTTAAAAGAAGCCCCCCAAACAAACACCCGGGAAACCTTTTGACACTTATCGATATTGAAGAAAAAACTTTTTTTATTCAGAAAACACGTCCTTGTTTTCTAATGATTAATTGTAAATAATTTTAGCATTGTGAATTTATTTGAAAATAATTTGTGCTTAAAAGATCCAATACTTAAAATGATCGAACCCTGAAAATACTTTTGGTTAGATCAACACGGAAAAACAAGAGATCAAAGATAAAAAGTTCTCAAATTAAAAAAACTAAACTACAGTTTTTATTTTTTTCAGAAATGAAACTTCATACCTTCTTTAAATAAAAGAACTGTGTATTGTGAAAATTTTTTTTTAACTACATAGTAAATTTTCGAAAATTTTCTAAAAATTTTAAAAAAAAAATTTTTTTTATTAATTAAAAAGATTAAAAGAGAAAAAAACAGAAAAAATACTTTTTTAAAATGAAAAAAAACAGAAGTTAATAAAAAAACCAAAATTAGTTAAAAAAGGTGAAAAAAACTCCCCCCCAATATTAGATTTAAAAACCATAGCTAAGAAAGTTTAAAGAGTTTGCGGGGGAAATAGCCAGCATCCCCTTTATAGTAAAAAGCGCCTTTTTCGGTTTTCATTATCGCGGCACAGGAGAGCTTTACATAAGGTCTGTTCTTTTTTTGGGGGATGGGGGAAGCCGAATGCCCCAGAAGGGGCAGTGCCGACCCGAAGGTAAAACAATTCTCCCTCGGGCTTGGCCCGGGAAAAAAAAGGGGTCGACCGTGATTTTAAAAAGGTTCTGCCATGTTTGCAAAAAATAAAAAAATCTTGAGTAAGAGAATATTACCATGATGCTTTCTTTCCTGGGGCCAACTTTACTACCCAGTCAGAGGTTCATATTTATCCCCCCAAAGGACACAGGAAAAACGAAACCAAAATGAGGGAGAATTGGAATCTCGATGTATTTGATGTTGAATATGTGATAGGTTTACTAGGAGAAAAAGAGGAAATGGAGACAAGGCTGTAGCTCCTGTTAAAGGGCCGTTTCCCCCTGACATAGATTGTGCATGCCCTTAGATTTTTACAAAAAACCCCCAAACATAAAAATCCAGGGTTTAATGACCCAGAGAAAAAGAAAATTTTTAAAATATATACAAAACAACAACTTCCAATTGTCAAAAAAAATTTAATTATTTAATTGATTTTCAAAATCGTTCCAAATAAAACCTAAGGACTTTTTCCCTTGGGCAAAATAGTATTATAAAACGGAAATTTATTTAACAAAAATGAAATTTTCATTTTGGTCACAACTGTTTTTTTTTTATAACTTAAATTCATCTCTAAAATTTCCCCCAAATTAAAAGATATTATTGTAGCCAAAATATTTTATTCAATTTTCTATTTCTTTTAAAAAAAAAAATATTTTTAAACTGAGTCCCATGAATTTAATAATGTTTTTTCATTCTATCAAGTTTTGCTGGGGGAACAGTGATGGAAAATAACCTAATATTGAGTTAAGACTTCATTAAAATTTTATTTTATTTTACATTTTCGAATGCGCACCCCACAGAAACAATGATATAAAGTTGGTATTTAGGGTTTTAAGGAAAAAACGCTTTGGAAACAGAACCCAAAAAATTTTTCCCAAAAAGACCGAACATGTATTTATTTTTAGACTTTTTGGGGAAAGGACCTGTGTAGGGTGGTCCCAAAAAAATTAAAACTTTTGATTTCTAAATAAAGATTTTTTTTCAAAATTGATATTATATAGGGTTCATTGGGATTCTGAACCAATGAGAATCCAATATTTGGGGGGGAACATTACCCCAATTGATTATTGAAACCTTGAAAACGAACTCTTTTTTTTTTACTTTACATTTCATTGAATACACTATACCGTTATTAAAATACGTAGTTTTCCTTGATTAATATCTCTGGGATTTTTCAACGTTACAATTATTAATCTGTTTCAAATTTCCTGAACTTTTTTACTTTTTCTGGTATAACTTTTTTAAAAATGAAAAAAAATTGTATAAATTTTTTCCAAAATTTAAAAAATTTGTTTTTGCAGTGAAAGCAAAAAAAATTTCCTGAACGATAACTAAATTCTCTCATATTGACAATTGCATTTCCTAAGGAGAGAATTGAATGCTAGGGAAAAACGGCGAATTGTCTGGAAAACGATATTAAGGCTCTTGTGAAAAAAAATGGTAAATCCATCAAAAAAAAAAAACCCTCCAAATCGGGGAGCAAATCCATGTTTTGTGGGTGGTTGATAGGGAAAAACAGACGGAAAAATGTCTGCCCGTCCGTCCCTGAAAACGCTGGGGCAAACCCGTTCAGCCGATTTTCACCAAAATTGATACTTAATCGATCTGACTGACGTCGTAGCGCCTAATTTAAAAGATATTCAATTGGGGGAGGGTACTTACATGAACCCCCCGGGACGTATTTCAAGTGTTCAAACAAATGGCCCAAATTTTTTTTTTTTAGGTTGGGATAGTAATTTATTTAAGAGAATATTGCAGGTCCCCTTTTTAAAAACTGTTTTTTGTGTATTTTCAAGAAAATTTAAATTTTGAGTTTTTCCCTTTGATGAAATTTTTCCCTTTAAAGATAAGATTTTTAAAAAGACTGTGAAATTTTTTGAAATTTTTAGTTTTTTTACAAGTTTCAAAAAGGGGGGGAGAAAAGGCCTGTTTTAGATCACTAGTATTTTTAAAACGTCCTATTTAACTTAGGCTCTTCGAATAATTGGCCCCTTTCCTTTTTATTAGAAAGGGGTACTAATGATGAGGAAAAGTAAAATATTGTATTTTTTTCATAGAGAAAAGTTGCATTCTATTAAAATAAAATTATATTATATTAATATTTTTAAATTTTCCTTTTATACTTTTTATATTATATTATATATCCAGTATTTTAAATTAAAAGGATTGACTCTGAAAAAAAAAAAATATATTGAAACGATTATGTTTATTTAGATATTTTATTATATTTAACTTTTTTCAATGGCAATGAAACAAAAAACCCTTTAGCGAATGGTTAACGTCATAGGAACTGTCAGCTTGCAATTTTGGGAGCGAACCAGAAGGAAATTTTTTTCTCTGTTATGGTGATTTCAGTTAAATGTCCAATATTTTGAAATTTAAAAATTTTAAAAAGATTGGGGCCAAAAGGGCCAGTTTTGTCGCCCTTTAAATTTAAAAAGTCCGTTCTGTACTATCTGACTGAGGCGCTGGGTCCATTTTTGAGGAACTCATTTTTTTTGAAAATAAAAAAAGAATTTTAAACCTACAAAATTGAAAATAGAGATTTTAGGGTTAAAAACCTTTTTTCCCAATTCATAATAGAAAATATTGGGGAGATGAATTAGAGAAAAAAGATGTGCTGTTGTAGTACAACTTTTTCGTTGTTTACTTTTAAAAGCATTTTTTTTTTAAGAAAATCAATCAACTTTTTTGATAATTAAAATAGAGATTATATCTTTCGTTGGGTTAAATTTTAAGTGAATAAGAATAAAAATTTGTCCAAATTCTCTTAGTTTTTTAATTTGGGTTTTTAAAATCACATAGTTATTTGCTTAATACTAGGGGTTTCTGTATTTGACTGGTTTTCAGACGATTTTAAGTTCAGTCTTATCCAATGTGGAGATATTGAAGATATGGGAGGGGGGAAGGGTTTCGCGGGATAGAATTTTACTTCGAGCCCTAAAAAAAAGACTTTCGAACGAAATTTTTTAATAGAATCAACAAAAGAATAATCGCGTTGATGTTTCCCACATTTTATCAAGAAGGGGAGTTTTGCTGAACTAAGTAAATGTTGTATATCATAAGCAATTTTAAGATAAAACATTCACAACACCCTCATCGGTGCTGGTACCCTGAATGGTCCTGGTTTAAAACGCGGTAGATAGATAATGGACGCCGATAAAACCCCGGAATATGTTTTTTTTACCTGATGCCTAAAACATTAATCACTATCATCACGAAAAACTTTCCCAAAAACTTGCAAGGAGGAAAAACTTTTTTTTTGAAAACGATAAGTGATTATAAGATTTTTTTGGGATTTTGTATTCCAAAATGGAGAAACAAAAATTTAAGAGATAGTAAAATATAAACAGGCCCAAAGTAATTTATCATATTTTTTTAATCGTTAGAAATAATAAAAAATTTTTACCAAGTTGTATAATCACTAGTAATTTTATATTTAACAGTTCTGAGATAATCAAAACCCCAAAAGGGGGGGGGTTTATTAAAAAATTTTGCAAAAAAGGTAATTTCTTCTTTTTTATTAATTGAGAAAGGAATATTTTTTTCCCTTTTAAAAAAGTTCCTTAGAAACTATTAGAACCATTAAAATTACCATTTTTTTGGCCTTTGTGAAAAATCAAAAAAGAAGATCCTAATTGTTTGAAAATTGATAATTTTATTTTTTATTTTTTTAAAATTTTTAGTGTTTTGGAGGTGGACCACATTTCAAAATTTTGGGAATCAAAACATAAAAAAGCGATTTGACGTGTGGAAAGAAATCAATTTTTTTTTATTATTATTCCTTTTTTTAAAAAAAATGTTTAAATGGTTTATTTTTTAGTGCGGTAGACTAAACAAATGGCGAGATTAATCATCCAATTTTCAAAAAAAAAATAAGGAATTTTAATTATTTAGATACCCAAAGATTATTCCATGCTTGTGTGGTGACCCAAACCAAAATCACCTGTCATTTGTCTCAAATGGGAAAAAAGGAGGGGAATTTGGATTCAAAAGTCTGATAAAGTCCTTTAAATCTAAAATTAAAATTATAAAATTATAAATTGATAAGGGGATTTAATAAAAAATATAATCGCATTGTTAAAACACACCCCCTTTAAATTATTTTCCAAAATTGACCGTTTGAGAATGAAATGTTTAGAAAAAGGGGGGATTTATTACCCCAAATGTTACTCAGAAAAGGGAAAAATTTAAAGAACAAACATTTTTCGTAGATACATTAAAGTTTTCAGTTTAAAAGTAAAAATAACTCTTTTAGCTAAAAAGTTTAACTGGTTTAAATGGAGGTATTGGGGATGGTTCGGGATGCCTTTTTTTTTTTTTCCCGTTCTTTTTTACCAAGTCTGAAATTAAAAAAGTAAAATGAGGAAAATCTTTATTTTTTTTTTTAAAAGTTTTTTTGCGAACTTTTATACTATAAAAAATTGAATTTTTTTGATCCCGCTTTATTACAAATTTTTAAAAATTTTATTTATTTATATTTGTTAAAAAATTTTAACCCCAACCTCGCTTGAATTTGATAATGAACGTTTAATAAATTTTGCATTCATTTAAAAGTTTGTCACAACTCTGTCTTTTTTAAAAAAAATAGAGAAATTTTTATCCCGTTCATGATATCCATTTTGGGACCTGATAACCGTATTAATTGAGTATAAAGATAAAATTTTCACGAAATCAAACCCGCATCGTTGATTTACACATTGCCTGATCCCCGATCAAAATGCGTTTTAAAAAGGTTCGGGGCCCGTTTTTCCCCACGCTTTTGATATTTGATCCCATTTTTAAAAGTAAAAGGGGGGGAAGGTTGGTTGAATTGAATTTTTGTGATTTTTCACAACCTGTAGTTGTGAAAATTCCCGTTTTTTTTGATTAGATAAAAAATTTCATATTTTGCAATGAATCTTTTTGTAAAAAAAACCTACCTTGAAATGAAACGTAATGAAAAAAAACCCAGTACTGTTTTTTTTCATCTTAAACCCAAAAATCTTTGATGGTTTTTGAACCTGAAAATTTCGTTACCCAGCACAAAAAAAAACTTTTTTTTTTTATCATACGCAAAAATATCGTAAAAGTAGATATTCGTATTAGCAGATATTCTGCGTAATTAGAAAAAGTTGAAAACAGCAAAAAACGATTTCCTTTAAATACACTTTTTGGGGATAAAAAGGTTTTTATCCAAACCCGTCCTCCACCGTCGTGTTTACTAGCGCCTAAACCAACGACGATCCTTCCAAAAAACTCGTTTTTCTTTGTTGACTTTTGAAAATTTTTAAAATTTGGGGGATTTACATGAACTAATTTTTAAAATTTTCAAAAGGGCCCCCAATTTTCGTGAAAGAGAAAATACATTTGGGGAAGGATGTTATATTTCCCAATTTTAACCTTAATTTTTAAAAAAAAATTTTTAAACTTTTTAAAGGGCTTCACCCCTTTACAAAATTAAAAAGATTTTCTTCAAAAAAATTTGTTGCCCAAAATTTGTTCTTGTAAGAACTTTGGGGCCAAAAATTTTCGAAAAGGGGAATATTTACAATTTAAAGAAATGGTTTAAATAAAAAACGAATAAACGTTTTTCTTTTTTTTACTTTAAAAAACTTTTCAAACCATTTTTATGTTTCTTTGCGAAAATTTCCCTGTTTCAGCTAGAAAAACTTAAAAGTACCGCCACATCCAATATGAAAACATTGTAAAATGATGGAGTGAGCATGTGTTCAGTGCTTTTTAAGAATAAGACATTCCCCTTCCTGTTCATAACTTTTTTTTTTGATTGTGAGTTTTTAATTTAATACTTTTTTTTCCCTTAAATATGATTATTGTCGTTTGAGATTTTTTCAAAACGAAGAAGGGGTAATAGTGAAAATTTTTTTTTTTTAAATTTAAAAAAACATTAAAAAACAGAGAAAAAAGATTTATTTAAAAAAATGGGTAATAACAAAAAAATAAAACCATGAATGATTTTTTAAGAAAAATGTTTGATTTGTAATTACTTTGGGGAAAGGATTTGTGTCGGGCCTGAAACTTCCAGCCCAACGTTATCATTAATAATTCCCCCCGGGGAGAGGGGAAAGGGGAGCGCGGGTAGCCAAAACTCAAAAAAAATAACTGAACTGAAACATTCAAGAGAATTTAACTATGGGGCCCCGAGATTTCTTTTTTTATTGTTCGAGGTAATTTTTTTTAAATTTTAATTTCAGAAGTGGAAAAGCAAAAAGTTTAAGACAAAAAACGTAAGATTTAATTGAGTGTTCAAAAGTTACGGCGTTTTTGTTGGTGGGCAATGCTGGTTTTCAAAGAGGAACGTGTTCAAACCTGTACGATATCAGGGTTTTTACTTGAGAGCAAAAGAAAATAAATTCCCAAAAGTGTCGAGAATGTTCTAAAATTCCCCTTTTTTTGAAGAAGATACTGTTACAAAACTGTGGAAAAAATTTGATGTACCGATTACTGGTCGTTTTCCAGATCATTCACTACCCATATTTTCCCGTTCATAGGCCGTTTTTTGGTTTTTACATTGGTACGTTGTTTCCCTTTCCCCAAACCCTACGAGTATTAAGTCCTTTGTAATTTAACTTTTTTTATTTGTGTCCATGTTCTTTGTCAAGTTTTCATAAATTTTTTTTTGCTTTAAAAAATTTAAAAAATGCTTAAATTTTAACTAAAAATATGGAACTAGAGGTGCTACAGAATGGGCGACTTTCCTGCAAAAGTTTATAATTTCCCCTTTTTTTTGGGCTGGTTTTTTCTGCCAGCTCAAAAGGTTCTGCTGCCCTTTCCCGCTAATCTATCCCGAAAAAAACATTTTTTTTTAAATTTTTTAACTTTTCATTAAAATATTTTTCAAAATTGAGTTTTGAAAACTTTCCAAAATATTAAAGCACTTTACTACAAGTTAAATAATCTTACAAACTATTCAAAAACTCAATTAAAGCCTGAGATTTTTTTCAAAAATTAATTTTGGGAATTTTTTTAAAAAAATAGAATAGAGCAAATCCTTTTTGTCATGAAGTTATTTCCCTTTTCCCCAACCAAAAAATTTTAAAAAAAAATTTGGAGCGTTTTTGAGGAAATCTGTTTATGTAATTTTTAAAATTAAATATTGCAGCCAATTTGGGAAAACAACTAAAATTTTAAAAAAATTTTTATGACTATTAAAAGATTAAAATAAGAAAATTTTATTTAAGCAAAATTCTATCTTTAATTTTTTTTGGAGAAGACGCGAAAAAAATTAAATTTTTGCGATTTTTCAAAAAAGGAGTTAACCCTGAAAATTTAATTCACCCTTTTAGCAAAATTTGAGTAACATCCCCAAAGAAATTTAAGAAAAAATTTAGGTTTTGAAAAAAATTTAAAAATTCCGGGGACAAAAATCCAAAAAAAAAATTTTTTCAAAAACGTAGTTCAGCTCAGGGGAAAACGACAGGGGGTTTTCAATTTGAAAACGGCATGGTTTGGGGGGTGAGTTTAATGACGAAGAGGGCGTTTTTTCCCAAATTTGGTTTTGGCATACGGGTCAAAAAACTGGGAAATTTTTAAACCCCCGGGTTGAGGGCTTTTCTCTTTTAGTAATTTTTTTTTTGGTTTTTCGTCACCAGAGGCGAAAGATTTTTAAAATGCCAGTTTTTAAAATTTTATAACATTCTCTTTTCTACGTAATTTCCGATAATAAGTTTCGAAATGTAAATGAAGGTTTTTAACATGCGTACGGATAAATTTTTGGGAAAAAGTTAGGATGGGGGAAAAATAATTCTTTGGTTTTTTAAAAAGTATTTATATAATAAAATTCGATTATTAGTTGAAGTAAATATGACATGCCCCTTTTAACATTCTAAAGGCCCCATTTTGTGAAAGATATGATTAATAAAAAGTCCCTTATTAAATATTCTTCCCAATCATTATTCAAGAGATGCTACAACATTTTTCTAAACCATCCCAACCGGGATCCAAAATAAAAGACTGGGTCACGGGCCCCCTTTCCCCAGAAAATATTAATTTCTCTCATAATGAACTAGTGGTAAACTAGTTGAAGATGAAGATGAAGATTTTATTTATATAATATTATTTCATCAAAACAGCCTTTTCCCCTTTTAATTAGTTGAAATATTGCATTATTTTAGAACAATAAAAGTTATGCAAGACTAAAAAAAATGTTGAAAGTTTGATTAGTGATAACCAAATAACTAAAAATGTGGTGGATATCGAAGATTCGAGAACGGTCAAAACCTTTAATTCATACAAAGTTGTTCCCTTTGGGGTCAGGTATCACTTGAAAAAAAAGGTAGAGAAATATTTTTTTTTTATCTGAAAATTTAACAGAAAATTTAAAAAAACATAAAAAAAAGAGACCAAAATAAATAAATTGTCAAGAAAATGGGTTTTTAGGAAAATTTAATGACAAACAGAAAAAGGGATATTTGAGGAAAAAATTTAAATATATGAGATTTTTAGAAGGGGGTCTTTAAATTGACTTTTTTAAAAATAAGCTAGGAAGGCCAATTTATTTGTAGACTTAAATTTTATAAAACAAAATTTTTGGAAACAAGAGACAAATAAGACAATGGTAGAGTTTCAGGAACGGAAAAGAATTAAAAAATGAAAAAACTCCCCGGTTTAAATGCTATGAAAATGAATTTAGGGGACGATGTTGCAAAACTTTTTATAGAATACTAAAAGGGATTAGAAGATAATAATGATTGAGAGGCAAGGATTGAAAATGTAGAATCCAAAAACTCCATTGGGATGCTGAGAAACGGGAATATCAAAAATTATATTTGAGGAACCCTTTTGAAAGAAGAAAAAGAAAGGGCCAAAAAAACTTGAAAATTGTCGATTTGAAAAAGGGGAAAAAAAGAGGGAAAATGCCTGACGAAAAAAAACATTGGTGGATTGGAAAAAGGTCATTAGAACTGAAAATTAAAGAATTAATAATAATTATTTTTTAAAGAAGTGGAAAAGATAGGTGAAGAATTTTATTTGGCCAAAGGGGGGAAGATCGTTAAGATCTGCCGGGAAAACCAAAACCGCAAAGAACGTTCTTTTTTGAAAAAATTAAATGAAAACAAAAAAAAATTTGATTATTTTCAGAGGGGACTTTAGATAACAAATACGATATTACCTATTTGGTATTTTGATATTTAAAATTTGTCCATTTATCCATGATCGTTTTTCAATGGGAACAACTATTTTTGAATAGGGTCGAAAAGAAATATTTTTTTGGTAAAAAAAAATGATTGAATTATTTTTGTTGACGGGGGTGAAAAAAAGAGAAAATTATCAAAATAGTAAATTCCTTTCTTGTATGTTAAAAAAATGAATAAATGCTTCCACAATTAAAATCATTTTTATCCACCAAACATATGGGTCCTTTAACCTGAAATTTTCCTTTTTGGATAAATAATTCACCGGGAAAATGTTCCCGTTTTCGACGAAACAGAAAATGAATTAAAAGCCGAGGGCTTGACGATTCCAAAGGGATTTTAAACCCAGACATTTTCATCATTTCTCTCATGGATGCAACATGTCTCGGGAAGTTGAAAAACTAGTATCACTTTGAACCCAAGACTTAAGTAAAAGGAACGCAATGGTGACCCCAAATTTTTAAAAACCCCAAAAGCGAAAAGATTTCCCTTCTTCCGACCCTTGATTAAAAGGTCGAAGGGGAAAATGCCAATGAATTATAAATTTGAGGTTATTTTGTTATTATTTATTTTCAAAATGTCTCTGCGTAGAAAAATACTATATAAAACACAAACTATCAATCAAGGGGAGAAAAAACGTTACTTTTAATAAAAATGTTTTAAAAAAAAAATATTGTAGTTATAGTTTTTAAAAATTTAACCTTTTAAATTTATATTTTAGTACTTAAAAATTATTTTTTAAAATTTATAATTAAAAAGAAATTTTTCCCAAAAAAAAAAATTAATTGCTTTTTTTGTTTACAATATTTATTAAAAATTATTAAAATTATAAATTGCAGTGCAATATTACGAAGATGGGTTGTAAAAACCCTATCCAATAAATTGGCAATTTTTAGAAAAAAAAATGTATGAAAAAAGAGAAAATTTTATTTTAAAAAAATATTTTCAGAAGAGGATCCTATTCATTTTTTAAAGATTATCGTAAAGATTTGAAGTTTGAAAAATTTTTAAAAATTTTTAAAATTAAATTTTGAAAAAATTTTGACAGGAGAATTTAGGATTTTTAATGGATTAGAAAACAGTTTTTAGCTTTATCTAGAAGAAGGGAAATCCCGATGAGGGAAAAAAATTTTTTGTGCATTGTTTGTCTCGAAAAAAAAAATATCAAAAAAAAATATACTATAATAATATAAAAATATTAATTTCATTTTAATTAAAAACAAAATAAATTAAAATATATTGATATGAGGGGGGGTGTGTGTGTGTGTGTGTGTTTTGTGCCCCCCAATGTTACCCAAAAGACAAAAAACTGGTGTTTCTACCTTTTCAAACATTAAGATATTAAAATGTTTAAAGATTATAGTGTTTTATTCTCACCAAAATTTAAAACAATAAAAATTTTAATATTTTAAAGAACTCCATTAAAATGCAATCACCCTGTTGATTTAAAAAGGTAATTAATTGTGATCCAAAAAAAAAGATTAAAAAACATTCATTTTTACAGCGCATTACCAATCATAATGTCTGCAGTAGAAAACTTTAGTGACTAAATGAACTTTTAAAAACTTCAAGTTTATTTAGAAATTTTTTCAAAACTATTTAATTAAAATTAATATCCGACATATAGTTTTTTAATTTATCTGAAAATTGATGATAAATTTTAAAACGAAAGCTGCTATCCCGAGACGTTTTGAACTAACCTTAAAACGTTTTTTAAATTTTAATTTTCAATAAAAAAACTAGGAGATAATGCATAAAAGCAAATTATTTATTTTTTATTAAATATTCAAAAAACACGAAAAGTAGACAGGGAAGCGTTTTCCAATGTTAATTTTTAAAAACCGTTTTTTAAAGTTTTAAAAATGTTTTTTCTAAAAAGTAGCCTTATTTTTTTAATTAAATGTTAACAAATTTTTTTAAAACTGTTTGGGGATTTTAAAAATTTTTATTTAAAAATTTATATCAAAACCGCCATCACCGCCATTTTGTAATGTTTAAGATGAAAAACCCTTTTCCAAATGAAGCAAAAGGGGTTGGTCAGCCTGATTCCCGGGGGGGGCAGGGGGCGGAAAAATCGGAAAGTTTCCCCGACATCGCCCCTTTTTTTTGCAAGGAGGGGACAATGATTTTTTTCCAGATCCCAATAACAACATTGTTTCCCCTATCGGGAGATCAATTTGGGTGTTTATAACAAATTTTTTCACTTTTCAAAAGGAGGTGTAATGATTGAACCACTTGAAGCATTTTTAAATTAAATTTAACAAAAAATATTTTGCTTGGCCAAAATTTTGATTTGCGGAAAAAATTGATAACCCATCCTCAACCTCCCTTTTCAATACCATTTTATTCTTAATGATGATGATGATAATGATGACGATAATAATAATAATAATAATTAATATAAAAATTTAAAAAATTTTTTTAAAAATTTTTTTTTATTTGTTTTAAGATCAAAATTTTATAAAAGTAATTTAATTTTAAAAAAAGCCAAAGTAAGATAGAAATTATTAGGGATGTTATGAAAAACACAGAAAGGTTTGATTAGTAAGGGGGGATTTTGGGTTTTCATTTTTTCTTTTCAGTTTAGAATAATGACGTTTAGTATAAACATTCATTTTATTAATGCATTTTATGATCAAAGGAATTTTTATAATATTTTTAATAAGCCTTTTTTTTACAATTTCTCGTCATTTCAATGCATTTTTCACTCAATTCATTGATTTTAATATCGTTTTAAGGTACTTTTCAAAAATTTAGATGCAAAAATGTTCTTACGGAATTCCCCATCGATAGTTTTTTGATTTTTTGTGAGAAATTGTATGTCAACCGTTTTGTGTTATCGAAGGGCCCTAGTTTTCAGAGCCATTGTCGCTTGGCGTTCCGATTTTGGGGAAACTAAAGATAAAGGATTTCTTTTAAAAAACTAATGTTTCACCCCTGAGTTACTTAACGAAGGGGAAAACCCCCGATTTAATTTAGTAGCATAATTACGTTATTTGATGGATGGATATCCATGGATGAGATGTTTATCCAAACAGGTTTTGACAACATTTTTATGTCAATTTTCTTTGTTTTAGGGCATTTTTAAAAAATTTAAAAAATTTCGGGGAAAACTTAATGTTTTTTGGGCATTAACCCCCCTACTGAGTAGTTTTACCAAAGGGTGAGCCAGGGTAATAAGTTAAAAAATTTTTCAAAATTTAATTAATAATTACGTAAAAAGGGGACAATTTAAAAACGAAACAAATTGAAACATTTTTGTAGTAGTTTGGAGAAAGTAATTTTTTTTCCAAACGATTTTTTTTGACAAAAATCCAAATGTTAATTTTTCGTGTTTTTTTGTTATAACTCAAAATCCAATTTTTTGAGTAATCTTGAGTTTAGTATTCAACAACCCAAAAAAGTAAAGGAACAAAAATCCACGATTTGTTTTAGAAACCAGAATTAATGACTCTGGCGATGACCCTAGAGCAAAACAAACATTTTTGGGCCCCTGCTCCCCTTTTCCTAAAAGAAATTTCCCGGCCCCGTTTTAAAAAAAACATCTGTTTAAAATACAGTTTTTAGAAATTTATTTTCTTATTAATATTTTTTTATTAACTTTAACTGCGAGATCCCATCGGGTAACTACGAAATTAATTGTAATAGACTGTTGTTAAGACTAGCTTATTAGATTAACTTGACTATTTTAGGAGTTTTGATATAAGTAATTATAAATTTAATCTATTTACACAATACTCAATTATGGGGGACGATACCAGCCTATTGGAAATTTTGATTTTATTCGGGGACCTAACTCTCCTCTTTGGCACTAATTGCAGATGAAAGAAGATCAAAAAAATTTTTGGGCTTGATTTGTAATAAAGTCTGTTGTGTTTGGGATTTGTAAATTATCATGCATTTGTTTCAATTAAAAAAGACGCTTTTACTATTTTTCGTAAGATATTATTTTGTGTACTTTGTCAATTATTCAGGTTAGTTTTGACAGTATTTCTCCAAATTGGACAAGCATAAGTAATTTTCCAGTATCTATTTTTAGATTAGATTTTATATTGATTAGTGGGTAAAGATGTACCATTTTTGCTTTAATTTTGTTGATGGTGGATTGCAAATGTTTATTCCATTTGAGTTTAGTATCAAGAAGTACACCTAGATATTTAACAGGTAGGGAATTATCCACCCAATCGATAGGTATATTATTTATCTTTAATTGTGTGCGAGGTTTAATTGGTCACAGTGAAAAAAAATTGTTTGCGTATTGCTCTGGTTGATTTTGATATTCCAATGATCCGCTCAGTCTGAATAGATTGAAGGGAAGGGAATTGAAGGCTGTTTGTAATATGTGATGTTTGCCAAAAAGTGCAGTGTCGTCAGTATACAAAGCTATTTGAGAGTTCATTAAAAATGGTAAATCTGAAATGAAAATGTTAAATAGGGCTGGCGATAGTGGTGAGCCTTGCGGGGTTCCTGCTGAAATTTTGTGAAGATTCGAAGCGGCTAGGTTTACTGTGACCCTGAATTCTCTGACCATAAGGAAACTTTTAATTATGTTGTACATGTAGTATCCCCCTAGCTCCCCTGATAACAATAAGTTTCAAATATAAGGGTTAATATAGACCTACCAAATATTCAACACAAATGAATAGGCTATTAGTTTTATTTATTTATTTAGTCAAAAACTGTATGTGACGTATGGGGGAGAAAACCATCTGCGCACGCTTTCTTGAGTTTCAGAATCCCTTCCCAACAATTTAACTATTAATAATTGAAAGATGAATAATAATAATAATAATAATAACAACAACAAATTTTAAAAAGCGAGGGATTAACATTTCAAAACTAGATATTTTCGTTGCCAAATTATAGAAAAGTATTGGTAAAGGTTCAATTAATCCACAATTAATATGTAAAATAAATCATATGTATTACAAATACATGTAGTACGACAGACAAAATACATAATTGCCACAAGGATTGGAGTAAATCAAATATACAGATCATTTTTAGTAAATCGCCGCGACGCACAGTTCGAAAACACCTGCCCTAGAAAGTTGGGTTAAGATTGTTGCAGGCATAGGCGTGCGCACACGGGGGACTTCGTAAATTCATTCGCCTGAAAATTACCTTTTAACATTTTGCTACATTTTAAGTAGAAGTTTGAGTTCGGAGGGTCTCCATACCTTCTGATTTTGAGACGATGTTTAGCTAGTACAAGATACTATTAAGAGACAAATATGGGGCAAGAAATTGTTTTTTGAATGTCTAAATTGGAAGAAACATTAGTTTTCCCTCTCGTCTTGACTCGTTTCGTACTGGTATATCTATTAGCTTCGCATCGCGCAATGCCGCTCCGTCTAGTTCCTCACCTCTCGGCCACCCTGCAGTGCCTCTGACCAGGAGGTCGTAGGGTTCGAGTCCTGACGCTGACAGAATTTTCGACAATCGCTAGGCAGCTGAGTCGAATTCAGCCGCTCCCTGGAGGAGAATTCTAGTGGCTGGCTGCCCTGACCCCTTTTCCGTGGTTTCTCCGATCAACACCAGGCGAATGCCGGAGCAGTACCCTAACAAACGGGCCACGGACCGCGTGCGATCTGTCCTCCCTCTTCCTTGTCCTATCCTCTCCCCTTTCACACACACTTACACTAACATGCACTACACTGCCACATATTCCGGGAGACCGGTCGGGAGCTTAGAGCTTGTCCCGGCTGGGGCGGTGCCCCGCTGGTGGGAGAGTTCTGGTTAGGGGGAAACCCCACTAGCCGACGGTAGGTCGGCGCCGGATCTCGCCATCCAGCGGGAGAAGATCACTGCCATCTCCCGAGAAAAAGCATGCACTATACTAACGGGAATAATGACCAAAGCAGTTGACGTGCCCGGAAACACGAAAAAATCAATTCAATCAAAACATGTACTCATGCAATAAATCGTAACATTATAAATTACTGTTAAGCAATTAAGACCAGTGCCAAGAGCATTGCGATGACTCGCGTCACTAACGCTGACGACGTCAGCTGCGTCGACTCTCGCCGTACGCACACGAGCCACTTAGTGCGCGTCGTAGAATAACGCTGTATCTTAGCCATCCAGCGGGGGAAGATCACCGCCATCTCCCGAGGGAAAACATGCCGTACACTCACGGTACTAACGACCTAAGCTGTTGACGCGCCCGGAATCACCCACCAACCAATACGAGGTTAACGCGCGCTAGTTACTGTCGCGGCTGTGAAACACTTTTAAAGAGCGCGCCTAAGAAGCAGCGCTCAGCGGCGGTCAGAGAAGGCAGCGGAGGCGGCGGAGCGACAAGACGCCGCCCAATCCCGGAAAGCGAGCTGGTCGGAGAGCCAGCTACGCAGCAGCGAGTCTCCAGCGCCGCCCGCTTTAAGAGCGAGCGCCGCCAGCCGAGAAGTACGGAGTAATTGGCTATTGAGTTGAGTGGAGAGCGTTAGTGACCGTGCGCCCAGTTGAATTCGACGAGGAGATAGTACAGTGAGATTTCTGATTACGACATTGCTTGTTATTGGTACATCTCCCGGACTTTTGGTTTCTTGATTTTGGTTTGTGACTCGGTACGGACTTTGGAATTGTAACCTTTGTACTTTCGGCAGTTAATTACAATAAATGTTTGTGTATGTAAAGCGTGCAATTATTCTGAACATAACAGTTACCTCAGCAGGGCGGCGGCGCGCCGGCCACGACGGTGTGGTAGGGCGGCGGGGGGTCGTCGACGGGCGCCTGCCACGCGGCCGACCCGCCCGAGTGCGCGGGCATGGGCGTGGGCATGGGCATGGGCGTGGGCATGGGCATGGGCGCGGGCGCGGGCGACCACACCTGCGGAGGGTAGGGCGCCGCCGGGTAGGCCTCAAAGGGCGGCGCGCTGTTGCGGTGCCTGCAGGCTGCGGAACACACACACACACACACAGACAATGCAGTTACTAGCCCCGATACGCATACATAACGAATATGCACCATTGTCCGGTTGTTATTTCTGTCTACTTGACAGCTAGCGGCTGACAGGGGAGTATTTGGCGGCGGCGATGGTGTAGCGGTTAGCGTGTCGGACTGCTATACCAAAGTTTGCGGGTTCAAACCCGATCGAAGCCGTGGATTTTTAAGGGCGAAAAAATCCTTCGCACGCCTTCCTTCGGAGGGGAAGTAAAGCCGGCTGTCCCATGTTAGTACATTTACTGCATGTAAAAGATCCTCAAGCCTAAATGACGCCTCTGAGCTAAATTCAAATCGCCTGTTTCGTCGCCCAAGAAATACCTTCTTTCTCCCATGATTGGTGAAAGGAGTGTAACGAAATTTGCGTGGTCAGACGGAAGAGCAGGCCTCATGGCCTGAGTCTCGCCACGTAAAATAAGGCAAATTCAATTCAATATCAGTTCCGTTATCCAATCAGAGGCTTCAAATTCTGACGATGTCACTGCAGTTGCCCATTTTTATTAAGAACAAAGAATGAAATCCAACAGCGTGAAGCAATTGAAAATGAAGTGCGCTGTTACTTCTTTGGTGATCGTCTACTGCTGTGTGCTTTTATTGCGTCTTCTTTTTTGCAATTGCTGCTGCTATTGTGATCTGATGCGAGAACGACCACGTGTCTGCCGCCCGAGTGAGTGGCAACATCGCTCTACCACACCCCCAGATGTCAAGTAGACAGAAATATTATTCGGACAATGGAAGATTTCGTGAACTTACACAATTTGGTTATCGTGAACTTACAAAATACAACTTCTAGGAAAATAAATTTCGCCTGTTTTTTTTTTATTTTTATTTTTTATTTTACATTTTTTTCATACAGCGAGGCAAGCGCTTTGTAAGAGTGAATAGAAATGCAACTTACCACGTGTAGTACTAATAGTCACAAACAGGAGAGCAAGGACACTTCCACTAGAGACTTCAATAATGAATCTTAATGAATGCTATGAAAATGGGAAAATAGGGATATAGCTTCCAATTACAGGAAGAAAAAAGTTACAGAAAATAAGTTTGAGAAATCATGCCTTTCTCTTTGGGGCAGTTTAAATTTACGTTTTGGAAATCTAGATTTTATTCTTCGGCGTTGGTTATAGGTTTTTCCTAGGACGAATGTGAAAGTTGCAGGATAGGAGGATAAGGAAAGAAAAAAAATTGAATGGTGACTGATATAATGATCGATCTTGTGAAGCACAAATTCTCTGTGAAGTTGCTTGTTTGAGACGTACCAAGGACCTCTGACGGCAATGCGAACGATTTTATTTTGGAATGGTTGGAGCGTTTTTAGCACCGACAGGGGCAGCTCCTCCCCACACCGGACATGCATAAGTAAGCATGGGACGAATGGCAGTTTTGTAAAGTAATAGAGAGATCTGTTTTAAGAGCTGACTTTTAGTTTATTAAAGTATACAATTTGAAAAGTGCGGCCTGTGCCTTATTACATTTATTTAAAACGTTCGGGTTCCAAGTTAGTCTGATGTCAAGGAGCACTCCTACATATTTCATCGATTTATTTGGAGGAACGTTTTGATTATTAATATACAGGGTGTAACAACTAAGTGATAACACCCCTTGTATCTCCTCAACCGTGCAAGATACGAAGATGCCATTTGAACAATCGATTGCCTACACGGGGGCTACTTCAGTATATATATATATATATATATATATATATATATATATATATATATATATATATATATATATATGTGTGTGTGTGTGTGTGTGTGTGTGTGTGTGTGTGCGCGCGTCGTGTGTGTGTGTGTGTGTGTTTTAACTGTTTAGAAAATATCATTTTATAACAATAAAAACTGTCTACAATAAAAAGGGATCTTCTAAATCTTGGGAAAACTTAACTCTACTGCTTGAAGACGTATCTTTGTGAGTCACCACCCGTTACACATCTCATTCTACAAATGTTCCATTCATCCAGTTACTTAAGATGTGTCAAATTAAGTGTTGTGTGAACTAGAGTTGGTCCCAAAAAGGATTTTGTGGGGAGAGGGGGTAATTTCAGTTCAGATCCCTACAAAATATCTTTGAATTATATTAGGAAAAATATCTTTTTAATTGTTAGCAATAAAAACTGCATGAGCATTTCAAAAATGGGATTACAGAGGATTTTGGATGTGATGAGGTCTATCTGTTGTAAGTTTTTTGAAAAACGTTCAATAAAAATGCCGAAAATGTTTGCTTTGGGGAGGAGGATGGGCGCTCACCTTTAATAACTCCTGACACGCAGATTCCGATGAAGCAAGAGCGCCCACGAAGAACACTAGCCCACAGGATCGGCATGATATGGAACCTGCAAACAAAAAGGTCAGGCGCTGTTTAGTTCAAGGGCTGCTGTCGACCTCTTGGGGTACGATTGGTTGATTAGTTTTGCCTGGTGCGTCAACTGCTATGGTCATTAGCCTCGAAAATTGTCAATTTTTTTTCTCGGGAAGTGGTGATGATCTTCCCAAGCTGGATGGTGAGATCCGCCGCCGATCTATCTTGGAACATAATCCTCCCATTTTAATAAAAACACTTGCTTGTATTGGAAATGGGAAGTGTATGCCAATTAGAACCGACGAACTCCGATTTATACACATTGGCACTTCAAGGTCACGAGCTGGTCGGAGACGGAAGTCATCCGAACAGGAGCTTCGTTACGACTTAATTTTTTGGTATTGGAGCTCCCGAATAGCTGACATCGACTCCTTTCTCCTTCCAGCTTCTGACCTTCAAGTGACACTGTTTTTAAATCAGAGAATAAATAACATTTCATAAGACAATTAATGTAGCCTCAACAAACAATTTCCAAATCCTCAATAACTACGTTTGTTTATTCCTGAAACTTTTGAATTGACACGAATTAAAAATCATCATAAATTTCCTGCCGTATTATATTGCTACTATACACATCCATTTCTATTTGCCACATCTATTTCTTACAAATTTACTACTATTATCCACATCTATTTCTTTACACAATTATTGTACATTAGTGACGAATTCGAATGTGGAGAAAACGAGGTGAAGTGTGAGCCATGAACACATTTGTTGTAGAAGACAAATCCAGGATGATGGGGGGATCCGCTAATCGAAATACCGTCATTGGATGTCAGTCCTTGCGCAGTGGAATTGTGGGGAGAAGTCTTTGAAAATCACGAGTTGCAGAAATTCCATTACTTTTACAATAAATTCATTGGCTTCGACATCGCTGACGTATTAAATGTATACACCTTTGCGTCTGCAGCATCGGGAGGCCCTTGGGTTCTAGTCCCGTTGCTGACAGACTTTCGCTACAGAGCTACTTCGAATTCAGAGTATTCTAGCGGTCTTTATAGTCATTCCGAACGAGAGATCCGGCGCTGACCAAATGTCGGCTGCGGGACACCGCCTCATCCAGGGCATGCCCTAAGACCATGTGCGGAAGTGTATGTGTGTGTGCATGCATTAAATGGCTTCGACACTTCCTTTTGTAATGTCCTCGTCCGACAAAAATATAGTGCGCCACGAGAAATAATTGAAATTAGGAAGTGCAGTGTTATGTGCTCTTCTGTAAAAATTATTTTTTCCTTTACATATTACATTGAATTTACTTTTTGTGTGATCAATATTATGTTTATTTTAAAACCGAGACTTGAATGCGAGATGCGTACCGGTGCACGTGTTTCCAGCTTAAAATCATTTTTCTTTATAATTACATTCGTAGCAGTTTTCTTTTACTGATTGTGAGATCATGTTAAGAGATTTTCCACATACGTAATTAAATTTAAATATGTCCCGGATTCACGTACGTGCATATACTTCAGCGAAACTCTTACACTTCTTCGTAGGGATGTTTTCACAGCAGCCATTATCACTTTACGAAGGGGCGTGGCTGAACAGCTGTCGCAGCGGAGGGATACTTCTCTGAAATACATGTGTTCACTTGTTTTCGCGAACTGTCACTTTGGCTCATCCTTAGGAAAATCGTTCTATAGTTCTCCGTGTGTCGATTGCCGGGTAGGGCAGAAATTGAGCTGTAGCAATCTAATACAGTCGTCTCAGTTTCTACAACTATGTGACGTAAGAATAGCACAGACAGGCCAAGTAAGCTAGAAACGGCGATGGGAATATGTCATGACCGCCAAATTTTATTTACTATCAACCCTTTCCACCAGGAGTGAATAATAAAACTAGTGGTGCTAAAACAGAACATATTTTCTCGCCCGTACTTTTACGCACAATTACGCGAAAATAACTCAAATTTTTGAAAAATTGTACATGACCTTATTTGAAAATCTATCTTTAAGGAAAATATTTCATTAAGGGAAAAATCTCTACCTTTTTAATTGTAGTTATAGGAAGACGCCAAAGCAATTTTGAACTTTTGCAAATTTCGAAAAATCAGGGATGTCATCGAAAATGAGAACCTGCACCATTCTCTTAAATGTCCTTCATACTATCCAACAACAAAATTTTATCAAAAACAATGGAGCCATTTTTTTTTTTTGAAAATGTCCCAGGGGCTTCATGTAAAGAACTCCCCAAAATTAAAATATTACGTTACGTCTACAAAGATTGCGCTGAGTACGTTCGTCAAAGCATTGGTATCCGCAGTGGCGACTAAGTGCATGAACTGATGTCACTGCAGTGCCGGTGACCGGGAGGTCCTACGTTTAGAGTCCCAAGTTGTCTGGAGGAGAGAATTCTAGCGGCTAGCTGCTCTGATCGGTAGTTTTCCGTGGTTTCTCCAATCAACACCAGACGAATGCCGGAGCAGTCTTTCCTTCCTCTTCCTTCTCTTCACCTAACCCCTTACACACACACATGCACTACACTGCCATACATCTCGTGGTATCTGCCGTAAGCTTAGAGCTTGTCCCGGCGGGGACGGTGCCATGCAGCTGGGTAGACATCTGGCACATGGACGTGTACGTCGGCGCCGGATGTCGCCGTCCAGCGGGCGGGGGAGAACACGGCCATCTCCTGCGATGAAAAGCATACACTCCCCTTGCGGGACTAATGACCAGCTAGAGCAGTGGACGCAGCAGCAGCAGGTATAGAACGATTTTTCTAAGGTTGAGCCAAAGTGACAGTTCGCGAAAACAAGTGAACATCACATGTATTTTAGAGAAGTATCCCTCCGCCGCGACAGCTGTTCAGTCACGCCCCTTCGTAAAGTGCTAATGGCTCCAGTGAAAACACCCTAAGCAGAAGTCTAAGAGTTTCGCTGAGGAATATGCACGTCCGCGAGTCCGCGAAGTATTTAAATTTGATTACGTATGTGGAAAATCTCTTAACATGCTCTCACAATCAGTAAAAGAAAACTACCACGATTGTAAATAGAAAGAAATATGATTTTAAGCCGGAAACACGTGCACCGGTGCGCATCTCGCATTCAAGTCTCGGTTTTAAAATAAAGAGAATATTTATCACATAAAAAGTAAATTCAATGTAATATATAAAGAAAAAAATAATTTTTACAGAAGAGCACATTACACCGCACTTCCTAATATCAATTATTTCTCGCAGAGCACTAGATTTCTGTCCGACGAGGACACCACAAAAGGAAGTGTCGAAGCCATTTACAAGTTAGCCAACTGCAAACGAATGAATGCGGGAAGGGAGTCTAATAGACTCAAGGGCTCAACGACCAAAGAACCTTCAGTTATGTTGCCAGCACTAGCTGTCACTTTGGCTCATCCTTACGAAAATTGCTGTATAGTCGCGGCGCGCGCACTCACCCCGAGGGGCCGGGGCCGAGGCCGGGGCCGGGGCCGAAGTCGGGATGTCTGCCGGGGCGCGGGATGCCACAGCAGAAGTGCTCGCAGCAGCCGGCGGCCCCCGGGCACAGGATGGAGCCACGTTCCTCGTAGAAGCACAACACTGCGCACAGCACAACACACCTCGTTCGGAAAAGGCTCTTCTTGGAGACCAGCATTACCTTTTCTGTTGCAAAGACATCGTTCATCAAAGGGCATATTACGGCTCGAATGATTATGTCATGACACATTCAGTCAATTGCAGCGAGATGAATCGTGGGGAGGTAGAAGTAAACGCAACAGCCGACCATGGTTTTGTCGCAAAGATGTCAAATACCCGAGACACACAAGAAAGTTGTGTCCCAAAATTAAGTTTCATTCTCTTATAAATTAATAATGCTCTTGTACAAAATAATAGCGTATGCAACTCGTTTATGATGTTGCTTTATTGCCTTCGTACAAATTTAAGAACTCGCTATTAACGTCACTCTTTTTCAAAATATGTACTGGGAGCGGTAGCTCAGTGCATCAACTGATGTCACTGCAGCGCCTCTGACCGGGAGGTCCTAGGTTCGAGTCCTGACAGCGGCAGCATTTTCGACACTAGCTTTCCAGCTAGGTCGAATTCAGTCGCTGTCTGGAGGAGAATTCTAGCGGCCGGTGCTCGATCGGTAGTTTTCCGTGGTCTCCGATCAACACCAGGCGAATGCCGGAGCAGTACCCTTCCAAACGGGCCACGGACCGCCGCGATCTGTCCTTCCTCTTCCTTGTCCTATCCTCTCCTCTTATACACACACACACACACACACTTACACTAACATGCACTACACTACCCAATATTCCGGGAGACCGGTCGGAAGCTTAGAGCTCGTCCCGGCTGGCGCGGTGCCCCGCTTTTGGGAGAGTCCTGGTTAGGGGGAAACCCCACTAGCCGACGGTAGGTCGGCGCCGGATCTCGCCATCCGGCGGGGGAAGATCACCGCCATCTCCCGAGAAAAAAGCATGCACTACACTAATGGGACTAATGACCAAAGCAGTTGACGCGCCCGGAAACACGAAAAAATCAATTCAATCAAAACATGTACTCATGCAATAAAGCGCAACATTATTAATTACTTTAAGCAATTAAGACCAGTGCCAAGAGCATTGCCATGACTCGCGTCACTAACGCTGACGACGTCAGCTGCGTCGACTCTCGCCGTACGCACACGAGCCACTTAGTGCGCGTCGTAGAATAACGCTGTATCTTATGCGAAACGGCACACCAGCGTTCTTGGCGACGTGTGTTGTTGTCAACGCGCGTCGCCTAGCGGGCGCCCACGTTGAATGTTAGAAAACGAGTGTTATCTTGATTTACGTTGTAACTTCAACGTCTTGCTTGAGTCCTGGACACAACGCACGTTACCAAGAGCGCTCGTCTGGCGTTTCGCAGAAGATACAGTGTTAAACTACGAGCGCGTAAGCGACTCGTGTACGTAGGCATCGATGTGTCGACGCCGCGGCCATCCTTGGCGGGCGGCAAAGCAACGCTCCTGTGCACAGGCCTTAGTGTGGGAACTTAGTGACTGAAAATCTTAATTTTATATTAATTAAGCTTACATTGACCAACTACAATTCTCTAAAAAATAATAGTTAACTAAAAACAATAAGTAGTAATAAATAATACAAAAATTTCACCGCGCAACCATTCACAGCACTTCACTTCATTTCACTCTACTTCACTTCACTGCCCAACGTGCCTTTCTTCCAGATTCCTTTTACTCCACTTCATAATACAACACTGCACATAAATAGTAGTTTTGAACCTATTTAGAATTTTCCTGTTCCGAAAATACTTTAAACAAAGAATGTCTATATATATATATATATATAATATATATATATATATACATATATATATATGTATGTCTCGAAATAATTCTTTATTTTATAATAAATTAATGCATGTCATCTAAGCTTTTAATTCGGAACATAGTCATGACACCTCCCCATTCAAAGTTCAATATTGTGACATACCAATATGTGGGACTTTGTATTGCGTCACATTTATTGTAAACAGGGTGAATTGTAAGGATAGACATTTGTAAATATGGCGGCATAGCAACGGTAGACGAGTTGTTGTTAAGGTCAACAAACTTCATTGCTTTGAACCACGGGGCGCGGCTAGTTGATAAAGTAAACTGTTTGGGGATTGTCCGAGAAAGCAATGACAGTCTGGGGCCGTAGTTGAATTTGTAGTAATTGAGGGATTGGCTAGGCATGGAATTTTTCTGACAAGAAACAATAGAAAGACGGACCAGTTTTGAAGGGCTGAAAGAGGGGAATATGGATTCATTCCGACTTATGCCGTGGTGCTGTGCGGATCGTGTGTAGACAATTGATGTTGGGAGTTTGGGAATTGTGAACATGGTTAAGTGGAATGATTTGAGGATTAATGCTTAGAATTATGGAAGGTGCGGATAATATTTTAAGTATACGCGTAGAAAGAACTGGGAACTTTTAAAAGGAGAATTAATTAAGTCTTATCAATTTATGAGACGGTGAGGATCAGTGACTTCAGTACACTTGTGCCAGAACGGAAGAAAAGAAGATGGCATTTGGACTAGGAGCCATCGACACCAGGGAAGATTGAAAAGGGATCTATGCGGCGACATCGGTCGAGAGCACGCGAAGACGGGTACTGCAATATAAGGTTTGAGACTGGTCATGACCAAAAGTTTCGTATTGTTAACAAGGAACATTGAATAAACTTACAAGTTTCTGTGAATAGAAAATATGATTTTCAGGGATGAGGAAGGTTTCATCGCGAGCGGCCCGGGGCCAGTTTAAGGCATGCTTCGGCATTCGCCTGCTATTGAGAGGAGAAACGACGGAAAACTACTGATTAGAGCATTCTTCTTCAGCCAATGGCTGAATTTGACCTATGTACGAGGGCGAATCGAAATAGTATGTTATGCAATTAGTTTATAATGTTGTCCTTTTTTGCACGAATATGAAAATATTACCCAACGAACGACGTTAGGCGTGAATTCGGTATTAATTTCTTATGAGTGCAAAAAAGTAACATTATAAACGAGTTGTATATTTTTTTTGTATAACTGTATTATAAACATTTAAGGAAGCAAAGTCAATTTGAATGTTAAGTTGTAACCTCGGATTCATGATATGATGTCATGAGTGCTACCTAAGCAACTAATTTGTTTACAAATGGCAATTCGGTTGAAAGTTACGTTTCAAACATTATGGATTCTTTGCCAAAAGAAATTTTGGAAGAAGCTGCAAAAGCAGAAAATGAATGCTGGATGGATGAAAAATATCAAATTTTGTATGCGAGGCTGTTGTTCTTTCCTATCTGTCGGAGTAGGTTGGTTAAGTTATTACAATGCACATGCTAGAATAAAAATGGTAGTTATGATGCAGATTCTTTAAACATTAAGTCCACAGCGTGTAAAGCGTCTACCTTATGGTGCACATATTCAAAATTAAAGATAATGTGTAAATGTGTGTGTTCGTTTAACAGAAATCCGCGACGTTTTTCGCCGATAATGGTGGTGATATTACTGCACTTACATGTCACAGAGAGTGGCGATCTTCAAATGTAGCTGAATCTTACATTGGAGAATCAGTGAATCAGTAAGAATCAGAATAAGATTGACATTGCAACAAGATATTGGTTAGTGCAAAAACTAAAGAAAAAACAAGCACTTTGGAATTACATACATCTTCTCGAGTGCCTTTGACAAATTTATCCAACTGTACTATTAATATTCATATTCATAAAAACTAATTAGATGTTCTTTCGACGGACAGGTAGTCGGAGACAGGCGGACAGGCAGTCGGAGACAGGCGGACAGGCAGTCGGAGACAGGCAGTCGGAGACAGGCGGACAGGCAGTCGGAGACAGACGGATAGTCAGTCGGAGACAGGCGGACAGGCAGTCGGAGACAGGCGGACAGGCAGTCGGAGACAGGCGGACAGGCAGTCGGAGACAGGCGGACAGGAAGTCGGAGACAGACGGACAGGCAGTCGGAGACAGACGGACAGGCAGTCGGAGACAGACGGACAGGCAGTCGGAGACAGGCGGACAGGCAGTCGGAGACACGGATAGTCAGTCGGAGACAGACGGACAGGCAGTCGGAGACAGACGGACAGGTAGTCGGAGACAGACGGACAGGCAGTTGGAGACACGGATAGTCAGTCAGAGACAGACGGACAGGCAGTCGGAGACAGGCGGACAGGCAGTCGGAGACAGACGGACAGGCAGTCGGAGACAGACGGACTGGCAGTCGGAGACAGACGGACAGGTAGTCGGAGACAGGCGGACAGGCAGTCGGAGACAGGCGGACAGGCAGTCGGAGAGGCGGACAGGCAGTCGGAGACAGACGGACAGGCAGTCGGAGACAGACGGATAGTCAGTCGGAGACAGACGGACTGGCAGTCGGAGATAGACGGACAGGTAGTCGGAGACAGACGGACAGGTAGTCGGAGACAGGCGGACAGGCAGTCGGACACGGCGGACAGGCAGTCGGAGACATGGATAGTCAGCCGGGGAGAGACAGGACAAGCAGTCGGAGACAGGCGGACAGGCAGTCGGAGACAGGCGGACAGGCAGTCGGAGACAGACGGACAGGCAGTCGGAGACACGGATAGTCAGTCGGAGACAGACGGACTGTCAGTCGGAGACAGACGGACAGGCAGTCGGCGGAGACAGAGACAGCACCGGAGACAGGCGGACGGCAGTCGGAGACACAGAACAGACTGACAGAGACAGAGAGACTACTGTAGACACACAAGAGACAGAGACTCAAGCCACACAGACACAGTGAACACTGACACACGTTTTGAAAAAAACACTTTTAGGAATCAGGGGACCTCAAAACGCGTATTTCCATTGAAATCTTGAAATCGATTTTCCGGAGCATTACGTAACTTTCTCTTTACTACGTATATTACTCCCGTATATACATATGTATACGAGAAAGTAAAAAGTGTGGCAGTCGTCGATTCTAGCAGTCTTACTTCAGTCTATCAGGCGAAGATTTAGAAGTACCAAGAATTGTCCCGTATCGTGAAGGAACATCCTAGAAACAAAGACTGCCTTGTTTTTTCAACAACAGACATCATTACGAAGACCTTATAGTACTCTGTAGAAACACACTGTATTAAAAAGAGTGCCACCATCAGTCAATACTGAGCACACGTCAAATTTCTGAGAAGTAATGGAAGTTGTTGGTTCTACAATAATCAAAATAAATAGGTTACTGAATTGTACTTATAAATATCATGTTTGTCGTATCTATTAGAACTTATTTTTGTTAAATGATATAGAATTAATTTATATGTATTAATAATTTGGAAGTCACACTTTGATAGATGATATCTGTGTGATTTCTTAGTACCAGTGAATTGTGCATGATATAATGATGATGATGATGATGATGATGATGATGATGATGATGATGATAATAATAATAATAATAATAATAATAATAATAATAATAATAATAATAATAATAATAATAATAATAATAATAATAATAATAATAATAATACACGAACTTTGTGATATTTCTCACACTGATATTCAGTGGCGGTTTTTGGGGTAGTGCCAGTTTGTCATGGCATTACTAACAAAAAGAAGGAAAAGAAAATTTTCACTAGAAATAAAATGTGGTGTAAATGTGATTAAGATATCGTTTCTTCAAAGTTTTATTCACAGTAATTCATTTGAACGAGCGTTTAGCCCTTCGACGCTCTATCAATACTCTCTCCAAACATCCACGGCGGAGTGAGGTGCTATCTGTCGACCTGCTTCCAAATCGTCGAGTCATGCGGATTAGGACCGTCTATGTCCATGTGATGCTGTGTAGGTTGTTTGCGTCTCTAATGGATGAGACGGTGCCAAAGTGGAACTGACGCATTAGTTCACATTCTTTTCCATAGAGTGCGTCAGTGGCACTATTTTCATGGAGCAATCTCTCGCTCAGGATGAATCCAATATCGTACAATTTCGTCATTCCTTGTATTTCGCAAATGGAGAGGCGGGCGTCGTGGGCGTGAGGCCTCACCTCTTTTTCCTGTGCCTCTCTTCAGCGAACTCAGGAAGCTGTGACCTCTTGAGATTACTGTGGGTGCTCAGGCTTTCAAGCTGAGGTTTGTTCTTATTTATTATTATTATTATTATTATTATTATTATTATTATTATTATTATTACTTTATTTGTTCTTATTGAGTTTATTTTGAGTTTAATCTTCCTTATAACTTAATAAACACGGTAAATATACAATTAAATTTTGTTGCTCACGAACACTACTTTAGAGATTACTAGACCAGTTTGAAACATCACGTAAATGTCGATGTTTTTATCGATGTTTTTTCATTTGGAATATCGATATAATTGGTGACATCGATGTAACATCACAACTGGCACCACCAATAAAATTTCATACCGGCTCCCTGCTGATATTTCTTGACTTCAATTGATTTCTGCCTTCCTCTTCGCCCCTCCATTGCCTACTTACCGTTTTCGGAGTCGTACGCACTCGCGCCGAGGCTGGCGCAGGACAGCGCCACCGTCGCCGCCGCCGCCGCCAGCGCAACGCAGCGCCGCATGGCTCTCTCAGCACCCGCGCGCCGCCACGCGGCGCGGCCTTGCAACAACCCAAGTCCCGAGCGAGGAATCGGCGCACACGGCTGGAGTCGCAGACGTGCGAGACAGCTACACTGATAGTCGCCTCACAAACATCGACTTGCTATTTTGGGGGCGCCTTTGCACACTAAACAAATGAAATTACATTCACATTTCGTTAAAAAAAAAAAAAAATTAAAAAAAACACGCAAGAAAATCAATTAATAAGCATTACTGCTGCAGCTAAAACAAATTTTTGATCGATAACAATCCCTACCTCGGCTTCCCAACGTTTTGTGACGAGCGGTGTCTCGCTCGCCCTTTCGGTAGCGGCTTCGCGCACAGCTGTCACTCGCGAGCGCGAATTCCCACAATGCGCGGCGTGGCGAGGCCGCGCTCGTCGTCGCGCATGCGCAGTGCGCTGCATTGGGCGCGCGGGTGGAGGGGAGGGGCGCTGACGTCACAGCGCAGGGGAATTCCGCGCCGCGCCGCGGAGAGCGGTGGGTCGCGGAAAGCAACGCGACTTTCCTCCTTCGGTCGAAACCCATGGCTCCAATTTCCCGGAACGAAGAGAGTGGGGGTAGGGATGCGACCTGCACAGCAAGTCATTCAAATTCAAAATCAAAACATCACTGCTTGAGACAGATAATTGTAAGATGACTCTGCTTTGACAGCTACTGCTTAGAATAAAACGGCAGATTATGCCCATGCGCTCAATTCCTCAGTTTGTTTGTTAGCAGTCGTCACACAAATGGCTTCGACACATCTTGCAATGCCATTGTCCGACATGACTTTCATTTGCCTCCTTACCTGTGAAACCTGTCCCTTCCTTTAGAAATTTCTCAATAATAATAATAATAATAATAATAATAATAATAATAATAATAATAATAATAATAATAATAAAATAATAATAATAATAATCGCCCTAAGCTTCAGGTTTTTGAATATGGAAATCGAAAAACCTCGAAAAATCCGAAAACGAAAATTTTAGACAAAGAATCCATATTCTTTATCATCAATGTATAAAAATGTGGTTTAATAACTCGAATAATAACGTTCCGAGGGGGAGAATTTAATTTGACAGTAACAATCTTTATATATAATACAGGTATCCAGAGAAGAAACGTCGAAAATTGGAAAATATACTATTTTTAAGACAGTTTTAAGCATATTTTGTGTAATGAACTACTTCGATATTCTGCCACAATAAACCCTGAAAAGTTGCTTTCAAAAAATAGCTACTAGGCAAAACTTTGCATTGCAGAAGCATGGAACACTTCCGTAACAGGTAAATTGTTTATTATTGACCAAAACATTAATATAATTGTTCAGAAAGAAAAAAATTAACCAAGAACTAAAAAAGCAGTCGAATGTGTAAATTGGTGCAGTTTTATTTCTGTGTTAATTTTTCTTTCTGAACAAATATATTAATTCCTTTTGTAAATAATAAACAATTTACATGTTTCTGGAGAGGTTCTCTGCTTCTGCAATGCAAAGTTTTGCCTAGAAAGCATTTTTTCAAATAAACTTTTGAGTGCTTTTTGCCATTCAGAAGCCATTCAGAATATCGAAGTAGTTTATCAAACAAAATATGCTTACAAATCTCATAGCTTATTTTCCTATTTTCGACGTTTCCTTCCCGGACACGGTAATGTATGCATGTCATATGTTAGATAACATTTTTGAGTAATTTTTATATTTTTGCAAGTATTATTTAACGGATATTGTGTCGCTCCGAGCACGTGCTAGCAGGAAGAGCCGTGCGCGGCCTTGGTTTGTGGACTGTTACATTTAAGATAAAATAAACACGAGACGAAAAAAAATCAAAATTAGTCAAAAGGATGCTTATCAAACAAATGATGTTATGTAAACAAATGATATTATGTATAGCATTGGATTCGTCCTTTTACGCCCGTCATGATAGACTAAAAAATATGTATAATTTCATTAAAAAAAAAAAGTTACCTCAATATCTCGAAAAATACAAGCGATAAAATGGAAACGAATACATGCATCAATTAGCCTCATTTCTTCGTGTACTTTCGTGAAAACTGCATTGTAATTACTTCAACCGTTCAAAAATTAGAAGAGGTAATGCTTTGTGACACACGTGTACATAAACTTACTACCATACAGTATGTAGTATTTCTATAGTTTAAATAAAATATTTAAAATTTAGGTGACAAAAAGTAAAAATAAATAATAAAAAAGAACAATAAACAAAGCATGGTCAGAGCTTGCGGACCCTGCGGCTCCCGCGCATGCGTGGCGCCTCCGCGAGCGGACATCGAGGGAAGGAGAGCGAGGTCACCTCGCCAGCGCCCTCTTCCTTCGAACACACGAACTGGCATAGACTAAAGAGACATCTTTACTCTACGGAACTGGCGTCATCAAATAAACTGGCTCGGGTACTTCACGGGACACATTTATTGGCATGTTAAAATAAATCATCAGTCATCTGCAGTGCATCAACTGATGACACTCAGCGCTCTGACCGGGAGGTCCGAAGTTCGAGTCCTGACGGCGGCAGGATTTCCGACACTAGCTTTTCAGCTAGGTCGAATTCAGTCGCTGTCTGGAGAAGAATTATAGCGGCCGGCTGCTCTAATCGGTAGTTTTCCGTGGTTTCTACGATCAACACCAGGCGAATGCCGGAGCAGTACCCTAACAAACGGGCCACGGTTCGCGCGCGATCTGTCCTTCCTCTTCCTTGTCCTATCCTCCCTTACACACGCACACTTACACTAACATGCACTACACTACCACATGTGCCGGGAGACCGGTCGGGAGATTAGAGCTTGTCCCGGCTGGGGCGGTGCCCCTGGTGGGAGAGTCCTGGTTAGGGGGAAACCCCACGAGCCGGCGGTAGGTCGGCGCCGGATCTCGCCATCCAGCGAGGGAAAATCACTGCCATTTCCCGAGAAAACACTTGCACTACACTAACGGGGCTAATAACCAAAGCAGTAGTCGCGCCCGCAAACACGAACAAATCAATCAATTAAAATAAGAACTCTGTAGAACAGTGTGTTTATTCTGCGTCACGCGACTTGTGCAAAGCAAAATATAAACGTTCTGTGGGGACAGGAAAAGAGAATTCTCAAGTTTAAAACGAAAAGGATGTGAGAAGATATTGATGACTATAAGGAACGGTTATAATCTATAAGGAGAACGAATGACTGACTTTTACTTTATCGCCTTTACTTTGAAAGAAGAGAAAGTTATGTAATTGTGCGCTGTGAAACGGCGAATTTTCGAGAGAAAAACTCTTTTTGTCGTGCATTGGTATAAAAAAGGTGGATAAATCTTGTTCCTATAGGAACGGTATATATATATATATATATATATATATATATATATATATATATATATATATATATATATAAATGGTGAATGGTAAAGAATGGTAAATGGTGAAGAACGTCCGCAATGTGTAATTTGTTTGATGATTTTAGCTGCTGATAGTATGAAGGCGAACACGTTAAAAGACAAACTCGTGAATCAGCTGAATATATATATATATATATATATATATATATATATATATATATATATATATATATATATATATATACACACACACACACGTAAATTACTTCCTCAAACATAGTGGTTCTCCAACTGTGGGGCACGATTTCCAGGGGGGGGGGGCACGTAGGCCTTGAAAAGGGGCGGCATATTTTACTGACAACGCAAAATCGTCTGCGCTAAATGGAAAATACCAAAGAAAGAAACTAAGTAATAAACATTAAGATTTTTCCTTTTCTTCGGAGCAAACTGGACGTCGTTCAAGTGTGCTTCTCTCTGCGATGGTAACTCGTTATCTTATATTATTGCATTCCTGAACTAACCTATCGCGCGCAGAGCAAGTTTTGTCTCATGTAACGCAATGACTTCTTAGTCTTGCGTAAATCGTGAGGCAAACTTGATACGAAAATTAAGCGGTTCCAGATTAGTAACAGAAATTAAGACTCCAGTGCTCTACCATCTCAAGGAAGCGAGGGTTCCATTCCGAAGGCAAAAACGAGAAGATATGATGAAAAATATTTGTCGCTAGGTTTCACGAAAACTACGGTAAATGGTGAAGAACGTCCGCAATGTGTAATTTGTTTGATCATTTTAGCTGCTGATAGAATGAAGGCGAACAAGTTAAAAAGACAAACTTCGTGAATCAGCTGAAAAACCAAAAGATTCTTTTTTTTGTCAGAAAGCGGAATGTGTTAAAATATACCCAGCAGACTTTAGCTGAAACTACAAATGTTTCTTCAAAAGCCCTGTTAGCCTCTTACTAAGTGTATCATAGGATTGCTAAATGCAAGAAACCACATATAGTAGCAGAAACATTGATTTTACCATAGACTAAGGAGGTATAAATCTTTACTCTATGGTATTAGCATTTTCATAAATATATACCAATAGTTTTGTTAAAACATTTTTATTTTGTATATATATTTATTTTATTTAATTTAGGATACATCTACTTTGTCATCAGATGTACAATCAGCACATAAATAAGGTAGAAAATACTACAACGAAAACTCTAAGCCATTCTACTCCAGGTACATTTTAATTTAAAAATTATTAATTTTAAATTCTATATAAAATATAAATATAGAAAAATTTAATTATATTAAATTACTTTCTTAATTTTTGAATTCCAATACAACTTTTAATTTCATTTGTTTTAATTGCCTATAATACGTTAATATTATTTATATTTTTAATCTGTTTTAATTTAATACAATACTTTAAGTGGTTGACACTTAACCCGGAAATGAAAGCTATATGTACAATTTGCATTGAAGCTAAAGAAAAGCAATTGCCAATTCCTTCAAGTTCTAGCTGCGAGGTATCTTTAAAAGCTTTCGTTGAAGATGGCTTCAATTGTTGGAAAAATGCAGTCATTGCTTTCAAGAAACACGAATCTGGAGAATTACATTTATCTTGTGCACAAGCAATATGCAGTTCCAAAAAATAAAAGTTTGTGAACGATTATCTGATCAAAAACAAAAAGAAATGCTGGACAATCGAACTGCTTTGGAAAAAATATTTAGCACTGTAAATTTATTAGCAAGACAAGGCTTAGCGTTACGCGGAAGTGGCAATGACGAACAATCAAACCTCATACAATTTTTACAAACAAGAAGCAACGATTCGGTGGAACTCGCTACTTGGTTAACTAGATCACAAAGTACGTGGTTGCATCATGATATTATTAATGAAATATTGGAATGCATGTCAAATGAGATCCTAAGACAAAAATTACAACTTATAAAGTCCGCAAAGCTGTTTTCGTTAATAGTAGATGAAACTTCCGATGCTTCACGAATGGAACAAGTGTCGATTTGTCTGCGGACTGTTTTGGACAATTTAACAGTTCAAGAGATTTTTGTTGGTTTTTATCAGACACATAGTACAACATCAAACGCTTTATTGAAAATCATTGAAGACATTTTTATGCGATTTGACTAAGTTTCAATCATTTACGAGGACAATGTTACGATGGGGCATCTAACATGAGCGGCAAAATTTCTGGTTTGAAAAGTCTTATAATTGAAAAAGAACCTCGAGCTTTATTTGTACATTGCACAGCACACACCCTTAACCTTGTTGTAAAGATGCAATGGAAGATTCTATAGTGCAGAAACTTTATTGGTACCTTCAAAGAACTATATTGCACAGCACACACCCTTAACCTTGTCCCGACAGCCAAGAGACATACTCCGGCCGCGGAAGCCTACGCATTCTAATTTTATTGTTTATTTAGGTGGTGTATGCGAGGCAAATCTCTTAAAACTCTTCAAGCAGGAGACAATTATAAAGCCGCTTTAACATTTTTCGAACAATTGGAATACGACAGATATGCTGACTATAGCGTCTCAGCAAAAGCAGTTGGATTTCGAAGAAATTTCATGTCATTTGATTTCTTTTTATTGCATATTTCGATTGCAATTTTTGAACGTATCGAAATGTTAAACACCCAACTTCAAAAACTTGAGTTGTGCGTTAAAGAAGGGATGATTAAAATTGTTGAAGATCACATGAACGAAATGCGAAATTCACAATTTGAAAGTCTATGGAATAATGTCAAAGAAGCGGCACATTTAGACATTGATGAACCGGAAATAAAATGAGCAAAGAAAGTTCCTAAATGGTATAAATATTCGTCTACAGAAACCCAACATAATTTTTCTAATGAGTCCGATTATTATAGAAAAATATTTTTTGAAATATTAGACAAGTTCTTATTTAAAACCCGCTTTGATTTGATATATTTTTAAATACATGCGAAAAGTTTGTAATTGGATAGACTTCTGAGGTCGATGTTATTGTAGAGTTTTATAATCAAAATGACGATGACGAAGAAATTTAACTTGTATCGAAGTAAGCTTATACTTCATCCTGACATGTTTTTAAATATAGCATCGAAACAAAATTATGCAATTACTCCGCGATATTATAAAATTTTCGAAAGAATCTTCGGTTCTACATTTGTGCTTTGAACTCGAGAAGTTTGTAAAGTTTTTACTTGTGCCGAATTCATGTACTTGCGGAAAGTCGTTTTCAGCAATGCGACGGTTAAAAAATTATCTTCGAACAGCATTGGTGCAAAAACGTTTAAACTCATTAGCTCTTTTGAACATACATCAAGAAGCAGCGAAAGCATTAGATGTGACAAAATTAATTAATGATTTTATAAATAAAAACAAAGTACGAAAAGCAACATTTGCAGTAAAATAGTTTATTAGATATTGAAATAAGTTTTGTAAACGGCGCGTAAATGTTATTGTAAACTTAAAAAATTTAGGGTATATATGTTATTATATGTTAAAAAATGTGTATTTTGAATTCTCTCTTCACCCTATCCCCCCCCCTAATTCTAATTTACTCCATACACCAGAAAATTTTACTTCGCCGGCCCTGAGGAACTTACGGAGAAAGAACCCTAAACAACAACAGGCATGACTTAATTCAATTTTGTTCGTTTAATAGACTTAAAATAACGAACAGTTTCTTTCGCAAGAAAGATATACATAAGTATACTTGGACTGAAAGAGGATATCGATCGATAATTGATTATGTAATTGCCAACAAGAGTTAGCTAGATAGTGCAAGATGTGAGAGTATAGAGGAAGTGATGTTATCTCAGATCACTTTCTAGTTCAAGCAAAAATTGCATTGCTCACCAGATGGAAAAAGGAGAATAACCGATATAAAAAAACAAAAACAAAGAAGTTTTCAAAGTATATCTACTTCAGGACGAATCAGTAAAATATCTATACCAACAAATATTACAACAATATTTACAAAATGAAGATACTGCCGAAAACTTACACGAAGAATGGAATAATATAAAAAACAGCATAATGCAATCTGCAACAGAGGCTATAGGTAAAAAGAATAAATTTAGGAAAAAGACAGGACTAAGAATATGGAATACGGAAATAGAGAAGCCATAAAGGAAAAGAAAAAACATATAAAGAATATTTACAAAAGAAAACAGAAGAATCGGCAGCAAACTATAAAGAGAAACGTAATTATGCTAGTAAAATATAAGACAAGCTCACCAAGAATCCTGGGGGAAATAGCTTATAAACTGATGAAGCAATTAAATAAAACTGAAAGGGATGCTGTACGTCTCTACATTATCGACAAAGAAAAAATGGATAAATCACTATACAAATCTATGGGTAGAACAATTTGAATATGGACCTGAAAAGATTAACAACTCCTTAAATGAATTTGGTGGAGGCGACCCATACCTAGGGGATAATATAACACTTAAAGAATTACAAGAAGCTATACACCAAATGAAAAATAGAAAACACCAGGTATAGATGGAATAAATCAGAACTTAAGGGGTTTAGAATTCGGCTTTAAACCCTGATGGGAAACGCGAGTTAATCACTCCATAAAAAAGGAGAAAGAAACTTGTGTAAGTACTATCGGGGAAATAAGTCTACTAAACACAACCTATAAGTTATATGTAAGGATTGTCAATAATAGACTAAAGAAAATTGTGGATGTTTTGTTAACAGATGAACAGAATGGCTTCAGGAAGGGAAGATCATGCCAAGACAATAATAAAACTAATAGAGAAAAGAAGAGAATTCAACCTCGAGATTCACGATGTTTTGTTGACTACGAAAAAGCATTTGATCCAGTTAACAGAAAAATATTGTGGAATGTCATGAAGAAAAGAGGGTGCCCAATACATTTAATAAATGTAATAAAACGACTCCATAAAAATACGCAAATTATAATTAATACTGGAACAACAAAAACGGATGCAAAGAAAAATAAGAAAGGTTTGAGACAAGGGTGCACATTATCACCTACTCTATTTAATGTATATATAGGTCATATAATGGAAAAATGAAATAAATCCGGGAATAAAGCTACACCCCCAAAATAAATGCATTAATACTTTAATGTTTGCAGATGATCAAATAATTATACAAAAAACAGAAAATGATCTGCAAAAATCTATATTCCGCTTAAACCAGATATGTGAGCACTATGATTTTAAAATATCTGTTAAGAAGACAAAATTTACGGCCTTTAAAGGGGAATATCACCCTATAAGCTCCAAAATTGTTATAAACGAGCAGATAATAGAACAGGTGCCACATTTTAATTTCTTTGGCTGCGACATCAGTTATGAAAGAGAAAATGATATGCAAAATAAGCTAAATAAATATCAAATGATGTGTGGAACTATTCATAGAACATTAAAATATAAAACGATGAAAGAAACTAGAATGAAATTTTATAATGTAATGGCAGCACCAATGCTAACATACGGAAGCGAATCATGGAGTCTAACAGCAAAAGAGCAACAACGAATACAAACAGCAGAAATGAAATTCCTCAGGAGAGTGAAAGGTTGCTCGATTTTAGATCAAATAAGAAATGAGATTAGATCTGAAACATACGGAAGCGAATCATGGAGTCTAACGCAGAGAGAGAGAGAGAGGGGAGAGGGGAGAGAGAGAGAGAGAGAAGGAGAGAGAGAAGGAGAGAGAGGGAGAGGGAGAGAGGGGGGAGAGAGGAAAAGGAGGAGGGAGAGAGAGGGAGAGAGTGAGAGAGAGAGGAGAGAGAGAGAGAGAGAGAGAGAGAGAGAGAGAGAGAGAGAGAGAGAGAGAGAGAG
The DNA here is from genome assembly GCA_964035755.1 of Teleogryllus oceanicus. Classification (NCBI taxonomy): domain Eukaryota; kingdom Metazoa; phylum Arthropoda; class Insecta; order Orthoptera; family Gryllidae; genus Teleogryllus; species Teleogryllus oceanicus. Next base: position 67,432,373 of record CAXIVR010000013.1, read on the forward strand.
AGAGAGAGAGAGAGAGAGAGAGAGAGAGAGAGAGAGATGGATGCTGAAATGTATCACAATGTTCATCTGTTCAACGTCCGATTCCTTTTGGGTGAACAAAATTTCTCGTGTCAAAGGAACTGAATCTTTCGCCTAGTGAACTGGTATACGTATAACGGAAAAGATCCGATTATTCTACTTCCCTTAATCACTTACTAAAATCAATGTATTGTGAATGAATTAATGAAGATGACAAAATTCAAACGTAGGAATGTCAATTTGGCATGATAGCAAGACGAGCGCGCGCCATTGGGCATGCGCCTGTTTCTGGCATGGCGCGATGATTTTCTGGAATCTCAAGCTTTTTACGAAACGTCATTTTCACGGACGCAAGAGGACGTAGCTGCATTTAATCTTAACATTTAGATATTTAAATATACTATTTTCTCTAAAAATCCTATCCGGATGGACGGATACGGGAAAAAGTTGCAGCCTCATAAAGTGAGACTTAATTTCCCATTTAAATAGCATGGAGATTAATTTTAATGACAAAAATGCTTAGTTTTTAATGCTTTTTCTTATATATTTCTCGATCAAAATGTGATTTAAAACTTGAAATGAGATTCTGAAATTCATAAACAGTATATATAGTCATATTATTTGCCGTTTCTGCCAATTTTGTTTTTTCTTCCAATGCGCGTATTTCGGGCAATTTCAGCTCCCTGTGCGGCGTTACAACACAGATTACAAGGAGCAGTGACCGCTAATTCGTATGTGATACACTTTTTTCCATTTAACTTTGTTGATACCACTAGCAAGAAAATGAAAATAGATAGGAAAAATAAATAATTAAATATAATATTTTTATATCATCAAAATTACTCGGTTTTTACATGCATTACTTTTATTCCCACATCTTATAAGAAGGCGAAATCATCTATTCCTTTTCACATTTAACACAATTAAAGGACGCAATTTAAAATAGGCTTTAAATAATTTCTAAAAGATTAATTGTAAGACTAACAAAAGATCGAAGAAGAAATGAACAAAGAAATAAGAAATAATGTACAAATTCTAGCTTACGTAGCATCCAACTGCTTAACATCACTATTTATTTTACATTCAGGAAGCTCAGTAAATTGGGAGCGAACGACTGTTTTTGTTCACAAATTACTAAAAAAATACTCATATTTCGTAAAAGTCACAGGATCTTATTCGAAGATCTGATTTTCATGAACACATTTCATTAAGAAAAAAATGTTATCTTCATAATTGGAGTTGTAGGAAAACACCGAAAAAATATTGAATTGAATATTGAAAAATATTCAATTTTCCTAAAATCAGAGTTTTTGAGGAAAAAATTGATGATTTTGAGATCAAAAAACGATGGCGCGGTTTTTGAGAAATAATTGTTTAAACAAAAATTAAAAATTGTCTATAAATCACGCAAATTACGCGAAGAAAATGACATTTTCGAAAAATTGTACATGACCTCATTTCAAAATCTATCTTTAAGGAACAGAATTTTTATTAAGGTAAAAATCTCTATCTTTAATATTTTAGTTGCAGGAAGTCGAAAAAAATGTGAACTTTTGCAATTTTCGAAAAATTAAAGTTTTTAACGAAAATGAGACTCGCACCGTTCTTCGCACGTTCTTCACACTATTCAACAACAAAATTTAATTAAAAAGGATGGAGCTATTTTTTTGAAATTTTTGAAAAGTCATTCAATTTTTCGGCATCAAGGATCCATAAAACATGGAAGAGAAGGGAAGAAAAACGAAACAGAAGAGTTCTAAGAAACGCTCCAGAACCTATTAGATAAATACAATTCAAAGTATAAAGTCCTACAAGTTGGCGATTTTAATACAGGAGTTGGGAATCAAAACGTCCCCAATATTGTAGGAACACATGAAGAAATAACAAAAAATTCATATAGAGAAAAACTAAAAGAATTCACCGCTTTCAATAAACTCTGTATATCCAATACTCTCAAGAAGAAAAAAGATTTACATAAGTATACATGGGCAGCTCAAGGAAGTAGGTCTATAATTGATTATGTTATTGGAAATGAAAGAATATTTAAACAAATAGAAGATACAACAGTTAAGAGAGGCTGTGATATAAATTCAGATCACTTCTTAGTAGTGTCTCGCATTACAATACTTTCAAGTTGGGTAAGAGGTAAGAACAATAAAAACTCGAACAATAACACTGAAGAAATGGACAAAACACATTTCAACACTTTCTAGAAAATGAAAGCGTAAGACGTTTATACCAAAACAGAGTGAACTTCCACCTGCAAAAATACCACAACTGAAGATATAAAAAAAAAAAAAGAAACTTAGAAAGAGAATAGGGTTAAAGATTTGGAATGAAGAAATCGAAAAATATGAAAAATATAAACAAGCAATTCTTTCTCAACAATCCTACCGAAAATAACAAGAAAAAGTATAGAGAAGCCAGAAATATAGTAAAATCAATAATCAAGAAGGCTTGATTCTTGGGAAAGTTTTATTGGAAGGATAGAACACGATTTGTTTGGAAGCAAGCATTAGCATTTAAGCTGATGAGAAGCCTAAATAAATATGTAAGAGAAAATGTTCAAATAAACATAATAGAGAAAGACAAATGGATGGAAAAAAACACATACTTGTTCGTAGGAAAAATTCATACTTATTTATATTGAAAAAACAAAGAGGGACCCCCATTACCACCCTTTCCCCCCCCCCCATCCCTAATTGATGGGTTACTTTGATCTCCGAGTTTTTGTCAAATATCTATTGTATTTATCATTTTCAGTGGCAAATATGATTTACATTCCAATTTACTTGATGAGGCCCCAAATTAATGACAGAAATAGTTTTATTGCCATCAACATTCTCTAGTGCATGTTGTAATGAAATTAAAAATCGGTCAAAGTATCCCTGGTTTACGGTAGTATCAATAGTTGGAAGACTTATTGGGGGAATCCTCATTACTTACCAATAAGTTAGAGTTGACTATTATTCAAAACTATATTACTTTCCAATCAGCATCCACCTGTATTTAAATTAATCTGAAAGTGCTTAGTAATGACAACTTTTAAATTTAATTTTTGATTTTGATAATTTTAAAATAATTGTGGTATGTATTTCTTGGGTTTATACTTACATGGAATACTAATATTAAATTTTTCTTGAATTTGTAGTTTTTTTCTGGCAATTTAAAAAAATTTCCTGTAAACAATGAACCTTAAGCAGGATAATACTCAGTTTTATGAAACATTATGCTATTAAATTTAAAATCGAAAAAACATATATTTACATAAGTTACATACATATAATTTGTTACAAATTGATCACTTATGAAGAATAATATATAATTCCCTCAGCTTCAAACATAATAAAATGAAGAAAGATTGAAAAAAGAGCAATTATGTATCAATCCTGCAGTGCAAATTATTCTGAATATTCATGCCTTGAATGCCACGGGTTGATTTGAAACCCTTGGGTTCAGAAGTTGGTGGTACTGGCAGACACCCATCAATGCCAACATTTGAGATTTAGTGCAGCATGTTAGGCTTCCCAACAGTAGTTCATGGTGGAAAAAGAATCTCTTTCCATCATGAGCTAGCATTGAAAAACATGATGCGAAGGAGTCAATTTACTTGACATAGACTGTTGCTCTCTAGAGATACATATGACAGATTTTTGATTTCCACTTTCTGTTACATTAAAAAAAAATTATTTTCCAGTCGTAAAATTTGCATTGTAAATAAATGCAAGCTTTGTCCCAAGGTAATGGTAATTCCCCTTATTAACATTAAGTTTAATCTTTTAATGATCTGTGTTACAAATATGTAACAACATTTCTTGTCAACTCACATTTGCATTCACCTTTTGCACTAATTTGTGAACTTTATTCCTTCAATAGATGGAGACATCCTAAATGAAGCATTAAAGCAAGTTTTTTCATTCCTGGTTACTAGATGTTGATACAGCCCAGAACGCTACAACATGGTCACCTTTGCATTCACTCTCAGTGATTATTTTATATCTATTTGTTTTCAATCATATTGTATTATTTCTCTTTGTACCAATTATTACGAACTATTTTATCAACAAATGGACACAAAATCTTTAACTGATCTTATGAGATTTTTCTACATTTCCTTAGATTCCTCAGGTAGATGAACTCAAAATGGCACAATTACATGGAGACATTCAAACATTACTCTAAAACTGACTTGAAACATTTTCACTTAGTTTATCTTATACAGAGATATTGTGCTCTTCTGCATGTTCCAAAAGTCACATTTTGATTTAAAAATTGAGGGGAGGAAAGAAATAAAAAACACCTGAATTTGAAAGTTATAAATATTTTGATCTGAACTTTCCTTTTAATCTAAAAAGTTACTTCTTGATGACATCTATTTGAAATTATAACAATTCTTCAGATATCCCCACAATAGTTGTGAGACTAAAATATTTTTGGTTTAAAATTGTAAATACTCAAACACATACACATACTCATATATAATCACAGCCTAATAAAATCTTTAAAAAATATACAAGTGGCATAACTGCTCCAATGTTTCAACCCAATTAAAATGCTCAATTATTTCTCAATTGTAGATGATGATTGGTGGCAAGTGACAATAAATGGGGTATTGGACCAGTAATAATTTTGCATCTTTTCTTTGATTTATAGCAGTTTGGAAGATATTATGAAGCAAAATTGAGCAGAAAGTGATAATTGATACTGAATTTATACAGATAAGTTCACCCATCTTGAATTTCAGTATCACTTGCAACAAATAATATAAATATTTCTATTAATCAAAAAAGAAAAATATGACAATAAACCCAAAATTATTAATTTGAATAAAATATAAAAAATATAGGTAATTAATTTTGTCATGAATTTGCAAAACAGGAAATGAATCATAATGATAAATTATCTTTGCAACAGTACCGTGGCCAAGGAATATTACTTCATTTGTTCTAGAACATCACTCAGTAAAAGCTTATTGCAATCATTTACCTAACATCTTGAAACGAAATTGGTCTACAGCAGATTCAAGTTTTTAAAATCTAAACAGAGTTATTCTATATTAACCAGTGTTATATTAACCAACATATATGACCAGTGTTGTGTTTTTGCAACAATGTGCAGCAATGCATACTTTCAATTTTCAAGAATTTCTGAGTAAGGCAACAATGCATATTATGATCTAATCTTGTAGTTAGAGGTTCGGGGAACAAGTTAGTATAGTGTATTGGTCATTATTCGTGTAATCGTTGCTCTGGAGTAAACTGCATTATTCGTGACTTTGAAGATGGAGGGAAAGAGACGCCACCCAAGTGAAAATAGGTAATATTTTTTTTTTTTTGTAATCAAATATTTTTATTATCTCAGTGATTTAGATGTATTATTCTCTATTTTAACATGAGAATATTATTAGTTGCTCACATCAACCATTATACGAAAATTATTTGTCGTGCAATACGAATGTTGCGAAAACGCAACACTGGGCATATATGACACTATTTCTCCAACAACTTGTTTTTTCAGGAAACTTACTGATGATGAAATGTTGGCTATGCTGGAAGATAATTCGAGTTATATGAAAATGCTGATAGCTTGGACATATTTTTTGCTCCTCCTGATGTTAGGGTGAAGACAGATGAGGACAGTGCTGATGAAGATCTTGGTAGAACATACAACAATTTGACAGGTAAACAAGTAACTGCAGAAGGTGAACTGATGATAAGAAAGGATAGTGAAGACAAAGAAATATCTGCGAGTTGTTATGTCAGCTGCTCATCAGCTTGTGCACAAAATGAAAATGAAGGAAGAAAAAAACAAATTAATGAGTATGGTTGTAGAAAATGGAAGAAAGAAGATCTTTCAAATAAAAACATAATGGGGTGTAAAGTAAACAAAAATATGTCAATGATATTCAGACCAACGTTTATTGATTACCCACAAAGTCCATTGGAGCTCTTCAGTTTATTTTTTTCAGATGATTTACTAGAATTTATAGTAAGACAGAGTGTAATATATGCTGTTCAAAAAAGTAAATCAAGTTTTCAGCTTTCTGTTGAAGAGGTAAGAGTCTTCCTTGGGGTTTTGATTTTGAGTGGATATGTACCAATGCCACGTAGAAGAATGTACTGGGAAGAAAAACCGGAACCAGGCATGAAGCTGTTATAAATGGCATTCGTAGAAACAGGTTCGAGGAAATTATGTGTTTTCTTCATCTAAATGACAACACTGCTCTGGACACTAATGACAAAATATCTTAAGTCAGGCCTTATCTAAATTTACTTCGTGGTTTGTTTTTAGAGCATACCCTTTGGGAAAAAGAGTCATATTGTGATGAAGCAATGGTTCTCTACTACTGACGAAATGGTCTGAAACAACACATCATGGGCAAATCAATTTGCTTTGGATTTAAAATTTGGTGTCTAAATTTGCGATTAGGTTATCTAGTAGACTTCGATGTGTATCAGGGATCCAAAGGCCAAGTTAACTCCTATAAAGAAGAATTTGGTCTAAGCTATTAAAATTGCTATTGCTAAATTGGTGTGCTATTAAAATTTACTGAAAGTCTTCCAAAAGATGAACATGGACATATTTATGAACACCATATGTTTGCTGACAATTACTTTATTGGACTGAAGGTTGTTGATGAGTTTTCAAGACAAGGCATTGGCATCACTGGCACCATAAGAAATAACAGAATCTATAAATGTCCTCTGAAAGAGATCACATCTTTGAAGAAAGAAATGCGAGGATCCTATGATTATTACTGTGATAGAAAGAAATTACTAGTTTGTAGATGGCATGATAATTCAGTTGTGATGTTGGTGTCAAATTGTGAAGGAGTTGCACCACTTGGCACAGCAACTAGATATTCTGCAAGAGAAAAGAAAAAAATATCTATCAGCCAACCACATCTTATTCATTCTTACAACAGGAATATGGGAGGAACTGATCTAATGGATCAAAATATTAGCACATATAGGACAAACATTCGCTCCAAAAAGTGGTGGTGGCCTTTATTCATACAGGCGCTGCAGTTCAGAACGCATGGTATTTGCATAGAAAGATGTGTGAATCTACAGGAACTGGAAATATGGATCTTCTAGAATTTCGACGTCATGTTGACGTTCGGGGGTAACGTATGGGACGGCGTTCGTCGTCCCTTACCCTACTTCAAATGCATGGAACACCGAGAAGCAGACATGGACCAGTTGCAACACCTACATCAAGTAGAGTTTCTCTGGAAGTTAGATTTGACAACACTGGTCACTTTCCAGATGGAAACTACTCAGAACTACTCAGAACAAATGCACAAGATGTGGATATTGTAAATCAACAACTAATATATTTGTACAAAATGTAATATTGCTCTTCACAACAAATATTTCAAGATTTTTAACATGGAAAGAAAATAATAGTTTTATTATAATTAAATAATAATATAATGTTCATTTCTTGTTTCTTACATCACAATAAAGATTTTTCAATATGCAGCGTGTTTTTAATTACAGCAAGTCACTTTATTAAAAAGTGATGATATCTGCCCAGTGTTGCATTTTTGCAATACTAAATTTTTAACCTTTAGAAATATTTGTGCTTCGTATATTGTTAACCTACACGTTTATAAGTATATTAGTATCATTTTTTGTAAGTATGAACTATATTGGCAGCAAAAAAAAGTTCTGGGCATATGTGGGTTAAAGCCCTTGTGCATTATTGAAGTTTATCAATATAATAATAAATTACTCAAAAAAGAAGGGGGAAATTTTTATTATTGAGGTTCAAAAGTAATCTAGACCCTTAATAGTGCAGACTGAGCCATACAGCATTAAACTATGAAATAGCAATAAGGATATCTAGTAATTGGTGTATAAATCGAAAGGAGTTGAGATGAACCATCAAAACTTTGATGAGTAAGCTACAGATTTATAGGCACAAAAAACTATAGAAATAGCAGGCAAAATAGGCATTTAAAAATGTAAAATTGGCATTTAAAAGTATAAAATAGGCATTTAAAAAGACATCATATATTTTTATCCTTATTTGTTCTTGTGTAGAATATTTCTGAAGTAAACATAATATAGTTACCTTCATGGAATGTTTGCTTTCATCATTGTTCTCCCAAGTCATCATTATAATCCTTTCTTTTATTGTTATGCAATTCACACAAAAAAGGTTGAATCACTCCTTTTTTGCTTTTCATTAACTGCAAGTAATTCTCTAATGCTGCACAGTATGATTTTTTTTTTTTAATTTAAACATAAGTGGAAATATGTATGATTTGTTTTAATTTCTATGCATATCACAAATGTTGTAATTAGTGGTATTACAGCAGCAGATACTTTCTTTTAAAAAAATTCAAAATTTGTAAGTTTAAAAAATTTAGAGAGTTAAAAAAAATTGAGACCTGGGTCATTATTTCAAGTGTCCCTTGTTCTATCTGTGAAAAAAATTGAAGCATGGCCTCCTTTAAATATCTGATAATTTAGAACATATTTGATTTAAGAGAAAAATCTCTATATTCAATACTGCACTTTTTTAATTGCAATTTTTGAAAATATAGGGTTAGCGAAAAATGGAACCTGCACCAACTTTTATATTGTTCTTTGATATATACAAAGGGAAAATTTTTTGAAAAAATTTGGAGCGTTTTTGATTAAAAAATTGTTTCAAAATTCCAAGTATAAAATAACCACCAGCGATTTTGCTCATGGTTCATAATTTGAAATACCTGCACAGTGGTGACAGTAAAATGGAACGTAGATTTATTGGTAGTAATTCAATTTCTCTGTAATCTGCAGGATAAACATTGGGAGAAAAAAAAAGAGAAAGAAAAAAAACCCTACAATTTTTTAAATTTTTGATTAAGGTTAATTGTATTTTGATCAATAAATATGAGAATTGGCAATATTTAGGCATTTAAACCCAAATAGGCATTTATGAAATAGGCATTTATAGGCACTATAAAAATTCTCATATAATAGTCCTGATGCTCAAAAATGAATAAATAACCTAAAATATTGCATTTTCCATTGAAGAAAAAAAATGGCAAATAGGGAAAATCCACTGCTTAATGATGAGCAAGTCCAATCTCTCTCCTTGTGGTGGCCACTGGGGATACTCTGCCCTCAGGGGGACAGAGTAGCTCATGAAATATGGATGAGGGCACATCACCGGCTCCTGTAAATAGAGCCAATGGCCAAGGGAAGAACAACCTCAATGGAACCAAGAGTGAGAGGAGACAGAGGAACCAGTCAAGGGAGAAAATTCCCCTTGCCTGTTGCCTTGCAAGCAGGGCTGCATGCAGGAACTGCAGAACTCCAAGTACAAAATCATGTTGGGGCCTCCCTCCTGAAAATATTTCTCCAGGTACAGGAAAGAAGCACAGTACCTGGCATTGCACAAGCTTTCTTCATATCCAATCCTTGTGAAAGAGGAAAAAGATCAATTTTATATAAACTACAATGTTTTAAGACCATTATTTTTAACGTAATTGGTTCAAACTTTAATAAAATACTATAATTTTCTTTCAATTTATTTTACAGTGCATTGCTGTTAGATTCATTTGTGCATTAATCAAACACTGGGACAATTGTAAAAAAGAGCCTATAATCATATATGTTCATACACCACTTATAGTAGCAGCAATGTCAGTTACATGTCATTGAATAAACTTTTATTTGTATTGATAGAAGATGTAATAGAGTAGTAATTAATGTAATAGTGTAATTTGATTAATAATTGTGAAAATGCAAATGAAAATTAACAAAGTACCTACAGGATCAAACAAAAAAAAATAAATTTAAAAGCATTTTTAAATTTATTGTCTGCAAATCTGTGTTTAGTTTCTTGATTTTTAAATATAAACTTTTAGTACAGTAGACTATTGATTAACAATTATTTTACATATTCAAACATATTTTGTGACAGATTTTTCAAATATTTATGAAATTTTTTCTGAGGCACAGGAATTCCCTTTGGTGGGATAAGGATTCCACTAATCAACTGCTTATTTTGCTTGTAGGTAAATCTGGACCTGCTTGCAGAGGTTGTGTAAATAACACAGCCACATAACAGTGATAATAACTTGGCCACAACATACTAGTTCTCCTAGTTGATACTTAACACAACTAGACCGTTAATTATACACAACCAAAAGAAATAATATTACCATATTGGCATAACAGATGGGCAAAATATATCCAATATGGTATATTTGAGATTAGGGTGAAAATCAAACTGAACTCCAAAAAAATCCACAAACAAATTTATTATCTTTAATATGATTTATGTTGTAATATTTTTGTTATAATTTTCACTGTAGTTATTACAATTTTGGGTGAAACCTTATCTCAATCAGTGTTTTGCATCTACTTTTGTGTGATCTACAAAGCAAACGCAAAGGTGGTTACTTGTTTTACTTTTGTGTGGAATGAACATAGATTCATTCACCATCACCACCAAATGCCCCACACAGTTGTTATGTTTTTAAAGTAAATAAAATATAACTGTAATATTTTAATTTAAGTAATTAGTTACTAAAATTAAATAATTGTAAAAGTCACTGAAGAACTTGTGCATTGTCTGAAGCTTTTTAGGTCATTCTACCATAACAATAGAGTAGGACAAACAAAAATAGCTTGTTGCAGAGCTGTACTAATCGACAGAAAATGGAAGAGTTAAATAAGAAAACATTCATCAGTATTGATTAACTTAAAACAATAATTTAAATTTGATACAAGATTTTTAACAAAAATAGGAATTTATACTCCGGAAGAAGGAAAGTTATATGAAATAAGTAAATATTTTGAAGAAATTTAGAAATATCAATAATGACCATATACTTTTATAACTGGAGACATATGTTAAGCAAAACATAAAGTATTCTCAATTTAATATGTACTACTGCAGGTACTACTAAATTGGTAGACAGGGATATGTACTACCAAAACATTGATTTGAAAATATGGAAATCATTTAATCAACTTATAAAAAAACAACCTTTTTTGGAAAGAGAGATATACTTAAATTCACAAGGAATAAAAAAATAGCCAAAAGAACTCCATCAGGTGGAACTTGATAGAACTGAAGCCAGAACTGTAATGGATACAGAATCTCAAATCATCTAGTTCATGATAAAGTTAGATAAGGAAGGTAAATACTAAAATTATAAAATATGAATTATCTTTGAATTGAGAGTGCTGTGTTCATTCAATACATGCCAAGAAAATTATGAAATTCCAGAAAAATGTAAAATAGCAAAAAAAGCTTTTTTCAATGTTATGAGTACAGCAATTCATTCAACTATAGTGGTATCCATAATGTGATATCTCTTTACAAAATTTTTAGCAAAATATTTGTAACCAAATTTTTCTTTGATAATAATCTTAATAGAATACGTATCTAGGAGATAATAATCTTAATAGAATAGATTGGAATACATACAAGTACTTATGAGACATTAGAAGAAGAAAAAAATGTCTCTACTGATATTAAAGGAATGACAATATTCAGCCTTGGAAGAGTAAAAGATTACCATTTTGATTCAGTAACATAAGAACTTGATGTGAGTCTCAGGGAGTATCATTTATAATTACAATGTGATGTACGTTAAACAAATTTTAATATTAAGATATCACAGTAATATTAATAAGTATTGATGTTTCCTTAAAAGAATTACTTCCACATGTAATTTATTGAATGGTCACCAGTCTATTGAATTGCAACCCTTTCTAAATATAAAAAATATATTTTACAAGGATAACAATTTACCACAATTCATATCACGTTTACTTACTGCTTTATATTGACTGAAATTTTTGTCTTTGTAGTGAGTTGCAGTCTCATGTTATGTGTTGACTTTAGAGATGTGAGAAATAATAAGATTTTAAATTGTATTGGTTTGTTCTAATAGTGTGTAGATACATTGGGAAATGACATGGGGCATTTTTGAGAAAAACATTTTGATTTCAATAGAGAGAAGAATAGACAAATTTTAAAATTATTTTAATCTTCCACAAGAATTAAGATAAATTGATAAATGATTTATTGCACAGAGAAAACAATTTTATAAAAAAAGTTAAAATATTTTTACTATTTCTTAGCTAAATGGCTTTTTGTTTTAAAATGGCTCCAAACATATTTACAAAGCCCAATTGCCCTTTTAATTTAACAATATTATTCACTTTGATAAGGTAAAATAAAACTTAACATTATGTCCAAAATTAAAACATAATTGATTTTCTAGGGAATGAATTCTTCCAAGTGTTTTCATTTGACAGTAATTAATCATTGTACTAAGTCAAGCAACCTGAAGGTTAGCACATGAAGGATCCCAGAGAAAGGCTTTACTAAATTCTCTTTAAACTGACTTTTCAGGATTAAAATTCCGCCTTTTTAAGACATAAAAGTTAGACTGCCTAAGCCATCTGTGTTCCATTCTGCTTGAAGGCTGCAAACATTTATTGTTTTCCTGTTTCCTTTACAAATTATAATATAAATTGTAGTCCTTTCGGTTAAAAAAAATGCTATTGTTATATCATTCAATGATGACATAGAGGACAGAACATAAGCTCCAGAACCAGTGGTTAAAAATTTATTTCCTTCTTTGCACATTATTTAGTTATTTATTATAAACTAGGTTAAAGATCCTTTTGTTCAACAATTGTTATTGTGATATTCTCTCCAAGAATAAAGAACATACATTTATTCAGTTGTAGTTTTCTCTTCACTTTCTCTACTTTGTCCCCATGTACGATGTACCTAGGGATACATTGTACATAAATAAATTATCTCCAAAAGAACCTTATAGAATTTTATTTCTTAATAAAAGTTCCAATAATTCCTTTTTATAGACAGTTACAAATCAATTTATTAAAACAAAATGATAATTCCATTTTCTTATTCCATGATTATTTTCTTTTTCTACAACTTTCATGTGAGTATGTTTTTTCTTTATCTGGCACTTCCCTTCCTTCTCTTAAGAATTTATTAATACAATTTAGAAGTAAGACATCTAAAAAGTTTTTTAATTTCTAGACTATAACAATTTGGTTTTGCTTTAACACTCATAATTGTTGTTTGAATTTTATATCTATTTTATTTCAACATGTTCTCAAGAACAAATGACAATTTATAATGTTTATTTTTTTTTAAATTTAAGGTTTCGAGATTTTTTTATTGTGATTGTTAATTTATAGGAAATATGTTTTCAACATCACCTACCAAGGTCAATTTCATCACAATATTTCAACCAATTCTTTGTATAGTATGTATTCATCAATTGTAAATTTATTGTGAATTCCTTATATTGTCAAACACATTGTTTTATCTTCATATAAGTTTTAATTTTTATTTATTTATATTAATTTTTTAATATTTACTTTATTTTATTTATATTAATTCTTTAATCTCTTATTTTAGTTGACATAATGATGATGGTGGCACAACTTGACCTCTGAAACGTTGCCATGCTGTTTCTTGTTTCAAGATACCATTATAATGGAATAATCATTTTGTTTTAATAAATTGGTTTGTGACTGTCTATGAAAAGGAATTATTGGAATGTTTATTAAGAAAAAATCTATTAACAGACAACCTATGTTTCAACCTTATAGAATGTTCTTGAAAATTATTATTATTATACAAAAATTGGCTGAGATGTAACGTACCAAAAAGAGGAACATCAAGAATTTTGTATCCAAAAGAAAAAAGAAATTAAAACCTGAAAAGTGTCCCTAGGTACAACTGTTTCATTACTATGATTTTCATTTCAATATACAGTAAAACCCCTCTTTTACAATTTTCATGGGACCCTAAGGAAAATGGTGTAAATTGCGGGAAATATAAATAAGGGGAAATGCTTTTTTTTTTAAGCTATGGATATAATGTATTTAGATACAATCAATAAGGATTAAAATATGCTTTAATATGTATAAAATTAGATACATAATAAACAATATTACAAGGCCAAATAGAAATTTGATCTAAATTAACATCAGAAATCGAAGACGTATTAATACCAAAGTCTAATGAATTTTCCATGTCGCAACGACTCTTCCAAGAGTCCCCGCAATCCACTGCTGGTAGCCTTAAACGATGCAACCATGTATGACTCATTGATGAATGGAGGGAACAGTATTTCCACTGTAAGATAAAATGCGAAGTTTACATTTTCCCAATCTCAATAAAATGTTTGTTTTTGGCAATTCGTAAGGATTTCCAACTAGTATTTTTTAAAAATTTATTTATTTATGAAATAATAGAACGAGTGTTCATAAAAGGAATTTTCTGTTCAAAACATATGGAGAATTCCATACTTTGATGTTTGAGCTATTACAGGATGGGGAAAAATTATATTTATTTTAGAATAAGAAAGTGTGAAATTGTGAAGAAGGATGATGTAAAATAAACAAATGATCGTGAGGCTACCGCTCTTAGGCCTGTGTCACATGCGCGTTGCGCTGACGCGCGTCACCTACTGCTGATGACGTCAGTTGCGTCGATGCCTGAGAACACGTCACATAACGCGCGTCGGTAGATTGACAATACCTTATGCGTAACAGCAAACGAGCGCTCTTGGCGACATGCGTTGTCCCCACAACTCAAGCAAGACGCGACAACAAGTTGACATAAAGCGCATTTTCTAGCTTTCAACGAGCGACGCCCGCTAAGCGACGCGCGTTAGCAACAACTCACGTCACCGAGAGCGCTCGTGTGTCGTTTCGCGTAAGATTGTGAAAATCGACACGCCCGTTAAGTCACTCGTATGCGCAGGCATCGAAGCGGCTGGCGTCGTGTTAGGCCCATTTTTAACGCGGCAAGGTGATGAGAAATCCAGTGACAGGGCCCGTTGTGCCCAACGCGAAGTGCTTTCCAGACGGGGTTGTGGCAAGCAGACTGTTGTAGATGGCGGGAAAATTGAAATTATATTATCGTAAAAGCGGGGTATTTATAACATTATGAATATACGAAAACTGATGGGACCGACAAGAAATGTTGTAAATGCCGGGAAAACGTAAATTGCGGGAACGTAAAAGCGGGGTTTTACTGTAGATGTTAAACATTTTTTTCTCCAAGAGTGTTATTTGTATGAAAAATCTCTTTTCATCAATCTCGTTTCTAATGCAAACATAAAAGTAATACATCATATGAAAAATGCAAGTTGTTTCTTCAAGTAAAAAGCTTGCAAGATGGTGAGTTTAGCAGACCTTTCAGTATACCCAAAAATCGTATTACTTGCATTGGAGGTAAGAAGGTTGAAGATTATGACCTGAATGAGTTAAAAGTAACTTAACTAGTAGAAAGGTGCTGATAATACTGTTGACAAACACTTTTTTTTAAGTATTGGACCAATCTTTTTAAAAATATTTTTCAAAATATTAATGTGTGTGTGTGTGTATGTGTATGTGTAATTGTTCCCTCTGAAATACTTGGGAAATAGTCACAATAGCAGTGGATTTTGTTAATTGATTGATTAATTTATATTTCTGGATGCATCAACTGTTTGGTTAGACTATTATTCCCGTTAGTGTAGTGAATGTTCTATCCCCAGAGGTGGCAGTGTTTTTTCTTTGATGGATGATAAAGTGCAGCACCGACCTAAACATAAGCTTGCAGGATGTTTTCCTTCTAGGTATCTCCCCCTCTCCAATGGGGCTCGCCCTACCGTAGGGGGAGAGGATAGGACACGAAAGAGGAAGGATAGATTGCGTGTGTTTTGCTTGTTATAATATAGCTCCAGTACAGGGTTCTGACATTGATGTTGATATTTTCAAAACATCAATGGTTTTATAAAATCATCGATAAGTTTAACATGAGTGTTTGAAGCCAAATTTTTTGAACATCAATGTTTTGTTTTGGATGCTTTTACTTGGCTGATATTTTTTTAATGAAAAAAAAATCCATACAAAATTCTATAATACTTTTTAGATAACCATAAATTGAATTTTCTTCAGACTAAAGTTGCCACATCACGAGAGGTGGCTCAGGGATCATCTGATGACACTGCAGTTCCTCTGACCGGAAGTTCAAGGTTCGAATCCTGACGGTGGCAGGATTTTAGACACTTTCTTGTCAGCTAGTAAATCGAATTCAGTCGCTGTCTTGAAGGGCTAGCGGCCGGCTGCTCTAATTAATAGAGACCGGATTTTTGTTATTACATATTTTTTCCCTTTCTATCTGACGTTCTTGGCGAATCGTCGCCGTACTATCAAAATATCCAATTTTTCGTTACATATGTTTACATATTTGGTACTATATTACATATTTTGCTATTTTCACAAAATATTTTTTTATTTTATCAATTTTACTCTATGTTTAACATACTTTTTATGAAAAGAATTTTTTTTAAATATTAGATTTTTTCCCCTACATTATTACTGAGCACTGTTGAATCGAGATGCGCTACGTTAAGCTGCGGTTGGGTGTTCTCACAGTCCGGCGGGCTTGCTTCAGTTATCTCAGTGGCGGGAAGTCCGAGCCAACGACTGAAATAATTTATCAAACGCCGGTTTTCGTGATTTTTAATTTCCGAGATACTTTGCCGATCGCGGACGTGTAAGACTTCGATGAGAATTCTACACGCTGCAGTGATTGTTTGCTGGTTGTAGATATCGCCAATTTTGCCATCTAGCGGGAGAAACGCACCGCCAATTCCAGAGGGAGATTGGTTTGTTTTATTTTTTTCGTGTTCCGGGCGCGTCAACGGCTTTGGCCATTAGTCCCGTTAGTGTAGTGCATGTTTCTTTCTCGGGAGATGGCGGTGGTCTTCTCCAGCTGGATGGCGAGATGGCGACCTATCGTCGGCTAGTGGGGTTTCCCCCTAACCAGGACTCTCCCACAAACGAGGTGTGTGAAGTTGGCGGGCAGAAATTTGAAAATCCTAAATATTTTATAAGTTCTGAGAGAACAAAGAGTTCTACAGTTCTAAAAAATTCATACTCAAAACTCAAAAAAAAGAATATTCCAAAAAATATCTACCACTTTCCGAAAAAAAACAACAAAAAAACACTATTCAGCAGATCTAACGCAAAATAAAAAACTGACCACATTTCTAAATAATAAAGAAAAAGTTCTAAAGAAAGTTTCATTACAATATCCTCGTACGACGTCCACAAAGGGAAATATGCAATATTTTGTTCTTAGTTTTCAAGCTCGAGAGAAAAAAAAATCAAAATCATCATTCATTACATCTGACCAAAGTTCTGGGTAACGAACAAAGAGTTCTAATGAAAGTTCTAATACATTTTAACGTCCGACGTCAATCACGGAAATTATTTAAAAAATTAGGTTCGTTTTGGTGAACATAGCCATTCACGGGAAACAAAATTTCAAAATCCACTTTCGACAGTTCTGACCAGAGTTCTGGGTAGCGAACAAAGAGTTCTAATGAAAGTTCTAATACACTTTTAACGTCCGACGTCAATCACGGAAATTATTTACAAAAATTAGGTTCGTTTTGGTGAACATAGCCATTCAGGGAAACAAAATTTCAAAATCCACTTTCGACAGTTCTGACCAGAGTTCTGGGTAGCGAACAAAGAGTTCTAATGAAAGTTCTAATACACTTGTAACGTCCGACGTCAATAACGGAATTTATTTACAAAAATTTGGTTCGTTTTGGTGAACATAGCCATCCAGGGGAAACAAAATTTCAAAATCCACTTTCGACAGTTCTGAACAGAGTTCTGGGTAGCGAACAAAGAGTTCTAATGAAAGTTCTAATACACTTTTAACGTCCGACGTCTACTAACTAAGCAAAACTCTACCTGCAAAATAATCCAACTAATTAAATTAAAAAATAAAATTAGTAGATTCTGGGACTCATTAAGACTACCATCTATCAAAAAGAATGCAATCATTTAAATAATACTCTCAAACACGTCTTGTACACTTACAGACAGCAGCAGTAATTAACCCCAATACAATCTCTAAACGTTAGAAATAACTCTATGGCAATTTACAACAACAACAAAAATTCAATTCCATCTCTAGCAACAAACACTGGCAAAAAACACTCTCCTCTCGCCAAAGGAGAAGCCATTGGCAGAACGGGACTATATCAGCTATTTTTAGTTTAAATTAATTGCAAATTGTCCATTTGTTATTTTCTTTTTGTATTATATTTTGTTTCATTCACGTTTCAAAAATCGCGCCGTTAAGGATTCGATTCTTCACAAGGATCAACGACACTCTGAAATGCCGCCTCGCCCACGGTGTAAGATATATAGGTACAGAACTAGCCGCCTTTTGGGCAAATTTTCTGAAGCAAGTCTGCGGCTAGTTCCTTGTTTGTCCGTACGGTGTGCACGATCGTTTTGGGCACTGCTGAGTCCGGCCGAGTCAGCTGAGGTTTGGGCACGACGTCTCGCGAATTTAGTATTTTCTGGCGTTTTCATTGCAAGAAAGGGATATTGATCACTGGACACATAAATCGAGGACTCTACTGTAAATGTATTGGAATATTTTAAGCCGTATTATAAAGTCTGAAGAAGGTGTTAACTTTTTTGAAATGTGTTTTAGCGAGAGCCATGCATATTTGCAACCACATTTAGTGAAGTCGTAGGCTTCCGCGGCCGGAATCATGTGAATGATCTTGGCTGTCCGGGTGACGCCGCGTCGAAGGCTGTGTTGCCGACATTTCGACCATCTTTTCGTGGTCTTCCTCAGGGCTGGTCTGCTAAGACCCCCGAACAGTCAAGATCATTCACTTGCAACCACATTATTTAAGTACCAAAGAATGAGGATTTCCATTTAAAAAGGGGATTTGAAGTTATAACCACAAAAAGAAAAAAAAACACTATAGGGATTACATTTACTATTATTCATTTGACATCCATGTTGCTTAGAAGCAGTGGCGAAACGTCAGGGTAGGTGGAGTAAGCTGAGCCACCACCTCCTAGAGTAAACTGAGGAAGGTGGTGGCTGTGCTATCCCTAAGAATCTTGAAGAAGGTGAGAAATATATCTCCATGCTATGTGTCTTCGCCGCTGCACGGTGCTGCGGGTGAAGCGGAGTCGGCTGGCTCGATGTTTGGCACGGTTTATATCTTAGAGATATACTCTTTGTCTTATACCGTGGTGTTTGGGCAGTTTAGACCGGCCTTACAACTATTACTTGTAATTTAAACTCTTGCCGACAGGCGCTCTCTTCACCACAAGCTTGCGTGGAACTTCCAGAAATGTCCGCTAGAGGTCATTGAGCAACTTCAAGTGTCACTAACATGATGAGTAAAACTTTATTTATTCCAAATTTCAGTACTAGAATTCCTCTGTTGCTAATTCATTCAGTATAACAATGAGAATGTGTACTTTATTCTTCCACATTATTTAGCATTGTGTTTATAAAACACGATCATTTAAATAAATGTTGATTTTATGGGGTGTGAATCCCCCAGTAGTATTGTATTGTGGAAAGATCAAACAGGACCTGATCAGTGTAATTTCATTTCGTAAGTCGATTGAACAGCGTATTCGTGTTAGGTTACAAGTGAAATGTCGTTGATCTGCAACTGATTTCACTGTGTCTCATTGACAATGAGCACTCTGAAATTAGAACACATGTACGTAATTCTGAATCAAATTTGTCTTATACCGTGGTGTTTGGGCAGTTTAGGCCGGCCTTACAACTCTATTACTTGTAATTTAAACTCATGCCGACAGGCGCTCTCTTCACCACAAGCTTGCGTGGAACTTCCAGAAATGTCCCTAGAGGTCATTGAGCAACTTCAAGTGTCACTAACATGATGAGTAAAACATTTATTTATTCCAAATTTCAGTACTAGAATTCCTCTGTTGCTAATTCATTCAGTATACAATGAGAATGTGTACTTTCTCATTGTTTTTCAAACATCTGAGAAATATGAACAGCCCAGCCAACCATTCAACACCTCTGAAAGCAAACTTTAAACTTTATTTATCACAACCCACTTAATGGATCAATTCAAAATACAATATTAATGAAATTAAACAATAGAAATTAAGGAATAAAACAAATAAAATAAAAACCAAATTATTTTTTGCGGTCCAAAAAATCTTGGGGGCGTGCCCCCCAAACATCTCAGAAATATGAACAGTCCAGTCATTCCGTCTACGGACAACTGTAGCGCCTAAACCGTTCAGCCCATTTTCTCCAAAATTAATACTCCATGATCGAGCTGAACAGACTGAAGGCTTTGGGAGTTTCTAACGAATATTTTGATTGTTGAGTTTTTTTACAAGAATATTTTTATTTTTATGTCTCTGCCCGAGTTCGATCCATACGGCTATTGTGCGGGGTTAGTGGTATGAGTGCCGACATTTTAACTGAGAACCTGAGATCGAGTCTCGGAGCGGAAAAAAATTGCTGGGTGAAAACGCTTTTGCTGGTTTATGTAGTAGTTAAATTGCAGCGTTTGAAACAATGCGAGAAATATGTGGTTTGAATTTTAATCACTAGTTTTCAATGTTTTAGGGCATTTTAAAATTATTTTAAGAGCATTTTTGGCGATGTTTTATGTCATCAAAACCCGCCTGCTACTTATGAGAAATGAAAGTCTTGTTAGCAACAAGAATTACAATTTAATGACATGACTTCATTCTTACAGTTTTCACAATTCGTGTATTAACTTGTCAAAACACCAAGAAGTTATGTTGCTAATCTCTTAAGCAAATCATGTCCACATAAAATGGAACCAAGAAGCCATCGATCTAGCCTGCATGACCACACGAAGTATTCTGCTTATTTTCTTCAGGGCCTTCTTAAAGCCTGTTTTACACGGTCATTTTTTCATACTTTCTCGTCGATACGGAGCAGACTGGATGTAATTTGTACGAAAAAAATGAAGCATGCTTCATTTTTCCGTACAGATTTCATCTAGTTTGACTACAGTGCCCCTGGTGTCTCTTTATGGAACTTTCTTCGATTGCGTGAGTTCTCCGGCAGGGAGTATATTTATCTGGTGCGTAGCGTGGGCACGTGTTGTTTGTGATATTGAGTCTTTGCGTTCAGTGATCCCTCTCGCAAATAAAACCACAATACCTCACACATCTTTCTACTCCTTACTCTGCGAATTCGTAACTATCTGATCATTCTTCCCGCTAATTTAATTTGTTTCTGTAAATCCGATGTTCAACTGTTAAACTTCCAGCGCTTTTTGCGGCGTTTGGAGGAAGTATTTTCATCACGATTACGTACAGACCAAGAATGACCGTGTAAAACGTTGGAATCACGTTCATCCAGTTTCGGTACGCATAGATCCGAACGTCCTTTTTCCATCCAGTTTCTGTACAGAAAAATGATGAAAAAATGACCGTGTAAAACAGGCTTAACATGATATTCAGTTATTGGTTACAGGTAAATGACAACGAAAACCCGCTACGTTACATCAGAAACACTAACTTCTCACTCATTGAAGTTTTCAACCAAAAATTGAATTTATTTGTCAGAATTTTATTCTATAGTTATGTTTTATGACTTTTGCACAGTTTAAAAGGAGATGAGATATCTACGTTATCGTGGTCTCGATAATGATTGGTTGATTAAATAACAACAAGATAATCTCATTTATGAATCCCTTCTAACAATATGTATGTGCTTCATCCTGTTTCCAGTGTTTGTGAATACACTCGAACAGAAACCCTAAGAGAAGTCGTGGTTAATTGGCCTACTTGAAGTCGAAAGTGCTTGCATTTTACACGGAGTGTTTCCGGTTGCGTGCGTGAAGTTGTCGTGACGAAAATCTAAAAAGAACTAGACTCGTGCCAAGAAGGAACAAAAACGCGATGTATTTAATAAGCTTTCTCTTTAGGATTATTTTTGATTGTCGTTTTATCTCCAATTTGTTTACAATTTCAGGCTTTCTAATGTTTTTCTACCGCATTATATTAATTTTAATAACATTTTTGTCACGGCAATAGTTTTCTTTGCATTTAAGTATTTTGAATAATACCGATTACTCCATATCTGAAACGATAGTTTTAGCCAAGAACAACATCGTTGCGTATTTGCCTCTTCAATTGAATTGAATTTGCCTTATTTTACGTGGCGATACTCAGGCCATGAGGCCTGCTCTTCCGTCTGACCACGCAAATTTCGTTACGCTCCTTTCACCAATCATGGGAGAAAGAAGGTATTACTTGGGCGACGAAACAGGCGATTTTTGAATTTAGCTCAGAGGCATCATTTAGGCTTGAGGATCTTTTACATGCAGTAAATGTACTAACATGGGACAGCCGGCTTTACTTCCCCTCCGAAGGAAGGCGTGCGGATTTTTTCGCCCTTAAAAATCCACGGCTTCGATCGGGTTTGAACCCGCAAACTTGGGTATAGCAGTCCGATACGCTAACCGCTACACCATCGCCGCCGACAAATGGGTCTTTAACGGTCAAACTTGAAAGATTTAAGTTAGTTTTCCAGACTATCTTTTGTGAAATTTCCATTTAGGAGAATGGTCGACGATTTATTAAGCAGTCAGAGTTTTTATTTATTCTTACACATTTGTTGCTATAAATCTATCACAGCCAACATTTCGAGGACTTATTTGGTCACATTTTAAAGTCTCATGTTCTTTTGAAATATAAGTTGCATAATATAATGTTTACAGCTTTGGTCCATTATAAGAGGGCTATGTCAGAGAGAAGAATTAATATTTTAAAAAAGGAACTAACAAACTAAAAAAAATTCCATTATGAAACTATGCGAATATCGGATCATTTAAACATCTCCGCGTTTGGAATATTCGTAAAGCTATATCCATCATATTACGCAATTTATTGTTGAAATGTACTTGAGCCTTGAAAATAGTCCAAATAAGGCTTCGGAACGTTGGCTGTTTTATTTGTTGGTTGTTTACAGGTTTATATCAACAAATCTGTAAAGAATATTTCGTAAGGGCGAAAAAGTAAAAAAAATACTGTTATTAATAAATCCTGGACCATCCTCCTAAATGCAAATTTTAAAGAACTTGAAAATAACGCCAATGACTGAACGACATTGAAAGTCTTCTTACTTCATTAACTAATTTTCTCATTGCATAGACAACAATGACATATATTTTATTTGGTATGTAGGTGACTTGGTATGTAGGTCAAAGACTTATATTTTATTTGGTGGTCAAGGAATTTTTGTTGAACTAGGATAATTAACTAGACATATACTAGTATTTTTGGTGTTTTAGAAAAATATTTTATTCACTCAATTTGGCAAATTCAATGGCCAGAGACCATTACGTACAAATGGCTAACGCTTGTAGTAAATAAAATAAGTTATAAAAATTACAAACGAAATTTATTGCACTTGATGAAGCCATGGAAGGAATGAGTGATGCGCATAATGGGTGAAAGTGACAGTGCGGAAAGGAAATTGAGACTAGCCATAGGAAAAAGGTACAGTTTTAAACTCGATGAACTGGATATGTACATCTTTCTGCAACTCTAGCCTGGGTGTAACGTCAGGCTCTCGACCATTCTTACTAGAAACTCTAGGAATACTGTTTTAAAGGAACAAAACGCGTAGTTTCAAAGTCCGTTAAAATCCGGGGATTTCTGGAAACGTTCCGCAACGTCCGGAGGACTCCGATTCTGAACCTTTCAGAAAGTCAACCGGAATTCGCGGAACCTTTCCGAAAGCGCCCGAGAAGGGTGAAGGGTCTGAGGTGGCGAGATGAAATGAAGTGTCGGAGTGGGAGGGGTGGGGGTGGGGACTTAGTGGTAGCCGTAGCCTCCATAGCCGAGTCCGTAGCCGCCGTAGCCGACCTTAGCGACGACGGGGGCGGCGGCGTAGCCGATGCCGTGCCCAGCCCTAGCCGCCATAGCCAAGACCATGGCCGTAGCCAAGGGAGGAGTAGCTCACGGCGGGAGCAGCGTAGCCAACCTGCGAAAACAAACACCCGTTAAACACCTGCTAGGTCGAGAGGCATCGTAACAGGCGCACAACAGGGGGAGAGAGGCAGCGACGGACACCAACGTAGTCTTTCTTTTATCTTTGCTTAGATAAGGGGTCACCGTTTCATTGTTTAGGACTTTTGTTATTAAATCCTTTCGTGAACCTTTCGTCTTTCAACGATTTTCAGATGAACAAAACAAAACGAATGCCCATGCCTAATCTCTTCGGGGTAACTCCGGTGTTTTGTTATAGCCAGGTTTGCCAATAAACATATTGAAATATTTTGTGGTATCTGTAGGTGTAGATTGCAGTAGTTTAGCCGGAGCAACGTAGTGAATGTCAAACTAGATTTCCAATGAAAAAGACGTGGTAAACGCCCGTTATTTAACCTAAGATTATGTGGCATAGCACACTGTAGCTTCTGGATTGGCCTCTCAACGGCCCGTTCCTGTACGGTGCTGCCTTCTGATTGCTTCAGCTAGAACTACATTTGGGCCACTTTGTATTGCGGGAGGAATACTTGACAGAGCCTCATTAAAATCCTTGAAAATAGATTTTATTACATGGGAGTTTTTTTGTTTCTTTTCTCCCTTTCAAAATTCAAAATTTATTGCTTATTTATCCTTGAAAATAGATTTTACTACATGGGAGTTTTTTTTTCTCCCTTTCAAAAATTCAAAATTTAAGTAGTATATGACTTAGTGTAGGGATCAGAATTTTGAAAATGTGCACACAATTCACTTTTCCCCATAGCACGTCATACGCAGTTTTTAACTGTTTTTTTTACGTAAAATAAATAAATAAATGAGGGTTGGCTCAATCTGGTTCCAATCGCTTCCGAACAAATTCGTATAGTGAAAAGACAAGGATAGGGATTTTGGAGATAAAAACGCACACGTGTACTTCCCTTTTCGCGTCACAGAGTTTTTACTGTTTTTGGAAATAAATGGAGTAGTTATGTGTTAGTTAGTAGTCCGATGAAAAGAAAATTAACAACCGTGTCTGTTATTTATGTCATCGGCCATGTGTTGTTCAATACTTTTCGTTTTACAACTTATCAGAAAAATTCATATAAACCAGGAACTAAATTCGTGTAGTACGTTTACTCACACGCCATCTTATGCTCCAGTCATTTGTTTCGATTGTCCTTAACGGACGGCCGACTGTTAAATCCTTACAAACCCTGGATATTGACTGTGGCTTTCCTTCCTCTGTTTAGGTGACTTAAGCTGAGAAAACAGTACGCTGTTACGAAAAAAAAAAAAAAAAAAAAACAACACTGGCTTTACCTTAGCGACAGCGGGGGCGGCGTAGCCGATGCCGTGTCCCAGGCCGAGACCGTAGCCGCCGTAGCCAAGGCCAAGGCCGTGGCCGGCGTAGCCGATGGCGGGGGCGGCCACGGCCACCTTGGCGACGGGGGCGGCGACGGCGGCGACGGGGGCGGCGGCGTAGCCGATGCCGTGTCCCAGGCCGTAGCCTCCGTAGCCGCCCAGGCCGTAGCCTCCGTAGCCGCCCAGGCCGTGGCCGTAGCCGCCGTAGCCCAGGCCCAGCAGGCCGCGCTTCTCCTGCTTCTTCTCGGGCTCCTCGGCGAACGCCGCGGCCGCCA
This sequence comes from Teleogryllus oceanicus, assembly GCA_964035755.1. Taxonomy (NCBI): domain Eukaryota; kingdom Metazoa; phylum Arthropoda; class Insecta; order Orthoptera; family Gryllidae; genus Teleogryllus; species Teleogryllus oceanicus. The sequence goes on from CAXIVR010000013.1 coordinate 67,457,850, forward strand.
GGCACAGAACAGCAACAGCCTGCGCAACCAGCCACACGGGCACCACTTAAGAAGGGGGCGAACCGAGTCGCTTAATGACCGAATCACGCAATGAACGAATCATGTAATGAACGAATCACGCAATGAACGGATCATGTAATGAACGAATCCAATGAACGAATCATGTAATGAACGAATTTCTCAATGAATAATCTTAATAAACAAATTAAGAATTGTGATAATCTACAAACGACCAAAAAGAACACGTAATGGCGAAATCGCTTAATGAACGGATCATCTAATGAAATAATCACTCGAAGGATGACTTGATGATTGAACGAATCTTCCAATGATCTCTTCCTCAAAGAATGAGACATTGAGTCATTTGAGGGTAAAATCATTGATATTTCATTTGACGAGCGAATCAATGAATGACCTAATCGTTTACGAATGTTAGGGCAAATGATTCATATTCTGATCATTGAAGAAACGAATTTTTAATGTTTTTCACAAATCGTTGAATGATTCTTTATGTCAAATTATAAACAAAAGACTAAATGGATAACATCTTTGTATGTGAATTTTAAAGTTTGCACGTGTATGGCAATGAATAATTCATTACATTAGTCCTTTATACTATGCCGAGATTACGTATTTACTCACGAAAAAATTACTAATAAAATAACGCATTTTTAAGATGTCCATTTATTCAAATGCGATATTGGGTCCCGCAATTTTAATAAATAATTACTTAAGACAAACAACACAAAACATAATTCATTGGCATATTTTCAGTACTAGAAAAAAACGATGTAAAAGAAACAATTTACAAATATCAGAGCAGGGATATAAAATGAAAGGCGAATAACCTCGGGAGGCCTGCAGAAACAGTTAGAATTACGTAATAAGATAGCTCAGAACACTCATTCAGAAATGTGTAGAAAATAAATTAACGGAAAAATGTAACAAGGTGGCATTAAATTCTCATTACATAAACATTTTTGTGCATACGTTTAAGAATTTATTATTATAATATTATTATTATTATTATTATTGTCATATTATAGAATGAAACTACTACAAATTAAAAAACACTCCTTCAATGCCAGCAATTTATTCCTGTCCGTAAGTGTCTAATATTTTACATTACTTTTTCATGCTTTTTTCAATAGAGCACTAAGAAATTGGTAAATATTCATGAGCGTTCAAACACAGTCTGCTGTACCTTGCCTGTACTAAAAAAAAGCATCTGAATGGCCGATCGTGGTTTGAACTCAGTCCCTCTGTGCAAATGAATGCGTGTTCAAGACCTGCCCACGACATACAAGCGTGTGTGCGAGATGTCACGATTCCTGGAGAACACAACTCAGGTGATGTTTACTTCTATTTATTATTCTCTTTATCATTATCATTATCATTATCATCATTATTATTATTATTATTATTATTATTTTAAGATATTCACAGTTGTGCTAGAGATGAAAAATGCTTCGGCAAATAATAAAAATAATCAAGTGCCACTTGAAGAAAATGAAAGTCCCACAGCAATTTTGGTCTGTCACTCTGACCACGCTTACTGCAAACCACCAGGAGAAACCTCTCATAGGAAGCTGTGTTTTTTTGCCGAACGAGCTCAAGGTTACGTAGAGGACCGTTCTTATTGTTAGGAAACAAAAGAAAGAGTTGTGAGAGGCGTCCTTGACAACCCAGAAATTGACACGAAGCAAGTCCCGTCCTGTAACGACACTCACTTCATGAACCTCCTGCTTCTCTGGCGTGAAATTAACTCGTAACTGCATTCTGATCGGTCACGCCGTCACTTTGCCAAGTCATTATATTCCCTTTACTTGCAATTCCTTCTTTAATGACCCGTCATGCTATAATAACAGGTCATTTGTACTGGAAAGCACTCTCGATTTTAAATGATCAGCGATAAATAACTATTGAGATTTTTTTGATTTAAAGAACACGCTATCGGAATACGTCTGACTGCCTTAATGTTGCTGGTGTACAAAAATATAAAAATATTAGTGATATATTAGTGCTACTAATTAATTATTTAATCATAGTTAGAAACTAAGAGAAAAAGGTGGGGTCATACTTGTGTACTTTTGTTAACCAATTTCGATTTTTGTTGAGTATTCAAAGAACAAATATATTTTACTTTTATGAATATAAAGTTCTTTGGTATTGTACGAATGCATTGGAAACTCACTAACAGAGCTTTCGTAACGCGCCGTGTTCCCATGTAAGCGTGGGACATTTTCCTACTGACTGTATAAAAACTGCTGCAACAATCTCACAAGAGGAGATTTGGGTTAAAAACATCCTGAAATGCATGAAGATAGTTGAGTAGAAAGCTACGGCGTTAATGTCATTTGTGTCAAAATGTCACTTGAGCGACCAACGACTTCCCGTTGCTAATTATCGCAGGGGCCTTCAGTTGCATCTGAGGAGCCTTCAATGCAAGAGTACACGGGAAATTCAGGACAGAACTTTCGAAATTCTTCGGGCAGCGAGTGGAAAATTTAAGTAGATCTCACTGAAAAAAGCTATTTCTCGTGTAGCAGATGCTTGACTTGCAAAATTCTGAACTTATCAACATTGATCGATAGAAAATAGTTTTTTTAATCCTTATTCAGTAGACGGACGGTCTAGACGTATTGTCTGAAACTATTCATGCGTCAGTTAACCATGAACACGAGAGGCGTCAACAGAGACTTCAACGCAGGAGTACGCGAGGAGTTCAAAACTATCCAAATAATCTGTGCTATAAAGACGTGAAATCAAAAACAGAAAAAGCAGGCGGATGGTTCACACGTTTCTTTATCACTAATCATGCGTGAGTCAATCGTAAGTAGTGGGTAAATGTTTTTCTACGTAGGTGTCTAACACTTTCGACACATCCAATGCTTCCAACGATAAAGGCCCGATCTCGAGCGCAGAAAGAGAAAAAGAAGAAGAAAACGAGCGTAATAAGCTGTCATAACGAATAGAAAGGGAGAGCGGCCGCGAAACTCACCATACGCGCGCGAGAGAGGGAGAGAGAAAGAGTCAAGAGCAGAGTAACCAGTCCGCCTCCGCCTACGGTTATGTAACGGTAAAACAGGTGCTCCCTGAGAGGATAACATCAGACTATCACACTGCGTGGTCATGACCAGCAGGGAATTTCGCCGCGTTAAAAACATTTCTACAGTCTGCTTGTAGACACCGCGCTAGTGTTTTAAAAACTTTTTTTTAAACGATGTTTTCAAACCGGTCATTGACATGCTACTCGGTTCCGGACACGTTAATGGAATTTCTTGGTCGAGGTGTTTGAATGCACATTTGTAATTTGTTGGACGAGCTAAAAGACAAATTAAAGAGGCGTTTCAATACTTATTCTAGCTACTTATTTAAAATATTCTTGTTGTACGTTTATGGTAGATTCTCGACACTAATTAATGATAGAACTAGTAAGTAAAACGCTCAGATACATATTTATTAAACTTAACGAAGTAAAAGATTTAACGTTAATGACATGTTTGATTCTATTAATGATGCATCTTTATAAAAATATAATTTATTTAGAAAGACTTTAAAATAATTAGAACAAAACGAAAATTAACGTTACCAATAACCTTTCTCAGCAGCGGTATAACTACAACACACATTTTTCACTAGCCATGCGGTGAACAAAATGCAAAAACTATTGCGGTGGGTTGAACTGAATCTGCCGGCGTACTACGTCGTAAAATAACTTCAACAGGTTCTTTTTAACCAAATCTTTGATTGCAAATTCATTACCTCTATGCAGACAGAAATTTTATCGAACCTGTGCTGTGCAATGATTCTTTTCTTCAACACAAATCGTCAATTTGCAACCGCCGATGATATTCTTAGTTTCGCACAAAATAAGCACAAAATTCCTTTCAGTTGTAATAAATTTCATTATTCCTCTCAGTCAACTTCTTTGAGGTACCGTGTTGGTTAAAAAATCGGCTTTTCCAGATTATTCTTCTTACTAGATTACAAACATTTTACGTGTTCACTTTTCCCCATTTTGTTTTGTCTCGTTTTTACAACAGAAAAAAACAAAGCACTCACGTCTCTTATCAAGAAATTTTCTTCTCAATTATTTTAAATTGGACAATTTGCGAACTTCTCGGTTCTGGAACGAACTAACATCCTTCATATCTTTAACTTTGAAAGTTCTCAACGTATTTTTGACCATTTATCAGAAACAATGTTATTCTCGTAAGATTCACGCGTTAACTATTTACGCGTTTATGTTCTTAATTCACTTTAACACTAATAGATGGGGAAATGCGTATGGTTTTCACTATGTACATACAAAGAAACATCAAACCTTTGAGAATTAAAATGTTCTGAAATATTTTGCCAAATATCACTACGAGAAATGAAATATTATTAGTAGTATTTCATTTCACAAGGCTTTCCTCTATGAGAAAAAACTTTGTGGTACACTTTTTCACATTAAACGACAAACTTACAAATACGCTTTTACGAACTTGAAAATAATTCTTACGACGAAATTACACCAAAAAGCAGCATACGGGTTTAATATTGTATGTTTACGTCTGTGTTTTCTTTATAATGCTTTTTTAACGACCAAAAATTCTACAGTGAGTTTCTGTGCGGAATTTTCCGTCTGTGGAAGTTTTTGGTCGGTAGAAAACATTGCATCATGCGACTTTATTATACGACTACAAAATTTTCTCAAAGAAGTAGTGGACTTGAAAAATGTGATAACCGTGTGAAAAGTGTAGTTGGGATAAATACGAAGGGAAGAATCAACAAATCTACTAGAAGGAAAAGACAAGTGTATACTTGAAAAACATTCTTATGACGAATATCCAGGAGCAAAGTAATGGTTTTAGCACAAAACATTGCGTATGCGTTTGGAAAAAAACTCCCTTGTTTCATATTTTATATAGGGTTTCAAAGCGATTTTTTGACTCTGTGTTGCTAGGCTGAACGCTTTTGATTCATTGCGACACTCGCACACTCTCTAGCCTACACTCCAAGCGCTTCATTTCCCCTGTCTTTGTACACGTGCAACCGTCTGGAGCCCCGGGTCTAAAGAAGAACGAGACTAAATCAGCGAATGCTTCACAATCCATCAGAGTCGCAAACGCTCTTAATTAATAAATTTCCTAAGAAATAATCCACTTCCTTTATCCCAAATATGTAAATATGTAAAACTTCAATGTGGATCTACACAAACCCTGAGAAGACACGTGACAAATAGTTGACGTAAAAATAACTAATTGAAGAAAATTAAGAAAGGAAGAAAACAAAAAGTTTATGATAATTATATCGAATAGATTATGCTAGTGAGTAAATAGTTATTGAGTCGAACTTGCACGAGTAATGTCTTAGAGTACAAAATTTCTTGGAAAATTTTCTCACATCAAGTCAATTAGGACATACTCTTTGTAAATACTTTCTACGACGAATTATCTGTAGTAGTCTCAAGCGGATTCCCCGACAGAACTACGAACTTTTGCCATCCCGAAAGTGTGGGCATCCGCGGCCTGAGTCGGGTGCCAGAGAGAGGCATTTCGCCCTGAGTTAGAATCAAGTTCGACGGACGAAGAATTAACAACTGTGAGTAGGACTCCGCGTCTCCCGGAGAGCCAAGTACAAACAAAATTCGATAACTCGAATTGCAAGGGACACGGGAAGGGCTTCGAGTTACGGTTGTTCCGCCTTACACCTTTTTTTTCTTCTTCTTCATATTTCACCTGAATTAACAGCTAAAATTTCACTTTATCTGCATACGCGAGAGATTAATAGGATGGTAGTTTACACTTCTTTAATCAGAATAAACAATGAAAATCAACACAAAGTTCGAGTGGGGGGTGCAACTAATTATAAGGAATTGTCGCTAGCACAAATGTACATTCGGTATCGAAAGATTTGAAAACAGTCATTGATTGCAAACCTATTAATGAATAAGAAATGTTGAACAGGTGTATTTTTTCCCCAAAATGTGGTATATAGAAGTGAATTAAATAGCCTGTTATAGACGCTTACGAGGCATCTGGTTCTTCGAGTTGTAGGATGTTCGCATTTTGAGTTATAGAGAATATAGGCTTCAAGATGACAGGAAATTTTAAAAAAAAGTGTTACGTATAGAACATTATAGAAACTTACAGACACTATAATAAATCACGTTCGGCACCTATCTCTCTAACCTTCCATGCGTGGGAATTAAACGAAGACCAGGCGTGGGGGACACCGTTAGCTAGCCGGCAAATCCGAACCCAAATGCCAAATGCATTCGTAGAAACTAGAGAAACGTATCGAGAGAAACCTAGCGAAATTTGACTGTACCCGCTTCCAGGCGACTTGCCATGGAATGCCTTTCGTCGAACCCATACTCACCAGGACCTTCATGTCGGCGGGTGGTGGTTGGTTGTCGGCGAGGGGTCGACTGTACCGCTGGGCGGCGATCGCCCACTTTTATACCCCGCGCCGGACAATGCCGCCGCCACCCGCGTCACCGCCTCCTCGCGCCGCCGGGGGCGGGGGGGGGGGCTCCCCCTCCCACCCGGGGTCGGCAGGACGCCGCGCCGCCCTGGCCCCCGCACGACGCAACTCTCCGCGCCAGTTTCCTGAGATCAGTAGCCTGCCCCGGGAACTGGCCAAGGCGCACGCGGTCACGCCACCGCCCCCCCCCCCCGAGGATAATGAGGATCATGATAATACTACTAATATATATATATAATAATATAACAACAACAATAATAATAATAATAATAATAATAATAATAATAATAATAATAATAATAATAATTGATGTTACACACCCTGCAGATCACAACATCAATAAGGCAGAAACAGAAAAAATCTCAAAATACATTCCCCTATCAATAGAATATAAAGAAATATGCAAACTAAATTCCAATTGTAATAACAGCTAAGGTCTGGTTAACAAAAATCTAAAGAATTATTTAGAAAAAATAGGTCTTCATCCTCATAAAATTATCCCAAAAGCTCAAAAGTCAGTCATTCTTGAAACCTGCCGGATTGTTCGCACAGTCCTCAATATGCAAAGCTAGGAATGTGGTATGCCTAGAGGCCCCTCAAACCATGAACCCCGGGTGAGAAACCCCCGAGAAAAAAAAGAAATAATATAATAATAATAATAATATTAATAATAATAAACCGGGAGAGGTAGCTCAGTGCATCAACTGATGTCACTGCAGCGCCTCTGATCGGGAGGTCCTACGTTCGAGTCCTGATGGCGAAAGGATTTTCGACACTAGCTTTTCAGCTAGTTCGAACTCACTCGCTGTCTGGAGGAGAATTCTAGCGGTCTGCTGCTCTGATCGGTAGTTTTCCGTGGTTACTCCGATCAACGCCAGGCGAATGCCGGAGCAGTACCTTACCAAACGGGCCACGGACCACGCGCGATCTGTCCTTCCTCTTCCTTGTCCTGTCCTATCTTCTCCCCTTACACACACTTACACTAACATGCACTACTCTACCACATATTCCGGCAGACCGGTCGAGAGCTTGTCCCGGCTGGGGCGGTGCCCCGCTGGTGGGAGAGTCCTGGTTACGGGAAAACCCCGCTAGCCGACGGTAGGTCGGCGCCGGATCTCGCCATCCAGTGAAGGAAGATCACCGCCATTTCCAGAGGAAAACATGCACTACACTTGTCGATCTCGGATGGAAGGAACGCGGGTTCTAGTCCCGTGTTGGGCATGGGTGTGTTTGTGGGTGCCGTTTATTCATCCTTCATTATCATCATCATTCCATAGAAGTATCCCCGCAGGACTAACAACCCTGAGGTTTAACAATTGGATTCAGCGTAATGCTGATTCCACTGAGTTACGTGCAAGGCGAGGTCCAAGACGGCCGATTCGCGAGCCAAAAATAAAAATAAAATAAATAAATAAAAGAGGAAAGTACCCAAACCCTAGCCCCCATTTTGGGGTCTAATATTTTGAAATACAGTTTTATGTTCAATTAAATCAAAATATTTTCAATGCTTACCTAACTTAGTTATTCACATCTCAGATTCTAGGTCAAGTAATTTAAGAATAAAATAATTTTTTGTAAACAATACATTTTTGGATTTATAAAATAGATCTCCTAATGTGAGCCCCCTGCAAACGTTTTAAGAAACGGATAAAAGTAAATGAAAAAACAACTCCAAATAGATTGAACTCCGTATAATTTTACAAAAATACTAGTTAGCACCTTCTACACATAGTTGCAATAGTCTGACATGTCTTACACATAGTCTACATGGGTGATCCGGGAAGTCATATCAATGATTTTTTTTCGACGCGACTGTATGTCTCAGCTCACTCTTCTAGAGTGGTAGTGGTGTTGGGGGGCGTCTTTACGCCAGTTGCCTGCGAGCTGCCGCAGGGTGAGGGCCGCAGTTTTCGTGGGAGACGTTTTCGTGACGCATCAGAGTTCAAAATGCAACGCTCTGTCGAGCAACGCATGGCGATCAGGGTTTGGTGTAACTGTGGGTCGGGACTGCTTCTGAGACTGAAGACGGCCTTTACAAAGATTGTCAGATAGGTGTTTGAGTACGACCCCAAGACGCAAAGGCAAAGTACCGAGTAGCACTCGTCAACGTCCCCTCGCCCAAAAAGTTCAGATGGCCAAAATCAAAAATCAAATCAATGTTGATTGAGTTTTCCGATATCCGAGAGATCGTCTATCACGAATTCCAACCACCAGGCACACAACAGTGGCAGGCAAATTTTACGCCCTGGTGCTCAAGAGGTTGAAACGTCAGGTCCAATGCGTCCGACCCAACATCGCTATAAACTGGAAGCTGCATCACGACAATGCACGTGCGCACACCAATACGATCAATAAATTTTTTGTTTTGAAGTCATTGACATTACTTTCCGGACAAATCATGTATATAATCAAGTGGGATAAAATTTACCTAGTGTATAAACAACTTTTTCCGCCCTCGCACATTCCACGTAAGCCGAGAGTGAACGCCCATAGTTCATCTACAGCTCTATAAAAGTTTACACTTCAAAAAAATTTCTCCGCTTCTTTACCTGGGAAGGACATGCACTTATCCTGGTAGTACTTCCAATGTGGACCGGGAGTGGTAGCTCAATGCATCAACTGATGTCACTGCAGCGCCTCTGCGGGTCCTAGGTTCGAGTCCTCACGGCGGCAGAATTTTCGACACTAGCTTTTCAGCTAGATCGAATTCAGTCGCTGGCTGGAGGAGAATTCTAGCGGCCGGCTGCTCTGATCGATAGTTTTCCGTGGTTTCTCCGATCAAAACCAGGCGAATGCCGGAGCAGTACCCTAACAAACGGGCCACGGACCGCGCGCGATCATTCCTTGTTCTATCCTCTCCCCTCACACACACACACTTACACTAACATGCACTACGCTACCACATATCACGGGAGACCGGTCGGGAGCTTAGAGCTTGTCCCGGCTGGGGCGGTGCCTCGCTGGTGGGAGAGTCTTGGTTAGGGGTAAACCCCACTAACCGACGGTAGTCGGCGCCAGATCTCGTCATCGAGCGGGAGAAGATCACCGCCATCTCTCGATAAAAAAACATGCACTACACTAACGGGACTAATGCCCAAAGCAGTTGACGCGCCCGGAAACACGAAAAAAATCAATCAATCCAATGTGGGAGGGCCAGAGGACATGTTCGATTCCTCGCGGAATGTGGAATCTTCTTTTTGCTTTTTGTTTAACTTGAGATTTTTTTAAATCTCTCTTTTTTCGACTTCTCTGGGATTAAATTATGAATTGCTCCTTCACCTCTTTCTTCTACCTGCCATCTCGAACTGATAGGCTTCAGAGTAGACTCTTGCTTTTCGTTAGAGTCCTAAGGTACCAAAGTGCAAAATGTCGTATTGTTTTTATTGTATAACAGGAAAAATGATGGGCGTGCGCTCGGAACCCATGGAGGAGGCCTCGGGTCGGCACCAGCGTGTTTATATTTCAAATGCCAGCAACTAACGAGCCAAGTAATAGTAGTTTATGCAATTAGTTTATAATGTCAAGCTTTATTGCATGAGTACATGTTTTGAAAACGAGCGACGTTAGGAGCGAGTTTTCAAATTTGTACGAATGCAATAAAGCAACATTATAAACGCTTTTTTTTGAATAACAGCATTATAAATTTACAAGAGAATCAAACTTAATTTCGCGAAACAACTTTCTTCTGACGTCTCGGGTGCTTGACATCCAACGCCCTCTGGAAATCAAATTCAAGATGGCATTGTTGATATCCGTGCGAAAAAAGTGTGGTCGGCTGCTCCGTCTTCTTCTACCTCCCGGTTCTCTCGCTACTATTGGCTGAATGTGTGATGACATCACGTCGCGTTTAATAATGGCGATGACGTCATGTAGCGTGCGACAAAATACTGGATTATGCACGATTCGGGGTATCGAAAAGGGTCGTCTATAATGATGGTATACAAAAAAATAAATTATATTATCCTACATCAATAGCTTGTAATGTTTTCAAGATAATGAAATGGTTAGAAGACTTGCCGATGAAGAAGCGAAATCGGCAGAGAACAAGCACTTGAAAAACTTTGCTTTTCACTACTCGCATTAAAGGCCGACTGTCCGGCAACAAGTGAAGATGAAGACACTACCGCTTGACTGGGCCTCGGATTTGCACGTTTCCAATAGGCAACATCATCCTATGGAGCTGTAAGTCAAAGGGGTCGCATTAGGAACCGGGCCCGGGTTCGGGCACTTTCCTCTTCTGCCGAGCGAAGCGATTCAGGGCCTAGCCAGGGCCAGGATTTAGCAGTCGGGAGGCCTGGGTTCGATTCCCGGGCGGCCAAGCTGAGCGGGCTTTTTGAGGTTTCCCTCGCTCATACAGGCGGATGCTGGGATGATTCAAGAAGGAATCTATCGCATCTCATCATCATCCTATCAGTTCATAATGCATAATTCAAGGCTTAACCATTTTGTCTTTTCAAGGGATACAGCCGAAAAACTGATCCCCATAATGACACACGTTAATTTCTCTCCGGGTTAGAATATGACTGGGCCCGGAAGAGAACGTGTAGCGTGGCCACACATGACCTACATGCTAATACTACTACTACTAATGATAATAATAATAATAATAATAATAATAATAATAATAATAATAATCCACGTATAACTTTGTCATTTTAGTGTCGGATTCAGCCTACTTTTGCCAGCTGGCGGACCCGTTTCTATTTATGACAAAAGTGCTCTCACCATATCTAGCTAACTTGGCTTTTTCATTAGTCACACAGCTATTGAAATTGAAACGAGTAGTATTAGAACGATAAAGCTTCATTTTTGATCTGGTCGGGAATCGAACCAGGATCGCATCACGCTGCCCATCAGACACCCGGACAGCGTAATAATAATAATAATAATAATAATAACAACAACAACAATAATTTTGCACGGCTTAGGCATTCAGTATCGCACCTGACGCTTGTCTAAGAATTTTTGAATCAATGAAGAATTAAATTAAATCAAATATTGAGAGTGGTTCCTTCTGTGGGTCCTAAGAATTGGAAATTTGCTCTGCTCTCCCCAAATTACACGTGGATTGGGCAAAGATTGCTCCAGGCCCTAATAATCAACTAGTAGACTTGAATTTTACAGCCTAAAAACTCATGAATAACAGCCAATTTTTTATTTCTTATTTTTTATCACATTTTATATAAAAACCGATGTAACAAACGACCCATACAGGAAATGCTGTTAATTATTATTACTCCAGGTGACAGATAAGTTAGCATAGATGACAATGGACAAATAATTCTAAGTGATAGATTATCAAATGAATAAATAATAACCTTGGTTCTGGTTTTGCTTGTGCTTCTGATTTGCTCTGAGGATTCCATTTATATTAATATCATAATGTATCCATAATGTGTTGGTTAACGTAGTCATAATGTGTCTGGAAATCAACAGACCTGTGGTGAACACGTTACAATATTCTAATGCCTGGCTGTTTTCAGCCGCTGTTGGAAGTTGAGACGTTTCTATATATTATGTCGTCTTCTGCCAGTCCAGTAGATGCGGTGATGTTTTTATCCAAACCCCTGAAATTTGTTTTCTATTGTATTCGATGGTCAAGCATAAAATTTCTTCAAGCGTAGGGCGAAGAGTATTTCCTTAATTTTCGCAACTTGCGACCTATGACGGATAAAATCTGTTCGAAATTGAAATATTTCAAAATAATAATAGCATAAAACGAATTCTGATAACAACAAACGTCGTTTCCTTAAGGAATGACTACAGTCAGTCTCAATAACAGTCCGCGCAAGACACGCGAGTGTCAGTCTCAATATCACACCGGGTCATCACAGGAAATATAACATTAACCATCATTACAATAAGCGGCGTCCATTGTATACTGATTAATTATTTCGCTTATCCGGGAGCGTTATCTGCTGTGGTCATTAATCGCGAAAGTGTAGAACATGGATTTATTACGGGAGGTGATCTCCCACTAGATGGTGAAATCCAGTGCCCACCTACCATCTAGCGTTTTTCCCCAAGCAGGTATCTGTCACCAACGGGGCACCGCCCCAGCCGACACAAGCTCGAAGCTGCAGACTGGTCTCCCGGCATATGTGGTTGTGTAGGAAGACGAAGGAAAGGTCTGTGTGTCACATAAAGCATTGGGTAGAATTGAAATGACAGTATTGCAATAGTGCGCGTCTCAAAATGTGAGTGATGTTAACTCCCTGTTACAATTCACAAAGAGCGGTGCATTATTTCATTGCCCGCAGCTTACTTAAACTGCAGAGCGCGTGCTCGACTCCGGCTGAGGTGCGTGGGTTTTGAAAGCGCGGAAAATCCGCAGTGGCCCTGACGAAATTGAGTAAAAGAATCCTATGTAAATGACCGGCAAAATGAAATCCTCGGACAATTCCGGTCCTAATCAGATACCGTGATCGCTTAAACGTGGAAGGCTCCAAGTAGCAGATAGACATCAGTGAGGCCGTGGTTGTAGTCTCCCTGGCGACGAATTGAGTGAAAATTTACCGGAAACGGCAATTTACACTATAAGTCGCGTATTAGAAAATTTCCAACTGTCACCACCCTGTCCCCTTATTGGAGAGGTAATTACGCCGGAAAATGTTTCTAACAGTAACTGATCAAGTTGTAAAACTCTATCCCTTGTTTCTAAGTAACCAGCGTATTTTAATTATTAAATTTGTTCGAAGAATTGTCATCCCGGCCATGAATCCAACCTTCTCCGTTGCTCTAACTACTGAGCTATCGAGACAATCCTTTGAACTCTCACACAGGCCTAATCTATTGCCAGTTTATGATATACAATTGAAGGGTCTCTCGGAAAAACAGCATTAGTTCCAAATTCAGTAAACGAAGTTAGTGATGTCACCTTGCAGTGTAAACTTTTATGTATTAGAGGTTAATATCGACTCGGCCTAAAATGCATTAGTTGCAAAGAAAAGGAGCATAGAAAAATAGGTGATTCTGAAAGAATAGCATCTGTCCAAAATGCTTCTGGCAAGAACAGCATTAGTGAAATGGAGATAAGAGCAGTGAGTGTGATGCATGATCAGCTTCCAGCAGTTCCTTCCAGTATTGTAATTGCGTTTATTGCAGCTTATAGATAATCTAGACTATATTAAAAACGCTTTGGTAAAGTGTTTTTGATGGACGAATTGTTTTCATTGTATGCAAGAATGACAATGTTATATGTAAAATACATGTAATTTTATTTGTCCAAGTTTCTGGTTCCTTGTGCTGATATATTCATGATAGCAAATGTTATATTTATGTAATCTCCAATTTTTACGATGTTGCCACTAAGCCATCACGGTCGTTTCTGTTTCACGATCTCCATCTTAGATCTGTGGCGATAGAGATCCCGGCGATTTTTCCTTCTCCTTTTCCCCTTCCTCCTACAATGTTATATGTAAAATACATGTAATTTTATTTGTCAAGTTTCTGGTTCCTTGTGCTGATATATTCAGATACAAATGTTATTTTAAAATTTTTTTATTTTTTTATTTATTTAATAGGTAATTATTACAGCCAAATTAGAAAACTTGATGCAATGTGGCTAGGCCGAAGGCCTTTAAGCCATTACAATACCTACATTCTACCGTATTCTAACCTTTCGCCTTCTGGTATTCACCCCAAATGGTCTCTCCATCGCATCAAAGCCGCGGAAACGAGACCATAAGGTACGGCTGAGGAAAAAACCTCTGAAGGGGGAAAAACCTGCCGTCAGAAGCCGAGTACATGCTACTCTATCCGGTTTTTAAACTATTTATTTATTTGGCGCGGGCGTCAGGCATTTTCCTTCCAAGTTTTTTACGATGTTGTCACTAAGCCATCACGGTCGTTTCTGTTTCACGATCTCCATCTTAGATCTGTGGCGATAGAGATCCCGGCGATTTTTCCTTCTCCTTCTCCTCTTCCTCCTGCTTGTCTTTGTTTCCTTCGTTCTTTTTCTTTTCCTCTTCCTCCTTATTTTCTTCCCTTGCCTTTCCCTCCTGGGGCGTAGCCATGCGCGGCGCGGCTCGGGGCCTTTCTCTTTTCCCGCCGTGCCCGCCCCCCCCCCTCCCCTTCCCCCAGTGACACACCCACCCACGGCTGGGGGCTCGCGCGTAATTCCCGCGCCGCCCGCCAGAGTTGGCGCCGACGCGAGCGGTCGCCTCCTCGCCAGTGCCGGCTGTTCGGGTGAAAGGCCCATTCACAATGCAAACATAAGCATAAGCATGGCGTTAACATAAAAGTTAGGACTACGTCTACAAGTGGACTCATTCACAATGCGTTCGCATAAGCATAACACGTAAGACGTTAACTTAAGAGCTTGCAAGCTTCAAGCTTCTGTGCTTATGTCAGACATAAGGAATGAGCCAATCACAGTTCGATAACTCAAACTCGAGTATCGAAGTCGATAGGCGAACTATTCGTGTGCTGCGTGGTTGTGTTTGTCGTATTTGCTTTGATATCTCGAAATCGATTCTCATATCCAACCAATAGTAAACTAGTATGTCTTATAGCCAATAGAAACTCTTATTTTGCCTATGTTTATGTTCGACATTGTGAATACGCCAACTCTTCGCTTATGTTAATGTCTATGTGTTATGCTTATGTTTGTGATTGCATTGTGAATGAGCCTTAAGGCTCCCACAGACCGACGCGGTAGATTCGCAGCGGGTGCGGCGCGGAAAGTTCTCAGCTAGACGTGGCCACGGGATTCGCGGTACCGTACACACCGGAGCGTCAATTATGAGCCAGCGTTTGGTGACGGTTGGCAAGGTCGCTCGACCCAGAGGGGAGGGAAGAACTCTCGAACACGGGCGGACTTCCACGAAACGCGAGGTGCAACGGAAGAAACGCGTCCGGCTGCTTACAAATTTCGCCGCTGATTAAACGCTGCCAAACCATTGTCGCGATGCTCGCCTGCCGCGCAGGTCTGAAGGTGCTCATAAGGCAACACGTGCGGAAACTTCCGCTGCGGCCAATCCGCGAAGGCTGCGAATCTTTCGTGTGGTCTGTGGGAGCCTTTATTACGCAGCAGAGAAGATCGTGCGAGCGCGTAATAGGATGAGCTTTTTCTTGTTGCCAGAAAGGTAACTTGGGTAAGGTGTCTGTCCACGCCCAACGCTTTGCCGTCTAGGCAACTTGTTTGTGCCAGCATCATAGTGTAGCCCTGTGCAGCACGCGGTTCTCGCTGCTGAGCTCCTTTGCGTCGTAGCCAGACTTGGCACGTGAAGTTTGAGTTATTATGCGGGAAATAGAGAATTTTGGAAACGCGTGTTAGCAATATTTCAAGTGCTTGGGATGTGATGGTGAGTGTACTAAAAAAAAAAGAGTTACTGACAGAAATAATACGTTGGATAATGTCTCTCTTGAACATGAGGCAGACGTCCAATGACGATGACTTGCCGGTGCCATCATTGCGTTCGATTTTATCATCCAGCAGCTCGCTTCGTATATAACAAATGCCAGGTTACATCCGCTGAGTATCAGCTTACGCGCGGTGTTTGGATTATATCACGCCGCTGAGAGAGTGTCATTGCAAATTGTATTATACAGTGTGTTCCACCATCTAAAGCCAACTCCGTAAATAATGGTTCACAATATCGAAGTGCAGTTTTCGCTCAACAATGCAGAATAGCGCGGCAAGCAATATGCCGTAGATATATTGTTTGAAATATTTTTAGTTTTCGAGAAATTTATTTATCTTTGATTTTTTAAGTGGAACAATATATTATTCTCAGCAGCATTGGATAGATCATAATAAGAGGAATTTAATTATCTATAAAATGATAGTATTTTGATAGTAACAGCATAAAACTATACTTTCTAACATTTGATTTTAAATTAAATGGACAATATATCCTGTAGCAGCCCTCGCAACTGTCGCCTTTAGGGAACCGCCTTCATAGCGTGGAGACTCTTAATAGACCGGGAACCAGCAAGAAAATCCACATATGATAAGCACCAAGCTAAAACGTTTTTAGAAGTTAGCCACTGTTATAAGAACGGCCCGGATAATTATGTAATAACATATTTTCATAATGTAACTCTATAAGTCGAATCAACGATATATTCACGTTTCATATCCTTAGGCCAGAAAACGTTGACTTTTTAGTACATATTTTTACATATTACTGAATTTTTCCATTTTCTGCAATTTAAAAAAATTAATTCTTCAATTTTTTTGTATGTTTTTGTTAAATAATTTCCCAGAAAAAACAATTTTTCGTTCAAAATATATCTTTTAGCCTCCTCTGTAAAAATGCCGATATTATATCACGTGGAAATGAGTCTTTTTTATTGTATCGACGGTATTGCAAATTAAAGGGCAAGGCGACGATGCAATCCATAGCTTCTGATGTGATAGTTTTCAGCACCAGTATCGCAGAGAACAGAACGCAACTTTGGTTTGTGAAAATGAAACGTTTAGCAGGCGATATCGTGTACCCACTATGCATCTTTCAGAGGTCTCTCTAGACCTTCATACCCTTCACCAGAAACTACACGCACCAGCGCAGGAAGCGCCGTTTTTCTTTCTCCAATTGCCACTCGCCAGCCTCCGCCATTGTTTGTAAATTATCTCTTCGGGCCCAAAATCTGAAGTAAAATCACGGCGCGTCACTGAAGCTTTTAGATTAAAACTTATTGGGCAGTGGTAATCCTGAGTGAGAATTTAGCACAGACAAGTACGAGTTTTCAGAGCAGTCTAGCAATATCGCTATCGCAAATACATTTTAAGTGGAATTTAAACGATCTAAGAGTCAATTGGTTAAATTTGAATCAGCATTGTTTTTATTCCCTAATCCCTAAAGAATACTGAATAGCGACATTGTGATTCACATTGTATTTTTAGTACTACTTAATCTACATTTTTCTTAAAAATGCTGAAGGACAAAACCTCTCTGACATGAGTGTATGACTGAAGCACTTTGCAGAAGAATTTGAACACTTTTCTAAACAAGAAAAATACTTATTTGCCAGTTACGTAAAAAAATGTGGCATGTTCTCAGTTATTTCAAATCTTTCAACATACATTCACTTCGTGTGATCAAACACGAATTTCGAAGATACATATTAAAACCCCAAAACAGTTCTTATGATTGATTCGCGTGATCACCAAAGAATTGAACGTCAGAAATCTAACTTTGGAATTAATTTGTGCTGTGTTACGGTTTGTGCCGCCATTCCCATATGGAAACTAAGAAATCCAATGCTATGTGAATTTCTGTAAAAATATTTACTTGAAGCAATTCCAGACAGATCTACAATAAGAAAAACTGTATGGAAACAATGAATTCCATTAATTATTTGGAGACGGATTCCATTTATGGGAAATTACCGATGGTCCCATCTGGATATCAACTGACCAAAAAACTGATGTGCAAGGAAATCATATTCTGAATGTGGAATAGGATTAATAATAGTTAAAAGTGTAAGTCTATTTTGATAACTTGTGAAGTGTTTATCCAAATGCAACCATCAAACTGCTGCAAAACTGTTACTCATACAATAGGATTTTTGAGGTCTCGTGGAGTTAAATACAGTAATGTCTTCCTCCTGATACCAATATACATGTGCAAGGTAGCGGAAGCGCTGCAGGTGTTGTATCCAAAATTACTACTCCTAACCTGACTTGTACACGCGTTGTGTAGCTGAACTGATTAGATCTCAGGTTGACTGATTGATTTCCAATAAAAAGAATTAACGAGATGGGGCATCTGAATTGATTCTATGAGCTGCAACGCTTACATTTTTTTATTCATGCAAGTTATATTTAAATTTGATTCTTATACTGCAACATCCATAAGCATATCACAGCAATGGCTTTATGCTGAAAAGCCTAAAAATTAATTGATTGATTTTTTCGTGTTTACGTGCGCGTCAACTGCTTTGGTCATTAGTCCTGTTAGTGTAGTGCATGTTTTTTCTCGGGAGATGGTGGTGATCTTCCCCCGCTGGATGGCGAGATCGGGCGCCGACCTACCGTCGGATAGTGGGGTTTCCCCCTTAATCAGGACTCTCCCACCAGCGGGGCACCGCCCCAGCCGGGACAAGCTCTAAGCTCCCGACCGGTCTCCCGGAATATGTGGTAGAGTAGTGCATGTTGGTGTAAGTGTGTGTGTGTGTGCGTGCGTGTGTGTGTGTAAGGGGAGAGGATAGGACAAGGAAGAGGAAGGAAAGATCGCGCGCGGTCCGTGGCCCGTTTGGTAGGATACTGCTCCGGCATTCGCCTGGTGTTGATCGGAGAAACCACGGAAAACTACCGATCAGAGCAGCCGGCGCTAGAATTCTCCTCCAGACAGCGACGGAATTCGACCTAGCTGAAGAGCTAGTGTCGAAAATCCTGCCGCCGTCAGGACTCGAACCTAAAATCTCCCGGTCAGAGGCGCTGCAGTGACATCAGTTGATGCACTGAGCTACAGTTCCCGGTCCGAAAAATTATATTGCCCCATTTTCAGTAGGCACTACAATTAAATCTTTGGAGACGTCTTCCCTGCAACTTTCCGCCTGCCCTGAAATTCCAAACAGCAGTCAATTTTTTAAAAACTGTTCATTTATTTTTCGAGGATCAAAAGGGACCGAATGAAGAAAAAGAGGTCTTCAGTTCCGGAGAACACCCCGCATTCGAAACCATTTGCAATTCGCGCTGTTAGCTATTAGTGTACTGTTATGAGGGGACATTTCCGTTACATTGGATATTGACTACACGCCAGAGGATATGTGATACTTGGCCTGTTTAAAAACGCACTAGTGACTTCGTGCAATGTAGTCAATGCTCTTTTAGTCAGTACAAGGCTCTTACAATATAATAGGAAAAGTTTCATGGCTGAAAATTTGAAACAAATATTTGTTTCTTGTTACGGAGATCGTTTTAAATAATAGGATTATGGGGAGTATAATGTTTCATTTTGGACTTTATGCTAATGAATAGAGACTATACACTTAAATAGAAATATTTTAATAAAATAAATTGGTATAATGATAATTAATGTACATATTTTAAAATTTTTAGTACATATTTCTCTCTATTATAATACATATACATATTTTCCCAATTTTTAGTACATAATTATCCGGCCTTAGTTATGAGGAATAAGGAAACGCAAGTACGACGACCTGTAGGTCTCGGCGTTGCGGTGCACAACTTTTTTAATTTGTCAAAACAACTATGCTCTTGGGGAATGAGAAAACCTAATTCTTCTCCTACATCGTTCATTTGATAGCCAAAGTGTGAAGGAGTTGTATGCCATACCCAAGCGGCGTGCCGTATTTTCATGATCTAGGAGAAAAAAAAACCCTTTGAAATGAATTTCTCATAGTTTTTGTAGGTCTGTTGTGTAAATAAACAAATTTGCTTGTAAAACTTAAATTTTTCGAAATATTTTTTAAAATATTTAGGAAAGTTGAATACTTAAAATTTTTGAATAATTTTTACATAATATTTGAATTTTACGAAACATACTCTGCAAAAAAATAAAATGAAAGTATAGAAAGAATAAAGAATAAAAAGAACGAAAATGAAAAAATAAAAATAACGAAAATAAAGGATAAAAAGAAGAAAATGAAAAAATAAAAATAAAATGAGAGGAATGTACCGTACAACAAATACAAATTAGTTTGAATCACTACTCGCGTATTCTTCGAATGATGATTATTCTGATTATACCGTCCCTTTTGCCTCAGTCCTTGATTCTAATAACTCCAATGGTCAGGTTTCACTTGGGTGCTGTTCTAGGCTTGGCGCATAATCTCAAAATGAATGGATCAGAGCTAATAAGCAGCCTATGGAGCTTGTGTCTACTCCTGACGCTTTACTAGGTCTTTTTCGCCACTTTCGCTTTATTTTCTTTTCCTCTCATTTGTGTTTGAATTTCTGAACGATAAGAAATATGTAAAATGCGCTCAAAAATTTGTCAGCGAATATCTTGTCGAAGAAGGAGATGCATTTTCCCAAACAATAGTTTTAACAAAGTTAACACAAGTTTTAAATGTTGCTCACTAGAGACACCAGCGCGTCACCTTCTCGCTCTATTGAGAATTTGAGTTGAACAGGGAACATATTCCTGGAATGTGATCCTTCTTCAACTCATTCCTTTCTTTCTAGCTCTGGATGCAGATTCTCTCTTAAGGAATGTGATCATTTTCAGCTCAGTGATATAGACATGTACAACAACACAAAATGATTCTTTCTTTTCTCTTAAAACCTATGCAAAGTTTTCTCGTCAGGAACAGGTCGCTCTTTCGCGTATTTGATCAGGACATACTAAATTATCGCATGGTTACATATTAAATAAAAAACCAATCCCAATGTGTGATTTTTGCAACAAAATCCTGAATATTAACCACATTCTCACAGAATGTCCCAAATATAATTCCATAAGAACCAAATATTTTGATGCTGAACATTTAAACTCCATTTTAAGAAACTTTCCTTTCCAACTCAAGGTAATAAACTTCTGTAAAAAAATAGGCATTATAGATTTAATTTAACGTGTATATGTTGTTATGTGTTTCCTGTCCTTATATACATACCTCTACACGATTCCATATATCTGTAATATAAGTATGTAATATTTCCAAATACTGTTGTATATATTTATTTGATGCTTCACTTGTGTAATAATGTAAAAATATTTCAAAATGTATCTCTATATGTAATGTTATATTAATGTAAAAGTCCAATAAGCATTGTAACTACTATGTAACTAATGGAGTCGCTAATAACCTCTGCTGTTGATTTTTTAAAGTATTTACAAAACTAATTTTTTTTGCGACTTAAAATAAAATTAAAAAAAAAAGATTCTTTCAGTTCTTATTTTTTAAAATTGCAAATGTTGCACTCAATATTGCACGAAAAGACTAAATTTTTTTAAAAAGTCTACATGACCTTATTAAAAGAACTAAAGGAAAAATTTCTACCTTTAATTTTCTAGAGCATAAAGACGCCGGAAATAATCCAATTTAAAATTTTCGAAAATTCAGAGTTATCCGTGAAAATCGACCTCTGCCACCTTTTTAAGTGTTTTTATACTATTTGTACAAGAAATTTAAAGAAAAAATTTGAAGCCGTTTTTGAGAAAATTTTAAAAAATGTCTGGGGTCTTCATGTAAAGTACCCCCAAATTTTAAATAATGTTTTTCAAAATCTCAAAGCTTACACTAGAGCCAGATGGACAGGTGTCTCTTCAATTTGCACAAAATTCTATGGACGCTTCAGGCGCTAGTAGTATTTACAGATGGACGGAAGGATGGGCGGATGGACGTTTTGCATTCAATTGGTTTTTCGGCATCACGGACCAAGAAAACAGGGATTCTGGCTACACCATGTGTTAGAGGATTGTTTTCTTAATTTAGAAACTGGATTTATCCACTTTTTGTGGTCAGGATCCGGCAGTGAATTTTTTTCTGCCGAAAATCCGACGTTTATTCGCGCAGCTTTACATAACTTTATCTATACTTCGTATACTCCGTGTATACTTACGTATACGAGAAAGTAAATTTGGAGCCATTTCTAAGAAAATGGATTTAAGCGTTTCTAAAAATGCAGAATTTTGAGATTATTTTAACAGAAAACTGTTGAGTTTCCGAGAAATTTTGTGACATTGTTTAAAGCACATGTACAATAATGTGAAAAAATCGCCCCATATCTAAATATTATTTACGGGAGAGACAAGTCAAAAAGATAACATTTTTGTAATATTTAAAAAAGCAAATGAGTAGAGGAACCTGGTGTTTATGTCATCGTATATGGTACATTTGGTACTACCCCTACCAATAATATAATGAAAAAATTTGGAGCCCTCTTTGAGAAAATCTTGTTTCTTTTACTATTTAAAATTGCAAATATGGCACCCACCATTGCACGAAAACTACTATAGTTTTCAAAAAATCCACGTGATCTTCATGAAAGAACTATGTATGAACAAGACGTTGAAGGAATGTTGAAGGAAAGAACTCTGTCTTCAATTTTATAGTGGTAGGAAGTGGGCATAATAAAATTCAAACATTTGCATGTTTTGAAAATTCAGTGTTAACCCTCGGACCTTTGTCACCTTTATATGTGTATTTTACTCTATTCTTACAAGAAATTAAAAAAAAATTGGAGCTGTTTGTGAGAAACTTTTGAAAAAGGGGTTTATGTAAAGTACTCCCAAATTTTAAAGAATGTTTTTCAAAATTTCAAAGCTTTAACCAGAGCTATACGGACAGGAATATCTTTAATTTCGAAAAAACACATACTTATGGTTTAGGCGCTAGTTGTATTCACAGACGGACAGTCGGACGTTTTGCTTCGAATTGGTTTTTCGGTATCAAGAGCCCGCAAAATAAGGGCAGTAGAAAATACGGTGCTAGTCTTATTTTCGTCTATTGTTTTTTTTTTTAGAAAATACCAAAAATAACCGTTAACATTTCAAAAGTACAAAATTGGAGATAGCGATTTTTGGTTTAAACAAAGTCTGTTGTAAAAATTCAGCTCTTAAATAAACGTTATTTACATTTTTTGGAAAAAATGAACTGATTTCGCTTATTCGATTTCCAAAAATATGTCTCAAAACCCACACAAATATTTTCTTTAAAGTTTCTCTTCACATGTAACAACTTATGAAAATGAATGAATGAATAAATTAATAAATAAATAAACTATTGGTATTATATAATGGCACAGACTTTCTAGCAGTAGATAGTTTTCTAAACCCTTTGATCTGGTCTAGCTTGGAGTAATCCTTATGCCCTTCATTTGCAATGCCATGCTCTTCGTTTGTTGCCCCAAAAGACAATTTTTTACATTTTCTCAACTTATTTGTTTCCTACTGGTAGAGATGATACAATTATCTCTTGAATTGTATAGAAGTATGCAACCCGTGTCCTATCCGAGTGACCGAGCTGGTTGAGGCGTGAACGCATTGGGCACTTCGTGTTTAAAGAAATCGGGTTCGAATCCTCCGCAGGTATTTTAATTTGCTGAATGTGTTGTTACAGAAACTATTGAGGATTCCAGAAACTTTATTGAAAATTATCTGACGTATTTCTATTCACAAATAAAATCAATAAAGTAAATATACCGAACCTGTCTGTATATGCTTTCCCAATTGGCAACTTTTAAACATTTTTTAAACTCTGTTATTCGATTTCTAGAACGTATGTCACCTCAAATCTATCTTTCTGTGCATCTATATGAATGTCTATACTTATTGTCTTTCTGTGCATCTATATGAATCAGTGTATGTAAAGTAATCAATCACCATCCAAATTTAAATTCTTTGTGAAGTTACTTGTTATGTTCTTTCAAATACCTCTGGGTATCGCATTCGACGCTCAGAGGAAAAACACATGTCCTTCGGATCGAATCATCTTCAATCCAACAATACAAATGGCTCGAAGGTAGATGTTCAAAAGTAAATGACACACACATTGGATTGTGTAACAGTTCTAATGCACATCATATTAATATTGAAAATGTCTTATTATGAAAGGCAAATATTTGATATCATCGGGATCAGGTCACGTACTTTTCTATTATCTAGCAATGCTGTAAAAGACAATAGTATGGATGCAAAATTTGCATTTGTGACAACTTAACAATCTTATTGCAATGAGAATTGGTGTACACGATAGAAGAAATAAAAGGAAGATGATGGGCGAAATGCATTGAGCTTCTGTGTAGGCAACATGATCAGGATAGAGTTTACGTGTGAATGACAGAAGGTCCTTAGCTCGAATCCCAGGGGGCTAGAACATGATCTCTTCGTCTCACTGCCCCCCTCCCCCCAAAGAGTCTCTATTCACTGAGGAGCCACGCCAGTAAGATGATTCACCCGCGCTCCCAGAGAGCTCTCCACTGGCGCCTTGGCATCTGCCCCTGCCACATACAGAAGAAAAGGGCCGGCCTCGTGTCTCAGGGTCCCCGTCACCTCGGAGGTTCCTCCGCCCATCGACATCCACACTGGAAGACAGCACATCGTCCCAGTGATCGAACAGCCCCGACTGCCACAAGCGAAGGATCAGTTTGTTGATAATATGAAGAATCAAGTGATTTCGACGGACAATATAAGATTGTAATTGGGAGATAAAAGACTCTCTTTGACCTTGTGTAGCAATATCCGTCCATTTTCGGTGTATTTTATGTGGCGAGAAATAACTGAATATATGCTGTCACTCATACAAGTTGCAGCTTTTCTTGTCTGAATATTGTCTCGCACGCAAATATCCCTTTCACTCGTATTTTGTATAAATATTAAATTCTCTTTTAGTTCCCACAATTTGTATTTCTGTATATCGCGATAGAAACGACCAGTAACATATAGCCTATCAGTCTTCGCCACGACTTCTTCAATGGTATTCATATCCAAATAATACTGAGGAAGTGTTAAAAGGCCAAGCAAAAGCCCTGTGTACGTGTTTCCGGCTAGTACGTGCAATAAAATGGCGGACATGGCTATCAATCTCTGGGAACTCCAAAATATGTTTCTTGATGAACCCCCAGTAAGAGACGTCTCCAAAACGTTGAAAACTGAGGTAAGTATGCTGGAAATTTGAAATCGACGCCATTGTGCTAGTGTCGATAGTCAGCACCGCCATGCAGAGAACAGAACTCCAGGTTTGCCAATCGAAGAGCACCAGTCCACAAGGAATTTGCTTGGCCCGGCGAACCACCAGGTGGGCGTCGGACTGCAAACAAATGAGCACAAAACATGAAGTAGGCACCATTAAATAGTGTAATACGAATATAATACATAAGTATATAATACTTTACATAATTATTGAGTTTTTTTAGCAGCGTTTCTCAATGTTTATCCTACAACATTTCCTAATCCAAAATACACGTATAAAATTGAAAATTGAAAATAGCAATATTTAGTAGATACTTTATAAATAGTATCCATTTTTTGTTTACCAGTATAAAGATTCTACAAGCTCCATTTTTTTTAATAAATAAAGTTTTTTCCTTCAAATTGATCGTAGAAAAAAAAAGTGCTTTGTCAAAAGAGACATATTAGGAGCCCAATCCTTAAATTAAGATTTTGAAAAATTTTAATTTGTGATTCCACAAATGCATTGTATGATATTTATTACTGGCATTTATGATCGGCATTTATAATAAATTTAATGAAATCTAATGCCAATCTAACAATTGAAAGTTTCATTAGTCAATGTGTCAGTTCGGATATTGCGATGCAACGCAACAGTGAGAATAATGGAAAGTAATTCTGTGTGGATAGTAAATATGGTAGGAGAAGAAAATAGATATTGCTGTTATCAACAAAGAATTAATAATAATATTAATAATAATATTAATAATTATATTAATAATAATAATAATAATAATAATAATAATATTAATAATATTATATTAATAATATTAATAATAATATTAATAATATTAATAATAATTAATATTAATAATATTAATAATAATATTAATATTAATAATAATATTATTAATAATAATAAAACTACCATGACAGTTCTTCGACCCTCCTTAATTATCATGCACCGGATGTGGCTTCTCACATTTAATTCACATGTACTCAATGTATTCAAGTCTAAGTTTTCTCAATCAATGTTAATTTAATTCATGTAACATCACTGTATCGTACGCGGATGCTGAGGGCCTTCGGGCCAAGCAGAAATAAATGAAAATAATAATAATAATAATAATAATAAATTAATAATAGTAATAATAATAATAATAATAATAATAATAATAATAATAATAATAATAAAAAGGATGTTGTATTTTAATCGTGTGGTCTGAAGCACTGAGTTTCAT
The DNA here is from genome assembly GCA_964035755.1 of Teleogryllus oceanicus. Lineage (NCBI taxonomy): Eukaryota > Metazoa > Arthropoda > Insecta > Orthoptera > Gryllidae > Teleogryllus > Teleogryllus oceanicus. The sequence goes on from CAXIVR010000013.1 coordinate 67,484,092, forward strand.
TAAGACTGGGAACACGCGTAGCGAGGCCTCAAGTGTGACTTGGGATGCGTGTGACCTCCAACACTCAGAACCGCACGAAAATGCGCTCGGGGTAAAAATCGCTCGTGTGTCGACGAAAGTTGCAGCAGGAGGCCGTCTTGTGGAGTGATGGTTGGCGTTAGAGACTAACCAGTATTCATCGGTAGAATGAAGCGAATGAATTCCTTATATGTTCCAATTTCTTTGAATTCCAAAACGTTAAGAAGCAAAGTAGTGATAAGCCAAACATGGAAACGTGATAAGAGTCTAGGATATGGAGTTTGCGAATGTTACAATTCACAAATACAGTAAGAAACTCTTTTTTAAAACTGGTTATTTAAGGTCGCATCAATACCTAGGTCATTAGCGACCACTGTTGGTGTTAACGGTATGGTAAGAATGAAGATGAAACGACATGGTGATGATCAGGCTCGTGGCACATAGCGAAGTCGCTAGCCTTCACTGCTGAGGTCCAGGTTCGATTCCCGTCGGATCTCATGTGAAATTTGTTCCAACAAAACGCGTTTGGCTGCTTCGCAAGGGCTAGTCCAACCCCTGTGAAGTGTCCTAAACCCTACCCCTATCCTTATTCCTTCCTAATTCTGGCCGCTGGGTAGTGACGCAGGAGCGCGTAGCAGGAGGCGCGTACGCGGAGATGGTACCTGGCGGTCCTCTTGACAACTGACTGCGACGTGACCTGACATGACATAAGAAAAAGTTAATGGAGGATTACTCCCCAGCGCACAAATTTAACGGAGGATTGCTCCCCAGCGCTAAGTGCTCAATGCCTAAGGGGTGAAACGAATACAAATACAACCATGCCCGAGGCGGGACTAGAACACCCGACCCTTCGGTCCGAGATCACTACGACACTACTGCCTTAGCGATCTCGGACACCGGGCCGACAAGAAACTCTTTAAAATGCGTGGTTAGGCTTGGTGATTTTGAAATACTGGAAGCTCCCAGACTTCAAGTTGCGTCAAGAAATATTTAGTTTTGTCAAACAGATTATCAATTATGCCTGCATGTGCTGGCGCATAATTGTTCCATTTGAGGATCCAGAATCAATTGGATGCAGCCAGAATTACTGGATGCTGTTGGAAAGCGCCAGGCAACCTTTTTATCCTTTGTAGTATTTATTTTAAATAATGAGCAACCTGAAGAATTTCCAATTAAGTCTTAAAAAATCGCGAAATATTTCTATCAATTTTTATGCATTTGAAACCTCGCAGAAAACCAACATGATACCAAAAAGCTACTTTAATTTAGACATACGCATCCCCTACTGCCTTCTGTAAATGTTTCATGTCAGTAATCATCATTTTGCCCTCGCGGTTTGCTTCATTGGCCAGCATGCTCCCTTGGCCGGCGGCGGCGATGGCGTAGCGGTTAGCGTATCGGACTGCTATACCCAAGTTTGCGGGTTCAAACCCGATCGAAGCCGTGGATTTTTAAGGGCTAAAAAATCCTTCGTACGCCTTCCTTCAGAGGGGAAGTAAAGCCGGCTGTCCCATGTTAGTACATTTACTGCATGTAAAAGATCCTCAAGCCTAAATGACGCCTCTGAGCTAAATTTAGATCGCCTGTTTCGTCGCCCAAGTAATACCTTCTTTCTCCCATGATTGGTGAAAGGAGTGTAACGAAATTTGCGTGGTCAGACGGAAGAGCAGACCTCATGGCCAGAATCGCGCCACGTAAAATAAGGCAAATTAAATTCAATTCAATTCAATTCTGTGACGCGCCCCCGGGTTTGTTTCCCGGTTGGGGCAAGATGATAATGTGCGTTTTCCTTGCTGTGTCCCAGTATATGTTGCTGTGTGACGGCAAGAAAACTCACTTCTCAGGTGGAGAAGATCAGAATACGGCGTGGGGACGTCTTTGTGCTAACCGCACGTACCCCCTTAGCCGCGAGGCCAGGACGCAGCCCAACATTATGCTCAATTATTTCCCCTTGTCCCTGTCCAATATCCGTTATCGCTCCAACTATTCGGTACTACATCATGCAACAACTGTCTGTTATGCTCAGACACACCATCACTCAGCCACGTGGCGTCCATCCGTTCTCACTCATGCAAGTGTTCAATCACTCATAACACGAATTAGTTTAGTCACATAATCCCTTTTACACTCCTATATACATCTCATCAAATTAACAATTATCGTGTCCCTAATTCCGCAATTACCACTGCACCGGCACAAATTTTACTTCCATCACTCGCTTCTTTATTGTACTCTGTCCTGGGCGCCACTCGACATCCTACTCGCCGTATTTAACTGCCGTCTGCGGTGCCTCGTTCGCCTCTATAGAGCGATTTTCCTAAGGATGAGCCAAAGTGACAGCTAGTGCTGGCAACATAACTGGAGGTTCTGTGGTCGTTGTGCCCTTGAGCTTATTAGACTCCCTTCCCGCATTCGTTCGTTTGCAGTTGGCTAACTTGTAAATGGCTTCGGCTCTTCCTTTTGTGATGTCCTCGTCCGACAAAAATATAGTGCGCCACGAGAAATAATCTAAATTAGGAAGTGCAGTGTAATGTGCTCTTCTGTAAAAATTCTTTTTTTCTTCATATATTACATTAGATTTACTTTTTGCGTGATAAATATTATTTTTATTTTAAAACCGATACTTGAATGCGAGTTGCATACTGATGCACGTTGTGTGGCGAGCTGTAATTATTTTATTTTATTTATTTTACGTCAAAAAACAGTTAAAACTGTATGACGTGCTATGGGGAAAAGTGAATTGTGTGCACATTTTCAAAATTCTGTGATCCCTACACTAAGTCATATACTAATTGAGAGCTTTCTATTCACATTAGTGGCAGTTTTCTTTTACTGATTGTAATAGCATGTTAAGAGATTTTCCACATACGATATTAAATTTATATATTTCCCGGACTCGCGTACGTACCTTAGCGAAACTGTTAAAGACTTCTGCATAGGGATGTTTTCACTTTACGAAGGGGCGTAGCTGAACAGCTGTCGCGGCGGAGGGATACTTCCCTGAAATACATGTTATGTTCACTTGTGTTCGCGAACTGTCACATCCTGGCTCATCCTTAGGAAAATCGCTCTATAGTGTTGGACCCGGTGGGGCTCTCATGGCGTGCGCCGATCACATCCGAGTTCCCGCCAAATTCAAGATATTGTTTTTACTTTGTAATTCTTTATTAATTAAGAGACCATTGCGACTTAGTACCCATACTAGAAAGTAACAACAATTACCTTGTCGTCGTTCAACAATGAACTGCTAAAAATCTATCGCAAATCTGTTGCCAAGGCAATATAATTAATGGTAATATAAAATTACGTGTACGTTGGTAATATAAAATTAATGTTAAATATAAGTTCGTACAAATTTATGGTACTTAATTTGTTCATGTTAAGTTTAAATAGTATTTTAAAGAGAAAAAAACTGATTGGGCTAATTTCATTTGAAGTTTGAGGATTGCTTGAAAGAAAATACATCGATACATTGAGAATACAAATACATTCCTCGCAGCACGGACAAAAAAATATGGATTATCAAACACGTTTTAAACCATTTCTAAGCGGTTAATTTGTAAACATGTAACAAAAGTTCGAAAGTAAAAAACGAATAATGAAATAATGTTCAAATTTTAACTTACGTGGCATTCAATTGTCCCCAAACACGTCTCAAATTACGCTCACGAAGCGCAGAAAATTCGAAGCGGGCGATTAATTTTGAGGCCAAATTACATAAAAACACCAATATTTTCAAAAAACTCGACATTAACTTATTTAAAGATCTGTTCTTGATTAATACATTTCATTTAAAAAATGAATCTTCACAAATGTAGTTGTAGGATGACGCCAAAAACAGATTTCGAAATATATTTTAATATTTCGAAATTTTGAAATATCAGGGATCTCAATGAACATGAGACCTGCACCTTTCCCCTAAAAAAGGCGTTATTTACGCCATCTAAGGTCAAAATTTAAACAAAAAATTTGATTGTGGGAATTCTGATTTGGTGTTGTTGACGCTCTTATAAGAAGGTCATCTTCGTCAACATATTAGCTTTATTAAGATAGCCGGCTTTCGACGGCTTTGCCGTCATCGTCAGTCTCGTTGCTTTCGGCAAAAGTCGGACGACGGTCGGCACAGTCGTTCGACTTTTGCCGAAAGCGGCGAGACTGACCATGACGGCAAAGCCGTCGAAAGCCGTCTATCTTAATAAAGCTAATATGTTGACGAAGATGACCTCTTTTATTTCTTCTTATAAAAAATTTGATGCCGTTTTTAAGAAAAAATGGTTTGAAGAAATTTAAAAAATGCCTAATTTGACACAAAATTTCGTAAAACATACTCAAATTTGAAAAAATTGAACTTTCCCATTGAAGATGTTTTTGATGAACACATTCCATAAAGAAAAAAACATTTTGAAATTTTTTGAATTTTCGAAACTTAGAATATTTAACAAACAGAGACCTGCACCATTTCAAACGCAATTTCAAAGCGTCGTATACACTATCCGAAGTGAAAATTTCGGATGTAAAATCTAAATATTTTTTGTTGCTTTTGAAAAAATAAAATGATTAAAAAAATAAAAATAGCTGATATTCCACACAAATTTACTTAAAAGAACCTCGTACTTAAATTTTCCAAAAAAATATACATGACCTGCTCTCAAAATCAATCTTTGAGGTACAGAATTCATTGAGTGAAAAACCTCTCTCATTAATATTTTAGTTCAAATTTTGCAGTTTACGAAAAATCAGGATGTTCATTTAAGATGAGACCTATCTCATTCTCTTAAGCTTCTTCACACTCTCTAAAGGCAAAATGTGTTAAAACATATGGTACCTTTTTTTTAAATGTTTGAAAACATCACAGGGGCCGTTTTTAAAATACCCCCCAAAATTAAAACATCTTGTTTAATTTCAAGGGTCCGCGACATCAGCCAGATCGATTTGGGAATTCAGTTTTGGAAAAACTAGGCTGAACGGTTTAGCCATTAGCGGTGTTCACACACAGACAGAAGTTTTGCCATCAATCAATTTCGCGGTATCAAGGACCCACAAAACATGGATTCTGTATACACCACGTGTTAGGGGAGTTTTTTCTGAATTTAGCAACTGGATTTATTAAATTTTTCGTCGCCAGTGCTTGTCAATAAGAGTTTTTCTACCGAAACCTCGTCTTTTTTTCTCCACAGCAATACATAACATTCTCTTTTCTGCGTAAGCGGTAGCGAGAAAATAAAAGCAACTTTTTTCTAGAATTTATTTCGTCCGGTCTCTTTAAAATAGCTACTTGTATTTATAAAATTCTCACTGGAGGGGAAAAATCCATATAAAATTCAGTAAATTTATTTTAGTGAAAAAAATCGTAAAGCAGTACAGGTTAGGGACAGCATTATAGTTTCTTTTTAATTACAGAAATTAAAGAAGTGGTTGGCAATTTATTGTCGATTTATCTAATAAATTCTCTTCTTTTTCCACATTCATAAACTGTATTTTTTAAATTATTTTTTATAGAATATGATTTTTGTTTAAAAATACAGGTTACTAACTGCATCTTCAAGAATCCCACTACTGATTTGAATAATCCACTTTTCGTGCAATCGGGGTTTTGTTTCTTTATCGGACAAAACTTTTTTTAAAGAAAATTCAGTCTGTTAGGTTTGTGTAATGAAACAGGTACTATTAAATCTCTGAGAAGCCGAAGTCGATGTTATGATATAGTGAACTTAAAAGTCACGTTTGACTACCTCATTTCACATTAAAGATTCTGACTCCTTGTAGAGAATATAAATGAAAAGGTTACATAAAGAAATTTATAAAAATTTTTAAAATTGGCCAAAAAAAAAATTTATGACTCTGCTTTAATAAAGCTGTTTTACAACTTTCATAAAAATCAGTACAAAATTGTTTGAAAACGCCATTTCCCTACCTCATGCGTTCAAAAAATGATGATTCATTTTATATTATTACGTCTTCACCATAAACCTTTGATTTTGGAAGGTCAGATCTAAAAATGAAGCGTATTTCTGTCTTTAAGGCATACGTTATTGAAAAATTATATTGATTACATTGGCATCGATCCGATTCTCACTGTTAACTCTGAAATATTGAAAATTCAAAAGTTAGCATTTTTCGGCGTCTTTCTACAACTACAAAATTGAAGATAGCCATTTTTCCTTCAAATGAAATTTGTTGAACATATTTAAATCTTTTATTAAGGTCATGCACATTTTGTGAAACTTTTAATAGTTTTTGTGCAATATTGCATGCAATATGGACAATTGTAAAAGATAATAAAAACAAGATTTTCTCGAAAACGGCTCCAAATTGTTTCTTTAAACTTTTGGCAGGGATAGTGCTAAATGAACTCTACAAGACAATAATCGCCATATTGCTCTATTCGTCTTAATTTTCAAAATTTACAAAAATGTAACAAAACAAACCAGAAAAACATTAACGTAATTTCTTGTTCTTGTCTCTCACGTCGTTAAAATTTACATTATAGATGAATTTCATTGTTCCATACGTTTCTTAACACAAGAATCTCTAATGATGGTGTTTGAAATGTCCATAAGTTGTCCATAATCGTTTAGTATAATAGAATTGAATTGGCGAATTTCTCAAATGTTTGAACCAAATTTTCTCAAAACCTATGAAAATTTGTTCCCCGAAATACTCCACAGTAGAAAAGAGTTCAATTCTCTCCAATATTCTCAAAGCTTGATTTGTGCTCAGATATTTGGGGCCCCAAAATCAAAATAATGCTTAAAAACGTAAATGTTATGAAATCACAGAATCTATGGAAGAAAAACGAAAGGTCGTGTCAATTGAATTTTTTCTAAATATTTTGTTTTACCACATTTTCTGGAATTATTGTAAATATTACCGCAAATGTGATTGTATTCGCTCGCCTAGTGAATTCGCCCGAGGTTTGGGGATAAAAGTTTGAGGATTTAGTGGTTAGGCGGAAGAGCGGGCCTGATAGCCCGAGTTTCGCCACATTATTATTATTATTATTATTATTATTATTATTATTATTATTATTATTATTATTATTAAAATTGGTTACCATGACAAGAATGTTGTTATTAAATAATGTATTTGTTTTGATACAGTCGGAAATATGGACACGACAGCCTTTTATCAGTGGAATATTGAAGAAATATTACATATAAATGCGTGAGTGTCAGTCATAGAACATATTCGTGTTCTGATTTAAGTGTCATCGTAGTGTATTACTTACGTAGTGATTTGTTTCATGTGCACCCGTTTGAATCATTTTATTACTGAAATCGTATGCTGATTGTGATTGCGAAAATTGTACTAATTTCTCCTGTGTATCATATATCAATTTAAATTACTTAAGTGAAACCGCTATAACGTACTTGAGTAAAGTAATTGACAATTCACAGTGAATGCTGAAGCTATATTTTGCGTTCATCATTTTTGAATCGTTTGTAGTTTGCTTTCCCTGCTTAAAGTGCTTGAAGCGAACTTAAATGTTTGTTCTCAAAACCCGCTTCAAACTTTTCTTTTAATTTTCTCCTCGCATGGAGCAAAGGGACACTTGGAAAACTATCCACGTTTAATTTTTATTGAACTCTCTACATTTTCTAAAATTACATGAGTAATAAGTTAAGCCCAAAAAATGAAAATGTTCTGTTGTAGCACCAGAAGTTCTATTTTGCAAATAGGAGACCGGAAAATTTAAAAAAATGCAACAAATGATTTTTGACGCCGAAAGGTACAAGCTGGGAGGAAGATGGGGACAAAATTGAAAGCCAGACGAAACAGATTAGAAACTAACCTGTCCGTCTGACCGTCCGTTTGTGAACACTACTAACGCCTAAACCATAATAGGATTTCTTCCAAATTGAAGAAACCCCTGTCCATCTGGCTCTATTGATTTATTTATTTATTTAGTGAAAAATAAATAAATCTCTGGTTGAAGTTTTGAAATTTTGAAAAACGTTCTTGAATATTTTGGAGTACTTTACACGAAGCCGCCTAATATTTTCAAAATTCCAAAAACCGGTCAAATTTTTTCTTTGAATGGTTAGCCGAATTAAGCGGAAAGAACTCCCAATCCAAATCGATAAACGCGATGTTCATATGAAAGACAATACAAAATGACGTAGTTTCATAAAAATTCAGCGTCCTAGGGCAATATGTTGCAGAGATACAACGAGAAACGTGTTTTGAAAGTTTTTAATTTTTTCTCAGCATCTATTCTATGTATCGGGCTGATACAAATTACAGAGATGGGGAATTATAGTTAAATTGAACGTTGTTTTGTCAACGAATTTTGACGCCAAATTCACGTACAACAAAAATAAATGTTTGAAATTAATCTTCGATATGATAACGTTGAAGTACTGTCTCAATTTCCCTCCCTAAAATGGGTCTTATAACATTCTGTAATGTACATTTTTTTCAAATTTTTAAACAATGTGGACGTTAGTGAAAAAAATTAAAACAATTTGTTCAGTTTCTTCAAACTTTTCCCACAAATTTGTAATTGCACTGTTTAATATGACGTAAAGCACATTTGATAATTCTTTTGTTTTTCAAAAAATTACACAAATGTACTTTTACTTTCTCGCCTTACACATTTTCATAAGAATAGAAAGTTATGTAATCGTGCGCGGGAAAACGGTGAATTTTCGACAGAAAAACTTTTACAGCTTTGCTCTGGTGACGAAAAAGTGGATAAATACTGTTGCCATATTTAGAAAAAGAGATCCTTTAACTCGTGGTGTTACCAAAATCCATGTTTTGTTGCTTCTTGATACTGAAAAATCAATTGGCCAAACGTCCCTCTTTCCGTGTATGGTCAACGCTAGCGCCTGAACCGTTGAGCCGATTTTCTTCAAAGTTGGTGTTTCTCAATCGATCTGGATAATGTGACGGCCCCTGGAAACCGTTATTTTATTTTTGGAGAGTACTTTACATAAAGACCCAGACATTTTTCAAATTTTAAAGAGAATGACTCCACATTTGTTTTATTAAATTTTGTTGTTGAATAGTGCAAAGGACGCTTAAAAGTATTATACAGTTATCATTTTCGTTTTCTGCGATTTTTCGAAAACTGCAAAAAACTATTTCAAAACTACAAAATTAAAGATATAAATTTTTGCCTCACACAAAGTCTGTTCAAGAAAATTACCTCTTAAAAATGGCAATTTACTATTTTTTGAAGAAACGAGTAGTTTTTGCGTAATTTGAGGTTGAAATTTAAGGATTTTTACTCTCAAAAAACCGCTCCATTTTTTCTTTTAATTTTCTTCAAATATGTAATAAAGGACGGTAAAAAGTATGGTAATAAACAAATTAGTGGTGCTGTAGAATGGCACAGACTCTCTTGCTCTGGTTAGTTTTCGAATCTCATTAGTTTCATCTAGCTTCTGGATGGTCTTGATCTCTTCCAGATGACATCTTTTGCCGTCGAAAGGACATTCGTTCATATTTTCTCAATTGTTTGCTAGAACTGAAATAATGCGATTATGATAGAAGTGCGAATTCCCAATGTGTCCCTGTGGCCGAAGTGGCTCGAGTTTGGTACCGATTCAGCGTTTCGGGGGGGAGGGGGAGAGTCGCTGGTTCGAGTCTCTCTTGGGGTAATTATTTGTTACAATTCTCGATTTTCGTATTTTGATCTTTTAAACAGGTTTTCAACTTTTTCGTTTTGTAAAAGGTATGTCACATCATATCAATTGCTGTATATCTGTGGACCTGTATGAACAGAGTTAAGAAAAAAATAAGAATATATCAACATGATATTCCAAGGGTTCCTTGGTTCGACTCGTGGTTGGGGATAATTATTTGTCACAATTCTATTTTCCTGCAGAAAATAATTGAGTTCCAGAAAGTTTATTGAAAAATATTTGAAGCCATTCCATCACACAGAAAATTACTCAAGACAAACTAGATATGCTAAACTGAACAATCCTTTATTACTGCCAACTTTTCGTTATTTCATATTGCTTCATGAACAAGGAAAAGTATTTTGAAACAGCAAAAATTATTTTCCGCGCCTTGTTATGCCTTGTCAGTTGCCATGTATTTCAGCCCAAAAGACATTTTCTAATATTGTATTAATTTTTAGGCGGCCTAATGCTGGTACTGGAACACTCATCTCTAATTACTATTATGGAAGTGCCAATCCTCGTCGCTGAGGTGGTAAAATGGCATGTACTGATTCAGCGGTTTGGAAAAAGGTGCCGCTGGTTCAAGTCTTACTCAGGGATAATTATCTGTCATAATAATTATGTGTTGCGATAAAAACTATTGAGAATTTCAAAAGATTTACTGAAAAATCATTTGAAGCAATTCTTCTGACTTATACAATCTTTTAAGGTACTATATAAACTGGAAGTGTCTGTATGTGTTTTTCTCATATTTTGAACTTTTAAACAAGTTTTCAACTCTCTTTTCTAATAGCAGAAACCGACATAGTACTTCAAGAATATTAAAAAAAGTAAAAACTTATCCTGAATAGAAAACATTGAAAAAGTTGTAGCCGTTTTGAAGAAAATGGCGAATAAACATTACTTGAAGGCGAAGCTTGAAGCTCTTTTTCATGGGAATCTATTGAATTTTCGAAAAACTTTGTTTGAAGTAATTTGAAGCACTTCCACCCACAAATGCAATAATCGATGATAATGTGCATATTAACGGACCTTTTAAAAAAATACATTTGTGTAATTTTTCAAGAAAGAAAAGGATACAGCAAAACAAACTTTACGTCATGTTAAACAATGCAATTAGCACTATCAAATAGAAAAGTTGAAAGAAACAATCTGGTGCCATTTTGAGAAAATGTTGTTTGAGCGTTTCTGAAAATGCGGATTTTGAACTCATTTAACAGAAAACTGTTGAGTTTTCAAGAAACCTTATATGACATTATTTTAAAATACATGTACTCATAAATATAATAATGGAAACTAATTGCAGGTAATGTAAATTTAATGTTGTGAGAGACGAGTCAATATAATTAAATTTTTGGAAATTTTGAAAAACCAAAAACGAGTAGAGCAATATGACATTTGTCATGGTATATGGTACACTTGGTACTACCCGTACCAAAAATAGAAAGAAAACATTTGGTGCCGTTTCGAGAAAATCTTGTTTTTGTTATTTTTTAAAATTTAAAATATAGTATCACTACTGCACAAAAACTACTAAAATTTGCAAAACAATATACATGATTATAAAGAAAGAATTACTTATGGACAACAAAATTCATTTGAAGGAAAAATCGCTGTCTTCAATTTTATAGTTGTAGGAAGACGCCGAAAAACATTAAACTTTTGCAATTTTCGATTATTCTGTGTTAAGCGTGAAAACAACTTTATAAGTTTATATAGTTAATAACTTTATAAGTTTTGCTCTATTCAAACAAAAATTTAAAGAAAAATTTGGAACCTTTTTGAGAAAGTTGAAAATTCTTCAATTTCAATTTCAAATTTTTTGTCAAAAATGACTTGCTTAAGGGCGGGAATATATTTTCAGAAAAAGGCGAAGTCTGTTACTATAACACTCGACGTAGAAATCATATTCATCAGGTGACAGTATCAACAGCTCATTACAAAAAATTCACATACAATACATGTACATTATTTTACAACACTTGCCAGATGACATTAAACGATTAAATTCAATAGAAAAGTTTAAATCCCAAGTGAAATCGTTTCTGCTGCATAACTGTTTCTATACAATTAGAGACTATACTGAGCATCACAAGAAAAGTAACATTAATTTTAACAATGATACATAATGCATTATTTACCATTTGGACTGTATAAATGAGTATAAACAACCTGTAACAACTATTGTACTACAGCTTCCGGGTCAATGACCCCATCTCGATCAGGTTTTTCGTCCAGTTTCCCTGATCCATTAGCAAATGGGTTTTGCTTCTGGACATAAATGTAACTTCATTTTCTGTGCACGTCTTCTAGAATTCAGTGGGAAACACAATTCTTCAAATTATCGTTTCCATGTTGTCGCGGCAGGAAGTAATAAGAGCTAAAATTTATTGCTTATTTATCCTTGAAAATAGATTTTATTACATGGGAGTTTTTGTTGTTTTTTCTCCCTTTCAAAATTCAAAATTTATTGCTTACTTATCCTTTAAAATAGATTTTATTACATGGGAGTTTTTTTGTTTTTTTCTCCCTTTCAAAATTCAAAATTTATTGCTTATTTATCCTTGAAAATAGATTTTACTACATGGGAGTTTTTGTTTTTCTCCCTTTCAAAATTCAAAATTTAAGTAGTATATGACTTAGTGTAGGGATCACAGAATTTTGAAAATGTGCACACAATTCACTTTTCCCCATAGCACGTCATACGCAGTTTTTAACTGTTTTTTTACGTAAAATAAATTTAAAAAAATAAGAACGCGCACCGATCACCAACACCCGACGCAAACAATAGAAATCAGATGGGCGTATTAATAGTTATTTATGATTGATTGATTGATTGATTTTTCGTGTTTCCGGCGCGTCAACTGCTTCGGTCATTAGTCCCGTTAGTGTAGTACATGTTTCTTTTTCCTCGGGAGATGGCTGTGATGTTCCCCCGCTGGATGGCGAGATCCGGCACCGACCTACCGTCGGCTAGTGGGGTTTCCCCCTAACCAGGACTCTCCCACCAGCGGGGCACCGCCCCAGTCGGGACAAGCTCCAAGCTCCCGACCGGTCGCCCGGAATATTTGGTAGTGTGGTGCATGTTAGTGTAAGTGTGTGTGTAAGAGGAGAGGACAGGCCAAGGAAGAGGAAGGACAGATCGCGCGCTGTCCGTGGCCCGTTTGGTAGGGTACTGTTTCGGCATTCGCCTGGTGTTGATCGGAGAAACCACGGAAAACTACCGATCAGAGCAGCTGGCCGCTAGAATTCTTTTCCAGACAGCGACTGAATTCGACCTAGCTGAAAAGCTAGTGTCGAAAATCCTGCCGCTGTGGGGAGTGGGAACCTAGGACCTCCCGGACAGAAGCGCTGCAGTGACATCAGTTGATGCACTGAGCTACTGCTCCCGGTACTTATTTATGCGCGAAGGGTGTTATAAGGGTTCTAATGATCAAGTAGCGACAAAAAGCCCGAGGGTTTCTTGGCCCATATGCTCACTGGAGAGCGTTTGACATTGTTTCTGACAACAATTGCTTCGCGCGGGAGGGGACACCCAAAAACGGCAAAACGTCTTGCATTCTGGGCTAGAGCGTAACAAAATAATATAATTCAGGACCCCAAATCTCAAGTTCATGGCCACGTCGTTGCTAAGTGTAGACCGATAACGTAACTTGTAATGCGGGCTGCGTGTGCGCCTAACCTTTTGCGGTACGCTTTATCTCCACTTCCGTTCATTAGTCACTTGAACTGTGTGGGTCACTCTTCTGCTTATTGCTTGAACTGTATGTTTACGAATAGAGTCTACGCTGAGTACCAAAGATGAAAATAATATCTTTGGCATTAGTGCAAGAAGGGCATCAATATGCAAAGTTTTTGATAATGGGTTGTTTTCTTACACCATCAAAATGACAAAACAATTGGCAGATGGCAAAACAATAGGCAACAAATGACAAAACAGTGGGCCAATGTAAATCAATGTACAATGTGAAATTAGGTGATAGGATCGACATTTCACTTGGACCTTTCTTGCACTGAAAGGAGAGGCTTTGTAGCATAATATTCTTTTTCAATTCGCAGGGCTAGACCGATTTGAAAATATTAATTTTGGGGAAAATCTTGTTGGCGGATATGCACTGGTGTTGTTCAAAGATGGACAGACACAGAGATAGATAATTTGAAACAAAGGCAATATAAGTGTACAAAAATATACTTATTTTTTGCTAAAAAAAATGCACCTGTTGTTCTTAACCTATTTTCTCCCCTCCCCATTATTCTCCTTTTTTCCTTGTTTTCTACGTTTTTTCTCCAGCTCTTCTTTTTCATTATTTTGCTTTCTCTTTCACTGTTCTTATTCATCTGGTTCATATCCCTTCCTTATTCTTTTTCCCTTCTTATTGTTATCCATTTTCCTCCATTCTTATTATTTTATACCTCTCTCTTCTGTGTTCATCCTTTTCCTTTCACATCATATTCAGAAGTGTCACTTTTTAAGGTATTCTTTACCCTTCGATGGAGGATATTGTAATGATTTACACGATCCCCAATGGTGTGCATTTGGATGATAAACAGTTCAAAACATTTACAGCAAAGACGCCATAGTAAAAAAATAAAACCGAGTGAGGAAGAGAATAAAGCGAACCCGATACTTGTGCGAGTTTGGACTATAAACATTAGATCCGGCTGTGATTTAGAAACATTTTGAAAGTTATCCCAGTGAAATCGCGTCAGGCAATAAAAAGTTATTGAAATTTTCGTATTTCGCATGTTTAGTAAAAAAATATTAATGGAGTCCATTGTTGGAGCGATGAAACGCTTATAAAGAAGAGGTTTTCGAATACTGCAAGAAAACGCTATAAGATATCAAATTCAGACTTTCGGGAAGGAAAAGAAGAAAATTAGCTGCATCAGGTAAACTTTATCCCATTTACATATCTTGACGGGAAGTATCGAAATTTTACTAAAACAGATAAATTAATTCCAAGAGAGAAGCGATTAGCGAACAAATGCAGTGCGTTCCATTTCACATTCAAAACGGAAAACAGGGAAAATAAAAGGATTTTGACCAAAAGAAAACAAGAGAGAACATCAAACTTTAGGAAATTGCCGGAGAATTTTATCAAAACTAAAACGGAAATAAAGTGTTTCGGAAAACGTTAGAAATTAAATATTTTGAGAGAACCAAGGTGACGCGATCGTCAGTTATCGAGCGATCGGGAAAAGTGCTGAAGCAAGGATAACAATGCTAGGTTGAAGAAGATTTGCCAGAATGTGCCTGGACTTGGTGAAAGCAGGATGTGTGTTCGCGTAGGCGATTCTTGAAAATTTTGTAAAGTGCGGAAGTTATGAACATCATCCGAAATAGTAACCGGGAGTATTTTACGTACGTTGTGTAACAGTCGTGGAAAGAAAATTTCATAAAAGAAAGGGAATTTTCGGAACTATTCTGAAATTCGGCAACGCCCGCTGGACTTGCGAGGCGAGCGGCGGTACGAGAAATTTGCAACGGTGGGAGCGCGACGTTGCATTGATAATTAGAGCGCGGAATTTGATTCGGAATTCAGTGAGATTTTAATAATTTGAAGGGTTTATAAAAAAAGATGGCAGCGTGAACTCCGACACCATGAGTGAACTGTGATGCGTATGCGAGTGTTCCGGAACTGATGGCGACAACGGAGGCGCTGTTGGGCGTGAATAATCACCCCAGACACGCAGATTCGTCGCAGAGGCAACAGCATACGTGAGCCAAAGTATTTTGACATTTGTTTGTTTTGTTTTGATTGAAGAAAGCTCTGTCGAAGACTAAGCCGTGTAATTGGTAGATTTTAAGACGGAAATCTCGGCAGAATGCATTCTGGGGTTTAGTTATATGTGTGAATGGTATTTGTTTGTTTTTTGTAAATAGTTTGTGTGAATGAAAGAGTATATATATCGATGTATTGTGTATTGAGGAGGAGAAATGTTTATTTTGTTGTTGTTTTGATGCTGGGTTGTATTGATGTGTGCCGTCAGAGGTACCAGTGCTGTTGCAGCACTAAATAGTGCAAATTGAAAAGAAACATGATAACGGAGGCGATTGAATAAACTTCATGGCCATTTTGGGGGTCATGATTCGCAAAATCAATATGTTTTTCGCAATTATTTACGTAGCATTAGACTGATCCACGCGCGTGAGCGCAGTACCTTGCTCGCGTCTGTACAGACGCACCGCAGACCACGCCCAGGTGAGTGAAAAGGCCAGGTAAGCTAGCAGAGGGGCAATTGTGAGTAGGAAAGGGAAAGTTATTATATGTGGCAACCCAACGCGAGGCTAGTGTTTATTGGTTTGTTCGTAAGAAGGGCTGGAGCAGGGCAGGTTATTAAACGTAACAGTATGACGTGCCGGGCGTGTAGAGGCGCCCAACCCATTACAAGTGACCGCCCAACGTGTGGGCAGGTTTATATATATAAGGAGGAGAGGAAGGGTGAAACCCGACATATTACAATATTGAAGAAGGATGGGGATCAGGATGAAAGGTAAATGAATGATAATAGAGTGATAGCATATAAGAAGATAAGGGTCAATTGGTTTTCAGGCAAAAAAGTATCGCGAACTCACTTCACCACAAATTCGTATCTGATCATATACTTTCTCATATTATTTGTAACTATTTCGAAATATTAAAAAACTAGTTAACCTGCAAAAGTGTTTTCAACCCTCAATCTAATGGCGCTAAAAGAGCACATTTTTTCTTGCTCTTAGTAATGCTTATGTAATACTATTTATACCTGAATTTCTTTCCGAATTAACTGATCTGTCATAATTTTTTCACATTAGGTGCGAATACTAAATATTTTCAAGCAAATATCAACACAAATTTGAAAATTATAACTGTGTTTCATTCAGCTAAATCATGCCCCAGCAAGGAGATGTAGTTCACAGAACTACAGCTATCGTTTCGCGGAGCGGAATGGCATTGTTGCATTCCAATATGCTATTTTCTGAAGGCTATCAATTTTTCTTTCATATTATATTTAAATCGTATTTTTAAGAGAGAAAACCTAAGTGGGATAATTTCAATTATAGTTCCCGGATTTCTTTAAAAAAAATACATCAATACATTGAGAATGCAAATTCTTCCCTTGCAACACGGACAAAAATGTGGATTATCACATATGTTTTAAATAATTTCTAAAATATTAATTTGGAAACCTGTAACAAAAACTCGAATGTAAGAAACGTGCAAAGAATATGAAATAATATACAAATTCTAACTTGCGTAGCATTCAACTGAATCGAAGCACATCTTAAATTACTAAAATAATTGTATAACTTCTGTTGAATATTTTAATTTAGTATCCTAAAAAATTGTAATTATTTGATTAATCGGCTAACATTTACGCATAATTAATGCCAATATTAAAATTTTTCTTTAATTATTCTTTTCTGTCCATGCAATATGTTCTTTTTATAGTTTCAATAGCCCTTCTCTGCTCACATATATCTATTTTTTAATTAACACTTTCTTCTTAGCAAAAAATAATATGATATTGCTGACTGATATAAAAACTTTAACTTTTTCAATATTTACCTTTTAAATGTTTTTTACCTGTGGGCATCGACGTACAACGGATTATCGCTTATCAGGCCGTTTGCAGACGGGCAGTCCATACGAATTTGCGATTTCTGGAAATTTCTGTTTCACTTAAAGGAATTTTTTGTTTGGTTGGATTTAATTATTATTAATCAGTCTTTCTTCAAGTAACAAATAGGGTATTTATTTGCACATTAAATTAGTAATATTTGCATCTTTTGCTCATGTTATGATACGGAATTAATACTCCTGTTCAAATCTCGATCAGGTTTTTCGTCCAGTTTCCCTGATCCATTGAGCAAATGCTGAGATGGCCCCTTGTTTTGCTTCTGGACATAAATGTAACTTCATTTCCTGTGCACGTCTTCTAGAATTCAGTGGGAAATACAATTATTCAAATTATCGTTTCCATGTTGTCGCGGCAGGAAGTAATAAGAGCCAAAATTTATTGCTTATTTATCCTTGAAAATAGATTTTATTACATGAGAGTTTTTTTTGTTTTTTTCTCCCTTTCAAAAATGTGTAGGGATCACAGAATTTTGAAAATGTGCACACAATTCACTTTTCCCCATAGCACGTCATACGCAGTTTTTAACTGTTTTTTTGACGTAAAATAAATAAATTAAATAAATCAAAGTCATTCTTTGTTCCAATCAATTGAAATGTGCCGTTGGATCTTCGCGAGCATTCAGGACCTTCTCGGATAACGAAGAAGAAGCGTTCAACGTTCCACGATGTCTTCTCTCTTCAGTCATCGCGTTGATTATTTAATTATAAATAATTTATTAAAAATTAATTAAAAATTATTTTTAATTAATAAAAATAGAGAGAATCTCAAAATAAATTAATTAGTAAAAATATTTAAAGATTATTTAATAATAATTAATTAAAAATATTAAATTACGTTCGCCTACGCGAGTAGATTTTCTATTCAATGCACAAACCTCTATCCCTGCCTCGCCCCATTTCAACGCGCTACTATACGGTGTCGGTCGGTCAGGACATCTCAAATCGCGACTCTGTCAAGTTGTTAGTTGCTTCGGCAAATAATTGTAAGTTAATTTATACGCGCACGCCATCCTTCCCTATCTAATTTTATATGACATCATCCTCCAAGCGTCCCCATCAAATCGTCAATCCCCCATCGTCCCAGAGACGAAGTGTTCAGCTCGGCTACCAGCGATAGAAACGGGCGATCGTTCTTCGTCTGATTATAATTACACCTCCTGTACACGCTATTTATTTTTTCACAAGGGGATTTGATTCCTCCTCCCCGATGTAGACTATGTTATTGTATTGCGAGCATTCATTTCTCAGCGGCTATGTTTGCTTAGGCCCGCTATCATAACGCATCGCTCGCGCCGGCCCCATTCGCTCTGTATGTGCAAATAGATTCTAATAAATGTCTGAGTACTGTTTATATTAATGTGGGGGGGGGGGAACTTGGCTTATCATATGACGGTCATGAAATGCAGGGAATTCGAAGCAAGCGACTACGTATGGCGTAAATTTACCCAAAAAATTCTCACATTTTTGAAAAAAAAAAAAAACACAATAAGATCTTATTTAAAGGCCTTTTTTGGTAAATACATTTCAATAATAAAATCAGTTTTTTTCTTCGCAATGGTAGTTCCAGGAAGACGCCGAAAACATTAATTTTTTTTTCAATATAAGAAAAATCAGGAGTTTCAACGAACATCAGTGACTTAGGCATCCTTTACGCTGTATAATGTCAAAATTTAATAAACAATGGGTGCAAGTTTTTCAAAAAAATGGTTTAAAAAAAAAATCTGTTTGACTTAAAATTTGGTGAAAATACTCATTATTTTCGGAAAATTAAACATGAATGAATTTGAAGATCTGTTTTTAATGAACACATTTTATTAAGAAAATATGTTTTTCTTCATAATTGTAGTTGTAAGAAGACCCGAAAACATTTTGAACTTTTGCAATTTTCGAAAAATAAGTGTAAGAAAAAGTGATTTACTGTATATACAGACAAGATTTATTCACATTTTTAGTAACAGGGCCCGGAAATAAAGCCTTTTTACATCGAAAATTCGTTTTTTCCCGCATCATTACTCTACACTGCAGAAACAGTAGCGATAAAGTAAAAAAGTTGGAGGCATTTTTGTCGAGAAAATTTTGTGTATATTGCCCATAGATTACTCTGAATTGCCCGAAAACTATTAATATTTTGAAAAAAATTAGACCTCCGTCTTTTTTTTAATTGTTCCTAGTTCTATCTCCCACAAAATAAGATCTTTAGGGCTGTTTTTGAAGACAAGAAAGGGTAAAAATTGCCTTTACTTCAGTCAAATATTGAGAGTAAGCCGATCGTGCTTTGAAAAAATTATATAAATGATCTTATTTAAAGATCTAATTTTTTGTAACAGATTGCATTAATAAAACTAGAGTGCTTACACCAACGGCACTGGTAATGCTGTTTGTTGCCAAGAGTGTTATTTTGACGGCAGTGGCGGCTCGTGGGTATTCGCACGTTCTCATGTGCACACCCAAATCAATTTGGTGCCATTTCTCTTAAACATCTCTTAACAAGAGGAGAATACAAGTCCTCTCAGAGCATTTCCGAAACATGTTATTTCAAAACACGCGCCATTCGGAAGCTGCGATTGCCGGTGCGTCCGCCTTTGTTTCGTGAAAGCCTGCGGGAGCACACTCAGGAAAATGCGACCGAGGAAACAGGTCCTAGGCTGCCGCGGGGCTGCAGGGGAAGGAGGGAGAACAACGGTGGCTTATGGAGGACTGGAGCAAACCCCGCGCGGTGCTCCATCTATGGCGCAGGCGCAGTGGCGATCTCGGGAAAAGCCTTGACGTGTCTCGAAGATATAACACTCGAGTAGCACAAGTTTTTAACAGAAGTATGACATTGAACGAAGAAAGTGTGAGATATCTCTCCACTTAAATGAGCTTTCTCACTAGCGCGCGAAACGCGAACGCATTGCTGTGCAGTGATGTGCAGTGATAAACATGTTAATTGTATATAATACGTGTATTCTTTTGTGTTTTAAAGTGAGTTGCAATTACAGAACCATTCCGAAGTATTCAACCCCCTAGTGTATTTTGTAAACGTAAGTATTAGGCTACGTTTCAATGTGTTTTGAGAAACCGAAATCAGATAGTTCTTTTTCTGTCAAGGGTGTTTGTGCAACTAACAATGAATAGCGTTGAAAATATGAAACGTAAGAAATCAATGATTTCAATGAAAAAGCCACAGAAAACAATTGCTGAAAAGAAACATGGAATGGAATTGTTCGGAATGCTATCAGACGTCATAAGATGATTTGTGTTTAATTGTCATTATTAACGTGATTCATGTAAACCTCTCTTCATTAATCTAGGAATTCTACCATTACCGTGTCTTTTTATTTACGAATCAGTGGTTTTTGTAAAAAATGACTTGCTCAAGGGCGGGAATATTTTTTCAGAAAATGCCGAAGTCTATTACTATAACACTCGACGTAGAAATCATATTCATCAGGTGACAGTATCAACAGCTCATTACAAGCAATTCACATACAATACATGTACATTATTTTACAACACTTTGCCAGATGACATTAAACGATTAAATTCAATAGAAAAGTTTAAATCCCAAGTGTAATCGTTTCTGCTGCATAACTGTTTCTATACAATTACTGAGATCACAAGAAAATTTTAAAAAATAAATAATAAATAAATAAATAAATAAAAAAAATAAAAATAAAATGATGTTAATGTGTGTCAATGCATGCATGTAATGTATATGTGTGTGTGTGTGTGTGTGTGTGAGAGAGAGAGAGAGAGAGAGAGAAGAGAGAGAGAGAGAGTGGGAAAAAGAAGAAAAACGTTGCACACCCTAATGGCATGACCACGAGCCGCCACTGTTTGACGGAAATATGGCAATCGCATAGGCTGGGGTAGATATTCTGGTGGCGGCTTTCGTGAAACGCGCAATTTCCAGTAACTCCACTCGCCTTCACCGGTAACAGCTGAGCGGCGCGGGGCGAAGCGAACGTCGAGCACGTGTAATGCCATGGGCCGGCTCGCTCTCTCCTTCCCTCCCCCCTCTCTCTCTTTCTGTGCTCCCGAGAGAGGGAGATACGTACATTTCGTGTGGAAATCACCTGAGACGCTGTGACCCGCCTCCTTTACGTCACAGACCAGGCGCGTTTTTATCCGTCAGTTGATAACCGCCATGATTATCCAGCAAACTGAGAGTGCTCCCCGTCCGAGCGCATTGAGAAATGCATGTGGTGGTCATTTTAGTGGGAACAATGTAATCTTGAGCAAGATTGAACTGTGGATAAACTCTGCCCCAAGAAAAATACTTCCAGCCGTAAACTGACTTCGTGAGGGCTTTAACACGTTTTTTCTTATACATCACACAATGTTTGTGTCACACTTAAATTTTGAGAAATTTAAAAATAGGCGTTATATTATGTAAATAAAATTGCTCTGTTCTAATTGTTACAGTTCTATATTTTAAACAGATTTTACTGATATAATTGTAAATGTAGTTCATGAAATATTTTACACTTTATGAACGTAACTCCGTGAACTCAGTTGTTTAGGTGAGCTTGGCTTCTTCGTTTGCCACGATGCGCCACTAGGAAGGAGGGAGGGCGCTTACTTTAAAGTTTTCTTTAGCCAGAGCACTGTTTTTTTCTTTTATTATTTTCGTTTATTTTAAGTCATCACAAGTCATCACATCACCGAGCATCACAAGAAAAGGAACATTAATTTTAACAATGATACATAATGCATTATTTACCATTTGGACTGTATAAATGAGTATAAAGAACCTGTAACAACTATTGTACTACAGCTTCCGGGTCAATGACCCCCATCTCGATCAGGTTTTTCGTCCAATTTCCCTGATCCATTGAGCAAATGCTGAGATGGCCCCTTGTTTTTCTTCTGGACATAAATGTAACTTCATTTTCTGTGCACGTCTTCTAGAATTCAGTGGGAAATACAATTATTCAAATTATCGTTTCCATATTGTCGCGGCAGGAAATAATAAGAGCCAAAATTTATTGCTTATTTATCTTTGAAAATAGATTTTATTTCATGGGAGTTTTTTGTTTACTTTTCCCCATAGCACGTCATACGCAGTTTTTAACTGTTTTTTGACGTAAAATAAATAAATAAATAAATAAATAAAAAGTTGCATCACCAGCAGATGTTATTAGCGACTCCCTTATTTACATAATTATTACAATGCTTATTGGACTTTTACATTGTGATCTTACATATAGGGATACATTTTTGGAAACTTTTACATTATTACACACATTAAAGCAACAATAAATCGTATTTAGAAATATTATTACAAAGGTATATTACAGAGATACGGAATCGAATAGATATATGATACATAAGGACAGAAAACACGTAACAATATATAAAGGTTAAATTAAATCTAAAATTCTTATTTTTTTTACAGAGGTTTATTACCTTGAGTTGGAAAGGGTAGTTTGTTAAAATGGAGTTTAAATGTTTAGGGTCTTATGGAATTATATTTGGGACATTCCATGAGGATGTGGTCAATATTCAGAATTTTGTTGCAACAATCGCACAATGGGATTGTTTTTTATTCAGTATATAACTGTGAGATAATTTAGTGTGGCCTGATCGAATACGCGACAGAATGGCCTGTTCCCAGCGAGAAACCTTTTTCCTGGCGGCGCTAGCCGAATGCGTTTACTACGCTCCGTGAAGTCACGAAGGTTAAGCGCATTCGAGACTCGCGGGTTCGTGGTTGGGTGACCGGCCAGGAACCCCGGGATCTAACGGCGTCGAGCCCTGGCCGAAGGGATAAAAGGCACTGACCGACTGCGACGTGACGAGACTTGACAATTATTAAAAGTAAAAAGCACATTAATGGAGGAGTACTCCCGAGTGCAAAGCGCTCCACGCCCCTTAAGGGGCTTGGAGACGCGTTGCGTCAAGTTGTAGACGCAACAAATTAAATAAAAAAAAAAAAAAAAAAGACGCAGTGTTGTTGCGCGGCGTGGAGCGGCCGCGCGTGCGGGGCGGGTGACGCAGGCTCCCAAGAGGCGCCGCAGGGATTATTCGGAACAAAAACCTAAGAACTATCACCCACGCCCCTGCTTCATAAGCAATCACACCACGAACAAAACCCATGGCACATCACAAAGCCTTTCTTGCCAATAGCTTTTATTCCAACGTAACCCTCATCAATCAAGATAGACATATAAATATAGGAAAATTTAATGAAAACCCAACTACAATAAAAAAACAGATATCCAATCCATTCTTTTCTGAACATTTTTTCAAATCTTAAAAATTTTTAGGGATGCTCGGTGAGTCCCCTCGTCAATTGTAGTTTAGAGTTAGTATATAGGAATTCGATATATGTCAACTATACAAATGAAGAGTTTTATGTAAACTGAACTTTGTAAGTCAATCCTATGCAATATGAAATTTAAAAAAGGGCCACCATTACGGCTGTCTGTGCAGCGCCTGTGATTGGGAGGTCTCGGATTCGAGTCCCAACGGGGCCGCATTTTCGACGCTATCTGCGGAAAGAGGAGAATTCTATCGGCTGGCTACGGAGCGTTTTGTTGATTCTATTCTAAATAGAATTCGAATGCCCGAGCAGTGCCAATTAGCACACGGATATCTCCCCGCAAATAGTAATAATTATAGAAACGGCCCAACTAGATCTTACTAGTGGCGTATTTATCTAGATTCAGTTTCGAAAGTTTCTAATCTGATGCAATTGTAAACAACATGGACGTCCGCCATCATTCCAGCGCTCGGCTCCGAGCCGTGCGGACTCAGCAAACGGAGCTCCCGCAGTTCGTCAGTTAACTAGTATCTCGTAGTGAGTGAACTTCCAAGTTGCAGTAACAACTTAAATGATATCGTGTGATAAGTGAATGTCATTCGATATCAACTCATCAACACCAAATTGGAACCAGAAGACTGTGGATCCAATTTAAAACTAGAGAACTTAATAAGGAACTAAATCTAATCACTAACATTGTCAAAAAACATAAAATATCACAAAAATCAACAACTTCATAATCTACTAAATTCTCTAAACACCAACAACAACTCGCTCAGGCAATTCACCAAGAAAATACTAAAAAAGAAAAACACAATCCCTCCCTTAAAAACCACGACATGTAAAGCTTAATCATCATATCATAAAGCTGAAGAACTTGCTGACTATATTGCATCGACATTCACCTTAAATAATTCACAATTTCATCCCGAACACAACACCATAATAAAAGCAGACAGAGAAAGTATTCATGGACCTCACTATAAAATCCAATACACATCACCGACTGAAATCAATAAAATCATAGAAAACCTCCCAACTAAAAAATCCCCAGGTCACGATTGCATTAATAACACAGCTCTAAAGTATTTGCCGCCCCCAGCAATAGCATTTTTAAATAACATTTTCAACTCATGCTTCAGAATCGGCTATTTTCCACTGACTTGGAAGCATGCAATTATCATTCCCATTCCCAAACCAAACAAAAACGCTGCCTTCACCGACAGTTACCGCCCTATTAGTTTGTTACCAAACCTTTCAAAAATTTTCGAAAAAATATCCTAGAAAGACTAAACAAACATCTCCACCTAACAAAAGCTATACCAATAGAACAATTTGGATTCACAGAAAAAATACCCACACAACATCAGTTACTCCGTATTACAGAACATATATACACAGCCTTTCAAAGAAAACACCACACCATAGCGATTTTCGTAGACATTACAAAAGCATTTGACCGAACATAGCATCAAGCCCTGAACTACAAACTAATCAAAATAGGCACTCCCCACTACATACTTTCAATAATAAATAGTTTCCTTGCCAATAGAACATTTTTGGTAAATGTTAACAACCACCTTTCAAATCCGAGATTAACAAACGCTGGACTCCTTCAAGGTTCCCCACTTTCTCCGACCTTATTCAACTTGTATGTCGCTGATCTTCCTAAACTACATATTATTCAAAGAGCTCAATTTGCGGATGATACGGCCATATTCTCTTCAGACACATTCATGAATCTAATTAGAAACAGAATGCAATTATACCTTCACATGTTGGATAGCTGGGCTTCCAAACTCAAGAGACAATTAAATCCAAGTAAAACTTCCGCCAAAATATTCACACTAAGACCTTACACTCCACCCACTCCTATGACACTGAACAATAACACAATAGAATGGTTACCCAACAAACCGGACTTCAACTAGACACCAAACTAAACTGGAAGCAACACATAGATAACAACTAATTCAATCCAAAATAAAATTACTGCAGCTAAAACTATTAATTCACAGAAATAGCTCGGTATCATTCAATTCCTCCATATTAATATTCAAAAGAGTCATAAGACCTCTACTACTGTACGCCTGCCCCATATGGATCAACGCCTCCACAACCAACATTAACAGAATTCAAGTACTAAAGAATCAGTTTCTTAGAACAATTGCCAACGCCCCATGGTTCGTATCCAACCTCCAACTTCATAAGGAATTTAACCTCAAACCGTTATCACAGCATATAGCTTATCTCTCCACTAACTTTTACTGCAGCTTAAATCAAATCCCCTCCCTGATGCCTTTCAGACTCGGTAAAAATCCCATCCATCAAACCAGAATTACAAATAAATACCCCTACCATTCATTTCTCATCAAATTCGCCGAATTGAAATTTGATTAGAGGACCCACTAGGGATTCCTCTCCCATTGTAATAGTTGTAAGTTAATTGTAAGTTAATTTTAAGTTAATTAGAAATCAGTACATATGTAAAGTTGTTAACAACTAATGTATGTACCTACCATCAAAACCAATAAATAAAAAAAAAGTCGGCCATCAAAATTGTGTATATCTTCTCGTCCCCTCACCGTCATTGGAACAGCACTATTGGACCTTAATTCTGATGTGTTGTCAAGATGCACATCAAAAGAACCCTCAACACAGATTTTACGACCAAAAATTCCACGTCATGTTGTTGCGGTGACTGAAAACCGCCATCTTACATTATATAGAAGTTCTATATTACAAGGAATAATATGTATATTATCTAAAGGCGACTCCACACAGTAGCAAGCAATCGCTCGCCGAATCCCGAGTAGCGTGGATGAGTTGCTTGCTATTTGTCGAGCGACAAACATTCGGTGCTCACCCTACCCACCGCGTGTCTGTCTTTTGGACACATCAAAGGAGGCGAACATTCGCCGAGCGCATTCGGCTGTTCGGCCCTGGGCGAGCAGTCGCCAAATACCGAATGTGTGGAGCCACCCCAAAGAAAGCGACTGGAGAATTTGAGATCGGACTTGATTTTGCGCGAGAGAATTGTGACTGGAATTCGAAAACAACCGGCAGTGCCTCCCCTTATAGTGACCGATTCCAGAAAACAATGAACTAATCGAGAACTGATACGATCGTTTGCGTTTTTGTATTATATGCAAATGCGGACTGATTTGCGTTGTCGAAAGTTCCGCTTACAGATTTTTAACTAAAGTGAACGTCAATATTCACTTGTGTGAATTACCATCGGCGTCATCCATGTGAATTAATATTACTCAAGGCGTTTGAAATCGATTAACTCACTCCTTGAAATGCAAAGTAGAGGAGATAAATGTGGGTTCATCATTTATTGCCGTTCGAGGCAAAATAAAGCACTCTTGTCCAGGTCTTGTGTATTTTTTCGTCTGTACACTATGTACGCTAATGATGAACCCTGTGAAAGCTAGTGATGCTATAGAATGGCACGGACTTTCCCATAGTAAAGGTTTATAATTTCCTAGGCGTGGACTGGCTTTACGGTCTTGCCACATCCTCTTGCCAGCTACCATCTATCGCCATCTAAAGTATATTTCTTTGAAATTCTCAATTTTTCGGTTTCCTAATAATAGAATCGAAATATTACTTTAAATTAAAAGAAGAACAAAACCTCGCAGTAAATAGCAATTTTTATTGAAAACGTAGGAGCCATTTGTAAGAAAATGGCGTTAAGTGTTACTGTATATACGAAATTTAAAGCCCTTTTTCACAGAAATATTTTGAGTTCCCGAAAAAACATCATTTAAAGGCATTTGAATCACTTTAACTCCCAAATTCAATAGTGTTTACAAGTTCCTGAAAATGTGCAGATTAACAGCGTGAGAACTATTAAAAAAAAATACATTTGAGTAATTTTTGGGAAAACCATAATACCCCAAAATTATTTGCGTATCATATTAAACAGCGCATTTAGCGATATGCTGTGGAAAAGTTTGAAGCGGAATTTTGAATCTGAAAGTGTGGAATTTTGAGCTAATTTTCACACAATCGACCAATCGCAACACATCAGTTAGTGAGTAATTACTCAGAGAAAAGTAAATGCTTCAAGTTTTCAAACTTTTTATTTATATGAAAAGAAGCAATTGCATAAAGAAGTTTCTAATTGAACTAATGAACAATTACTCTGAAGTACTTACTCATTTTTATTCATATCACCCATTGTGTCGATGGTTTCCTACAACTGTTACAAAACAGCAATTTTCCTTAGAGCATATTAGTTGCTCATCTTATATAACTGCACACTCCAATCATTGTTTTCAAAGGGATAATAGCTTCATTTTGGAATCCAACTTCAAAGGATCAGGTTCCCCATCTCGATCAGGTTTTTCGTCCAGTTTCCCTGATCCATTGAGCAAATACTGAGATGGCCCCTTGTTTTGCTTCTGGACATAAATGTAACTTCATTTTCTGTGCACGTCTTCTAGAATTCAGTGGGAAATACAATTATT
The DNA here is from genome assembly GCA_964035755.1 of Teleogryllus oceanicus. Taxonomy (NCBI): domain Eukaryota; kingdom Metazoa; phylum Arthropoda; class Insecta; order Orthoptera; family Gryllidae; genus Teleogryllus; species Teleogryllus oceanicus. Next base: position 67,512,086 of record CAXIVR010000013.1, read on the forward strand.
CAAATTATCGTTTCCATGTTGTCGCGGCAGGAAGTAATAAGAGCCAAAATTTATTGCTTATTTATCTGAAAATAGATTTTATTACATGGGAGTTTTTTGTTTTTTCTCCTTTCAAAATTCAAAATTTATTGCTTATTTATCCTTGAAAATAGATTTTATTACATGGGAGTTTTGTTTTTTCTCCTTTCAAAATTCAAATTTATTGCTTATTTATTTTGAAAATAGATTTTACTACATGGGAGTTTTGTTTTTTTCTCCTTTCAAAATTCAAAATTTAAGTAGTATATGACTTGGTGTAGGGATCACAGAATTTTGAAAATGTGCACAAATTCACTTTTCCCCATAGCACGTCATACGCAGTTTTTAACTGCTTTTATGACGTAAAATAAATAAATAAATAAATAAATAAATAAATAAAATAAATAAATAAATAAATAAATAAATAAATAAATAAATAAATAAATAAATAAATAAATAAATAAATAAATAAATAAATAAATAAATAAATAAATAAATAAATAAATAAATAAATAAATAAAAATAAATAGATAATAAATAAATAGATATAGAAATAAAAAATAATAATAAAATAGTAGATAATAAATAAATGAAGAATAATAGAATAATAGATAAATAGATGAGTAGATAGATAGATAGATAATAGATAATGAAGATAATAAATAGAAAAAAGATAGAATAGATAAATGAATAGATGAAAATAGATAATATAGATAAGATGAAATAGATAGAGATAATAGATAGATAGATAAGATAAATAAATAAATAAATAAATAAATAAATAAATAAATAAATAAATAAATAAATAAATAAATAAATAAATAAATAAATAAATAAATAAATAAATAAATAAATAAAGGCCACTCCCTGAACCGAACACTACAATATTAAAGACCTGGTTCTCTCAGAGAGTCACCATTATAATATTCCTAAGCTTTGATATTCAATTCAACACAAAAACAAATAGTTCATTTAATAATCTCGTGAAAGATTCTTTGCTATTTTCCTTCAAATTTTTTCAAATCAAATATTTTTAAAGTAGATTTTGTGTTTCTACACGTTTCGTACCTCCCGTGCTGTAGAGTGGGAGCACCTAGCAATGCAACATCTCCAAAAATGTAACAGAAGTATCAAACAAGTCCCATTACGTAGAACACTTCGTAATTACAATTCCTTCCACCTATCCCCGCCTACTTCTCACTTCTCTCCCTAATTTTTACACATGTTCCCCACCTACTCGCAACAAATCCTTTGTCATTTCTTCGTGTCCCCCCCCCCCAAAAAAACAAATTCGTGTCCCATGTGAATCACCTCTTCTCACAAATGTAGCGTTCCTTTAGGCAAATGAAAACCTGGTTTTACACCGTTTACGAGTTTTGCACTATTATAATGTGTTGCAATAATTTGTTTTGGAAATCATATTTTGGAAACTTCTATTTTTTGCCTTAAATGTCTCTGAATATTGGGAGTAATCCCGTATTGAGCTGAATCCCACTTACGAGGTTTGTGTCGATATCAAAAACCATCTTTCTGTAACGTGGGGAGGAGATAAGAGATAACATCAACAATATTTAAAATAGAATATTTCTCCCGTAGAAATAACTCTATTTTTACATGAGCTATGCGTATGTTAAAAGTTTTATTTGAATTCGAATCTTTTGTGCGAGAGTGTGATGAAATCGCCGCCCCCACGCTATTCCGACAGTCGAAATCATAACATTATTGCAAGGTAAGTAATTAGGCGTTAAAGTGTTAATCACTGCGTACATAATTGCTTTAAAAAACGTGTAACTTTAGAGAAAAATGCTCCCCAGTTGCGCCATTGTCGCTCTCATAGCTTGTGCGAAAATTCTGGGTTAGCCGCTGTGTCGTTCTCAGTAGTGGTGAGGACAATACCCAGATGGCAACACTGATGTCCAGCAGAACGAGGCGCGTTGCTAGCACCCTGCCCCAAGTGCCTTGAGGGTTCTCATGTCGTTTCCTTATTGACGCGTCCAGAAACAAATGAGAGTCTCAGGCGATGTGGTCTTTGTTGACGGAAACCTACTTATTTCAGTGCAATACATCTCGTCTTGCGAGGTGTTGTGGTGGAGCAATAAGCAGTTTTTTGTGTGACCTGAAAACCAAAGACGTAACAAACCTTCTTATTAAGAAGAGAAGGGGTATGTAGCGTGTGTAACCCCAAGGAGAATGAACCAGAGTTTTCTGAGTTATTGTTTTGCATAATACATTGTAGATTACAGTACGGGATAAAGAACCTTGTTTTGAACGTTCCAAACCACTGAATATATTGATGGCTTTCTGCGCAAACATTCTAAGCCATCGTGTAGTCCGATATTTTGGTTAGTGTAATTTTCTTATTCATTCAAGTTTCTCTTATTCATGATGTCAAAGATGCTATAAGAAGAAATAAAAGAGGTCATCTTCGTCAACATATTAGCTTTATTAGGTAGCCGACTTTCGACGGCTTTGCTGTCATCGTCAGTCTACAAGATACAGAAAGATACAACAAAATTATAAATAAATACACAATAAGATAGAAAATTAAATTACAATTAATGGATACATCTAAAGTATTTATTACAGATAGCAGATAAAATTGCAGAAATGAATTGCGACGTGGGGGGGGGGATTAATACCGATACAAGCAGTTCAAATTTCAGATTATAAATATATATGAAGAAATTAACATTCTCATATTCAAAAGAAAGAAAAACAAAATTAAAATACTTTTAATTTTAAAATAATATAAAATGACGATACGGCAAAGCCGTCGAAAGCCGCTATCTTAATAAAGCTAATATGTTGACGAAGATGACCTCTTTTATTTCTTCTTATAAGAACGTCAACAACACCAAATCACAATTCTCACAAAGATGCTATATCGATATAAAACAAGCCCTGTTACTTCATAAGTACTTTACAAATTTGCATGCTTGGTTTTCTCCAAATTAGGAACTTCGACAAACAATATGTGTTTATTGCATAATCAATATTTAATTGTACAATTGATTCAATTATGCAAATATGGAAACGAGTTTTTTTTAAAAAATATAATTATGCTAAACTTATCTCGTAGTAAAGGGAATATGTATGTGTATATATATATATATATATATATATATATATATATATATATATATATATATACACATATACATACACACACACACTTCATGGATGGGTGAGTATTCAGTAAGTGAGTAGTAATTCTGGACATGACTTCTTCTAAGCTAATTAATCCCGTGAATATAGTGCATATTATCATCCGGGAGGGGGAGGTGTTCTTCTTTTGCTGGACATTCTGACATTAGACATTCGTCTGGCGGGGTTTCTCTCTCCAGGTATCTCCACCAACAAGGCACCGCCCAAACCGGGACAAGTTCATACCTTCGTGACAGTAAATGTAAGGGGGCAAGGACGAGGAAGGAATAATTGCGCGTGGTCCGTGGCCTTGTTGTTGCGGTCATTCTTTCTTCCTGTCGATAATCGGAGCTGCCAAGGAAAATTGCGGAGCAGACCAGCTCACCGCTTGGAATTCTCCTCCAGACAACGACTGCATTCGACCTCGCTGACTATAGAGCGATTTTCCTAAGGATGAGCCAAAGTGACAGTTAATGCTGGCAACATAACTGAAGATTTTGTTGTCGTTGTGCCCTTGAAACCATTAGACTCCCTTCCCGCATTCGTTCGTTTGCAGTTGGCTAACTTGTAAATGGCTTCGACACTTCCTTTTGTGGTGCCCTTGTCCGACAAAAAGATAGTGCGCTGCGAGAAATAATTGATATTAGGAAGTGCAGTGTTATGTGCTCTTCTGTAAAAATTCTTTTTTCTTAAATTAATTGAATTTACTTTTTGTGTGATAAATATTTGTTTATTTTAAAACCAACTTGAATGCGATCGTAGGTCACGTGTTTCCGGCTTAAAATATTTTTCTTTCTATTTACATTCGTGTCAGTTTTCTTTTACTGATTGTGAGAGCATGTTAAGACATTTTCTACATACGTAATTAAATTTAAATATTTCACATACTCACGAACGAGCATATACCTCAGCGAAACTCTTAGAGTTCATAGGGATGTTTTCACAGAAGCCATTACCAAACCCTTTACGAAGAGGCGTGGTTGAACAGCTGTCGCGGCGGAGGGATACTTCTCTCAAATACATGTGATGTTCACTTGTTTTCGCGAACTGTTACTTTTTCTCATCCTTAGGAAAATCGTTGTGTAGCTGTAGTCGGAAATTCGCCGCCTTTGCGACTAACAATAGGACATCCCGGATAATGACGCCGCAAACCAGCAATGATTTCGCTGAATTATCACAGTCGGTAGTAATTAATGGCGCCCACCGTTTTGTCTATGGTGTGATGCCTGTTGTACGTGTACACGGTCAGGTTTTTTATAAAACGAGTTTTATGGAACGTACATAAAATTATTGATTAAACGTTTCATAAAGTGAGTGAAGTGTAAACGGTCAAATTTGTCATATGACTGACCCACCACGTGGGGGAAATACAGTTTACTAACATTGCTATTTGGCCTCTCGTCTCGCATTACGACTAATACAAAGGGACGTTGGCAATATTCCAGAAGTGACACAGAATAGTTATGACATTTACCTGGGAGCGCTCTTCCTGTGCGTAAGGACTAGACGAATCAGGTATTTTACTTACAGTATACTAAAGATGGAATGATTGATTTTTTCGTGTTTCCGGTTTCCGATTTTTTCGTGTTTGGTTATTAGTCCCGTTAGTGTATTGCATGTTTTTCTCTCGGGAGATGGGGTGATCTTCCCCCGCTGGATGGCGAGATCCGGCGCTGACCTACCGTCGGCTAGTGGCTTTTCCTCCTAAACAGGACTCTCCCACCAACGGGGCACCATCCCAGCCGGGACAAGCTCTAAGCTCCCGACCGGTCTCCCGGAATATGAGGTAGTGTAGTGCATGTTAGTGTAAGGAGAGGGGATAGGACAAGGAAGAGGAAGGACAGATCGCGCGCGGTTCGTGGCCCGTTTGGTAGGGTACAGCTCCGGCATTCGCCTGGTGTTGATCGGACTCACCACGGAAAACTACCGGTCAGAGCAGCCGGCCGCTAGAATTCTCCTCTAGACAGCGACTGAATTGGACCTAGCTGAAAAGCTAGTGTCAAAAATCCTGCCGTCGCGGCGCGCCGTCAGGTCTAGAATCTAGGACCTCCCGGTCAGAGGCGCTGAAGTGACATCAGTTGATGCACTGAGCTCCCGCTCCCAGTACTATACTTAAGTATTTATTGATTTATTTTAACATTAATAAATAAATATTTTTATATTTATTGACGTTAAATCAATAAATACTTGTACTTATTTCCCGTTGATGAAGTCAAGGTATCTCCCCGTATGTGAGGCCCCAATAGCTAGTGTTTTTTACTAAAACTAAGGCAGACAGGACCGGAAGTTGGCAAAACAGTGAAGAGCGCGGGTGGATTCATAATTCAAATCTTGAAATTACTTTGGGTCAGGAATTCAGTTTCTTAAACCTACATCATCAAAGACGCATACCTCATGCAAACCATTGGTTTTCTTGGGACCCACAATGTTCGCTTAAGCTAATCAACAAACCAGGAAATGTTTATTTGGAGAAATATACATCAATTACGATGTCAAGGCTAGAAACAACAGAATCTTGTTTCCTAAGTATGAAATGAAACTAATTCAGCAACAGAACCACACGGACATGTGAAGTAAAAATATACATACAATAATATTATTGTTTCCAATGTATTGTTAATGACAATGGGAAATTAGTTATAAAGCCAAACGGCTTTAATAATTGCACTAATATCGTCCTCGCAATGTGTGATGAGAAACCCAATATTTTTCATTCGAATGGCACACCATTGTTTTCTGCCTCAAATAGCACTTGAATAATCAAGGTCGTGCAAGAGATTGCTCTCGTTCACTGTGATTCAGATTGAAAATTAATGAAGCGCGCAGTAATCCCTGTTGCGCGACATTTTCCACGCTCATTATTCCTTTCACTGTGGAGACCCCGACGTCTGGGATATTCCATAACCTGGGCGGTATAGTGACGATTCAAGGACTGGCAAAACTGATTTTATGAGGCGTGAAGTGCCCAACCATCACAAAAAATAATAAAATAAAAAATGCGCGAGAAATGACAACTGTGGTTAAATAGTATATATACAAAATATTTTGACGTAACATTAAAATAGAAATAATAAAAGTGTTAATAGTAACATTATAATTATAATTAATAATAATGATAATAATAACAATAATAATAAGTCTTTATTAGTGATGAGTCTCAGACCATAAGACTTGCTCATCCACTTAACCACTTAGATGTATATTCTTCTATGCAAAGTTGGAACACTTCAGAAGGGTGGAAAAACTGAACATTTATAGCTTCGAAAGCAAAGTAAGGAGAATATTGACATACACTTCAAGAGATTGAGTAAACCCAGAACAGATTGCAAAGATTAGGGTGTTTATTATTTATGGAAAGTCTGATTGTCTGAAAGGATGATTGTCTTCCAACTCCTCTTAACATTAATCCTTATGTTGTGGGAAACGTCCTTTAACAGTAGTCCCTCTTTGGGAAAATTAGAACAGAATCATTTACCAGGTACCCAAGTTCCTTAACAATTATATCTATCTATCTATCTATCTATCTATCTATCTATCTATCTATCTATCTATCTATCTATCTATCTATTTATCTATCTATCTATCTATCTATCTATCTATCTATCTATCTATCTATCTATCTATCTATCTATCTATCTATCTATCTATCTATCTATCTATCTATCTTCTCTCTCTCTCTCTCTCTCTCTCTCTCTCTCTCTCTATATATATATATATATATATATATATATATATATATATATATATATATATATATATATATATATATATTGTAATATTCCATGATTCCCCCCAAGAATAAGGCACAAGTCAAAGAATAAATAGAAAATGCATAACATTAACATGAACTGTAAAAACAGATGAAGGCGATGTCGCGTAGCGATAGTTTTTGAGAAGTAAACGGAAAACGCGACAAATTCACAATTGGGACAAGATAGAGCAGTAGCGTTCATGTAGCGAAGTCGTTTGCAAGTTATTTGAAGGAAATCGCATCACGCGTTCGAAAGATATGAACATTTTTGTATAGTATAAATTCCAGCTTGTAAACAGACATGATAGCCATTGTTGTGCTTTAAGGTTCAGTAAATCAAAAGGTGTTTGTGGCGAAAATTAAGAGAACGCGTGAAGCAATACAAACAAAACTTTAAGAACCAACAGAATAAATCATTTAGAAAATTATGGTAACAGTCGCAACGTTGGGAAACTTGAGGGCTACGCCAGAACAGAAAATGTGAATTAAATTAAATGATGTAATATTTTGTAGGAGAAGCAACAGCGATCGTGTGATGTTAAAAGAATAAAAGAGCTGACGATCCGGACACAACAATGACGTAGAAGAGCGCGGTCGAAATAGCTTGAATACGGATGCATGTTGAAACGCTCCGCAAAAAATTTTTATTTTAATAGAAAATTGCGTTCAGTTTGTGAATAGAGTGAAATATATCGTGTTTAGTAACTGTCGAGTTAATGGAAAGATAAAACGTGAAGAGATATTTATATATATTCACGAAAACAGTGTTCGGAACACTGTCGCCAGATTGTCGGTCGCAGTTAACAGAAACTAGTATAGTAATTAGTGAGTAGTTTTAATCAGGATATTCTTCATTTAAAGTAAATTTGTCGTTAACAAACGTGTGGAAATGGATGGACGCTGTGGGAGATGAATTAATGGATGCTACATGTATACTACGGAGGTGACATGGAACAATGGCGTTACGCGGATGGCCGATTTCAGAAAGGAAAGTGCAATAACTTTGCGTAATTTAATAGTTCAGATAAATGGGAAGAAAGAACAGATTAGATTTTAATGTACAAGACCAAGTTTTGCGGAAATAATAATAGGCTATATTCAGACAGAATAGGGGATGCGCATTCAAGTGTGAATGATTTGTTTTGTTTTTTTTGTCGATTGTGTAAATAGTAAGTGTGAATGTGATTTTTGTATTTCAGGTATTGTGTTTTGTTGTTTATTGTATTGCATTTGTGTATGTTTTTGTTGTTATGTCTCCAGCGGAGTGTGGAGAGAGTGAAAACCAGAAAAGAATAAATAATGCCGGACGTATTTGGTTCGACAGTAAGCCATATAATATGATTTCGTGATTTTGTATTAAACAGTGACCTACGCCCAACTGTCCAAGTATCTCGTTAGGCTCCTGTACAGGCCAACCACAGCCTCACGCTCAATAGTTTTATAACATTGAAGGAGTAGCTAAGTAACGGGCACAGTTTTAGATAAAGGAGGCAAAAGTTAGCAGGGCATAAATTTGTATAGATTTTATATAGAGTAGAGAGATTCAAGGTATAGTCGTTTTATTTCATATTGTCACCGCAACGTGGTGCGGTTACATACAGATTTGGGATAAGTAGGCAAGACGTTCCATTACAATATATATATATGTCAAGTTTTGTTAAACGAATCACTTTATTCATAAACTAACTTCATTAGTGCACTTTTGTATTGTTAGAAAAACTAACACTTGAAACTGGCTTCAGTTTACAGTTTTCTCAAATTGTCTTTCAGCAGGAATATTTATTTTGAATTAGCGCCTGAATGCGAAGAACAATTTTCTTGTCTTGTAACGCCTCTTTCTTGGCTTCTGTGGTGCAATGATATGTAATGGCGAATCGAGCTGCTATATCGGGTGTGCTAGATTTTTAAGGCCAAAATATCCTTTGTATACCTTCATTGTGAAGTAAACTCGGCCGCTTTAAAAGCACGGTGAACGACCAACAAGAAATTGAACAATATCCGATCCCCAAGCCGGAAGATTTATTTTTCAAATTGGCAGGTGGTCAGCAATTCACTAAAATAGACTTAAAAGATGCATACTTGCAAATTCCCCTCAATGAGGAAGCAAAGAAAGTATTAGTGATTAACACTCCTTTGGGGCTATTTAGATATAATAGATTGCCTTTCGGAATTGCTTCAGCAGCGGCCATTTTCCAGAGAGTTCTAGAACAGATGACGTCACAAGTGAGTGGATGCATTAACTACCTGGACGATATCATCGTAACGGCAAAATTGACTGCCACGTGATTCCCAGACTCGGCCTATCGGGTTCGTCCGGAACTCCACCAAAACTTGGAGGAAACACCCACTTGCTTGCCTTGCAATGTTTGTTTGTTTATTTATTTATTTATTTATTTATTTATTTATTTATTTATTTATTTATTTATTTATTTATTTATTTATTTATTTATTTATTTATTGATTTGTTTATTTATTTATTTATTTATTTATTTATTTATTTATTTATTTATTTATTTATTTATTTATTTATTTATTTATTTATTTATTTATTTATTTATTTATTTATTTATTTATTTATTTATTTATTTATTTATTTATTTATTTATTTATTTTACGTCAAAAAAACAGTTAAAAACTGCGTATGACGTGCTATGGGGAAAAGTGAATTGTGTGCACATTTTCAAAATTCTGTGTTCCCTACACTAAGTCATATACTACTTAAATTTTGAATTTTGAAAGGGAGAAAAAAACAAAACTCCCATGTAGTAAAATCTATTTTCAAAAATAAATAAGCAATAAATTTTGAATTTTGAAAGGGAGAAAAAAAAACAAAAACTCCCATATAGTAAAATCTATTTTCAAAAATAAATAATGCAAAAGTGTCTATTTTTGAGTGCACTGAATGTTCATGGTGTGTGGAGCATATCTTTTGGATATCTTGAACGTATACGGCAATTTCGTTTTGTTTTACCGAATCTATTTGTATTTGTGGGAGGTGAAGAGTGATTGGAGAAGTTTTCGGTCCGAGATTTTATATACCGGTGAAGAGGCTCAATTTGTTATTCTCTATGAATCTGCGTGAACGGAATAAGCCAATGAACAGTAGTAATTACAGTTAAAACTATTATTACAGTTATTTTTAAATTATTTTTTATTACATTACAGTTATTATTTTATTATTATTATTATTATTATTATTATTATTGATATTATTGTTGTGATAATTACTATTAAATGAGACGTTAAAAGTATTGTATTAAGGAATGTGTTGTGAAGTGAAGTGAAATGAAGTGCAGTGTAATAAAAAGTGTTATTTATGTTTAAAATAACTGTACAGGTCAGCCATACAATGTAGAGTTAATGCTATTAGTGTTATTATTGCTCTTATTGCTAACATTTTTATTATATTATTATTATGTCATAAAATAATTTAAAGTTACATTGTGCTAAATTTCCTTATTATAATATGTAAATCGCAGTGTTCTGCCACCAGGTTGTATAAACCTACCTACAGAAGTAATGAATGCCTAATTCTGGCCCGCCGAAGGGCGTGTCTGTCGGCGGCCGCGGGGGCCGCTTTTTTTATTTATTAATTTTTGAAGAGATAGATCAGTAAAAATAACTATACATATGTATTTACAGACTTATATGCTAACCTTAAATATAATCTTACATACTAAGAAGGGGGAGGAAATCCCTTTTTGGGTCCTCAGTCCGGATCTAACTCTGCAAATTTTTTTAGGAATATTTGATATGGATATTTGTTTTTGATTCGTGTTTGGTAATTGGGTTTTTTGGCTAGTTTAAATGGTGATAGGGCTGGGATTTGAGGTAGGTTATGATAAAAGTTGGTGGCCAGATATGTGATGTATTGTTCAATCGGTTCCAAATTAAATTCGTTGTGAAGTTGGTTGTTGGTTATATACCATGGAGCATGAGCAACTATTCTTAAGATCCTATTCTGCAGGACTTGCAGTTTATGGATGTTAGTTTTAGCAGAATTGATCCAAATTGGGCTGGCGTACAACATTAATGGTCTTAAAATTGTCTTGTAAATTGCTATGGCTGATTTATATTGTATTGCGCTGTTGCTGTAAATTAGTGGTCGTAGTTGTGCCAGTTTTATTTTAGCTTGGGTCACTTTGGCATTTATATGTTTTCCCCAAGCTAGCTTGGTATCAAGATACAATCCTAAATATTTTACAGGTTTATTGGGGTACCATTCTATTGATTTGTTATTTAGAGTGAGAGGAAGTGGGGGAGAGTGGGGTCTTAAACTAAATATTTTTGCAGCGGTTTTGTTAAGATTTAGTTGGATTTTAAGTTCAGCAGCCCAGCTGTCTATCCTATGTAAATAAAGTTGTAAGTGGGTTCTTAACTCAGTGAGGGTTGTACCGGAGGCAAATATGGCTGTGTCGTCGGCAAATTGAGCGTTAGTGAGGAGGCCGCTAACGAGCTGCCGTCGTGCCTCAGCGGCAGATCTCCGTGAGCGATGGAACCAATGATCGAGGATTGTGTTGCGGCCCCCCTGGCCTTCCCCTTTGGTCGTTGGGGGCCCATTATCTCACCTCGGCCAGCGGAGGTCAAGGCCGAGGGGTAAATTGGCGCGCGCCTGTTACAGCGTGCGAACGGCGAGGGGCGCCTTGCATTTCGTGTTCGCAGCGAATGAAAATGAACAGCTCTGGCGATATCGATGTCCATGTTTTTATAAAATCATCATGAATTTAGCATCTATTTTTGGGGTCAATGTTTTTCTAACATCGAAATGTTAACGTGGTTTACGTTTTTAATTAGGTTTTTAATTGAAAAAAGTCATTATAATAAAATCCTATTATAATTTTCAGGTATCATCTGGGATGACATACGGACAGTGTACTTGCTTCCCATGCTGTGGTCCACGTGTTCGATTCCCGGTCGAGGCAAAAATATAGTTGTAGCGTTCCTTCAATGTTTCTGTAGCTGTGTGACAATGAAAAGCTCAAGCAGGCGAATCTTGCTAGTTTCGGCATTTGTACACAAATGCAAATAGATTATATATATATGGCATTTGTGTGCCAAAAACATATATATATATATATATATATATATATATATATATATATAGAGAGAGAGAGAGAGAGAGAGAGAGAGAGGGAGAGAGAGAGAGAGAGAGGAGAGAGAGGGAGAGAGAGGGAGAGAGTTTGAAAAATAGAACACATTACTTTTAGATTTATTTTTGATGAACACATTCCATTAAGAAAGAAATATTTTTATTCATAATTGTGGTTGTAGGAACACACCGAAAAAATTATGAATTTTTTCAATTTTTGAAAACCCAGGGTTTTCAACCAACATGAGACCTGCGCTATTCTCTTAAACGTCCCTCAAACTATTCAATAACAAAGTTGAATCGAAAATGTAGGCGTAACGTTATTGAAAATTTCTCAGATATTTCATGCATTTCTCATCAACCAAAATGAAAGTACCGCTTTCAAATTTAAGTCACCGTGACATTAGCCAGATCGATAGGGAAATAACAGTTCTGGAGAAAATCGGCTGAATGAAGAGCCGTTTAGCGTTGAGATGGACTGCGGTTTTGCCGCCAATCGATTTTTCGGTATCAAAGACCCACAAAGCATGAATTCTAATTACACCATGTGTTAAAGGAGTTTTTTTCGTCCTCCATAAATCTTCATTGCAATTATTTTCATCCTTTATTTACATTCCTTCTAACTTTACATTAAAAATTCTACATATCTTAAAAATATGATTAATAATTCCTTATTTTTATAAGGTTACTGTCAGTGATCAAAACAGCCGTTGCTATGTTGTTATTTTAAACTCCTGAAAGACTTGTAGTCGAACAGGTAGAAATAAATTTAAAAAAAGGATTTTTGTTTCTAAATTTAGCAACTGGATTTATCCACTTTTTTGTTATCAGGGCTCTGTAAAATGAGTTTTCTTGAAATAGTTCGCCGTTTTTTGCCCAGCATTTTAATCACTTTGTCTCTACGATACCATTTTGTCCCTGAAAATGTATTGCCACGAAGTACAAATATTTGGTGTCACCAAAACTTACTTGGGTAGAAACCTTAGTCGGTAGAGCTCAGTCAGTAGAGCTAACGGATCATTGCATTTGTGTCAAAGTCGCTGTTGGCATCAAGGGTGAATGTGAACGAACTGAAATGTCCCACCTTGTAATCTAACAATTCAATCTGACGGTGTGTCATTAGAAGACATTGTTGCCAAGATGGCGAGACAGTGCTTCATAATCATGCTGGAAATGGCTTGTCACTTGCAAATATTTCACGGCACTGGGAGCGATGCCTGCAGTCTTTTCTTATCCAAATGCTCTAGCACTGATCCACATCTTATCCTACAAAATCTCCGTCATTCAGTTTCCTTCATCTTTACTCCGAATGATAATTTTACCGAATTACTACACAAGTATGCGCTTGTATCTGGAAGAAACATTGGGGTCAGAAAACAATGAGTGGAAACTAAAGTCTCGAACGCGATTATAAAGATTTGTATAGTTTTTTCAATTGGTATACTTTTTGTAAAATTAGTAAAGATTTAATTAAAACTCATTAATTAAATAATAAAAACACATAAATACATAAATGTAAATCGATAAAAATAAATTAAGAGCATGAAATTCTCAGGAACTTCTTACTAAATTTTCTATCAAGAAAGGAGAGGTTCCCATTGTGATCTGGGCTGTCCGGGTGACGCTGTGTCGAAGGCTGAGGTGCCAACATTTTGACCACCATATCTTGGTCTTCTTCAGGACTGTAGCGCCTACCACCTCACTGGTTCCTATTCACCGTACGCATTCAGCCGTTCGACATTCCGTTGTTTGTATTATGCAACAACAGACGCATAATGGTGAGTCAATGAGAGCAGTAGCAGGTGAAATATAAGAGAGAGGTATCGACGGGGTACTCCACTTGTTAGAAACTCAGAAAACTGGTTTGGTTTGTTAATAGGCTGGCCTGAGAAGATGCACGTGTGCTTTGTTGGACCAGTTTTACGCAACAGCGCCCTATAAACATCGTCACTAACCAAGGACTACGGACAATAAAATGAATTGCCCCAGAATCATCTCTCCCATTCATTATATACTCTTTCACATGTTTGGTTTTCTTCCAAGAACTTTCTACCTTTTTTATATTGCTTAACGACGAATATATCAGTGGACTAAAGATGGTAATCGTAACGAATTAAAAAATAGCAAGAAGTTTCAATTAAAAATGAGATAGTGATGACTAGCCGATACTGGTTGACTACTCAATTATAATAAAACAATTAATACGATGTTTGACCATCTCCACTTTATAATACGAATGAAGTTTCTCAGTAAAATGTAACTACATAAAAAATAATTACGTTGATATTACATTTATAAAAATAATAAAGTAAGGAAAAATCGTTTGCAAAAATTAGTTTTAACTGTTTTCGAAAGACCTTTCGGTGTTACACAATCATTTCTGACCCTCGTCATTTAATAAATCACATATCTGAGATAAATTAATACAACTGCGTTGTTTCATATGTTTATTTCAAAACAATATTTATAATTGACTTAAACACGAGATACTTTTTGGTGGGTTTTAAATATTAATTAGACTTGAAGTTAATATTATAATGATTATTATTGTGAGTGGCAATCTAAGGCTTTCCTGAGTGAGGAAATAGAGAGTTTTAGCACCACGCGTAAGGTAGTGATGATAGCTGTAACAAAGTCACGTGACGGACCTTGAAGTCATAACGTCTTATCTTACGCCTAAGGTACGACCTTATACCTTCATAAATAGTGCACGTCTATGGAGTCTCTACGGTCACCTTACAAGCGGCAAAATGGCCGCCTAAAAACAGGAAACGTTGGGGATTTTTCCATCTTTGACAAACCGATTCTCGTATGTGAGCAGATATAATTACTCCTTACAACTCCACCACGCTGGCAAGAATTAACAGGAAATATTGGAGAAGTGATAATAAAGAAATTCGTCGAAAATATTTCCTACGTTCTCAAGAACAGTCGATTCAAAATTCCAGAGTGCAAACTCATCGCAGAGGCCCACAAAATCTAAAACTCCGAACACAATGTACATTTATTATACTATTGTCATGTATCGTGGTTTAAGAGTCTCGCCGCTAGCCTAGAGTCTCTGATATATTATGCAAATTTTTGTTAACGCTTGAAATGTTTCTTTTGTTATAATGCATAACGCAATGTCGCAATTGCTAAAACTCTTCTGAACGTTGTTCATTATGACCGTATAAAGTCGTTAGTCACGTGATCAATAGAGTTTAAGGATGCTCCTTACGCCTGGCGCTAAAACTCCTACAGGAGTCGCAAAGCGCCTGCTTAAATAGAGCGCGTGGAGATTGGGCACAGCGCCTCTGGGTGCCGCTCCCACACTCCCTTTGAGGCCCACAATACGGCGAAACGCCAGTCAACCTTTAAACGCACCCAGAGATGCGAGTCAAGGCAGGAGGAGAGAGAACGAAAGGAATTTGCAAGGGCTTATGTACACAAATGCTTGATCGGAGAATATATCTTTTACCAGTATATTTATTTATGTATTTATTTATTTTCAATTTTACGGTCTCTGTCCAAGTGATTAAAAAAATTAGTAACATAAATTACACCACAATCACATCACACTCCCAAGTCAAGTTCGCATCAAGTACGGTTCGTATTATTAAATGATTCATACGCCGGTCTAGATTGCCGTGGTCGCAAAAGCTGAAGGGTCATGGGTTCGAATCTCACCTCCGGCAAGGATGTTTGTTTATGTTCGTTTGGTCCTTACGTGTTATTTCTACAGTTCCCCCAACAGTTTAAGCGATCACAATTCTCACTATATAAGCAAGTTGTTAAAATGCGATCAAAATAAAGGGATAGGAACCCAACGCAGAACAAAGTGACATTAAAACAAAATACTCGCACGTCACTGATCACTTTACATTACAATTCAATATAAGAGCGCCCTCGAAACTGCACAAAAGGAACAAATCGCACCACACGCATAGCAAACGAGGAAAAGTTCTGGAAAGTGACGCCAGGAGAGCGGTAGTCAAATCGGATGGAATCTGTTCCAAAGAATAAATCATGCCTCATTTTCTGTACAAATTACATATCGTCTGGTCCGCCATTTTTCTGCACCGATGAAAATGATGGAAGAATATAGGATGGATGACAATCTTAATGTACGTAGAGACTTCCTGGAAGTGAACTTACAGCCAAATTCTTCAAAATAATATATTTTGGGCTTCAAAACTTGCGTCTTTGAATTCGTTAGTTTCTACTAGTAAAATAATCGTTACTGAACAACTTTCCAAAACGTTTAAAAAAATTTTGGGAACAAAATTTGGAAGTTAATTTTGTGTCAGAGAAATCACGAAGTATCCTTAAGTAGGCAATCCAGAAACGTTCGTGACCTGTCGAATCTTTAAATTGCTACCTTCCCGTGAGATAGTACTTACGTTAATTAGTGTTTACGAAGATTTGATCACGATTCACAATAATACATCAAAGAAATCTAAAGTTTTAGGCTATTCTAGCATTCTGTATTTGTGAAACGTTTATATCAACACTGCGATTAGCTTTAAAGAAAATTAAGTTTAAATTTCAGTAGTTGCTTAATTGTTGGTAAAATAATTATTACTATAGATATCTATTTTTTTGGAAAACAAAAGTGAGCAGAGGGGCAAAGCCTGAAATTACATGATTACGTTATAAAGAATAATTAGGATACGATCTTTTTAAGTTATATGTGTTTCTATTGTTCCTAAATCAACAAATCCTCTTCTATATTCTTCCTAAATCAACAAATTCTCCTGAGTACAGACCTATTAGTATTCTACCTGCAATTTCTAAAGAACTAGAAAAAATTGCACGTTATCAAATTGCGAACTATTTAGACAGCAAAAATCATTTAAGCAAACATCAACATGGTTTCCGATCAGGCAGAAGTACAGCAACTGTGCTTTTAAACTTAATTGAAGAGGCCAGAATCGCCATTGACAACGGTAAATTAACAATACTTATTCTCTTAGATTTCAGTAAAGCATTTGACTCGGTCGATCATGATATCCTGCTGAGAAAATGAAAGCATTGGGCTTCGCTAAACCCACGATACGGTGGCTCTCACAATATCTTTCAATTGTCAACAAGTCGTAGTATCAGATGAAAAACAATCCAGTGCCATCAGAACCTCCCGGGTAATTGCACACGGAACAGTTTTAGGACCATTAGCATTTTTAATCTACGTAAACGACGTAGGACAATGTCTGAAATACTGTCGCCATAAAATGTACGCAGATGACCATCAACTATGTCAGCGGATATCCGTCGGAGCTAAACTCTTTAGTTCAGAAAATAAATGAGGACCTAAACGCTCTCAATAAATGGACCGCAGTCCTAGGACTTTTATTAAACCCAAATAAGTCCCAAAGTTTACTGATAGGCTCCCGCAACGCCATCAACAAATTAGATAAAACCCTTCCGTCCATTAGTATAAATGGCTCCCCTCTACCCTGGGGTAACGTCGTAAAGAACCTAGGAATTCACATAGACAGCACTCTCAGCTGGACTACGCAAGAAGTAAGATTTGTCAAAAATCTTCAAAGGCCTCCATTCCCTTAAAGCGTACGAAACTACTTCCTATAAACACACGTATGAACCTGATTAATTACTGATTATGCCCCATTTCGATTACTGTGATTTTTGTTACCGACCTAAAACTGAGCAACAACGGTAGTTACAAACAGCACAAAACGCATGCATTCGTTTCATGTTCGAACTTCGTAAGTAAGATCACGTATCTGCGTACTAGAGACAGACAAAAATTATCTCTATCGAAAAAAGAAGAAAAATATTGCATAGCCTCTTGCTTGTCAATAAAATCTGTACAACGCCTTCAAACACACATGTCTAAGAACTTCAAAATGCTAACACTAGAGCGATCACGTTCGGCATTATTGCTGTGCATACCTCGACACAACACTGTGTCGTACAGTAAATCTTATACTGTCACAGCAATTCGAAAATGGAACTCACTACCTACACATCTTAAGAGAATTAGCAACTTTAGAAAATTCAAAACTCAACTTGGTGTCTGGATAAAAAACAAAGAAATGTAGTATATATGCTCTCTGTTCTATCCATAATTTTATTTTAATTTTTTTTGAAATAATGACCATGATCTTTATTACATATCATCCTCCATTTAGACGCTACTTTGAAGTATATTTTTGAAAATATCTTCCACTCTTTTCCGCTGGCCATCTTCCTCCTTTCCTACTTCAGGATACAGTGAAAACTTATCGTATTACTGCTGGTACAAGGTTTAAAATAAGAGAAATTACATAGTAATATCTAAAATACACACTTTGTTACTATAATGTAATAATTTTAAATGTAAAATAAGACAATTTAATGTAAAACTATGGCATATAAATCTTTCTGAAATCATTACACTTTATTATTCTTGCTATTATTTCACAAAGAAAATCAGTACTGCACACCATTATATGACACTTTCGTATTTTATACTGTAAGATATCCTTCTGTAAGTGCCTCTACCAAATGATTAATGGAAAATTTTTCATTTGTTGTTTGAGATTATATGTCCTCAAGTACTACCTGTTGTATGTAATTGTAAAATTATATGTACATATTTTCTTCGATCCCCGTATCCTTTTATTACATTTCTTATTCTTCTCTTGTCCACCTCCATTTTCTTTTCTTTCCCTTTTCTTTGTTTTTCACTCTCAATTCTGATATTTCCTGCTCTCAATGTTTCGGCCTTAAGCCGCCATCCTGATTGAGGTTTTTTCTGGGTTTACTCAATCGCTTAAGGCGTATGCCGGGATGGTCACTAGTATTGCATCCCAGAAGTAAATGTAAATATATCCCCCTTTTTGTTTATTGTTCACAGTTGAGGCAATCGGGTAATGACAACTGACCTTTCGGCCAATTTAGAATTATTGATTCTAAGTGGAATAAGTAGATCTTCTTTTGTCTCTTTTTTAAGAATGTTCCTTATATCATGTCTTTTTATTTTGCAAAATTTCAAGAATAAACAAAATATGACAATAAATTCATTTGGCTCGCACAGATAAATTAATATAGATGGTAGCCACAAATTGATTTTCTTCCTCTCCGACATGAAATGTCAGTTAATATTAATTACATCCGAACGCCTCGACTGTAATTTTTGAAATTGTAAATTCATTAAAGTGGTTAGCTAGAAGAGCAGGCCTCAGGGCCTGAGCCTCGCCACAAATAAAGACAATTATTATTAATTTTATTATTATTATTATTTTATTATTATTATTATTATTATTACTGAAAGTATAACAGAATCATTAATAACAATTTAGTTTTGTTTAGAAAGTTTCCTAGGTCTATTCAGACTATTTTTGGCAATACTTTTAAACAACACACATTTCACTTTTTTCATTGGCATCCTTACATTATTTATGTGCAATATTTAATTTGGAGTGCATTAAGCAGTATACAATTTTTATTTAGGAAAAAATTCTAAGCTGATGGATAGCATCACCTAATCTTCCTCTTGAGAGGCATCTGGAGGTCAAGAATTAAACTACAAAAAGTTTTGCCAAGATACAGACCATTGCATACTGAAAGAATTCTACGAATAAAATCCCTGTATAGTATTTGACTAACTCCCGAGTGTGCGGATGTTCGGATGTGAGGTTCCGTCACTCACGGCTAGACCACTTCCCGTGCACCAATCGAGACATATGAGACGTCTTGGGCTCCTGGTGGGGGACTCATAATTTCTTTTCGGATCCGGGCAGAAGATTCAACTTTCCAAAAACGTGCTTTTGCGTTTTTTTAATGCTGCGATCTTAGTGGGTAGAAACAGAATTAAACCAATACCACCTAAATAGATCTATGTAGGTGGCGTTGGTTAATCGCCAGTACCCAGTGGTTATTTTCAGTTCACGGCAACATAATTTTCTTTCATGAGGTTGGAGGCCTGATTGCTTACAAACCAGCAACATGAAATGAAACACGCGTGTCAGAATATGTTGTGAATTAAATTGATTGATAGTGATTCCGGGTGCGCCAACTTCTAAGACCATTAGTCCCGTAAGTGTAGTGTGTGTTTTTGCTCAAGAAGTGGCTGTAGTCTTCCACCGCTGGATGGCCAGATCCGCCGCCGACTGACCGTCAGCTAACGGGGTTTTTGTTGTGACCGCCCGAGCGCTTTTGTAAGTCCCGCCACCGAGCCTCCTAAAGGCGGGAAGCGCGCGGGCCGTCACGCCAAGATGAGCGTGCGGAGACTCGCCGCCACCCTGGGCGGCGGGCCCAGCCGGCGAGCCGGGGCCCCCTAGGGGGTATAAAGCGAGCCCCCTCGCAGAGAGTCGACAGCAGTCGAGATCCAGTCAGTGAGTGGGAACAGTGGCGGAGGTGCGCACACGGAGCAGCAAGAGGCAGTGGCGGGGAACCGACCGCCCCTCTGCATCTACGCCGTAGGGAGACGGCGTGACGCCCGGCCTAAGGAGAGGCGCGGGCCCGGAGCCTGGTACATGGATCGACGCAGCGTCCCAAGACGGGACACCAGCAGGAAGGGCGTACCAAAGGGAACATGTTAACTAGAGAATTTGCCTTGTACATAAATGACAATAAAATAATGTTTTACAAACACAGTGTTTAGTGGATATAACAACTGGCGACGAGGATAAAAACTTTTTGCAAAGTGAGTTACGTGCTACAAGTCGTCGCTAACAACTGGCGACGAGGAAAAGGTAACTGCTAAAAGTCGTCGCCAACAACTGGCGACGAGGGTAAAAGCAAGCAATGGAGGAAGTGCTGAAACATATTTTGGAGTTGCAACAGCAACAGCAACAGCAACAGCAGCTGCGGCAACAGCAAGAGCAGAATCAGGCGTTGTTAGAGGCGGTAAGAGCATTGTTGACCGCACGGCCAGAGCAGCAACCAAGATCGCATTCGGCACCTAGTTTTCCGAGATTTGAGCCAGAGAAAGAGGTATGGGCTTCATACCATGCCAGATTGAACCAGCATTTTTTGTATCATGGGGTCACAGATGTTGTAAACAAAAGAGCTTTCTTTTTGAGTGTCTCAGGGAATGAATTATACGAACTGCTGCAGAAACTTTTTCCGTTGAAAAGAGTAGAGGAAGTGGAGTTCCCGCAATTAATGGAGAAACTGTCTTCACATTTTGAAAAGAAACCTCATGTGGTAGCAGCGAGGTACAGTTTTTTCAAAAGCAGAATCAAGCCGGGGGACTCGCACAAAGAGGAAGTTTTGCAGCAGAGAGTGGAACCTGTGAGGAAGACGCCGGTTTGGAACGCGCCGCAGCGGGCGCCTATACCGAGGAAGTGGTGCGAGGTCTTGGCACCAGGAGTTGCAGCGCCAGGGGTCGCTGGGCAGGCGACACCGACCGGAGTTACAGTTGCCGGGAAGGCGACGTTCGGCGGCGAGGCACGAGGTGGCCTGGAGAGCTACGCAGCGCGGTACAGGTGACGGCCGCGTTGCTGATAACGCGACGCAACGGAACAAGCGACAAGAGGTATGGACAAAGCAACAGATCCAGAGCGCAGCAAGTAAAGGCAGTAGAATGTACACGGCATGTAAAGGTAATGGTCGCCGGAGCAAAGTTTATAGAGAAACAGAAAGTGCTAGTTTTGAAGTAGATTTTGGAAAAATGCAATCAGGAATTGAAATTTTCAATGAAATGTGGAGCAATGAGCCAGAATACGTGATAGGTGAACAGAGAGATTTGTGCCCTAAAGAATTTTGCCAAATGGGAAGAAACGGGAAAAGTAGTAATAGGCGAGAGGCTCGAAGGAATAAAACAGAAAACGGTAAAGGATTTATTTTGGGAATCTGGTACGGTTCGGTTAGTGAACTTAAGCGCATGATGCGCGAGGTGAATTCGGTAAATGGCGAGGATAAAACGGTAGGTGAAATACCGGAAAATGTTAAAGCCAATAGGGACACGCGATTAGTGGAAAGCTGTATCACGGACGAAGGTATACAGAAGGATAATGAGGGAAACGGCAAGATAGTGTGTAGCGCAACAAAGGCTCAAGAAAGTGATCAATGTGACTTTAGATTTGCTGAAACAAAGGGTGATTTTCATTCAAAAGTAATTATCGATACTAAAATCAGTGATGAAGAGCAGTCAAAGGTATCGGTGGATAAGGTAGAAAAGGAAGATGTTAAGGCAACTAGAGAAAGCAGCTGTGCGGTACCAATGGGTAGAAGGCGTAGTCGGGAAAGGAGAAAACACTTTGGGAGAAGCAGTCAGCATGCAGAAAACAGCAATGAGCTTATAAATAGAGAGGGGAAAAGAACTTTCCGAAATGATAGCAAGAAAACGTCGGAAAACAGATGTACTAGGATGGCAAAGTACAGAGTAAAACGAAAATTTAGTCCTAGGTTAAATGAATTGAAGCGTTTAGGGAAGTACAAAGTTTTTCGTCGTAGAAATGACTCGGCAGATGGTGCAGGGTCCAGCTCTAGGAGTAGTAGCAGCACAAGTAAGAGTGGAGACTACAGTAGTGATGGTGTACCCCAGGAGAGTGTTGTTTCTCGTAACGAAAAGAGGAAACGCGACAATGAGCGAGCAGGTAATAGTCAAGGTAGTGAAACGTCAGGGCAAGATAAAGTTAAGAGTGAGTGTCGTAACAGTCGCGAAGTCAAGCAGTGGAAATTTGTGCAAGTGACCACGGTAGCCCTAGGGCATAAGGCAGTGTGGTTGAAGCATGGGGTGACAAAAACGAAGTGAAATAATAATGTGGCAAGTGAAACCAGCAGGTGAAGTGATGCTGAAGTTGTTTCTGGTCAAGGAAAATGGTTTTGAGTTTTCTTTTAAGTCGCTGAAGCAAGATGTAATTTTGAGATTAGGTTAATCTGTTCTATTTATTTCTATTATTGGAAAAAAAAAAATAAGCGATCAGAAATTTCGGCAACTTTTTAATTGAAAGAGTATATTAATTAGATGGTTGATATATATTGTATGGTTCTATTTATGTGGGAAATCTAAACACGGCTTAGCAGAGAGTACTAATACCGTAAACATAAGGTTATGTAAAAAGTAACAAAGCATGATGGAGATTTACATTGCTTGAGGTAATAGGTTGCGTAAACCTCATTGTATATAGCATAGTGTATGATTGTTGATAAGGCTAATTGCAAGGATATGCAGAATGTACAGTTATATGCTACTTATTGAATGTGTTAAGTGCAGTTTTGATTTGCTTTAGAGGTTGAAGTTTAAAATATTGTAATTTTTTGGAGGCAGTGAACCAGTTACGAGACTGGGCACAGGAAGTTTCGGAGTCATTACCATACTGGTGGATTTGGTGACCTAAGAGTATTTAACATGGTTTCAGTATGGCAATTAACAGGCCTCAAAGAAAATTGCGCCGAATAGGCGTTAAGACGCTATTCGTCGCATTTTGCGGGGGAGGTGTTGTGACCGCCCGAGCGCTTTTGTAAGTCCCGCCACCGAGCCTCCTAAAGGCGGGAAGCGCGCGGGCCGTCACGCCAAGATGAGCGTGCGGAGACTCGCCGCCACCCTGGGCGCAGGCCCAGCCGGCGAGCCGGGGCCCCTAGGGGTATAAGCGAGCCCCTCGCAGAGAGTCGACAGCAGTCGAGATCCAGTCAGTGAGTGGGAACAGTGGCGGAGGTGCGCACACGGAGCAGCAAGAGGCAGTGGCGGGGAACCGACCGCCCCTCTGCCTCTCCGCCGTAGGGAGACGGCGTGACGCCCGGCCTAAGGAGAGGTGCGGGCCGAGTGGCGGTGAACCGACCGCCCCTCTGCATCTACGCCGTAGGAGACGGCGTGACGCCCGGCCTAAGGAGGCGCGGGCCGAGTGGCGGTGAACCGACCGCCCCCTCTGCATCTACGCCGTAGGGAGACGGCGTGACGCCCGGCCTAAGGAGAGGCGCGGGCCGAGTGGCGGTGAACCGACCGCCCCTCTGCATCTACGCCGTAGGGCGACGGCGTGACGCCCGGCCTAAGGAGCGGCGCGGGCCCGGAGCCTGGTACATGGATCGACGCAGCGTCCCAAGACGGGACACCAGCAGGAAGGGCGTACCAAAGGGAACATGTTAACTAGAGAATTTGCCTTGTACATAAATGACAATAAAATAATGTTTTACAAACACAGTGTTTAGTGGATATAACAGTTTTCCCAACCAGGTATCTCCCACCAGCGCGGCACCACCCCAGCCGGGACAAGTTCTAAGTCCCCGACAGATCTCACGACATGTGTGGTAGCATAGTGCATGTTAATATGTGTGTAAGGGGTGAGGATAGGACAGGGAAGAGGAAGGAAAGAGCGCGCGGTCCGTGGCCCGTTTGTTAGGGTACTGCTCAGGCATTCGCCTGGTGTTGATCGGAGATGTGAATTTAAGATTCGAAGTATTCCATGGGTATTTTTAAAATCAATTTGCAAATTGCCGTCGAGCATTGCATTTGAAGAATATGAAGTAAATACGTAAAAAAAAAACAGAAATGCAAATATGGAACTTGAGAATACATTTCTTAAAAGTGCAAATATCGATTTTCAATTTAATGTGACTTAAACTTATTCACCTTTCCCACAAAAACATTAAAAATAATCTTTTAATACTTATATAAATATGTACACACACACACACACACACACACATATATATATATATATATATATATATATATATATATATATTAGTAACACTCCCACCTTCCTACCTACCACACTTTGGTGAGGTGGTGATACAATGAATGCTCGTGAAGCGAGCTTAAAATTCTCAGGAAACAGGATCTTTTGGGTATGAGAAAGGTCTGAACCCTCGACACAATGAATAAAATAAAATATGAATAATATGAACATATATTCAATGAGAAAATTTACAGTAACGCAATTTCATAAGAGGATATTGCACTTTAAGTAGCTGGTCACTGAAAAAATAAAACAAGACAAAAAAAATATAGGCGTCACCTCGACTGCCTGAACACACTTTCACCAACTACAATTTGCGATTTGATCACTCCTTTCTGAGTTTTTCCACTTCCAAATTATTTACTCTTTTGGCCTCTAGTTTTCCGTGCGGGGTTTTTAAAATGAATAGGACACTTGTTTCAAGGAAACCCTTTCACAGGTGCTAGCCTTGGGCTTCGCATTCACTATAACACTCAATAAAAAATACGTGGCATTCAAGTTACTTAATTTAGACCCTTTTACATGTCACAAAAGCAATTACTTTCAATACAATACAACAAACTGATCTTTCCAGATAATGTTAATTGTACACCATATGTAAATCCTGAATCATTTATGTAAAATTGTACAAGATATGGCCTCTTTAAATGAATCTAATGACACGTGCAGTAAATGACCTGGAAACTGCCACTCACATAGTTCGAAATACTTCTCCCACCTATTCTAGACGTTTCACCCACTTTTAACACTAATTGTCGTGTATTTATCGCTATCCTCTTTCCCCAGCTGATCGCCGTACAAACTTTGCCAGTTTCTTTACCTCAACAGCTCCGCGTCGCTCGCCTGTAGGTAACCTTGCGGATTTTCTGCCGCTCGCCCCGCGTTGCCACTTCGTCTTCGCGTGCTGTCCCGCGACGATAGCAGTTTCCTTCGCTCGAACACCGCCAAGCCTCCAATTTCCACACCCTTCTCTCGTTCCGAACCCGTACTATCCTCGCTCCAGACCAAGTCCTTCTCGCCTTCGCTCGAACACCGCCAAGCCTCCAATTTCCACACCCTTCTCTGTTTTCTGCGCAAATTTTACAAATGCTCGGCCGACCTACCACACTTTAGGCATGTGTGGTCTCAGCGTGCAATGTGAGATGCTGGATTTAATTAATGTCCTTCTGCGCAAATTTTACAACTTTGAAGTTTTTTCGACGTCAAACAGTCACTTCGCTTGCTCTCTCAAATATTGTGAATGCGACGAATAATTGTGCACTCTATTTCTTAATTATCTCACTTTCGAAGATACGCTGCTCAAGCCAACTTTTAACTACCAAGTTAAAATAAACTCCTATGCTATTAATTTAAACCGTCGTCGCTGCTGCAATCGAAAAGTTCAGTCTAGTCGCCGTCGCTGCTGTAGTCAAAAAGAAGATCAGTGCGTCAAGGGCGTTCTTCTAGTCGCCGTCGCTGCTGTAGTGAAAGAGAGTTCCTCCGAGGCGCACCGCGATACTTATGGTACTCGCGCCTGGGGAAAATTTGGAGGGGTGCATATTCTCCTCCTTTCGTGACCTCTCGGAAAAAAACATTACTCACTAGTTCGGGCGTCGTAGTTGGAAAAGCTGTGGGCAGATGGCGCGTTTACCAGCCATTGCTCCGCCGCGTCCCCCAGTCCTCTTCGTTCGTGGGCTTCTTTACATAGCTGATGGTGGCGTTATGGGGTTGTCTAACCACGTGACGTCACAATATATAAAGACAGAAGTGCGCTTTCTTACAGCGCGGTAATCTCTGAATCTACTGAACCAATGCCGATGAAACTTTTGTGCTAGCATCCTTTAAAGGCCTGGAGTCCTATAGGCTATGATTTACAAACATAAACAGTAACATATTTTCAAAATAATTTTAACTTTTCTTGGAATTTTTCGCCTAGCCTTACATCACAGATTCAAGAGTGCATCAATTCCAATAGTTTACCTGCGCGCCACCAGAGGATGACGTCTGAGATCTACTACTGGTTTCATCAATATTCAGAATTATTACAAAATTCATTGGAGTTTGAATAAGGTTATGTAATGTCCCTGTGTGAACATTTGAAAGAGAGTCGTAAAAAGTGGCAATGTTCATGCATTGCTCTTTGTCCTGTGGTCCGTGTTTGAGGTGGCAAGAAATCATTGTGAGTTTGAAAGTGTTTAATAATTCAGGTAGGTGGAGAATAAAAAGTAAATAATATACAGTACAGAATATACAGTAATGTACAATGTACAATATACAGATATCGTCTACAATCTAAACAACGCCTTTTTTTACAGAAATTTTTGAACGGCTACTCAGACGGAAGATCGACTTGCTGAAATACTCACTCGCCCCATTGAAATAATAGAAGGGGAGAAATGTGAATAATTCTCTAAGTAATAGGGAAACTGTTCATTAGGACTATTTGCACAGTTCTTAGGTTTAAAATGGTAAAATTGAAAATGTGTATGTTTTCAGTCCATCCAGTAAATTTTTTCTTCAATATGGGAAGGAATTTTGAACAGTGATGTGTAATTTATGAATGATCATTTACATATTAAGACTAATCTGTACAGTTGTTTGTCATGTAATTGCAGTTGTATTTTTTCTTCTGTATGTGAAGAGTTTAGTGCAGTAGTTGGTAATTAACAAAGATCATTACAATATTAAGACTAATCTGTGCAGTTGTTTTGCATGTTACTTGCTCGTAATGAATGATTCATAATATCTTTCCAATAAATAATTGGAAAAAAATTAATTTATCTAAAATATTTTGTCTAAGCAAATAAAAAATCTGGGAGACCTTTGTTTCTATTATTGAGTACTCATGTTCATATTGGTAAAATAGAAAGTGTTTGTATGTTTTCAGTCCTCCTAGTATAAGCAACCTCTTCAATGGTGAAGGAGTTTTGAGGAGTGGTATGTAATTTAGGAATAATCATTATTTTTAAGACTAATATTTACAGTTGTTTGGCTTATCAATTGCAGTTGTACTTTTTTCTTCTATATGTGAAGAAGTTTAGCGCTGTGGTTGGGATGTAAGCAATGATCATTTACATATTAAGACTAATCTGTGCTGTTGTTATGTATATCAATGGCCCCCAATGAATGATTTCATCCATATTTTTCCATAAAATATAAGCAAAATTAATTTATCTAAAAATTGTCTGAGCAAATAAATCTGAGATCTTGGTTTCTATTATTCAGCTCTCACGTTAAAATTGGTAAAATGGAAAATAGTTGTACGCCTTAGCCACCCAGCAAAAGTTTTTCTTCAATATTTGAAGGAGTTTTGTGCGGTGGTATGTATTTTAGGAATATTAAGACTAATCTGTAAAGTTGTTTGCATATCAATTGTTGTCGTACTGTTTTCTTTTATATGTGAAGAAGTGCAGTGGATGATAATTAAAGAATGATCATTTATTTATTAAGACTAATCTCTGCAGTAGTTTTGCATATCAATTGCTCCCAATAATTGAATTCATCCATACCTACCATAAATATAGGCAGAAATTAATTTATCTAACAAAAAGTTTGAGCAAATAAATAAATCTGGGAGTTCTTGGTTTCTATTATTCAGTTCTCCTGTACAAAATGGAAAAATGGAAAGTTTTTTTTTTGTAAAACCAGTAAATTTTTTTCTTCAATATGTGATAGATTTCTATGCAGTGGTATGTAATTTAGGAATGATCATTCAATCTATTATTCAACTCTCCTTTTCTTCTTCTTCTTCTTCTTCTTCTTCTTCTTCTTCTTCTTCTTCTTCTTCTTCTTCCCCTGATGCCTCTCAGCGTCGGGTTAGCCATTCGACATACTCCTTTTTGTCTTGTGCCCTGTGCTTCACATCTCCTAGTGTAGCTTCGTTCCTATGGCATATATCCAGTATATAGGCGTCCCATGTTCCTCTTGGCCTTCCAGGTGGTATCTTTCCCTCTGACCTGGCTTCGATAATTTGTTTCGGTTTTCTACCCTTTGCCATTCTAGCAACATGTCCGTACCACTTCAAAGCCTTTTGTTTTTGTTTTGTTTTTTAATTTGTTGCATCAACACCTTGATGCAACGCGTCTCCAAGCCCCTTAAGGGGCGTTGAGCGCTTTGCACTGAAGAGTAATCCTCGATTAATGTGCTTTTTATTTTTGAAGTAATCCTCCGTTACAATAAGATCAAGTCAAGTCTCGTCACGTAGTCAGTCAGTGCCTTTTATCCCTTCGGCCAGGGGCTCGACGACGTTAGATCCCGGGGTTCCTGGCCGGTCACCCAACCAAGAACCCGCGAGTCTCGAATTCGCTTAACCATCGTGATTTCACGGAGCGTAGTAAACGAATTCGGCTAGCGTCGCCGGCGCCTTGTTTTCCATTTCTTTGAATAGCGGGGTAACTTTTGGTTCCTCTCTGATTGTATTATTCCTGATTCGATCTCTTCTTGTTTTCCCTACTATCCTGCGTAGGAATTTTATTTCCACTGCTGTGACTGTTTTTGTATTATGTGGCATACTTTCAGTTCCATACATAAATGTTGGAATTCATTCCCCTTCATTTACGACTCTCTTTCAAATGTTCACACAGGGACATTACATAACCTTACTTAAACTCCAATGAATTTCGTAATAATTCTGAACATTGATGAAATCAGTAGTAGATCTCAGATGTCATCCTCTGGTGGCGCGCAGGTAAACTATTGGCATTGATGCACTCTTGACTATAAGGACTTATAAATTTGGAGTTTGGTTTTAGTGCCTACATTCATTCTTAACAAGTTCTTATTTATTTGATAATACACAGAGTTTGCTTTCTCCACTCCATTATTAGTTCTCCTTCATATTTTCCGTTTTCCAAGTTATTGTTCCTAGCTTGTTACTTGCTCAAGCTTTCCTCTCTTCATTTGATGTTCATTTCTTCCTTCTCTTTGCCTATACAAATTACCTTGCTCTTATTGATGTTTATCTTCTTACCCCTATCCTCCAGTGCATACCCCCACTAAGTTATCATCTCTGGGTTTCTGGCGAGCAATAGAATATCGTCCGCATACACCAATGCTTGTATCCATACTGGTCTCATTTTCCAATTTCCAATTTTACATTTTTAGTACGCATTTTGGTTTGTTTAATTACCTGATCCATAAAGATTAAAAATAGTGGTGGGATCAATGAATATCTCTGTTTAACCCCTTTGCCCATTCTAAATTTCCCATTAAGTTGTCCGTCCAGCCTTACAGTACCATAAACATTTTTATAAATTCTTTTAATTACCCTCATCATTTTGCTTGAAACCTTTGCTTTCTCCAGTGCATCCCATAGTTTTTTCCTGGGTACTGTATGAAATGCTGACTTTAAATCTAAGAAAGCAGTGCATATTGTTTTCCCCCTACTCAATGTTTTTTCAATTATGCTTCTTAGAGTGTATGGGATCCTCCTCCACCTCTGCTCCTCTCCCGTGGTGTCTCTCACTCACCAGGTTCGATTAGCCTCCCCCCTCCTTCCCACTTCCCAGTGGCTCATGCAGGTCTTGAATCTCACTGAACTCCCTCCAGTCACCAGTTGACACAGATAATAACAGGACAACCACCTCCAGTGGGTGTCCTGTTATTATCATTAAATATATTTTCATAATATTTCCTCCAGGTTTCTAGGACTTCTATCCGTTCTGTCTTTAAGTTGTTATTTGGATCCCTTATGCTTCTGACCGTTTTCTTATGTTTCCCTCTTAGTCCATTTACTACCTGCCAAAAGTCTTTCTTGTCCTTATGGTACTTTTCCTCCAATTCTGTTGCAAACATTTGTCATGTCTCCGCCTTTGCCTTCTTCACTAGTTTTGCTCTATTTCTACTTTCTACTTACTTTTCCCAATCTTCTTGCGTCCTTGATACCATATATGCAGCGTACGCTTTCTTTTTCTTCTTTACCCATTCCTTGACCACCTCGTTTCACCATCTAGTTCTTATAAAACGCGTATTTACTCTCTTCCTACCTCATCGCTGCTTCTAGCAACGTTTCTTTCGGTTTCTTCCATTCATCCTTGATTCGTTCCCTAACCTCTCCATGTTTCGTTTTCAATCTTTCTTCAACTACTTGTTCATATCTTTTCTTATTCTCCTCCATTCTCAATTTTTCACTTTTAATTTTAAAATATTTCTTAAACGTTCTCTAGGTGGACTTTTAATACTGTTTTCATCACCACCAGTTCCGTGCTTAATTCTGCATTTCTATATACCCTAATATCCATTACGGCATATCGAAATGACTCAGTATATGTAAAGTAATCAATCATACTTTTAACTATCATCTGGTTTCTTCTTCTTTCAAAGGTTTATTTGTGTATTTTTTTGTGTGGAAACCACGTATTTCATTTCAGCAATTGATTATCTATACAACATTCTAACATTCGCTCCCCATTATCATTCCTTGTTTTCTCTACTCCATATTTCCCCATATTACCCTTTCCTTTCCGCGCATCCAATCCTATTCGGGCATTCCAATCTCCCATTATCACCATATGGTCACTCGTCCCTTGTGTTTGTTCTATTACTCTGAAGTGCGGAATATAATATTTCCTTTTCTATTGTATCTTTATCTTCAGGTGGTACATCAATAACTCACCAGTGTCACACTTTCCTTTAATTGTATGTCCACTCTCATAATTCTTGCACTTACCAGTTCCCAATTTATCACTCTTATTAATTTCCGAGTTCACGATAATGCCTGCTCTCCCAACTGCCCCAATATCCACTTCGCTATATCTCATTACATACACTTTGTGCAATTCCACCTCTCCTGCTTGTTAACTTCACTAATACCCAAAATATTTAGATTGTACTTTTCCATCTCTTCTACTCCTTCCACTTCCTTCCCTGTTATTCATGTAATATTCCATGTGCCAATATTCATGTCCAATTCCTTGCGCGGTCGTCTACGTTGTCTTTCTTGTCCGAGACTGTTTAAGTTTCTCTGAATCTGCTATGAGAGTGAGTGGGTGATTGGCTCTATTTAACTCTGCACAGTGAGGATGTGCCATTTTCCGCCTCTGGGCCTGCGTAATTTTGTTTAGGGTTTTCTCCCTTAGCCTTTGGAGATCCCTCTCCTCCCTGCAAGGCAGCAGGTTGGTTTTTTTGGAGATCCCTCTCCTCCCTGCAAGGCAGCAGGTTGGTGTTCTATCGGGGTTTCCTTCCCTTAGCCTTTGGAGATCCTCTCCTCCCTGCAAGGCAGCAGGTTGGTGTTCTGTCAGGGTTTCCTTCCCTTAGCCTTTGGAGATCCCTCTCCTCCTGCAAGGCAGCAGGTTGGTGTTCTGTCGGGTTTCCTTCCCTTAGCCTTGAGATCCCTCTCTCCCGCAAGGCAGCAGGTTGGTGTTCTGTCAGGTTTCCTTCCTTAGCCTTTGAGATCCCTCTCCTCCCGCAAGGCAGCAGGTTGGTGTTCTGTCAGGGTTTCCTTCCTTAGCCTTTGGAGATCCCTCCTCCCCGCAAGGCAGCAGGTTGGTGTTCTGTCAGGGTTTCCTTCCCTAGCCTTTGGAGATCCCTCTCCTCCCCGCAAGGCAGCAGGTTGGTGTTCTGTCGGGTTTCCTTCCCTAGCCTTTGGAGATCCCTCTCCTCCCTGCAAGGCAGCAGGTTGGTGTTCTGTCGGGGTTTCCTTCCCTTAGCCTTTGGAGAGGGTTTCCTTCCCTTAGCCTTTGGAGATCCCTCTCCTCCCTGCAAGGCAGCAGGTTGGTGTTCTGTCGGGGTTTCCTTCCCTTATCCCAAGTTCTGTCGGGGTTTCCTTCCCTTAGCCTTTGGAGATCCCTCTCCTCCCTGCAAGGCAGCAGGTTGGTGTTCTGTCGGGGTTTCCTTCCCTTATCCCAATGCTCCCGTTTTCAGGCGCCTATTATTCAATTCTCCTGTACAAATTGGAAAATGGAAAGTAATTTATGTTTTTGTAAATCTAGTAAAAAAACAGTACTTTTTCTTCAGTATGTTATGAATTTCTGTGCAGTGTTATGTAATTTAGGAATGATCATTTACATATTAAAACTAATCTGTAAAGTTGTTTTGCATATCAATTGCTTCCAATGAATTAGTTCATTCATATTTTTCTAAAAAAATAGCAAAAATTAGTACATCAAAAATATTGTTGTCTAAGTAAATAATTCAGGATCCATAATCCCCATCACTTGAGATAAAATAATGATGCTAATATTGTTTTGTTATGTGGCCCAGTACATTGTCAATTTATTATTTACGCATAATGTAATGTTGGTGGATCATTTGTTTTCTAATATATCAGTCGTATGATGAATTGATTTACCTGAACAAATAAGTCTTATACTACATGTTACTAGCACATATGACATTAAACATATATATTTTCGTCGTCTTCAGAATTATAAAAACTGGTAATTATGTTTCAGAAAAGATACAAATATTTTCATTTATTTTTATGATTATGATTCATCAATTACGTTGGGACATCTATGACTATTACTCCGGATCTACCTACTACCGTACCCATGCATGAACTTCCGCATGTTATACAGCCTAAAACAGTAAGTCCTTTCAAGGTCACGAGGTAACAGATCAATTTCAAAACTTTCTTTATGAATACAATATAAGAAATGTATAAAAATAGGATAAGTTTTACAACGTGACAATTTATTGATAGTATTGGAATAAAACTCCACAAAAATTATATATGTGTGTCTCTATATATTTTATTTTGTAGTTTAGATTTGTTTATTGCTTTTAGTTATACAGTGAATGTTTAGGAGCTGGAACTTGAAAATAAGAAAAATGCAATTATTTGTGGAAAAGTGAGCGAGGTAATCTGGAAATTTCCAAATGGGGGTGAAGAGAAGACAGCTATCGTGGCGTAGCCGGGCAGAGCATGGTAGGGAGTAGGGCGATACAATGGAAGAGATGGTCCCATATCAGGGCATGAAACGTTTGAATTCCTCTTCCTGTATAATAATTTACTGTACTACTTCACATCTTTCTCATACCCAAAAGATCCTGCTTCCTGAGATTTTTAAGCTCGCTTCACGAACATTCATACTATCACGCTCTCCCCTCAATGTGGAAGGTAGTAGGTGGGCGTGTTAGATGATTGGCGCCCATACTTGTGGGGCAGTGATCGATTAAGAATCGAGTAAGCAAAGGAGAACCCTAGACACAAATCGAAAACGAGCATATTGTGGCCTGTAGTAGTGCTGCGTATCGTGTCTCCTTTACAGCAAGTGTTTCTTGTGTACAGTGAAATGTTCTATTGTGTATTGTATTGTTGTATTTTGGAAGGGAAGTGCGTTTAGTTGAAGAGTACAAGGAAGATGTAAAAGAAAGTATGGCAGAAAGCCGGAATATAGGGAACCTAGGAAGATCAGGAATGATGAGGATAGTGAGGTAGACGAGAGGGACGAAAACCTAGGTTTGCACGACAGTAGGCGAGCGACCGCAGACCGCACCGAGTCGACAGAGAGCACGCCAGAACCAGCGAAGCAACAAGAAGAAGAAGACACAATGAGAAAATTAATTAGGGAACTTCGCGCGAAACGTTAGTCAACAAGTAGAAAATCAGGGACAAAGATTAACGGAAGAAATTATAGCAGAGTCGCGAAAAGCAGACGAGCAGGGGAAAATTGGCAAAATTGACGAGCAGTCGCGTAAAATCGACGATAGACCAAAGTTTTCAATGACAAATTAGAGCAATTCCAAAAGTCAGTGATGTCACAAGTAGGCGCCAAATGCGACGAACTTCAGGGAGAAATCACCGCACAAGTTGCAACTTGCAATCAATTAATTGAGGAAAGACAGGCAGAAGTAGGAGCGATAATTGATTCTTTGTCTTCCGAAATCGAAAAGAAAGGTAGCGAGAAAAGGACACGTTTCAGGCGGATTCATAGTGAAGTACAGGAGGTTCGCGCGAAGTCACAGAAATAAGTGAAGACAGGAAGCGACAGGTCGAAGCGCAGTTAATCCAAAATCTGGATGAACAAGAACGCAAAATTCGAGAATTACCGGAAGTAGCGGAGGCTTAAGTAGAAGGCGGGGGAGCATGCTGAGGAGGCAATATTAATGTGCCGATCTCGTAAAAGTTCTCAGGTCTCCCGAATGAGAACCCAAATGCATTCGTTAAGGCGCTTCAAAGCCTTTTCGTTCTCTCAAATGTTCGCGAAACGCATAAGACATTGTTGCTACACCAAGCGCTAGAGGGCAATGCTAAAGAGTGGTTGGAAACATTATGCCCGTCGCAAAAATCGTTCGACGAGTTCGTAGTCAGGTTCTTAAACCGTTACTGGGGGAAAGAACAACAAATTAACTTTAGAATTTCACTTATGAGTGGCTACTATCATACTTCGAGCGGGACGATGCGAGACTATGCAGCACGTAAGATAGCGGCTCTGAAAATGTGTTCTTCTCCCGTGTCAGATGATGAAATAATTTGCATACTCACGAGACATTTCCCTTTAAGTATCCAGAACTTATTACGCTGCGTGGACGTTAGAGATATGGAAAAGTTTCAAGTATTATTAGGCAACTATGATTTGGCACTTGAAAATATGAACCAAACTCCAAAGACAACAAAAGCTTATGTAAACGCGATGCAGGTAATCGAAGACGTAGCAACTTCGTTGTCGAAGAAAGGAAGTAGCAAAAAACAGGGAAAGCAGAGCGCCGGATCAGGACAGCACAGGCAGGACGGTCGACAGCGCAGTAACGGCTCTGAAGGCGGGCGACCGCACGGCCAAGGTCACGCAGTGCAGACGGGGGAGCGAGCGAACGCAGAAATGTACACGATTCCACCGAGCACGGTCGCGAAGTCCGAGAAGCGAGCGCGACGCTGCAGGCCGAACACGTCCGGGAAACAACCAGAGTTCGAGTTGTTGAAGGATCCCGAGACGAACGTATATTACGCCAACCATGCGATCACTGTAACGACGAACCACATCACGAATGAAGGCAAAAATTTGTGGGAAAGCTGGAAGCCAAGAAAGGGGGAGAAATGTCCCGAAATTGAAATCAGTTGTAGTGGTGTGCGTAGCAAAGCATTACTAGACACCGGTTCGATCAAATCTGTGCTAGCGGAAGAGTTTTATAGCGGTAGAGCTGTCAAGAAATAATGTAAATATTTCGGAGTTACCAACCAACAATACTCGAATGGTAGACGCATGGGGGCGGAAATCACAGCCAGTGAAGAAACAAGTATTAATAGAAGTGATGAAAAAAGGAAGAGTTTACGACGTAATCTGTTTAGTTGTGAGGAAGTTGATTTATCCATTAATTATCGGAGTAGACTTTTTGACGGAACATGGCGCTATTATCGACGTAGGAGAGACGCAAGTTTTTATCAAGGGCGAAAATGTATGGAGGATGAAGATGAAGAAGAGGAGGCGCGAAATGCACATGAAGATGAGGGAGACGAATCGGAAGAATTCGCAGAAATTGAAATGTGTAGGCTGAAAGAAGAAGAAGAAAAGGAAATAGAGGAGGAAATTAGGAGGAAAATAATGGAGGAAAATAAACTAAATGTTGATCAGAAGAATGCGTTGTTCCAAGCTCTGATACGCGTCAAAGATGTATTTAGAAGTCGTAGCGAAAGTCGTAACGAAAAAGGGGTATGAATTTCACATTGAACTAACAGATTCACGTCCATTTAAAGCGAAAATTTATCCAATCCCTGTAGCCTACCGTGATGAAGTAAGAAAGTTGATAAACGAAATGATCCGAGAGGGTGTCATACGAAAGACTACGGCAGCACATATCATTTCACGTCTAGTTATGCGTAACATGACGGAAGACGGAAAGAATCAGAATAAGGAGAAAGAAGGCATCAGAAAATAAACTTACAGGAGGGAAAGGTTAAGGAGAAAAAAAAAAAGAAAAAGGTACAACAAAGCGGGAACGAAGAAATGAAAGAAAAAATAAAGAAGTCATCGACAACTAACACCAACCAAGACCACATAAGATTTTATTCGAGGGCGAAGAAAATCTTAAGAAGAAGAGGGGGCAATATGACGTCATGAGATTAGACAACCCCATAACGCCTCCATCAGCTACGAGAAGAAGCCCGCGAACATGAAGTCGAGTACGTGGCGGAGCGATGGCTTATAAACGCGCCACCTAACCACAGCTTCTCGAACTCTGACGCCTGAACTAGGGAATAATGTTCTTCCGGGAGGTCTCGGAAAGAGGAGAATATTTACCCCTCCAAAAATTTTCCAAGGCGCGAGTACCGTAAGTATCGCGGCGCGCCTCGGAGGAGCTTTCTATGATTGCAGCAGCGACGGCGACTAGACTGAGTTCTGAAGGCGATTAGAACTTGATAGCATAGGAGTTTATTTTAACTCGGTAGTTAAAAGTTAGCTAGAGAAGCGTACAACGAAAGTGATGTAATTGGGAAGTGGAGTGCACCTACATTCTTCGCATTAACATTCACAATATTTGAGAGAGCAAGTGAAGTGATTGTTTAACTTCGAAATAATTTCAAATTTGTAAAATTCGCGCAGGACGACATTAACTAAATCCAGCATCTCATATTGCACGCTGAGACCACACACGCTTAAAGTGTGGTAGGAGGGCCGAGCATTTAAAGCATAACTTCAGCAACATTAATTATTCGATACTGGAAGCGCGAACAGACTTGTACGAGGCGCGGCAGAAGAAGAAGGAAGAGAGAAGCGTAGGCAGAAAGTTTTGGACTGGAACGAGAATCGTACGAGTCCGGAGAACGGGAGAACCGTGTGGAAATTGGACACTTGGCGGAGTCCAGAGCTCGAGGGAAGGGAACTGGTAACGTCGTGGGACAGCGAGCGAAGACGGGTTGCAACGCGAGGCTGCGAGCGGCAGAAAATCCACAAGGTCACCTACAGGCGAGCGAAGCGGAGCTGTTGAGGTAAAAAAACTGGCAACTTTTATGCGGCGATCAGTTGGGGAAAGAGAATAGCAGTAAATACACGACAATTTGTGTTAAGTGTGTGAAAGGTCAGAATAGGTGGGAAAAGTATTCCCAACGATGTGAGTGGCAATTTCAAGTTCATTTACTGCACGTGTTATTAAATTCATTCAAAGAGGCCATACCTTGTACAATTTTACTTAAATAATTCATGATTTTCATATGTTGTTCAGTGAAGTTACCTGGAAAAGTCATATTTTTGTATTGTGTTAAAGTAATTGCTTTTTGTGATATGTAAAGGGGTTAGATTTAAGTAACGTGTATGTTACGTTTTACTTTTTTCTCTCTTTAAAGTTTACAGTGTTATAGTGAGTGTGAAGCCCAAGGCTAGCACCTGTGAACGGGATACCTTAGAACAAGTATAAAACTCATTTTAAAAGCCGTGCACGGAAAAACTAGAGAGTAGAAAGAGTAAAATAATGTGGTAGATAAAAATTCAGAAAGAGGAATGAGCAAAATTGTAAATTGTAATTGGTGAAAGTGTGTTCAGGCAGTCGAGGTGACGCCAATTTTTTGTTTTGCCTTGTTTTCTGTTTTTTCAGTGACCAACTATTTAAAGTGCATAATCCTATTGTATAATTGTGCCACTAATTTTTCATTGAATATATGCTCATTTTATTCGTATTTTATCTGATTCATTGTGTCAAGGGTTCAGACCTTTCTCATACCCAAAAGATCCTGCTTCCTGAGATTTTTAAGCTCGCTTCACGAGCATTCATACTATCATGCTCTCCCTCGTACTGTAAGGTAGTAGGTGGGCGTGTTAGAATATAGAGAATACCGCAGAACACTTTACAGGTGGTCATGGACATATTAGAAAGCAAAATTTTCTCAAAAACCGCTGCAATTTTTTTTTAATTTCTTGCGATAGTACAGAAAAGTATACTTATAAAGGAGGCATGGATTTTTGCGGTTAACTCTGAATTTTCGAAAATTGCAAAAGTTTGAATTTATCCGTAGTCCGTATATTCACATATCCGTCACGGTTAACTCTAATTTATTCATGGGCCGTATATAGACACTGTAATAAGCCAAGAGCCTGGGAAATAATTTTACTTTATAGTATATACGGAGTAAAATACGTAGTATGAAAAGAGAAAGTTATGTAATGCTGCGCGAAAAAACGGGGAATTTTCGGCGGGAAAAAATTCATTGCCGGGCTCTGGTGACGAAAAAGTGCATAAAATTACGTGCTAAATTACGAGAAAAAATCCTTTATCACGTGGTGTAGCCAGTATCCCTATTTTGTGGGTCCTTGATACCCACAAATCAATTGAAAGCAAAACGTCCGTCCGACCGTCTGTCCGTCTGTCTGTTGTCTGGGATATGTTAACAAACCTAGCGCCTAAACCGTGTGTAGGATTTTTTCCATTGAAGAAACCCATGTCATTTTGGCGTGAGCTGAAGCTCTGCGGTTATGAAAACATTCATTAATTATTGGGGGGAATATGTATGAAGCCATCGGAATATTTTTAAAATTGTTCAAAAATTGCTCCATTTTTTTCCTTTAAAGTACTGTAAGAATAGAGTTAAATACACCGAGGGAGATAGAATAGGTCCTATTTTCAGGATGTACCCTGAATTTTCGAAAAAAAGTAAAAGTATGCATTTTTTCGGCAAACTTCTAACAACTACAATATTGAAAATATACTCTTTTCGTTCACATGAAATTTGTCGTGCATACATAGTTCTTTCATTAACGTCATGTATCTACATCTAATTTGTAATTTGTACATCTATTTGTAATTTTTGGTAGTGTATGTGCAATAGCACGTGCAATATTTGCGATTTAAAAAAATTACAAAAACAGATTTTCTGCGATCCGATTTTCACCGTTAACTCGGAATTTTCAAAAATTGCAAAAGTTTGAATTTTTCCGGCATCTTTCTACAACTACCAAATTGAAGACAGAATTTTCCTTCAAATTAAATTTGCTATGGATAAGTAGTTCTTTCATTAAGGTCATAAAGATTTTTTGAAAATATTAGAGTTTTCGGGCAATAGTAAGTGCAATATTAATTTTTTTTAAATTAGAAAAAATATTTTCTAAACGATTTTATATACGACATAAACGCCATATTCCTTATTCTTTTGCTTTTTCAAAAATTACAATTTTTTTACTTGTCCCTCGCGTTTGAAATATTTACATTAATGGCGATTTCTTAACATTGTAATATTTAGGAGTTCATGTGCTTTAAATAATGTCAAATAAAGTTTCTCGAAAACTCTTGAACAGTTTTCTATGAAAATGAGCTCAAATTCACGCATTTTCAGAAACGCTCAAACGCGTTTCATAAATGTGGGTCTAAATTTTTTCTTCAAAATATTCCAATGGATTATCTAATTATAGTGTTTAATATGACGTAATATTAATTTTGGTGTATTCATTTGTTTTTTTAAAGATTACACAAATGTAGTTTTTTTTTAATATTCTCACCCGTTCATATGCGCATTTCCATCAATTTGTATAAATTATTACACTTGCGAGTGAAATTGCTTCAAATGACTTCAAATGAAGTTAAATAAAAAGAACAAACAAATGAAAACTCAATAGATTTCTGGAAAATAGCTTCAAATTTCGTATTTAGAGTAATGCTTCCTTTTCCAAAAAAACTGAAATAAACCAATTTGATTAAAGAAAAGATGAAAATGACAATCACTGGAAGTATAGACCTTTCAAAAATTATGTTAAATAACATTACGTTCAGCTTGCACCAAAGATATCAAGATTGTTTTTAAAACTTAGCAATTAAATGAATCTATACGAATATTGGGTTTCTGTACTTTGATCCACTTGCTCATGTCATCCCTCCTTGAATTTAATCTGGAGCTTGAAGCAAGGAGGGCCAATGTGAATTTTTAGTAATTTTTGGTTGGTATGGCCTGTGTGTGTGTGTGTGTGTGTATGTGTGTGTTTTAAAGAGCCTTTCTCAGTGCACGAAAGGCCAAAGTCAAAAGTCGAC
This sequence comes from Teleogryllus oceanicus, assembly GCA_964035755.1. Taxonomy (NCBI): domain Eukaryota; kingdom Metazoa; phylum Arthropoda; class Insecta; order Orthoptera; family Gryllidae; genus Teleogryllus; species Teleogryllus oceanicus. The sequence goes on from CAXIVR010000013.1 coordinate 67,552,563, forward strand.
TCTGCCTGATTTCATTATCGATATTTGTAATGGTCTCCGATTCTTATCATTAGGGAACGGATTTTCATGTAAATACATATTTTTACAGGGACAAGATACCTGCATTCACTAGTATTTTTTACACTTAACACGACATTCTGAACGAATGGAACCTTTTTATTTTACATATTTCGGTATAATTACATATTTTTACATATTTATCTATAGCTACATATTTGTTATATTTTAATATATTTATAGGTCGAAAATGAACATTTCACTTGTGATGTTCGAAATATATGAAAACTAACTTAGTTACTGAAATACTTAAAAAATACGCAATGCGCTTGTATTAACGCCGGACAATCGCTATTAATTGCCAAACTTATCTCCCCCGCCCCACTGCTTCTTGGAAACAGCGTAGTCGTGATCAACGATGAGCGGATGTATTATGTGAAGCAGAAGGAACTTCAACCACGTACTTACTCATGTTTCATATACCCCATGCGTAACTCGATAAAAAAATCAGATCATTGTCTTTATACCTTTTCTGGAGTTCGGGTAGGAGTATGCTCCCTTTATCCCCCCCTTCTATCACAGGCTACACGGTACTATTCACTTGAGCTCCGACTCCTCGTAAACAACATTGTATATAATACGAAAGTATTATGTTTCGGAAGAAACTAGCGAATAATTGCTTCTGTAGATGTAAAACTTTCATTCAGCCTCCTTGAATCCATGTAAAGTTCTGATCGGTAACGTACTCTGCTCTGAAAACGCTTGAAGAATGGAATTGTAAACATTATAAGGAATATTTATTTCACATATTTTATATTTTTTCTTACATATTTTTGAAAAAATAAGTACATATATATGTACATATTTTGCTTTTTTTATTACAATAAAGTCCGTTCCCTACTTATCATTTTGATATGTGCGAGAAAACCATCGATTCGGTGAATCTTTGCGCATTGCCATTGGCCCTTGCAGCACCAATCCACAGCAGCAATCGCACGGCCGCTGGGCAGCGAACCCGCGGGGTGGAGTTCCCACCGCTCCGCTGAGAAGCGCTTGCGACGGCGCGGCGCGGGCGAGCTTTCGTTTGAAAGCCACTCGTCCATGTTCTCAGATTTTCACAAGTGTAATACCGCCAACGTAGCATGGGCTCATTCCCCACCTGCAGATGAAGTCATGCCTTCGTCACGCAATAATTCTCTCATTTCAAAATATTCCTGTCCCCAAGAAACACATGTACACACAAATAAAGCATGTACGTACACTTTACGCACACAGATTGAAAACGTGCTACATCACGACAGAATATTTTGAGTTGGGAAACCGAAAGTAGTAATTATTATACTGAATATTGTTCCCTGTTTATGATACTCGGTTAACCTATTAATTTGTAATTGATTAATCCTGTAAGCAAATCACGCATAAAATTGAATTGGATTGAATAATTATTGTGAATGACATTAACTCAAGCGATACTCCCAAATTTGTTTAGTTCTGTTATATTTAAAACGAACTGTACGCCACACCCACTAAGAAATGGGTCAATGACCCCCATCTCGATCAGGTTTTTCGTCCAGTTTCCCTGATCCATTGAGCAAATGCTGAGATGGCCCCTTGTTTTGCTTCTGGACATAAATGACACTTCATTTTATGTGCACGTCTTATAGAATTCTGTGGGAAATACAATTATTCAAATTATCGTTTCCATGTTGTCGCGGCAGGAAGTAATAAGAGCCAAAATTTATTGCTCATTTATCCTTGAAAATAGATTTTATTACATGGGAGTTTTTTTGTTTTTTTTCTCCCTTTGAAAATTCAAAATTTATTGCTTATTTATCCTTGAAAATAGATTTTATTACATGGGAGTTTTTTTGTTTTTTTTCTCCCTTTCAAAATTCAAAATTTTATTGCTTATTTATTTTGGGGTTTTTGTTTTTTTTCTCCCTTTAAAATTCAAAATTTATTGCTTATTTATCCTTGAAAATAGATTTTATTACATGGGAGTTTTTTTTTCTCCTCTTCAAAATTCAAAATTTAAGTAGTATATGACTTGGTGTAGGGATCACAGAATTTTGAAAATGTGCACACAATTCACTTTTCCCCATAGCACGTCATACGCAGTTTTTAACTGTTTTTTTTTGACGAAAATAAATAAATAAATAAATAAATAAATAGAAATACAGTACACAACTTCTGGGTCGACAACCTCCATCTCCATTGCAATTAGACTTAGCTTCTATGTCGAGTAAAAGCTGAGGCGCTCTCTTGTTTGGTTTTTAAATATTAAATGTAGCATTTATCGCCATATTTATGTTGGTGGCTAAAATATAAATTAATTTTCTTAAAGTATATTAATTAATTAATAAACAGAGAAAGTGGATTTCTGTATATTCTCAACAAAAACAAAAGTCATGGCCTTGAATGGAATGGAACCGATTAGATCCAAATTAATTGTATACAATTCACCTTTAGAACAAGTTCCAAGTTTCAATTTCTTGGGATACAAAATGTCATACAGAGGGGAAATAGATATACAAGAGAAAATTAAAATACTAAATCGTATGAACGGAACAATATTGAGAACCCTGAAAAAGAAAGTCAGGAAGGAAACCATGATTAAATTCTATAATGTATGAAGTATCCCAATTTGTTTATATGGAAGTGAAAATTGAACAATGACCAAAAAGACAGCACAAGACTACAATGTGCTGAAATGAGATTTTTGAGATCAGTAGCTGGTTATAAGCTTATGGACAAGAAAAGGAATTCAGAAATCCATAAAGAACTTGGTGAAGGTAAATTCAAGAGAAAGTTAATTACTACCGAAATTCCTGGATACAGCACATTGAAATGTTGCAAAACAATCGACTGGCAACAATAAATCTAAAATACCGCCCACAAGGACGAAGAACTGGTCTCCAGAAGAAGAGATGGGGTGACCAGACGGGAACAGGCAGTGCATATATAGCTTAGGGAGAAGAAGAAAAGAAAATGGAAAAGGATAGTTCAGCAGGTCAAGACGTTCACTTGAAGGACGTAGAACCTTAGAAGAAGACATTAATTAATTAAAATAAAATTTAAATCTCTATTTCTCCCACTGAATTCTGATTAAAGACCAACACCGATGATTTCTTCTGTTATAATGGATGTCCTCAAGAAGAATATTTGCTGTGTTTATATTTATTTAAAGGAGAGTGAAATCAACAAGTGGAAGAAATTTGTCATGACTTGCTATTAAGCAAATGATTTACCTTTTCATTAGAGGGCGAGGTATTGATATGAACATAACTGTTATATTAACATTAATGTCGTGGCCAATTCACAGCAAAACAGAAAAATGATCTATTTTTTGCTGAAATGAAATATACAATTAGGACGAAGGAAATACAAACCATAAAATAACCAGAATAAAATATGTACTGTTTCAACAAGTTAGTATGATTTAGTTACTACATGGCCTTTTCCTAGGGTGGGTTTTTGAACGTATTTAATGTTGGTGTATTTCGGCTCATTCATATTAATATTTAAATTAGTGGCGCTTTTTTTAGCGATTGATTAGTGATTCCGGGCGAGTAAACTGCTAAGGTCATTAGTCCCGTCAGCCTGCGTGGTCTACCACCTCACGCAATTCCTTGTTCCAGCAGGGGGCGTGGACAGCGGGTTGAGCAGCTAAGCTCTTCACTTTTATCCTCACCCCTATTGACCGGCCTCAAGTACGTCGTCATCCGGGTTCCCCCGGGACGCACTTTGCCCCCACCGCCATTCAATGCGTGGGTGGGGCCGCCCTGCCAGCTCAGAGCTCCTAGCTATGCGGGCTAGTACAAACAATGCGCCACTCACGTGCGCCGGGACAAGTCCCTCCTCTTTGCCCCGAGTATCGAGCCACGACCGAGAGCTCTACAGGCGACGACCCCAACGAAGGCCCGGGCGGCTCGGGGCCCCCTTCCCGCTCTCAAGCTGGTATCCGGGTTCCCCCTCACGCACTTTGCCCTCACGGCCGCCTCCCCTTTCAATGCCTGGGTGGGGCCGCCCTGCCAGCTCAGAGCTCCTAGCTATGCGGGCTAGTACAAACAATGCGCCACTCACGTGCGCCGGGACAAGTCCCTCCTTTTTGCCCCGAGTATTGAGCCACGACCGAGAGCTCAACAGGGACGACCCAACGAAGGCCGGGCGGCTCAGGCCCTTCCCGCTCTCAAGCTGGTATCCGGGTTCCCTCACGCATTTTGCCCTCACGGCCACCTCCTTTAAATGCCTGGGTAGGGCCGCCCTGCCAGCTCAGAGCTCCTAGCCTATGCGGGCTAGTACAAACAATGCGCCACTCACGTGCGCCGGACAAGTCCTCCTTTTCCCCGAGTATCGAGCCACGACCGAGAGCTCAACAGGGACGACCCAACGAAGGCCCGGGCGGCTCGGGCCCCTTCCCGCTCTCAAGCTGCTATCCGGGTTCCCCGGACGCACTTTGCCCTCACGGCCGCCTCCCCTTTCAATGCCTGGGTGGTGCCGACCTGCCAGCTCCGGGCTCCCAGCTATGCGGGCTAGTACAAACAATGCGCCAATCACGTGCGCCGGGACAAGTCCCTCCTCTTTGCCCCGAGTATCGAGCCACGACCGAGAGCTCAACAGGGGACGACCCCAACGAAGGCCCGGGCGGCTCGGGGCCCCCTTCCCGCTCTCAAGCTGCTATCCGGATCCCGCCGGAACGCACTTTGCCCTCATGGTCATTCAATGCCTGGGTGGGGCCGCCCTGCCAGCTCAGGGCTCCCAGCTATGTAGGCTAGTACAAACAATGCGCCACTCACGTGCGCCGGGACAAGTCCCTCCTCTTTGCCCCGAGTATCGAGCCACGACCGAGAGCTCAACAGGGGACGACCCCAACGAAGGCCCGGGCGGCTCGGGGCCCCCTTCCCGCTCTCAAGCTGCTATCCGGGTTCCCCCGGGACGCACTTTGCCCTCACGGCCGCCTCCCCTTTCAATGCCTGGGTGGTGCCGCCCTGCCAGCTCCGGGCTCCCAGCTATGCGGGCTAGTACAAACAATGCGCCACTCACGTGCGCCGGGACACGTCCCTCGTCTTTGCGCAGAGTATCGAGCCACGCCGAGGCTCAACAGGGGACCACGCCAACGAAGGCCCCGGGCGGCTCGGGGCCCCCTTCCCTCTCTCAAGCTGCTATCCGGGTTCCCCCCGGACGCACTTTGCCCTCACGGCCATTCAATGCCTGGGTGGTGCCGCCCTGCCAGCTCCGGGCTCCCAGCTATGCGGGCTAGTACAAACAATGCGCCAATCACGTGCGCCGGGACAAGTCCCTCCTCTTTGCCCCGAGTATCGAGCCACGACCGAGAGCTCAACAGGGGACGACCCCAACGAAGGCCCGGGCGGCTCGGGGCCCCTTCCGCTTCAGCTGCTATCCGGATCCCGCCGGAACGCACTTTGCCCTCATGGTCATTCAATGCCTGGGTGGGGCCGCCCTGCCAGCTCAGGGCTCCCAGCTATGTAGGCTAGTACAAACAATGCGCCACTCACGTGCGCCGGACAAGTCCTCCTCTTTGCCCGAGTATCGAGCCACGACCGAGAGCTCAACAGGCGACGAACCCGACGCAGGCCCGGGCGGCTCGGGGCGCCCTTCCCGCTCTCCAGCTGCTATCCGGATCCCGCCGGAACGCACTTTGCCCTCATGGTCATTCAATGCCTGGGTGGGGCCGCCCTGCCAGCTCAGGGCTCCCAGCTATGTAGGCTAGTACAAACAATGCGCCACTCACGTGCGCCGGGACAAGTCCTCCTCTTTGCCCCGAGTATCGAGCCACGACCGAGAGCTCAACAGGGGACGACCCCAACGAAGGCCCGGGCGGCTCGGGCCCCTTCCGCTCTCGCTGCTATCCGGTTCCCCGGACGCACTTTGCCCTCATGGCCGCCTCCTTTCAATGCCTGGGTGGTGCCGCCCTGCCAGCTCCGGGCTCCCAGCTATGCGGGCTAGTACAAACAATGCGCCACTCACGTGCGCCGGGACACGTCCCTCGTCTTTGCGCAGAGTATCGAGCCACGACCGAGTGCTCAACAGGGACCACGCCAACGAAGGCCCGGCGGCTCAGGGCCCCTTCCTCTCTCAAGCTGCTATCCGGGTTCCCCGGACGCACTTTGCCCTCACGGCCATTCAATGCCTGGTGGGGCCGCCCTGCCAGCTCAGGGCTCCCAGCTATGCAGGCTAGTACAAACAATGCGCCACTCACGTGCGCCGGGACAAGTCCCTCCTCTTTGCCCCGAGTATCGAGCCACGACCGAGAGCTCTACAGGCGACGACCCCAACGAAGGCCCGGGCGGCTCGGGGCCCCCTTTCCGCTCTCTAGCTGCTATCCGGATGCCGCCGGAACGCACTTTGCCCTCACGCCCATTCAATGCCTGGGTGGGGCCGCCCTGCCAGCTCAGCGCTCCCAGCTATGCAGGCTAGTACAAACAATGCGCCACTCACGTGCGCCGGGACAAGTCCCTCCTCTTTGCCCCGAGTATCGGTCAAACTAAGGTCCGGGAGGCTGGAGGCCTCTTCCCGTTCCCCACTGCCTCCGCCTTGAGGCTTCCGACGAATCGCCAGAACCTAGGCAACCCGGCGGGGGTGCGTCGTCCGCGTGTGGACTTTTATATGTGGGCTCCGGAGCAGCAATACGAACGACCTGAGCCCAATCCAACCAACTATTGGGTTACCCGGCAACACGGGGCTTAGCATATGCCTACACACTGCCCCCATCTTGAAGCTAACGATGTGAGTTGCACCGTGAAACGTAGGGACCGGGTGGTCGTCAACAACTCTCCACTAGAGGTCGTGTCCGCCTACGCGGCCGCAATCCCCCCGGTGGAACATTAGCCCTGTCAGCGTAGGCCGTGTTTGCTTACCTCGGGCGGGGATGGTGGTTACCTCTCGATGATCTACCCCCCCTGGATGGTGAGATTCGGCGCCTACCTACCTGTGGGCTAGAATGGGCACCGACCAAGATGGGAGAAGCTCTAAGCTCCCGATCGGTCGATAGTGTAGTGCATGTGGGTGTATAAGTGAGGGATGAGGATAGGACAAGGAAGGGGAAAGAAAGATCACCCACGGTCTATTGCTCGTTTACTAGGGTACTGCCCCGACTTTCACCTGGGATTGATCTGAGAAACATTGGAAAACTATCGATCAGAACAGTCGGCCGCTAGATTAGAGCAGAGCAACCTATTCTCTTCCAGATAGCGACTGAATTCGACCTAGCTCTCAGCCAGTGTCGAAAATCGTGTCACCGTCGGGACTCGAACAAAGTCCTCCCGGTCAGAGGCACTGCAGTGATATCAGTTGATGCTCTGCGACACCTCTCTCGGTCTAGTACTAAAACAGTTTTTAAATTAGCAAATTTCTAAAATTTGGGAGTTCAATAAAAATGAGACCTGCGCCATACTCTCTTGTCCAAGAGTTCCTTGTTTTGTGCGTATAATTGTAACTTCACTAACAGTGCACGTCTTCTAGATTTCAGTGGGAGGTCGCGTGGGTTGTCGCAGCAGGTTCACAAAGGACAGAATGAGGGATAATAGCCAAGGCCATAGCTGATTTGCCCTTGAAAATCTATTTTATTACATCGGAGCGAATATTCGTTTATTGCTTTCTGTATTCAGAATTCCACTAGTATGTGGTTTAAAGCAGGGATCCCGAAAATAAGAAATTGTGCACAGAATACACTTCCCTTAGCACGTCAACACGCTTTTTAACGATTCTTGACGTAAAATAAATAAATTTAAAAAAATAAAATACATAAAAAAACTTAAATAAAAATTTGCAGTGGTATTTGAGAAAATATGTTTTTATTTTCTCGCAACTGGTTACGCAGTATAGAAAATGCATTGTGATGCTGCATTGTAAAACTGCGAATTTTCGACACATAAACTCTTATTGTCGGACCCTTGTAACGAAAATGTGGGTGAATCCTATCCCTATTATAATAAATTACTTTCTCTAACACGTTGTGTTATCAGAATCCATGCTTTTTAATCCCTGATTTTTCGAAAATTGCAAAAGTTCAATTTTTTTCGGGGTTTTCCTACAAATAAAATATTATTTTTTTGCCCTAATGAAATGTATCTGTTATATAAAGACACATTTTGAAATAAAGTCATGTCAATTTTTCGAAAAATATAGTTTTCACGGAAGCATAGGAAATTTTTAAATTTTGTTTAAACATTTTTCTCAAAAATGGCATCAAAGTTTTCGATAAAATTTTGATGTCTAATAGCGTAAAGGATGCTTAAAAGAATGATGTAGGTCTTATATTAGTTAAAATCCGTGAGTTTTGGAAAATTGCAAAAATTGAAAATTTGTGCTAGCTCTTTCTTCAACTAAAAATATGAAGATAATTTTTTTCTCAATTAAATGTGGTCCTCAAAAAGAGATCTTCAAATAATGTCACGTTCACTTTTTCAAAAATATGAGTATTTTTTGCGTAATTTTGTGTGAAACATAAGCAATTTTTAAATTTAAAACCATTTTTTTTCAAAAACGGCTCTAGTTTTTTCTTTAAAGTTTTCACAAGTAGCAAAGAACGCTAAAGAAAGTGGTGATAGTCGCTCTGTGTTTTTGAAAACAGGAAAAAAGTTCGAAATGGTAAATTCAATTTTCCCGTGGTTCGTTGAGGCAGTCAGTCTGTAAGAGTAATTTGAGAAGCGCTTGCTGGCAGTTTGATATTCTGAAAATCCTTTACCATTGCTTAATTTAATGTTAATTAACTTAATTTATTAACTTAATTTTACAAATAGTAGAACATTAGGTGCGAAAATGTATATCTATGTTAAAATTAACGTAAATGCATATGAAGCAGTGGCGGCTCGTGGTCATGCCATTAGGGTGTGCAACGTTTTTCTTCTTTTTCTCACACTCTCTCCCTCTGTTTCTCTCTCTCTCACACACATATACATTACAAGCATGCATTGACACACATTAACATTAATAATGACAATTAAACACAAATCATCTTATGACGTCTGATAGCATGCCGAACAATTCCATTCCATTTTTTCTTTTCAGCAATTGTTTTCTGTGGCTTTTTCATTGAAATCATTGATTTCTTACGTTTCATATTTTCAACGCTATTCATTGTTAGTTGCACAAACACCCTTGACAGAAAAAGAACTCTCTGATTTCGGTTTCTCAAAACACATTGAAACGTAGCCTAATACTTACGTTTACAAAATACACTAGGGGTTTGAATACTTCGGAATGGTTCTGTAATTGCAACTCACTTTAAAACACAAGAGAATACACATATTATATACAATTAACATTTTTATGAATGCATCACTGCACACACTGTATTAATTTGGAATAGTTTTTGCTCCGAACGTTTCATTCAGGGCCGAAAGTCCATTCGAATGAAGATGAATGTTGACGGATCTGCGCGCGGTATGGCCGCCTCGTTGGTTTCCGTCCGATTCTCCAGAATCTGCGTTCATATGCCTTTGGGCTTTGATTTAATCATAATGTACTATTGGAAAACTCCTTATTAATTCGATTTTTACTCTATTCTACAATTTTTATTGTCACTGTATTGATGTAGTACGTTCAACCAATTCTCCAACCTTAATTGAAATTATTCCAATTAGATTTTCTCTCTTAAAAATATCATTTGTATGTAATATGAAAGAAAAATTGAAAGCATTGGGTATGATCATTTTGTACATTTTTTTTAATGTACTATAATTTGATATTCACTTTTCAGCAATAATAACAATAGGAATGTCGCAATACGGCGTGAAGTTCACAGAATAATCCCTCATTATCGGTTCGTGAATCTATAGTTGGGAGTTTCTTTTGAAGGAACGTGGTATCGTCAATGAGGACATCGTGGATGTAAATAGTAATTTAAATTTTGTATTTCTAGTGTTAATATATTTTAGTTTCCTTTTTTAATGCTACTTATGGTAATTATTTAGTCGTAGTTAACTATCTAGAGTACATTAGATTTCTAGAATAATTTTACTTCTTTAATTTACAATTATTAGTTTATTGCAGTTAAAAATTCGAAGAGAACTTTTTCCCACAGCACGTCATACGCAGTTTTTAAGTGTTTTTTGACGTAAAATAAATAAATAAATAAAAATTAATAAGGAAAATATTCGCCCCGCGTATATGGCAAACGAACCGTCCATTTAAGAACACCGCGGGACCCCAACGGGTTCTCGTCAGCAGAGAATGACACCATCGCGTATTAATTTCTAATTTACATTTGACAAAAACGACGCTTTTAAGTGTCGAATTTGTGTTGAAATGTTAACTTTAAAAGAATTCGTCTTGTTACCTATTGTTCTACGATTTGTTATGAGTTTTACAACTGGTGACTGAAATGTATTAATATGGCAGCAATTGTGATATTATATCAATTATCCTTTACTACATGTCAGAATATAGTACCTGCTACTGTAGCATCACTTGTTTATAAATTGCATTAATTTTAAGTAGAAATTACAGGAAAAAATATTTTTAAAAAATTGCATATACCTTTTTTAAATAGGGGATGTTTAGAACGGATTCTGAGAAAGGTAAATATCTCTATCCTCAACTTTCTAATTTTACAAATGATAAATTTTTGCAATTATCAAAATACAAAGTTTGTGATACACAAATTTTATTTACCTCGCTTCGATAAACATGAAAATACAATGTAAAAAATGTTGAGGTTTCTGAGAATAAAATTGTTAACAAAATCTTGAAAATGGCCTAATTTTACAGAAAATTAGGCAAAAATTTCTCATACATTGGAAAAAGTGTACATAGACTTATTTAAAGTACAGATTTCACTCATGAAACAATCTCTATATCTTCATTATTGAAGTTGTAAGATGACATGGAACGAAAATAAAACGTGCGCTATTTTCCTAAGCGTCTTTTACGCTATCCAAGGTTAATGTTTAACCAAAACATTTGGAACCATTACTGAAAAAATTTTGAAAATGTTGTTGAGGTTTAATGTAAAGTACCTCAAAACGTCAAAATATCCTTTTCACTTTAAGAGGACTTACACTTCCTATAAATTGATCGAGGAATATCAATTTTAGAGAAAATTAGGTGAAGGGTTTAAGCGCTAGCTTTGTCTACAGGCAGACAGACAGATAAAACAATGTAGGCTTTCACGGCCGGAGTTGTAATCAAAGATTTTTTCCGGGCTGAAGGGCCGTGGTCCATTGGAAAACATATTTCCAGACGTTTCGTCGAATGGCAGACATCCTCAGTGGCGATGTGGTCTCGGACGAAGAATCCTCCTTGAAGGTTCCCCGGTGACTTCAAGTTCCGTCACCGGGGAACCTTCAAGGAGGATTCTTCGTCCGAGACCACATCGCCACTGAGGATGTCTGCCGTAGTTGCGGACGAAACGTCTGGAAATGTTTTCCAATGGACCACGGCCCTTCAGCCCGGAAAAAAATCTTTGAAAACAGATAGTTGAACAGGCACACGATGGATAGAGTCGTTTTGCCATTAATCTATATTTCTGTATCAACGACACGCAAAACATGGATTCTGTCTACACAAGATATCAGAGGAGGTATAATATAGAGGATTAATATAGAAAGAACATTTTCCACTTCTTGTTTTTTAATTTGTTGCGTCTGCAAGTTGACGAAACGCGTCTCCAAGCCCCTTAAAGGGCGTTGAGCGCTTTGCGCTGGGGAGTAATCCTCCATGAATGTGCGCTATTGGGGAGTAATCCTCCATTACTAACATGTCACGTCACGTCGCAGTCAAGAGGACCGCCAGGTAGCATCTCCGCGTACGCGCCTCCTGCTACGCGCTCCTGCGTCACTACCCAGCGGCCAGAATTGGGAAGGAATAAGGATAGGGGTAGGGTTTAGGACACTTCACAGGGTTGGACTAGCCCTTGTGAAGCAGCCAAACTCGTTTTTTGTAGGAACAAATTTCACATGAGATTCGACGGGAATCGAACCCGGGCCTCACTGATGAAAGGCTAGCGACTTCGCTATGTGCCACGAGCGGGACTTAAATTCTTTGTTACCAGGGCCTAGAATAAGAGTTGTTCCCTCGAAAATCGCCGTCTTACAGACCATGATCACAATGCTTGTTCTTCTTACGAAGCGAGGGCGAGAAAATGAAATTGCACTAGTAACCTAGTGGCGGTAAAACAGTGCGTACTCTGTCACCCGCACTTTCACGCAAAATTACGCAAACAGTTATCAAATTTTCGAAAAATTGTATATAATCTTATTTAAAAATTTCTCTTTAATGAACAGATTTTATTAAGGGAGAAGTTGCAATCTCCAGTATTTAAGTTGTAGTAAGATTCCGAAAAAAAATGTGAACTTTCGGAAAATCAGGGTTATCAGGTAAAAATGAGGAGCATTTTTTAAAAATGTTGAAAATGTCCCAGGGTCTTAATGTAAAGTACCATCCAAAATTGAAATATCGGTTTCAAATTTAAGGGGCCGAGGTATCAGCCAGATCGATTGGCGTACTATATCAATTTTGGAGAAAATCAGTTGAACGGTTTAGCCGCTAGCGTTGTTCAGACGGACGAACAGGCAGACGTTTTGCTGTCAATCGACTGTTCGGTTCAAGGACCCACAAAACACGGATTCTGGCGACACTACGTATTAGATTTTTTTTTCTAAATTTAGCAACTGGATTTATCCACTTTTTCGTTACCAAGGCCCTGTAATAAGTCTTTCTCCCGAAAATTCGGCGTTTTCCGCGCAGCATTACATAACTTTCTCTCCATCGCGGTTGCGAAAAAGGGGAAGCAAAGATCGCGGGCGGTCCTTGGCCCCTTTTTAGAGTACTGCTCAGGCATTCGATTGGTGTCGATTGGCAATTGCAGGAACCACGAAAAACTACCGATCAGAGCAGCGGGTCTCTAGAATTCTCCCTGAGGCAGCGACTGAATTCGACCTATCTAGGTAGTGCCGAAATTTCTGCCTCTCGGAACTCGAACCTAGAACTTCGCGGTCAGAGGCGCTGCAGTGGTTGATGTCCTGAACTACCTCTCTGGGTATACTTGTGTCGAGAAGAAAAGTAAATAGTTCATTTTATTATGACGAATTACAATTTTAGTTCCATGTTTTGGCTTGCCAAACAGGGAGAAACAGTATCATAGTAATACGTTAGTTTTGGGAAGACAGTTATGATATAAATAACATTTTGTGTGAAGATGGAGTTTAGTTGATTAGACAGTTATTCATGACAAAACATTTGATATAGTATATCACTAAACTTTGTTCAAATGTAATATTTTGAATATTTTGTTTTACAATGATCATATTACATTTTATTTTCACTCTTCTTAGAACTGTCATTTAGTATTTAACTTTCTTTACCAGAAGACCGTGGCGGCTTGTGTGGTAGTGCCAGTGTGCCATAGCAACGTCTACAAAAAGAAAGGAAAAGAAAATTTTCACTTCAATATGTCTATAAAATATCGTTTCTTCAAAACATTTTTCTCTATAGTACTTCATTTCAACGAGCGTTTAGCCCTTCAATTCTCTCTTTTTAAAACACCACTAGGAGCTCTCTATCGGCCTGTTTCCAAACTGCTGAGCGACCTACGAATTGGCTCCGCCTCTTCCATTTTAACTCTGTACAAAGAACGCTGGGTTGGTTTGTATGCGCCTCTTATGGATGAGACTGTGGCAAAATCGAACTGAGCAATTAGTTTACGTTCTGTTCCATAGAGTGCAGTAATGGCATTATCTTCATTGAGCAGACTATTTCTAGCTCAGTATGTCCCTAGTGTCTTATTATTTGGTCTTCCCTCGTATTTCGCACGTGGAAAGGCGGCGGACGCCGTAGGTGTAAGGCCTCCCCTTTTCTTCCCGTATCCTTCTAGAGCAAACACACGAAGCTGCGATCTCTCAAGCATTCGGGATCTGCATCTTTATTTGTTCTTATTATTTGTAATTTGTTTTTAGTTAAATCTTCATAATAAATTAATTAACGCTGTCACTGTAAAATTAAATTTTGTTGCCCAGGATTTTATTTTTGCCTACAGATCACTAATTTAAATTTAATACATTGCATCGATATTTAAAAACATCGATGGATTTTGATCGATGTTTTAATAGGGGGTTTTGAACGGCGAACCGTTATAGCAATCAACAGCAATATCATTCTTCTGCGCGCGCAGTTTGACTTTCACATCACTTCTCAGCATCTGCTTCTGAGCAGAAGGTCGGTATTCAAGTTATTGCCTTAGCTATCTCGGTTAAATCGATATCTGGCAATCAGGAAGGAAAAAACTTGATTATATGTTTCATTTAGGATGTCTCCGTCTATTGAAATAAAATTCGCAAATTAGTGCAAAAGGCGGAAATGCGAGTTGACCAGAAATTTGGAAATCACTTTTGAGCATCTGCTCTTGCGCAGAAGGTCGATATAACAGTCGATTGCTGCACGCTATGCCGTGATAAAACTCTATTTTTGAATATCGATAATTGGCAACATCGATGTCGCATCACTAACTGGCACCGCCAATAGAATTCAATACCTGCCGCCACTGCTAGAACATCATCATCAAGATCTGAATTTATTTCTGTGGTGTAACACTATTCGCCTAATTTTGATGATGGAAGAAGCCACGGAAATGCGTCTCGTTAAGACAATTCGACCTGGCTGTGGAACTAGTGTTGAAAATCCGCCCCCGCGTCAGCACGGAGGCGCTGCAGCGGCCGCAGTTGTTTCTCCGAGCTAGGTGAGCGGGTGAAACGCTGACACCCCGGAATGCCAGATGCCATCCATCCCTTGCGCCATCCGCGCCGCTTCGACCGGAGGGCAAGTGGCGCCAAGGCCGGCGGGGAAGCGCCCATTGTTGGCCAACAATGATTGCGGCGTTGCCTCGGCGTAATTGGCTGCGAGCGGTTCTCACCTGTTCTCTTTCCGCGCGGGCGACAATCGGTCACGCGCTGACGCAAGCTGTCGTGCGATGGGGCAGGGCGGGGCGGGGAGGGGCGGGGAAGGGGCAGGGCGGGCGGGGAGGAGCGGGAAGGGGGGGGGGGAGGAGCGGGGAAGGGGGCAGGGCGGGGGGGGAGGAGCGGGAAGGGGGCAGGGGGGGGGGGGACAATAAGAATAAGAGGAAGGAGAAGAAGAAGTAGAAGATGTAGAATATGGAGATGATGATGATGTGTGATGATGAAGGAGAAGAAGATGAATATTAGCGACTGGGAATATCGGGAATAAGAGAATTATATTCTTAAGTACACTAGTGTAACACGTTAAACGAGAGCTATTTAATAGTGTTCCTACATACCCCATGAAGTAACCCACATTTAATAATTTGTGCTGGGAGCTTTCTTTAAGTAGAACCTCTCACAAAAATACGTAAACTTGCATAAACATACATATTAACTAATTTTAAATAAATTCTAACAAAGAAATAATTTTGGCCAGCTTTTTATACACACTACTCCTATGTGCAGCGCTTAAAAATGTAATTGCGTCAACTCAATTTTTCTATAGGCAATTTTTGGAATTTTGGAAAATATGGAGAGTTCTACGAAAATGGAAGTAGGTCAATATTTTTGCCGAACATTGTTACATATGAGAAGAAAATTTAATGAAAACATTTGGGGCGGTTTTTGGGAAAATTTTTAATTGCACAAATTTCAGACACAAATTACAAAATATCTTCAAATTATTTCAAACAATTATAAATGACCATTTTAAAAATCCGATTTTTACACGAGGTTTTATTTAAGGCAAAAATAGGTATCTTGTATTTTGAATGTTTTTGAAAATATGAAGAGTTCGTCGAAAATGGAACAAGCACCATATTTTTTTACCGTCCCTTGATACATACGAGAAGAAAATTCAAAGAAAGAATTTGGCGCGTTTTTCGAAAAAAAAAAACTATTTATTTAATAGGTAATTATTACAGCCAAATTAGAAAACTTGATGCAATGTGGCTAGGCCGAAGGCCTTTAAGCCATTACAATACCTACATTCTACCGCGTTCTAACCTTTCGCCTTCTGGTATTCACCCCAAATGGTCTCTCCATCGCATCAAAGCCGCGGAAACGAGACCATAAGGTACGGCTGAGGGAAAAACCTCTGAAGGGGGAAAAACCTGCCGTCAGAAGCCGAGTACATTCTACTCTATCCGGTTTTTAGACTATTTATTTATTTGGCGCGGGCGTCAGGCATTCTCCTTCCAGTGTTTGGCCTCCACCGCACCTGAAAACAAACAGCACCACAGAAAATCGTCCGCACCAACGCCTCTGCCCTAACATTTCCGATTCCCACTTCCCTTCGCCCCCTAATGTGCTTTATTTTAACCGTTTCCTTTTATTTTATTTTAATTTAATTTATTTTGAATTTATTTAACTTATTTTAATTAATTTAATTTTAATTTATTTAACTTATTTTGATTAATTTAATTTTAATTTATTTAACTTATTTTAATTAATTTAATTTTAATTTATATAACTTATTTTAATTTAATTTTAATTTATTTAACTTATTTTAATTATTTTAAGTTAATATATATATATATATATTTATTTTTATTGACTTATTTATCTACTTATACTTAACAATTGACTACAATTTATAACTTAAAAAAAAAATATCGAAGAAGCCGTCCGTTAGATCACATAACGACTGAATTCGACATAGCAGCCACGGAGCAATTGTCAAAACTTCGCCCCCTCTTGGCACAGGAGCGGTCGCTGCAGCGGCAGCGTGCTCCGACGGGTGCCCCAGCTGGCGTGGTGGGCGTGTCCGCCCCCCGTGCGTCGTGAGGCGTGAAATGGCGGCGCGTGACGCTTTCCCCCCGCCCCGCGCATGCGCACGCGCGACACGCACGCACGCACGCACGCGCGCGCGTGCCAACGAAGGGCCCGCACGGTCGCCAGGCTGCCTGCGGACCCCGACGCCTTTTTTCTTTCCTTTTCCTCCGTTCAGCAAAGCAATCAATGGCTCACGACCCATTACAAGCACATTCCTAAAACCTTAATCACACTCTCCCATTTCAACGCTTATCGGAAGCCCACTCGTGGCTCAGTTGCTTGCCTTTGATCAAAGAAGTCCGGGTTCGGTTCCGAACAATCGCGTGTGAAATTTGTTCCGACAAAACGAGCTTGACTGCTTCGCAGGGGCTTCAGTCCAGCCCCTGTGAAGAGTCCGAAACCCTACCCCTATCCTCATTCCTTCCCAATGCTAGGCGCTGGTTAGTGACGCAGCAGCTCTTGTAAAGAGGCGCGTTAGCGGAGATGCTACCTGGCGGCCCCTTGACAACTGACTACTCTCACAGACACCTCTAACCTTAAATCTATAATGTGGTCGCTAACCACTCTGAAATTAATGCGACAATAAATCAATTCGAAATTGTCGTCCCGCCCAATTATTTCATGGAAAATCCGGTGTTCTCTTACAGTCAGACCTGCTCATAAACTTGCTTGGTCTTATTTTGGTATCTGTCGAAGTAAAATCACAGTTTTGCAATCGCAGCGCTATATGGAAATTTTCAAGCACTTCTTAAAAGATCTATATCTCCGCGGTAAAGACCAAAACTACAGAAAATATTCAAAATTATGTTCTTTCCAGTCCACAAAATCTGAAAATATTTTTCTGTAAACCTGCAAAAACGATTGTAATATATTCGTAGATATATGTAACATTAAGTCTTAAATATAAATAGTCTTTCAATTAATTTCCAGTTCTTTTCCGCATTATAGAGAGAAAAATAATTTGTCGGTAGAAAGCGTCTTGAACTGCTTTCAAAGAGGCCGCGTTTTCGAAGTTGTGCTCTCCGTGAACCAGAGGTTCTGGCGCGAGGAGCTTCATACACGCTCAAATAACGAGATAGAACCAGAAAGGAAAATAATTTCCTTTCGCCCACACAGGTAACACTGATATTTTCTTCAATTTAAGTTAAAAGCAGATGCTAAGGCCAAGGTGTGCTAACAGTCTTAACCCTTATAGTTTTCAGAAAATTCCCTTAGGACAAAAACTCAAAAATATGAATTGCAGATCTTCAGCCCAATCTTCAAAGCTCTCCCATCACTTTAGCCACATTCAAAGACTGAACAGATGTATATATTTGTATGTTAAAATTGAAATTCGATTGAGGAATAAAAAGCAAGTCATTGTTGTGGAGGATTTAGGGCAAAAGTTGGAGTGCTGTAGAAATTAACAAGTGTGTAATCAAGAAATTCAGAGCACATAATAACGATGACGCGTGGATATAATCTAAGAGTACATGAATAAAGATAGAATTCCAAGAAGATTATCTGAGGAAGGAAATACAGGACAGATTTGTTAGAAATGAGGAGCTGGACAGTACTGAAAGAAGTAAGATACAGAAGGTAAGGAATATAGCGGATATAAAGATAAATGAGTGCTCGATTAGGGAATGATTTTAAAAAGATTTCAATAAAAATGTAAGATCACAGGGGATATAGGAAAGTGGTAAAAATATATTCCAAGCATTTGAGGATTGAAGTGAAGGAAAATAAGAAATAAATGTTCAAAATAAAAAAAAAAATTGGAAAAAAGGTTAAAAAGAAAGATAAAGATAGATAGGAGAATAAGATAGAAAAATTTTTAATTAGAAAGATAGAGCGGAGAAAACTATGGTTGTAAAAGATCTGGATGAAAGTATCCATTCAGATCTTTTATGCATGCATCCAAGTACTGAAAGAATGGTTTAAAGTGCATGAGAAGTAATGGTGGATTGGACAGAATTCAAATGTGGCTAGAGGGATGACTAATATAATAAAAATGCCATGACGGGATATTTTAGAAAGGGAAAAGAGTGAAAACAGAATATTATATTAAGAGGGCGAGAAAGTATAACAATTTTAAAGAAATATGCAGGAAGAAAAGAGTAGACAAGAGAAAAATATTTATGATAAAAGTTTAAAACATAAAGACGGGGTCTTAAGTATGGATAGTGATAGAGGAAGAGAAATATACAAAAGAGAAATGAAAGAGGTTAATATCACTTTATGAATACGAGGTGGATTGAGATAAACGTGAGCGAATCTGTTTAAGGAAAAGAGACTCCAGAAAGTTTAGTGAAATAAGGAAGAAGAAATATCCAGAGCCATTTGGAAATTAAAAAGAAACTAGTGGTGCTACAGTATGACACAGAATTTTCGTAGTAAAGTTTTCTAATTTCTTTAGTGTGGACTGTCCTTACGGTCTTGCCCCAATCTGTTGCAGCTGCCATCTCTCACCGCCCAAAATCTATTTTTTAATTTCTCAACTTTTCCTTTTTCGAATAGTAGAACCGAAATGTTACTTTAAGAATATTAATGAATAGTCAAACCTCGCCATAAATTGCAAATTTCTTTAAAGAATTTGGAGCCATTATAAAGTAAATGGCGTTTAACCGTTACTGTAAATGCGAAATTTGAAGCTCTCAAATTCATTGAAATATGCTATTAACGGCGGAGAGATATTGAAAAAAAAATTAAATTTGTGTAATTTTTGAAAAAAACAAGAGAATAATCCAAAATGAACTTTTACGTCATATTAAACAGTGCCATTATCACTATCTGTTGAAAAAGTTTGAAGAAAAAAATTGGAGAACACTATCCCTACCACAAGTTTACAGAAAAAATTACAGCTACATATATAAACAAATGCACCAGAACATAATATTAATATAAAATTTGTATACAATAATATACAAATATCTTGGTATACAACTAAGATGTGTGATAGCACATCACAAGCTCAAGGAAACGCTAAAAAATGAGCTCGCGAACCGACTCAAGAACTTCCCTCAATTCTCAGACAGGTGCATTGGTCACCACCGCCCAAGAAGTGCTGTTCAGAGGATGACACTGCCGCGACCAATGGGAGGGAGTGGTATCATAAAGTTGACGTACCACCACGCTAAGCAGGTAATGGCCATGAGAAACTATTTTTTAGGGAAAGCGAATACTTCTCAACTCCACAAGATCGTACAGGCAGATGACAACTATACACCCCTAAACATAAAACAACAGAACGACGAATCCCTGGAAACAAAAAGCTCTCCACATATTCTACTGCAGTTGCCAATTTAAATGTATAAATGTATCAGCATGAAATCTACAAATGGTTCAGCATAGGATATTTGTACCCTGAGAGTGGAGGCTTTATGATGGCAATCCAAGATCAGGTTCTCCAAACAAAGAACCACCTAAATACATAATAAAAGTCCCAGAAATACATATGATGATAGCGGAATGTATGGGCGAGATCATGAAACCATAAACATATCATCTCGAGTTGCAGTGCTGTAGCCCAACGGACCACAACACGAGACACGATCTAGTGGGCCGGATCACCCATGCCAAGAGATAAATAAACTAAGAAATAGACTCGTGCGAGGCACTGATTGTTCAGAAACGGCGTTTGAAAGTGAGTCCCATAAGTTGTACTGGGACAGCAGTATTCTTACAGAACAATCCAGCACAATAGACCCGATATTACACTTTGGGATAATCCTTTCAGGAAAGACTGGTTTATCTATTTTGCAGTTGTCAAGATCAGCAACATGATAACTACATATCAGGCAAAAATCGATAAATACCAAGAGCTAGCATATACAATGGCATGTCACAGACGTGAAAACAGTTCCAATTGTTCTATCACCAACCAGAGTCGTACAAAACCTTCTTAGCAGATTGTGAGACGACCTAGATGTGGACAAGAGTATTATTATCGTTCTCAAAACTCAGTCATCATCAGTACGCGCTCATTGGTCAGGCGGTTCAAGGGAAGACATGGGAGATTCGGAAGCTTTTAGCTGTTATTTTGTCATTTTAAGTTTGATATTTTATAATGTATTATAGTATTAAATACAGAATGTTGTAAACTGTGTTTTGATGTTGTATCTGTATGGTAGCTGTTTAAGATCAATCATTTGTGAGAAAATGGAATAATTATGTTCATTAATAAAAGCCCTTGGCGTGCAAAGAGAAACCACTTCAAAACGAATCCTACACGTATATCGTAGAGATCAAAACAGAAGATTGAACTAAAACACAAATCCCTTTTTGGGTCTCAAACTCCCCTAAAAGGGTTCAGAATAGTAAGTGATGATATCCGATGAGTGATGCAATTTCCCTGAGCTTACAAGTCTCCAGATGCCATGCAATTCTTCTTGGTACCGTACTTTTTTACCTCACAAATTCCTACACCTCTCTTTCCAAGAAACTTTCCTTTCTCTTGCTCTCCTCCAGATCTTTTTAGCCCTGTTCGGACACGCAATGGCAGCGCTACGCAGTAGCCCCTCTTTCCTTCCCCCTTTTACTCAGTAGCGGATTGACAGTTAACCTACAGCTTGGAGCCATAAGTCCAAGGGGTCTCAAAACTTATTAAAAAATTGCAAGGTTGCTAAACAATCAATGAAAATATACTTATATAAATTTATAATTAGTTTCCGGAAAGAAATAAAAATTTAATAAATTTGATAAACACGGTATTGGCTTTATTCTAAGACCAGCATTTTTATTCTCGTGTATTATGTTTTGTATATGCGAGTGCATGACAAAATCCGTCACGGCGTTTTGATTGGCAGATCGAAACTATCTCTTTTCATATACACGGCGTTTGACGTATTCGAGCACAGACATTGAGTTTGCAAGTGACATGAGGCTGCCTTTAGAATTTTTAAAACTTTAATGATTACAAATTGCACAGGTTAAAGATCATTAAGTAGACTTAAAAGGGTTAAAAAATAGTACCGAGATACTACAGGGCAAGGTATAGTTAATTCACCCACAATAATGTTCTGTAAAAATGATTAGCTCTGGGGTTTTATGATACTCTTCTGATTTTGTGAAGAAAGAATCCCCTAATAAGAATGTTTAGACATTTTTGTTGATTATGTTTATTAGTGACTAATATAGTGTTAAAACATATTGCAGCTAGTTTGACATTTTGGTATTATTATACGTTATCAATTTTTAAATTTAAAATTTGAATAAAATTATTTGAAGAATTATTTGATAGATAGTTTTAAAAGTTTAATTAATTTTGAGAAAAATAAAATCTTCAATTTTAAAAACGGTATTGTAGCCAGTAAAAGGGTATGGATCAAAAACATTTTAGCTTGGGGTCAAAATTAAGTTATTCCGTTCAATTTTTAAATTATAATTTGAGTTATAATTTTTGCATCGAAAATTGTGAATCTTGTCGTCGCGTGATATACCAGGTTCGTCTAATCTCGCCGATGACACTTCATCAGCTGTCACGGTGTCATCCAATTGAGAGTTAAAACGTCATCATAGTAACTTCACTGTGGTGACGTTTAACCTCCCGATTGGAGAAAACCGAAACAGCTACTCAGCTGTCATCAACCACGTTACATAAATTCAACTATAACTATATCCTCACACTTATATTCGCTTGCGCCAGACCACGATCTCGAAGAAGATCGTAACTCGACCAAACGACGTAACGAACGGCAGATAAGCATCATTCTATTAGTTTTACGACTGTGTTAAAACTCAGTGTTTGTACTACAAAACTGGTAAATAATTGCAAGCGATAGTACATGTGGGGCCTAGTATCTATCTTTTAAAGCAAAGTTCACAAAATGTGTTTGAGTGAATTCATTTATTGGTGATTGGTTTCTTTCTAAACGATAACTCATAGTCTTCTAATTACATAGATTATATTGCATTCCCTATTTAGATATTTATTTATTTAGCCCAAAATAGTAAAAGACTTTTTAATGTAACGTATGGGGTAGAAAATCATCTGCGCACGCTTTCTTGAGTTTCAGAATCCCTTCCCAACAATTTAACTATTAATAGTTGAAAGACGGAAACAATATTTTTTTTTTTCATTTATTTCTGCTTGGCCCGAAGGCCCTCAGCATCCGCGTACGATACAGTGATGTTATATGAATTAAATTAACATTGATTGAGAAAACTTAGACTTGAATACATTGAGTAGATGTGAATGAAATGTGAGAAGCCACATCGGGTGCATGATAATCAAGGAGGGTCGAAGAACTGTCGCGGTAGTTTTCGCTTTAGTCTATTGTGGTGAGGATTTTGTTTTCCGATTTTGAAATGTACGGCAGAGGAATCTGGGGAATTTTAGGATAGAAGCGAGAGGATAGGAGGGAGAAATGGACGGAGATAGGAGTAATGCCGAGTTCGTTATGTAGCTGGGAGTTAGGTACAAACCATGGAGCTTTAGTGATGGATCGGAGGAATTTATTTTGGAAAATCTGCATTTTTTGGATGTTCGATTTGCTGGCTGAGGCCCAGATAGGAGAAGCGTAGGATAAAATTGGTCGGATCATTGACTGGTATAGGTGAGTAGCGACATGGAGTTGCAAGGGTGATGACTTTTTGAGTATGGGATATAATTGGTGGGTTCTACGGGTTGCCAGGGTTATTCTGTGGAGAATATTTGATTTCCATGTGAGCCGCCTATCATAAAGTATTCCCAGATATTTAACTGGCTTGTTGTTTGGGAGCCAAGTTATATTTTCTCCTTGATAGTTGAGAGGGGGAGGATTATTTGGTCTACGGAGCGTGAAGATTTTGGCTTGGCTTTTCGCAGGGTTTATCCGGATATGCCATTTCTTGGCCCAATCGGAGAGCTTAAAGAGGTGGTGTTGCAGATCTTCTTGTGCGGTATCAATATCACGGTTTGAGGAATATATTGCGGTGTCATCAGCAAACAGAGCAATGGAGGTATGAGGGTGGATGGTATATCAGCTGTATAAAGATTAAATAGTGTGGGAGAGAGAACAGATCCTTGGGGTACTCCTGCTTTTATGGGAAAAGATAGTGAAAGGGCTCCCGGAAGGCGGACAGAAAAAGTGCGATCGGCAAGGAAGCTATTGATGATGTGAATAAGATAGTCGGGGTTCCGATGTGAATAAGTTTATATAACAGTCCTGGATGCCAGATGGTGTCAAAAGCTTTAGCTATGTCGAGGAAGATTGCGACTGTGTGTTTCTTTTCATGGAAGCCTTCGATTATATCCTCGGTTAGTCTTAGTATTTGGTGATTTGTGGAAAGTAGTGGTTGAAAACCGAATTGGTGTGGAGGTATGGCTTGTACTGAACTGAGATGGGAGATTAATCTGGCGAGGATACATTTTTCAAACAGTTTTCCTAAGGAGGGCAGAAGACTAATTGGGCGATAGCTTGACGGGTCGTTTTTGGTTTGTCTGGTTTCAGAATGGGAATGATGTGGGCGTGTTTCCATTTGCGAGGGAAGTATGACAGACGAAGAGAAGCATTAAATATTGCTGTTATATGTAAAATGGCTGTGAATGGAAGGCGTTTAAGTACGTACGTTGGAATTAAGTCGTGACCACTGGAAACTTTTGGAGTAGCGACAGATAAAAGGTGCACAATTTCAGTGGGAGATATGAATTTTGGACATCTTGGGACTGTTGTTCTAGTTCGTCGGATTTCTTCGAGGAGTAACTGATCATGAAGGGGATTATCTGAAGGATGGGGAGAAGGTTGTGGCAAAGTATTTACCTAGTACTTTGCTTTTATCTGCTGGAGTAGTTGCTACGGATGTCGCGGTTGTTAGGAGGGTATATTAGTTGGCTTGCGCAAGAGGCGGCGAGTGATATTCCACAGTGTATGATCGGTTGGGTTGGCGGTTTGAGTTTGGAAGTGGAGATATTGGGCGTTAGATATTGCCAAAAGATGTCTTACTATTTTAGTGAGTAGGTTTAGGTACGATTTTAAGAAGGGGGAACGATGTTTTGCCAGTGATTACGTATGTATCTTTTGTGATATAATAGTCTCTGTAAGATGGGTGAAATAGGAGGTAGTGGGTTGCGTTGACGTATTGGGGGAGCAGTTAGATCTAAACTATCGAGGATGGTGTGGGTGAGCGAGTCAATGGCTCTATCAATTTCTTGAGAGCTTTTCAGTGACGGAAGTGGTGGCAGAATGCGAGAAATCAGGATCTGAAAGTGAGGCCAGTTGACTTTTTGTAGGCAGTAGGGCTGATCTGGGCGATTTTTTTTTAATGAAGTATTTAAGGAGAAAAGAAGAGGTCGATGGTCTGAAGGGAGAGCGATGTGTGGCTCCACAATAATATTGTAGCTAATGTTGCTTGAGATACCGAAGTCGAGGATGTCTGCTGGTATTGAAGATTGGTAGGGATAATAGCTGGGCGAATCAGGAGCATGCACTGTTAGATTTAATCTTTCAATATCTGCAAGAAGAAGGATGCCGGCAGGAGAATTGAGTCTGCTACCCCATACTGTATTCTTGGCGTTCCAGTCTCCAACAACAATTGTTGGTTGATTTGATAAAAATAGTGGATCGATGTCGCCTGTTTTATAAGGAATATTGGGAGGCTTATACACTGAGGTCACAATAAGGTGGGATTGCCCGGTTTGCTGTACTGCAACGCTTATATTTTCAAACGTGGGGTTTGCATATTCAGGGAGATGATGATGGGAGATATTATTTTTCGCAAAAATGGCTACACCACCACTGCTATGATTTCGTGGACGATCATATCGATACATCGTATATCCAGGAATGAAAATTTTGATAGAGGGCCTCAGGTGGGTTTCTTGGATGCAAGCTATATCGATATTATTGCTATGGAGAAAATGTGCGAGTATATGGATATTGGTTCGTAGACCATTTGCATTCCACGATATTAGGCGGATTGGATGACGGGGTTATTTTTAGACATAAATCTGAGGATAATAAAATTTCAGAGATTGGAGAATTGAATTGGTAAGAACGGGGATTATTTGATTTAACATTTTCGAAAGGAATATTTCAACTTGTTGGGAAACAATTTGTGAAATTATTTGAGAGTGAGAGTGAGTTGGGAATGTTGAAGGTTTGAGGAAATCTGAGTACAAGGGCGATTGATACGAGGTCGGTGGTCTCGGTTCGGTCGGTCTGGGTATAGTGCGTCGAAAAGAGAAATGTTCCGGGGTCTTTCTCTGAGGTGTTGAGGTGGAGAGGAGGGGAAAAGGGGCGGTGAAAGGGTTTGGTGGAGTGAATGATTGTGTGGGCAGAACTGTTGGAGGCATGTTTGGAGGTTGGTTGCGCGACTGAGAGGGAAGAATTTTTCTGGATAGAATATTTTGGTAAACCTGACATTCACGGCTGGAGGCCCGATGTGGCTTATCACAGTTTACACATTTTGTTTCTTCATTAGCGCACTCGATAGTAGCGTGTTGACCCGCACATTTTCCACAGCGCGGTAGAAAGCCACAGTTTTTCTTAGAATGTCCGTAGTTTTGACATTGCCGACACTGAACTGGACCAGGTCTATGGCGACGCTCTTCTATTGTGATGACAGCATTAAAAAGTTCCTTTAAATTGTAGATTGCATTTCCTTCGTTTGTTTTAGCGAGAGTTACTGCACATAATGGCCATGGTTTGCGTTCTCGGTTTGTTAATCTTATAACTGTTATTACAGGTAAGTTTTTTTACTAATTCCTGAAGTATTTCTTCTTCTGAATAAGAAGTTGGTACGTTTCTGAGTACTACTGAGATGGTAGCTTTGGTTGGGTCTCGGTAGGTATGGTAGGATAGGCCTTTAGTTGATAGATTTTTTCGGAGCAGGGTGAAATCATCAACGGAGTTTACAACAACTTCCGTGTAGGATCCTTTAACTCTAGTGGTAAAATTAGCATGTTTTAGTAGATCTTTAATTATTTTTAGGAGTTCCGCGTGAGCAGGAGGGTTGTGAATGAAAATAGGGGGTATTTTTTCGATATGTGGAGGAGAAGTATTAATATATGCATCTTGAGGAGAAGGATCTTGAGGAATATTATTTGCCTGATCAAGTGGAGTGAATCTGTTGCTGGTGATAATATTATATAACGGGATAGTTCCAGGAGTAGGCACGCTGCTCGGGCACTGTTTACTGGTATTTGGATACTGCAGTCGCTGGCGCTTAACTGAAGGCGATTCTGTTGTACTTATCTGATGAGCTGGAGGCTGCCTCTCGAAGGATGATTGTTGCATTGCATCGGCTGAATACGCAGGTTGGCTCGCTGCTAACGGCTGCATGAGGTGTGGGTAGTGGAAAAGTTGAGGTGGATTTGGATAGAAATTATTCAGAGTATGTAGTGCTGAGGATACAGCTTCGGGGAGTGGCGGGAACGGATCTCTTGAATCTTCCATGGCCGGTGATGAAAAGCGTCGCAGAAAAGTCGTCGATGATCAGACGTTTTCCTCACAAAGCAGACTTGAAGTAAACACAAACAATACGTTCACAGATTTAAGAAAGAAAACAAAAAAAAACTTAGTAAGCACTGTTCGCACTATGAAAGTCACTATGAAAGGCACTTGACACTGAGCCGTAGCGCTTCGGCCCCGGCACGGGGCTTATCTCTGGTCGCCGCGATAATTAGCAGAGAGAGAGAGTGTGCACAGGTCGACGGTTAAGCTCGAGTCTAATATTCACTATTTAACAAAATTTGTAAGAGGCTATTACAATTGATACTTTTGAGTCAAGGCCTCCTACGGCGATAATAATAATAATAATAATAATAATAATAATAATAATAATAATAATAATAATAATAATAATAATAATAACAACAACAATAAAGTTTTAAAAAGCGAGAGATTAACATTTCAAAAACTAGATATTTTCGTTTCCGAGTTATAGAAAACTTATTTGAAACGGTAAACGAACTGCAGATTTGATTTTTCTGTATTGCAAACAAAATAGGAACCCTAAGCTCTACAACCACTACGAGCAAAAGGAGAGCTCAAAAAACGTGCGCATAGTGAAGCTACATTTACGTACAGAAGGAATTCGAGGGGCCATTTCAGCATTTGTTCAATGGATTAGGGAAACTGGACAAAAACCCGATAGAGATGGGTGTCATTGACGTGGAAGCTGAAGTTCATTACTTGTTAGTCATATTAAGGCTTTTTTTTAAAACTTATACAATACAAATGTAAACAAATGTTCATTAAACTAGACCATTGTTTTTTTAAGTACCTAAATATTATTTTTCTTTTTGATAATTAGTACAGTATTTTATAGAAAGTTATGCAGCAGAAACTATTTTACTTTTAACTTAAATTTGTGATTAACTTTGTAACTTAGATTTTAAGTACATTTCTCATTACAGCATATTATATAAAAGGCACAAAATTAATTCAAATCTGGCGTCTGACCTGAAAATTATAAGCTGTCTTTGAGATAAATATTTTCATTTTGAATGAAGAGCATTTCAAAGGTGGGCTTTTCAAACGTGGTGCGCTCGATAGCAAATTTCTCCTTCAAAAAATGCGCGAACTTCGTTTCAGAGAGAAATTAGTGGCGCTAAAAAAGCGCGTACTTTCTCGCCTTTGGTAATAGTTATAAAATACTATTTATACCACAATTTCTATCCGAATTATCACAACTCAGTCATCATTTTTTGTAAAACTCATTATAAATCGTATAACATTTGGTGAAACAACTAAATATTTTCAAGCAAATATCAACACAAATTTCACAATTAAACCTGAATTAGATATAGCTACATCATGTCCCAACAATGAGACGTAATTCGCAGAAATTCTGCCACCGATTGTCGGCGCGGGGTGTTTCTGTTGTATTCCCAACTGATATTGCCCGAAAGCTAGCAATTTTTTTTCATTTATTTCAAAGAGGTTTTATATAATTTCTAAAAGATTAATGTTTAAGTATATAATAAAAGGTTAAATGTAAGAAACAAAGAAATTTGAAATATTATTTAAGTTCTAACTTACGAATCATACAGCTGCAAGGATTTATGTTCAAGAAGCGCTGTAAATTCGGAGCGGGCGACTATTTTGTCGCAAAATTACACAAAAAATACTCAATTTTCAAAAAATTGAACATGGCCTTATTTGAAGATCTATTTTTGAGAAACACATTTCATAAAGAAAAAAAATGTATCTTCACAATTAGAGTTCTTGGAAGACGCCGAAATTTTTTTAATTTTTTAAATTTTGGTAAAATCAGGCATTTCAACGAACATGAGACCTGCACCATTCTCTTAAGCGTCATTTACCCTATCTCAGGTCCTAATTCAATAAAAAAATGTTTTTAAAAAAAAATGGTTAAAAATAAAAATTGCCTTTGACACAAAATTTTGCACAAAATTCTCATGATTTCAAAAAATTCAACATGCCATTATTTTTAGATAAGTTTTCTTGAACACAATTTATTAAGAAAAAAACATTTATCTTCATAATTATACTCGTAGGAAGACGTCGAAAAAAGGTTGAATAGTTTCTATTTTCGAAATATCAGGGGTTTCAACCAACATGTGATCTACGCCATTCTCTTAAACGTCCTTCGGACTATCTAATAACAAAGTTTAATAAAAAACAATGGAGCAATTTTTTTGGAAATTTGAAAATATTTCAGAGGCTTCAAGTATCACCCAAAATTAAATTATCGGTTACAAATTCAAGGGGCAGTGACATTGGTCAGAACTGTTAAATTTCAAAACTAACTTTTCCAAAATGCATCCTCTCATCGACATCTGAGAAGTCATCTGTGCATCCGAGAAGAATCTCTTATTGTATTGTAGTTAGTTTTGTAATTTAAGTTAACTGTTATACTGGTACATGTCATATTTTATGATAAAATGGGAAAAACCCATCTTAAAGTGTACATTTTATAGTCTATGGCAATAGACAGACTCAGGGTGATGTACTTTTTGATATTGTTTACATTTCAGAGAAGTTATTTGGGTCTAAAGGAAAATTAAAAAATTATGATGTAAAAATTTCATATTATAAAACAGGTTTTCATTTATTATAAACAATACAGATGTTTTAGCCATGCAGGCTAATAAAATATGAAATTTACATAAAATTTGTGATATTTTAGACACCTTGTTTGGCCTCATAGCCTTAGAATTAAAAAATTATTAACAAAATAAAAATTTATTTGTATGCAGGTATATAGTTTGCCTGTCGCCCGCTAGATAGGGCTAGTACTCATCGATTTCTAAGAATGTTTATTATGAGTGCCTAACAAGCTGCTCTTTGCTCCCATTTGCTCCCATTTGCTCTTTCTACTACGATCGATTTGTGACTCGTCACATCTCGATGCATGTTGTTCCCTCTCCCCTCGGGGAGAAGCTATTTAAGCGCCTGCGAGCGCTGCCTCTACGGCTTTTATGACTTCTGACAGGTCTTGGTCCATTTTGCTTCGGCGCGTAGACTCCGCCCGACCGCGCGTCGGTTTTTATCGGCTTCGGCCGACAGGGTAACATGGTAACGGGTGTCATTAGTTGTAAATTCTACTTTATGTTGTTGTAATGAATTTTTGTAGCGGCATTTATGCCGTATCTGTGATGGAATTGGATTGGTGTATAATATTTAGAATTATGCATATTTTGTAAGTTTCTTGTTTGATGTTGCGCATGTGCTGATTTTTGCCTTTGGATTTGTCATGACTGTTTCGCGTCGAGCCATTGTTTGTAGGCGGCGACTCAGTTCATTCTAATAGTTGTGTATCTGTACTTGCCATATTTCGGCAGTCAGAATTGTATACGCATGCCGTGTCGAGTCTATTGTCAAAGGCGGCGGTATTGTGTGTGGTTGCGTGTCTAGGCACAGTGCGGCGCAATCACTTGTTTGTTATATAGTGTGTGCACATTATCTAAATTGTTTGTGTTGATATGTTGCAGCATCACTACTAGCTTCACGTCCTTAGTAAGACGCTGGACGCTTGGGACCTCTGGAGCACTTGTTTGTCGACGGAGCTAGGGCCCGGCCGGCATGGCTGCGTGGCTCATTTGCACGTTCCGTCCTTGGCCCCGTGAGCTTGCTTGTTGTACGCAGCTCGGGCAACAAGCTGCTGTCGGCTTTTGGCCGGCCGTTGGTTTAGCAGCTTTGTGTGGTAAAAATCAGCACAACACACATATGTGTGAGGTATTGAGTGTAAGCGCATCAAAATCCAATCCAATTCCATCAAAGTGTTAAGTGTGACACCCTGAAAGTTGCCATGTATGTTTTGTTCCCTGTTTGTTATTTGTCAGTTTAAATGGGCATTTATTACATTAGGTTTTTTCATTGTTGTCTCCAGCTCAAACGAGCTTTTAAAGTTTGTAATTCAGTTTAATGCCTTCTTGTTTGTATTCTGAAGGTATATTTTGTTACAGTGTACCATTCAAATTGTTTAATTTTGTAATTGAAAGGCTCTTATGTGAAGGCCTTTGTCATTTTTGATAATGTACGTAAGTCGTCGGCATTCCTAAAGTGGATATTTTGTTCGACGCTGTTTGTAACTCCGTATTATTGTATTTCAGTGGGTCCTTGTGAACTGTTAAAATTTTTTAATTTGTAATTCCTGATTACAGATGTGTTTTCCTGTTCGAGGAATAGTATAAGATTGTTATTTATTGTAATAAAGTGTTGGTTAATGTACTTTGATTGTTTCCTCATAGTAATCATTAACCTTTCTTTCCCTGGCAATTTAATGTTTATTCGATAGCTTCGAATCTGTAAAGCGTACTCCCTATTGGAATATACGCACTTCATTTTGCGAAGTCATCGCCTTAGGAGTTTTTCTGTGTTAACTCCGCTGAACCTTAGGCTCAATTAAACGTGGTCAGCCGGCATATTTGTTGTTAAATTGCTTTAAAAGCAAAGTAATTTATTTGTTCCTGATTATATCAGGTGGCGACCGTGAATTCATTTGTGTTCGCAGACTTTGCGACTTGTTTGTGTCAACAACTTCTGTTGTGTTTGATATGCCGGACCGGATAATGTGAGTAATATGTACTTACCTTATCAACAAAAGTAACAAGAACAATTCCGGAATATTAATTTTGGAGAAAATAGGCTGAATAATTTAGCCTCTAGCACTGTTTACAGACGGACATTCTCCCGGCAATCGATTGTTCGGTATCATGTACCCACGAAACGTGGATTCTGGTTACATCACGTGTTAGAGGATTTTTGCTAAATTTAGCACGGAATTTATTCACTTATTAGTTACCAGGTTCCGGCAGTAAGAGTTTTTGTGTCGAAAATTCACTGTTTGTTTTTCGCGCAGCATCACATAACTCTCTCTACCGAGTAGCGAGAGCGAGAAAGAAACTACGTTTTTAAGAGTAACATTTTCGATCTGCTTCGCAAGGTGGCTAGCGGGTAACAGCACCGCCCGAGTCGCCAAGCTCATAGGACACTCTCCGGTCAAGCTAGATTATTGATAAATGTGAGGCTATTTTGAAGAAGACGCCGTTATCAGGCAATGTTTAAATCACCAATCGGACCTGCTGTGGCGGATCGCTAATCCAACTAATGCCAACATGTCAATGCCAAAAATCAATCACTGAATTTAGATCATATTTTTAATGAAATGTATGAACATGTGAAAATTGTGAAGTTAAAATTTATTTTCGAGCGTGGCCTACGCCTCTAATATCAAAGCGAGTGATCTCCTTTTTGCTACAATTTATCTTCCAATTTTGGATCTTTCAATAATGCCCTGCACTTTAAAAAAAATCGTGATACTTAGAGGAGGAACCACTCCGGTTTAGTGCGCACACCCACTTGCACTCATTATGTCGCTTTAATCACCGGTGGTGATGGCGAACGGTATCAGCTGATTCTATTGCCACGACGGTGTCTGATAGTTCCAAGGGTTGGAGTCCAGTCGCTGGAAGGTTTTGAAGTCCAGTCGCTGAGATGGCCCCTTGTTTTGCTTCTGGACATAAATGTAACTTCATTTTCTGTGCACGTCTTCTAGAATTCAGTGGGAAATACAATTATTCAAATTATCGTTTCCATGTTGTCGCGGCAGGAAGTAATAAGAGCCAAAATCTATTGCTTATTTATCCTTGAAAAAGATTTTATTACATGGGGTTTTTGTTGTCGCGGCAGGAAGTAATAAGAGCCAAAATCTATTGCTTATTTCTCCCTTTCAAAAATTCAAAATTTAAGTAGTATATGACTTAGTGTATGGATCACAGAATTTTGAAAATGTGCACACAATTCACTTTTCCCCATAGCACGTCATACGCAGTTTTTAACTGTTTTTTTGACGTAAAACAAATAAATAAATAAAAAACCCTAGCTAGACAGCAGTCTGGAGGAGAATTCTAGTAGCCGGCTGCTTGGTCGGTAATTTTCCTTAGTTTCTCAGATCAACACCAGGTGGAGCAATAATGTAACAAACGAGCCGCGGGCGATCTTTCCTTCTTCTTGCAAATCCCATCCCAAACCCTTACTTACACACACACACACACACACACACACACACACACACACACACACACACACGCACTAACATGCTCTACACTACCTCACCTGCCGAGAGCTTAGAGTGTTGCTCTGTTGGGCGGTGGCCTGCAGGTCGACGTTTAGGTCCGCCCGCACCTCCTCCTCAGGCCGGGGAAGAACACCGCCACCTCCCACGATAAACAGAGATTTGTTTATTGGTTCATCTATACTAATATATACAGACAGAAGTGCGTTGTCTTACAGCGCGGTAATCTCTGAATCTACTGAACCAATGCCAATGAAACTTTTGTGCTAGCATCCTATAAAGGCCTGGAGTACTATAGGCTATGATTTACGAACATAAACAGTAATATATTTTGAAAATAATTACGTTTTTGGACATTTTTAGCCTAGCTTTACATCACAGATTCAAGAGTGCATCAATAGTTTAGCTGCGTCTTCAGTCCACCCAATAAAATTTTTCTTCAATATTTGAAGGAGTTTTGTGCTGTGGTATTTATTTTAGCAATGACGATTTACACATTAAGACTAATCTGTTAAGTTGTTTGCATATCAATTCCTGTTGTACTTTTTGCTCTTATATGTGAAGAAGTTTAGTGCAGTAGATGATAATTAAAGAATGATCATTTATTTATTAAGACTAATCTGTGCTGTAGTTTTGCATATCATTGCTCCCAATAATTGAATTTATCCACACTTTTGTATAAAAATAGACAGAAATTAATTTATCTGGGAGTTCTTGGTTTCTATTATTCAGCTCTCCTGTACAAATTGGAAAAATGGAAAGTAATGCTTTTGTAAACCCAGTAAATTTTTTCTTCAATATGTGATGGGATTTCTATGCAGTGGTATGTAATTTAGGAATGATCATTTGCATATTAGACTAATCTGTAAAGTTGTTTTGCATATCAATTGCTCCCAATGAATTATTTCATTCATATTTTTCTAAAAAATGAGCAAAAATTAATATGTAAAAATATTGTTGTCTAGGCAAATAATATTTTTTATTCATATTTCAGATCCATAATCTCTATCACTTAAGATAAAATAATGATGCTAATATTGTTTTGTTATTATCAGTACATTGTCAATTTATTATTTACACATAATGTAATGTTGGTGAATCATTAGTTTTCTAATGTATCAGTCGTAGGATGAATTGATTTACCTGAACAAATAAGCTTTATACTACACGTTACTAGCACATAGGACATTAAACATATATATTTTTGTCGTCTTCAAAATTATAAAAACTGGTAATTATGTTTCAGAATAGGTACAAGTATTTTAATTTATTTTTATGATCATGATTCACAATTACGTTATAACATCTATAATTATTACTCCGTATCTACCGACTACTGTACCCTTGCATGAACTTCCCCATGCTATACTCAGTTTAAAACAGCAATTCCCTTCAAAGTCACGAGTTGTCAGATCAATTTCAAAACATTCTTTATAAATACAATAGAAAAAACATAAAAATTAGATAAGTTTTACAACGTGATAATTTATTCATAGTGTTAGAATATTATATAAAATTCTACAAAAATTATATATGTGTGTATACAAGTATTTTAGTTTGTAGTTTAGATTTGTTTATTACTGTAGTTATAAAGTGAATGTTTAGAAGCTGGAACTTCATATAAGAAAAATGTAATTGTTTGGGGAAAAGTGAGCGAGGTAATCCGAAAATTTCCAAATGGGGGAGAAGAGAAGACAGCTATCGTGGGCTGGGCAGAGCATGGCAGGGAGTAGGGCGGAGAAGGGATACAATGGAAGAGATAGAGGTAGATCCCGCTGCAGGGCATGAAAACAATGAATTACTTTTCCAGTATAATAATTTACTGTAATAATGCCCGAGCAACGCCGGGTACTTCAGCTAGTGGGAAATAAAAATAATTATTCAATTAGTGGTGCTACAGAGTTGCACAGACATTTTCGTAGAAGTTAGTTTTCAAATTTCTTGCCCAATCCTCTTGAAAGCTGCCGGACGGGAGGTCCTAGGCTCGGTCCTGACGCGGCAGGATTTTCGACTCTAGCTTTTCAGCTAGATCGAATTCAGTCGCTGTCTGGAGGAGAATTCTAGCTGCCGGCTGCTCTGATCGGTAGTTCTCCGTGGTTTCCCCTACCAACATCAGGCGAATGCCGGAGCAGTACCCAAACAAACAGGCCACGGACCGCACGCGATCTTTCCTTCCTCTTCCTTGTCCTATCCTCACCTCTTACACACACACTTACACTAACATGCACTACACTACCACACATTCCGGGAGATCGATCGGGAGCTTAGAGCTTGTCCTGGCCGGGGCGGTGCCCCGTTGGTGGGAGAGTCCTGGTTAGGGTAACCCCACTAGCCGACGGTAGGTCGGCGCCGGAAGATCACCGCCATCTCTCGAGAAAAAAATAGTACTACACTTACGGGACTAATGACTTAATCGGTTGACGCGCCCGGAATCACTAAGCAACCAACCACGTGCTCGCGCGCCTTCAGGCGGCGCGGCGCGGGGGCGTCGCGCTGCCTCGCGAGCGGCCTCTGCCGAGGATTTCTTTATTGCCAGGCACTATTATGCGTGGTCGAGTAGGCATTTGCCACATGGTTACACTGCTGATAGAAATTGTCGGCGAGAACTTGCTGGCCAAGTTAGTTAGTTAATACCTTATTTTACGTGTCAAGACTCGGGCCATCAGGCCCGCGCTTCCGTCTAACCACGCAAATTTCGTTTGGCTCCATTCACCACCTAGCAGAGAAAGAAGGTATTACTTGGGCGACGAAACAAGCGATTTGAATTTAGCTCAGAGGCGTCATTTAGGCTTGAGGATCTTTTACATGCAGTAAATCTACTACGTGGGACAGCCGGCTTTACTTCCCATCCGAAGGAAGGCGTACGAAGCATTTTTTCGCCCTTAAAAATCCACGACTTCGATCGGACCCGCAAACTCAAGTACACCAGTCCGGTACGCTGACCGTTATACCACCGAATCCGCAAGTTGAAGTAATGGAGTTAAGATTATTGTCAAGTCACGTGTTCGTGTCATCCACTCAAAGTGCAATCATCATCTGCTCTCCACCTAACCAGAACCTCATCCCCCTAACCAGAACTCTCCCACCAGCGGGTTACCGCCCCAGCCAGGACAAGCTCAAAGCTCCCGACCGGTCTCCCGGAATATGTGGTAGTGTGGTGCATGTTAGTGTGTGTGTTTGTACGGGGAGAGGATAGGACAAGGAAGAGGAAGGACAGATCACGCACGGTCCGTGGCCCGTTTGTTAGGGTACTGCTCCGGCATTCGCCTGGTGTTGATCGGAGAAACCACGCAAAACTACCGATCAGAGCAGCCGGCCACTTAGAAGCTAGTGTCTCAAATCCTACCGCTGTCAGGACTGGAACCCAGGACCTCCCGGTCAGAGGCTCTGCAGTGACATTAGTTGATCACTGAGCTACCGCTCCCTGTGATAGATCGATTGAAAAGCATTAAGATGGGTTATTACAAATTAATTCTCGGGGTCTCTAGATTCGCAGACCGCAGACAACCATTTGGGGTCGCTAGACACCACAGACCGCAAACAACCGCGTGTGAAGGGAGGTGGGTAATGTCGGAAATGTAACAAAACGAAACCCATTAAGCTTTGGGGTAGATTCGCATGCGGACAGGTCGTGTGAGGAATGGCAAGAACGGCCGTTTCCCTGAGGGAGCGTGTGTTGGCAGTTGAAGGCGCCGCCTCGTGGGAAAGCGTCCAGCGATATTCCGAGCGTCCGTGTGAGACCCGCGTTGCGGCACCGGCCGTCACGCGAGCGGCCCGCCCCGCCCGCCCCGCCCCGCACCGCTACGCCCCGCCCGCCCCGCTCCGCCCCTCCCGCCCCGCCGTCCGTCCCGTCCCGCCCCGTCCCGCCCGCCCGCCCCGCCCCCGCCCGCTCCGCCTCGCCCCGCTCCGCCTCGCCCCGCCCCGCCCGCCCAGCCCTCCGCCCCGCCCCGCTCCGCTCCACCCGCCCCGTCCGCGCCCCGCCGCGCCCCGCCCGCCACCCCGCCCGCCCCACCCGCCCAGCCCCTCCCCGCTCCGCCCCGTCCCGCTCTGCCCCGCCCCGCTCCGCTCTGCCCCGCCCGCCCCGCCCCGCCCCGCCCCGCCCTGCCACGCCCCGCCCCCTCGCGCCGCGCCGTCTGCAGCGCCGTCGCCCACTGCGGCCGCCGCGCCGCCCGGGGCGTCGTCACGGGGCCGATGCAATTGCGGCCGCTCCAATGAAATGCATGGCAGTCGGAGCTCAATCACACATTTCAACACGCCAAATAATAGTGTTCCGACGAGCGGGGGGGGGCAGCGGGCAGCTGGCCATTTTCTTTTGTTGGTTGGTTAGTTAGTGATTCCGGGCGCGTCAACCGATTAGGTCATTAGTCCGTAAGTGTAGTACTATTTTTTTCTCGGGAGATGGCGGTGATCTTCCCCCGCTGGATGGCGAGATCCGGCGCCGACCTACCGTCGGCTAGTGGAGTCCCTAACCAGGACTCTCCATCAGCGGGGCACCGCCCCAGCCGGGACAAGCTCTAAGCTCCCGACCGGTCTCCTGGAATATGTGGTAGTGTAGTGCATGTTAGTGTGTGTGTGTTTGTACGGGGAGAGGATAGGACAAGGAAGAGGAAGGAAATATCGCGCGCGGTCCTTAGCCCGTTTGTTAGGGTACTGCTCCGGAATTCGCCTGGTATGGATTGTAGAAACCACGCTGAAAAGCTAGTGTCGAAAATTCTGCCACCGTGAGGACTCGAACCTAGGACATCAGTTGATGAACTGAGCTCTCGGTCCCCGTATTTTCTTTTCAATTACTCATTTTATTCAGGAGGGTAATACATTTTGATTGCGTCACAACCAAAGCATTCTTTCCACTAGGAACATGTATGTGTATATATATATGTGTATATATACAGTTTTTGAACGGTTGAAGTAATTGCAATGCAGTTTTCACGGAAGTGCATGAAGAAATGGGGCTAATTGATGCATGTATTCATTTCTATTTCATCACTTGTATTTCATGAGATATTGAGATAACTTTTTATTTTCAAATAAACTATATGAGAAATACCTCGCCTCAGGCTAGCCATTTAAGAAATACCCTTCCTCTTAATATTTCTCATATTACTAGCTCTTGATTTTATCTTCAAATAATTATGTTAAATTAATATATTTACACTAATATCATTTTACTTAATTAATCATACATTTTACTTCATACCTGTTGAATGTGGATGTGTAATTATATACACAATCACGAATCCTGGAAGTTCTACTGATTAAAACCAATTATGGAATTGATGGCAAGTAATATAAAATGATCAGCCTTTTTC
Source organism: Teleogryllus oceanicus (assembly GCA_964035755.1). NCBI lineage: Eukaryota > Metazoa > Arthropoda > Insecta > Orthoptera > Gryllidae > Teleogryllus > Teleogryllus oceanicus. Next base: position 67,591,039 of record CAXIVR010000013.1, read on the forward strand.
AATAATAAAAATTTAACATTTATTCCTATATATTTACAACTTCTATTGAGCTCATGAACTAGTTTTCTTTTTACAAATATTAGAATACCGTACGGTTTAGATTAGTATTCGTAAGTTTCAAATGACTTCTCGGTCGAGTCAGCAGAATGATGTCCGTGAAATGTCCTTGGTATCTCTAATATCGCGTTTGCCTATTATTAGAATAAATTAAAACGTTCTGGAATGTCTTCAACGATTTGGTATATGATAGGATTAAATAATTTCCTAAAATAAATACGCGGTTGCGACTTTCCCTAGCTGTCTTCGTATGAAACATCTACGCGCAAGTGTCTATTTTCAGCTACTTATCGAAACCTCCTCCCATCTACGGAGCTATCCTAATAATACATCCCCTCGAGACACGGACTCTATTCCAATTCCAATTCAAACTACATTAATACAATCCATAATGACAATTCAGTACTAATATTTAAACGATACCAAGCTATGTGACTAATCTTAAGCTTCCACCTAGCAATCATTTAAATAACACTTCAGCCTAAGCTGAAAATCCATTCGCACCTCACCAACCGCTTACGTGTGAACGCTTCAATATTTTTTTTGTATTCCAGCATTAAAATCTCCATTTTCTGTTGCAAGATGACGTTCATAATCGGGCCTTTTACGGCCCAGTGATGACGTTTAGTATTTTACGATGCGAATGATTGTGTCATCACACACGTCATAATTGTGTCACAACTCACCTTTCAAATTGAAGAACATTGTAGAATTACATGAATAGTTCACACAGTAACCAAACAACCAGAATAACCAAACAGTTTTTATTTACTATTGAATGTAAATAAATCAGTTTACATAATTACATTATTTTTTGACTTTAATATTAATGGAGCAGTTTGTAAGGTTTTTGAAAAATAAATGAACAGAACAAGGTACATTAAAGTTTTAGTTCATGTAATACCTGCTGCGTTATTCTCGTCATTTGACACAATTCTTGTAGCTATCTTAATGTTATTCTGAATGGACTCCTATATGTAAGATTCTGCAACATTTGATGATCAACATCCTCCATGACGCTTGAGAGTTGTAATATCAGCACCATTGTCGGCCAATATCGTAGCTGATGTTCTGAATGAATTCGCAGAATATTTGTTGTGATTTGGAAGTTGAAGATATTCAGCAATGAGTTCAGGAATGTTTCCGAAAGTGTTAATCCACATGGGGTTACAAATACATTTACCTATGTTATAAAACACGAAAAGTTTATTATGTTTGACTTTAGAAGGTCTTAGGGCAATGCATTTTGTGTACAAATCTATATGTGAATCCTTCATCAGAAATAACGGTAAATATTCTGTTATTGTTAGTTTTAGTTCCTCTAATTTTGACAACTAAAAGAGAACCTTCTTCAGAAACATCATTGGTGCACATATTATACAATTTCCCTCCCTACAAGCACCAAATATGCCGGAAATCACAACAATTTGAAAAAAATATGTGTTCCAGCAGTTTCCAATAATACATGTGTTCCAAATATTTCAAATAATATAACTTACTTACATCAAGAGATACATCAGCCGCTACTTCAATACATATATATATATATATATATATATATATATATATATATATATATATATACGTCGGCTAGTGTGGTTTCCCCCTAACCAGGACTCTCCTACCAACGGGCCGCCGCCCCAACCGAGACAAGCTCTAAGCTCCCGACGGTCTCCCGGAATATGTGGTAGTGTCGTGCATGTTAGTGTAAGTGTGTATGTGTGTAGGGAGAGAGAATAGGACAAGGAAGAGGAAAGAAAGATCGCGCGCGGTCCGTGGCCCGTTTGTTAGGGTACTGCTCCGGCATTCGCCTGGTGATTGGTCGGAGAAACCACGGAAAACTACCGATCAGAGCAGCCGGCAGCTAGAATTATCATCCAGACAGCGACTGAATTCGACCTAGCTGACAAGCTAGTGTCGGTAATCCTGGCGCCGCCGGGACTCGAACCTAGGACCTCCCGGTCAGAGGCGCTGCAGTGAGAACGGATTGAGATTGATGGGAAGCGGCAGACGGGAAGGGACCGTTCCGGACGGGACGGAGCGGGAAGAGGCGAAGCAGGCGGGGCAATGAGGGGGGGGTCCGGGTCCGAAGGGGACGGGGCGGTGAGCGGGGAGCTGGGCGAAGCGGGAAGGGACGGGACGCGTCTTATTTATTTATTTATTTTACGTAAAAAAGTTAAAAACTGCGTATGACGTGCTATGGGGAAAAGTGAATTGTGTGACATTTTCAAAATTCTGTGATCCTACACTAAGTCATATACTACTTAAATTTTGAATTTTGAAAGGGAGAAAAAAAAAACTCCCATGTAATAAAATATATTTTCAAGGATAAACAAGCAATAAATTTTGAATTTTGAAAGGAGAAAAAAAAACAAAAAAACTCGCATGTAATAAAATCTATTTTGAAGGATAAATAAGCAATAAATTTTGGCTCTGATTACTTCCTGCCGCGACAACATGGAAACGATAATTTGAATAAGGACACACAGTCTTTCTAGGGATCCCTAATTATTTTGCCCATTATTTGAATGTAATATTGTAACTTTTCTATGTTAATGGCAAAATAAAGACATTTTATTATTATTATTATTATTATTATTATTATTATTATTATTTTATTTATGAATAATTGTATTTCCCACCGAATTCTAGAAGACGTGCACATAAAATGAAGTTACATTTATGTTCAGAAGCAAAACAAGGGGCCATCTCAGCATTTGCTCAATGGATCAGGGAAACTGGACGAAAAACCTGATCGAGGTGGGGTAAAAAGGCGTCCAGAAGGGTCGCCTTCGGGGAGCATCGAAGGGGACCGTTCGACGAGGAACGGATTGGGACGGAGCGGGTCGGGACACGAAGGGTCGGATCGGGTGGCGACATCGATGTCATTTTTTCAAAACATCGATGTTTCAATGAAAATATCGGAGTTTGGTCGATGTAATAGTAACATCAATGTTTTAATTTTGAACATCGATGGTTGTCAGTATCGATATTTTGTAGTCAATGTCCTTCGTAAAGGCAAAGAGGAGAGAAGAAATAAAGAGGTCATCTTGTCAACATATCAGCTTTATTAAGATAGCCGGCTTTCGACGGCTTTGCCGTCATCGTCAGTCTACGCAGTCAGTCATCGAAAGCCGGCTATCTTAATAAAGCTGATATGTTGACGAAGATGACCTCTTTTATTTCTTCTTATAAGAACGTCAACAACACCAATCAGAATTCCCACAAGGAGGAAGGAACCTATGATCAGCACCGAACGCAACGCGAGGGTGTGGGCGTCTGCGCGAGGGTGTGTGTGTGTGTGTGTGTGTGTGTGTGTGTGTGTGTGTGTAACGTGGCGGGTTATAATTGTCATTTGACTCCACCTATATAACAACGTGAAGTCTCGCTCGACAGCTTCTCAGTTTCACGGTCGTGGGTTTCATCAAATGTATGCATCCTTTGCTAAGGACATTACCAGTGATAATTTCGGAGTGTTTAATGAACAGATATCTTGCCATTAACTTGTTACTTCGTTAATTTTATTTCTCGTAAGCGACCGATTCTGATGATGGGTGGGGGGGCGGGGGGTGGCAATGACGTCAGCGCAGCGCGAGGCGCTAGTCGGTGGGTCGGGGAGGCAGTGACTGCGACATCAATGTTGACGTTTTCAGAACATTACTGTTTCTATAGAAACATAATTTAAACATCGATATTTTGAAGCCGATGTTATTGATATCCTTTATTGAGTCCGAATTTTAAACATCAATATTTTAGAGTCGATGTTATGGCTGAAAAACGTTGTTAATCACAATTTTGTAAAACTTTAATTCTTAAGTGGGCTACATTTCTGAGCTTTTCTTTCCTAAAATTCCGACAGGCCGGAACTTCCGAAACCTAATACCCTACCTCCAATTGTTACTCTACTGATGTATTCATGCATCGGTATTTTTCTATTGGTTCGGTAAGCTGTGAGCGAGCTCTTTTCCTATTCCGGTGCATCTAGGCGTACTCTGTACGCCGCCGCGCGCCTAGTTATGTAATTAAAATTTTTAAAATAAATAATTTTTTTTTCATTTTTACAATAGAAATTATGCGTAGCAGTAGTAGCGCTCTTCTAGATACAAAATTTGGAATGGAATCACATTTGGAAGAACAGATCGACGACGACCCGTCGGATAATGAAGCGGAAAACGTATATGTTCGATCATGACAGTCAATCTGAAGAAGACATACGGACTTAACGCTACAACAGTGATAGCGAGAGTTTCTGAAAACAGCCAACAATACTTTCTAAAACATTTCATCAATCAACACAATAGATTACGTCGTAAGAAACAATGACGAGAAATTTAAAAAATGTGAAAAACGCCCTTGAAAAGCAAATTTTCTAGAACACAAAATAAAAATTTTTGGCCCAAAAGTGGCTAATAACGTGAAACACGACCTCCCTGCATTAATTAATTTTATAGACGTTTTAGATGAAAGAGTTTTGTACACGAACAAGGACATCATGCCTGAGACTTTCTGGGAGGCTGAACTCTGGTAAATTTATCAATCATTTTTGCCTACATACTTGTGTAATAAATACGATATTTGAAAGTATATAGTTACATTTTAGTTGCTCTACATTCAGCAAATGAAATGGCATACTCTGTACGCCGCGGGCCCATTTACGTGAGCATTGGTCGCGCGTCTACTTAAGGGTTAAATATGAACCATGAAATGACTAATAGCGTTTTCCATTCGTCGCACTGGTGTGCACCCAGTGCGCTCTCATAGCAGCTTTCGTATTCCATTCGACCGCTAGGGCGCACCAGTGCAAAGAAGCGCATGTTCCATTCGCACATCGACACGGAACCAGGGCGCACTCGGGGCGCCCTAAACTGCACTGATGATCGCGTCAGTGCAGTCCAGTGCACTGGGCCATTGTGAGGTTAGGTACGGAAGTTATCTATGCTGATTTGGATTTCTGATGAAATTGTGAAGTCAATTGAGGATTTACTATAACGCAGGGATACTTCAAATGATGAGTATATTATGTTTTAAAAATAGTAACCCTTACAAAATCATTCAAATATATGTGCCAAGAAACTTTTCTCGCGTGCCCATAATACACCAGCGGAAATGCTCATGTTAATATTGTTATGGTTTTCAATAACCAAACAATTCTGCAGAAGCCTTTCGGTTAAAATCTTGTGTAGTATATCGATCACAGGCAAATCTCGAAAAATGAAATTTCAGCAGGTACGCATTTGAAGTTTTCGTAGTTTTTAAATAAAGAAATCACACGTTAAAAGTTTATAAGTTAAGAAGTAAGAATTACCAAATGACTTCATAAAAATTATAACAACGATCATAATTCAAAATTATTATTTTTCGAGTTCCATCAGTGTGACTGACCAAGAACAGCTGTCTATAATCTCACTGAGTAATGCAAGTTGTCTATAATCTGTGTTCCGGAATCCGTTTCATTTGTAGCTGCCCTTAACGCGTGTGGGGCAGCACTGTTGCGGAGCGATAACGTTTTTGCCCTGCACTAGGGTGGGTTTCGGTGCACCGAATGGGAAACTTTGTACTGCCGCGCGACAGGCAGGGCCTCCGTCCAGGGGCGAGGGAGCGAGCGACATCCAAGTTTCTAAACCCGTTTTTTTTGTATAAAACATGGATAATTTAAGCATCGATCGATGAAAGTGCTTTTTAAATCGTTGTTTTGTTCTTGATGTTCAGTCATTGGCATGTGAAACTCAAGGCTTCCCTTTGCTTTCCTCACCCCCCTGCGGTGACTGCGGGAGCCTTGATACGTATGTTTTAATGTCTGCTTCTCAATCAGAAGTTCCTACGAAGGTACGATTTAAGCTTCGAAGGTTTGGGGGCAATGCATTATCAACATCGTTATTTAAATTTTGAATAGCGATGCTTGGCTCCGCCGATGTTTGTGGGCGTCCCAGTCTTAAGGCTCATTCACAATGCAATCACAAACATAAGCATAACACATAGACATATACATTGACATAAGCGAAGAGTTGGCGTATTCACAATGTCGAACTTCATAGGCAAAATAAGAGTTTCTATTGGCTATGAGGCATTCTAGTTTACTATTGGTTGGATATGAGAATCGATTTCGAGATATCAAAACAAATACGACAAACACAACCACGCAGCACACGAATAGTTCGCCTATCGACTTCGATACTCGATTTTGAGTTATCGAACTGTGATTGCCTCATTCCTTATGTCTGACATAAGCATAAGCACGAAGCTTGAAGCTTGCAAGCTCTTAGGTTAACGTCTTACGTGTTATGCTTATGCGAACGCATTGTGAATGAGTCCACTTGTAGACGTAGTCATAACTTTTATGTTAACGCCATGCTTATGCTTATGTTTGCATTGTGAATGGGCCTTACACCCTTACACCAGCGCTCGTACCGGTCGCCTCATCCGCGGGCGGGCGATTGACATTTGGGGCGAAAGCGGCGCGTGCGCCGCGGGCGAGAAAGCGCATCCGGCGCTGGGCGTTTGCGCCACCCACTCCCCTCGGGGCGGGGCCCCCCTCCCACTCTAGCTACACCGCCACGTCCACTCCACGACTGACGATCAGCACCAGGCGAATGCCGGGGCAGTACCCTAAAAACGGGCCACGCACCGCGCGCGACCTTTCCTTCCTCTTCCTTGGCTTATTATCCTCACCCCTTAGTGACACACAGTTTCAGTTACGTGCAGTACATGGCAGGATACCAGTTGGAAAATAAGAGCTTGTGGGGGTGGACCCTGCCTGCCGACGTTTAGGTCGGCGCTTCATCTCACGACTCAGCGGAGGAATAACGCCGCCACCTCCCGCGATACAATGACAATAGCAGTTGACGCGCCCACAAACACGTAATAATCAATGTAAATATTGTTGATCAAAATTAAACCATGAAGTTTATAATACATCGTCAAACACCATCGATGATTTTGATATCGATGTTTTCAATCCGTTTTAGAAACCCATTACTTCATATTTGAGCACAACAACATTTATTTGAAAGTGCCCTTCTTCATTAATTTATATTTAAAATAGAATTGAAAACAAAGTTAGACATTAATAAAACAATGGACACTTGATTAATACAGCGTTCATTTGATTTTAACACATAAACTGACAATGGCATACCATCAGTCAGTCATTATTTCATATTTTAACTTTTACAATGTTCTAATTATGGGAATTTTTCATTCTCAAAACATCGAAAACGTGTAAGCATTGATCATTAATCATCAATTAAAGAAACATTGGCTTAAAATATATTTTTTTAAACATTAATTTTTCTATAAAAACATCGTTGCTTAGACTTGGAAGTCGCTGCATCCCCACATGGACGCCTCCGAAGCACGAGATGCGGAGCTGCCACTGCGGCAGGCGGGATCGACGCAGGAGGGGTAGAGAGGGAGATGGCAGAAACCGAGAGAAGGGAGACGGAGAAGAAACCAGAAAGGGGAAATATTATAGAGTCGAGGATAGAAATAAATAAATAAATAAATAAATAAATAAATAAATAATAAATAAATAAATAAATAAATAAATAAATAAATAAATAAATAAATAAATAAATAAATAAATAAATAAATAAATAAATAAATAAATAAATAAATAAATAAATAAATAAATAAATAAATAAATAAATAAATAAATAAATAAATAAATAAATAAATAAATAAATAAATAAATAAATAAATAAATAAATAAATAAATAAATAAATAAATAAATAAATAAATAAATAAATATAGAGTCGAGGATAGAAGAATATGTCTAGAGAGAAAGAAGTAAATAGAGAAATAAGACGATGCAGAGAAACCAAGATGAATAGAAGTAAAGATGTGGCCATATTTCAGTCTCCGCCTAAATTGGATGGAACCAGTGTTCATAAGAGCATTTTGATTTTACAAGTTGCCTCTAATTCTTGGCAGATGTACTATGGGATTGTTAGTGAATTTTCAGTCGTGCAGCAATTCTCTTTGTGAGGAAAATTTACGTTATTAGTGTTTTCGTATCTTACAATACATTGATTAAATATCGTAAGCCATTGTTTGCAAAGAGAACAAGATATTCCAACTTGTATGCTAAACAACTCTACGTCACTAGCTTCAGAAGATTCATATTGCGACTAACATTGTTCGTTAAGAAGCTGTGTAGGGTTATGTGTTTCTTATTTTTGGATAGTTACCGAAATTGGAACATGGTTGGCTACCTTAATTGAACTGGTTTATCATAGAAAGCAGGTATGAATTATTAACATTTTATTTCACGTCAACAGAAATAAATGGAATGGTATGAAGCGTAACTTAATGTATAGCATCTGATTCTCTGACATTTTGAGTAGACAACAAGCGAATCTAGTATTAGCAACACATATATAGCATATAGATTGGCAATGCCTACGCAGACGCTAGGGTAGCACTGAAGCCAAGAAATTGTGCGTGACGCCATCTTACTATCATCCCCGTCTGAGGCGTTGTACATAAGTACAAGGCAGTTGGGTGGTATTCTCGTACTTTTTTGAGTTACGAGTAATAATTGCAACTACGTGATCTACTGTCTGATATATGTTCAATTTTAAACATTTTAAGATTTCCTTTAGCGGGTGACACTTGAAATATTTCACTGTATTCGTAAGTATTGCACTTCCATAACCTCAATTGCGTTCGATATAATATCTGACGTATTACACAGACAGACGCATTACACATTATTCTGAGCGGCGCAGAAAACAATTAGAACTATCTTATTTATTTCAATCATTAAATACTTGAATGATCAAAATTAAATGTACAATCTCTCTAACAGTTGATGATACGATGCAGTCAGTACGGCGATTTCCTTAGGAGCGAAGTTAACAAATAAGCGGCATTGACAACTTCGCTTTTCTCCTCTCCATACGTTTAATGAAAAATTAGTAGTATTCATACTCATGGTTTCTCGTCACATGATTAAACTAGATTATCATATTCGAACTGCTAAAACATAATTTACAGGAATTATTAGGTATGGTAATAAATTATCATTTATTGATCTTTTCATTTTGTTAAATAAGAAGATTAGGGTTGACAAAAAGTTAACTTCAAGCTAAAATATATTTTAAGTACTATACAACTATATTTACAATGCTATAAATGCCCTCGTACTGTGAAGTGAAGTCAAGTCAAGAGTTGCGCGCGCCGCCATCTTACCTTCTCCCTCTTGGTTTCACTTGTAGGGGCAGCATTGTCAGCCTAGTTCTACATGAGATTGGCTTGCAACATACAGCAAAATAATAATGAAGAACCCTTATCACATGAATCTATATACGAACACAGAAGAAACAATAGAATTACAACATTTAAGGAGACTGTGACAATATTTCCTCAAATGCTTTTCCAAGAATGCTCATTCTGTTGATGCACTAGCACCAGGCAAATAGCATGCATTCAAGCACAGCAAGCATTTTATCACAGAAGAGCTCGGAACTTTTCTTATTTACGAATTGAGGCGATCTCTGACAAAGAGACCGTTGGAAAAAAGATAGTTTTGATAAAATTTTTAAATTTTTACCACTTTTGTTTAATATCGTTGTGAAGTTGAACTTCAAGATGAAATAATTGCTGATGTAATGAACACATTCACAAAGTATGTATTAAGCCATGTGTGCGACACATGCGTATTACAACACAATTTATAAACTATCTGGGGTCAGTGAGGTATCTACCACAATAGTAGGCGATTGTACTTGGATAAATACTATTTTTAAATAATTATTTTATTGTTCATTAGTTTATATATGATTATGTATTTAGGTTGATGTTGATACATGCGTTAATTTGTTTATGTAATTAAAATTGAAGAACCACCGAGGATAGGAAGAGTGTTCCCAAAACACGTGTTTGGCTAAATGTGATACATATTAAAATTATATAGCCTACTATTGTGGTAGATACTCACTGACCCCAGATAGTTTATCATGGAGTACTACAAAATCTCCGCTGCAACCACAGAATTTATAATTTATAAACTTACTTATGTGCCCTTCTTCCAACGAACAAAACACTCTGCACAAAAAGTGTACTACAATAATAGTACGATGCAACAAACGACGTGAAGGAAAATTAATGCATTCTAAAAATTCAACCAGGAAAGGCAAGGTAATATTTAGGTTCGGATTCCTTGTCAACCATATTTGGAATGTTATGTAAATCTCAGTGTAAGTTTAAGAACACAGCAAAGAACCAACCTTCGTATACTACATCTGCACATATTTTTGCATCTGGAAGATATTATTCTTTGTTGTTGTACTTTTAGAATAGAGGTTTCAACACTTCCGTCCAATTCTGTACAATGCCGTGATTTGTTGCAACATTGAAAGGTGATGGGTTAGTACGACATTCAACCACGGCCTTCAGATAAGGTTTAGCAGTGTTAACTACTATATTTTTTTCTTCAAGACATAAAATAACTTAAAATACAATAAACTTGCAGAACACATCCAATGCGAAGAGCTGTTCGTAGGTATATGTTTAACACAATGAATAACTTTGGTCAGTGCTACCACATCAAAACAAAATAATCAGAGATCGTAGATTCTAAAGTATTGTAATTATGCCCGTTAATCTGTTCACTACAACAGATCTTCGGAAAAGAGATCCATGAGCCTGCAAGTCTCCAATGTGAGAAGATAACCTGAATTTATTAATAAATACTTTTCAACCAAATAGAAGCATCGGGACAAACAGACGACGCGACATTGTGTGACGACTGCCGTTACGACTATGACCTCCCTATCGAACCTTTAAAAAAGTAGTATTGTTCCGAAAGAATTAGGGTGCCTAGTAATCGTACGCAAATACCTTTGCGTCAGTGAACTAGAGAGACAGTGACAGTGGGAACCGGTATGTCCACTCTGAAACACATTCATGAGTCAAACTTCAGCCGTTGAACCCAGAACCTGTTACTTAAGCAAACGAATTCTCTGTCGAACAGGGCCCTTTTGATTGCAGCCGCTTGCCTTCAGTGCTCAGAGAGTGCGCGGCAAAGGCTTGCGACAGCCGTCGACGCACCCTGGTTCAATTGAGCCTAATACCCGGTCACAATTGCAAATGCCAGTGGATTTGCGAAAAAATAGGTATCAATGGATTTTAGAGGTCGCTGAATTTAAATATCATAAATGAATTTCAAAATTCAAAATGGCGGTTTGTAAATGGCTAACTGACATAAAAATAAATTATATGTGTAGAAATATGGATACAATAGTTCTCACAGTCCCGGGTTACTATTCTTAACATTCCAACATTTTATTTCATTAACTTTCTTATTAAAACTAATTATACGAAGAAGAAATCGAAAAAAAAAATATACAGAGAAAATAAATCCCTGTGGAGTAGAAGACAATTCCGGTATATCTAGTGTTAAATCTTAGGATGTAGCATTGCGGTAAAGAGGTTATAAGACAAAAAGGTGCTGATATATGCAGCTAAATGTGTGTTATTCTGATTAACGGTATTTTACTTGATAAGTAAAAATATTGATTGAAGCAGGAATATACAGGACAAAAAATATAATCCACAATATTTTGACATACCAATATGTGGGACATTGTATAGTGTAACATTTATTGTAAACAGGGTGAATGGTAAGGATAGACATATGTAAATATGGCGGCCTAGCAACGGTAGACGAGATGTCAAGGTCAACAAACTTCATTGCTGTAAACCACGGGGCGCGGCTAGTTGATAAAGTAAACTGTTTGGGGATTGGCCGAGAAAGCAAAATGGGGCGCGGCTAGTTGAATTTGTAAGTAATTCAGGGATTGGCTAGGCATGGAATGACAATTTATTTGACGGAAGCGGGTCGAATTTTTTCTGACAAGAAACAGTTGAAAGTATGGACCGAGTTTTGAAGGGCTGAAAGAGGGGAATATGGAGGCATCCCAACTTATGCCGTGGTGCTGTGCGGATCGTGTGTAGACAATTGATGTTGGAGTTTGGGAATTGTGAACACCTACTTTGGAGCGTATGGTTGTCGGACTTACATGTAAATTGGAACTTGGAAATATTTCGAGTGCAGCAGCAGAATTTAAACTGTGAACTTAGGTGAATTTGTCAGCAACAGGACTGGGAGTATTTGAAGCAGATAATAGTTTGCTGAACTTTAATATTTTAAGTATGCGCGTAGAAAGAACTGGGAACTTTTAAAAGGAAAATTAATTAATTCTTATCAACTTATGAAGCGGTGAGGATCAGTGACTGAGTACACTTTGCCAGAACGGAGGAAAAGAAGATGGTATTTGGACCTGGAGCCATCGACACCGGAAAGAAATGAAAATGGTTCTACGCGGCAACATCGGCCAAGAACGCGCGAAGACGGGTACTGCAGTGTAAGTTTTGAAACTGGTCATGACCGAAAGTACGTTTCGTATTGTTAAAATTTCATAAACATTGAATAAACTTACAAGTTTCTGTGAATAGAAAAGATGATTTTCATTTAGCCAATTCCAGCAAATGAGTAGCTAGAAATGTATATTTGCTTTTCAGATTCCTCTGCTACTCTGTACAGATAGCAGATCCAATAATCGGCTATTAGTAGGCAATAGCGATTATTTCTTATAAGACCCATCGACCCAGTTAGCCGGATATTAATTTATTGGAAATAGCAGTTGAAGATTAATTTTAATAATTGAATTAACGTAATCTTTTCCTGGCGCCCATATTCTTTTATAAATTTGGAACGGGTTACGTTGAATTAATATTTAATTATATTAGACGGGCAGAGGAAATATTAAATTTAAAAATTAAATTAGACAGTTTGTTTCAACGTTTTATATAAATTCAGCCGAATTATACATAAAATTATCAGACACTTTTTCTTAAAAAATTGCCTAATAGTCAAAAGTGTCATCTGTTTGGAAATACAAAAAGAATCCCTCAAAAAATTTAAACACTATTTTTAATTTCACAAATATCGTTGACAAGAATCAATGAATTCGAGTATTTAGAGTAACTGTAACTTTACGAGACCGTGAGGAAGAAAAAGACAATTAAAATAACTTACGCGTACTGGGAGCGGTAGCTTAGTGCATCTACTGATGTCACTGCAGCGCCTCTGACTGAGAGGTCCTAGGTTCAAGTCCCGAATTCAGCTGTCTGGAGGAGCATTCTAGCGGCTGGCTGCTCTGATCAGTAGTTTTCCGTGGTTTCTCCGATGAACACCAGGCGAATGCCGGAGCAGTACCCTAACAAAGGACCAGGACCGCGGCGATCTGTCCTTCCCTTCCTTGTCTATCTCTCCCTTACACACACACTTCACTAACATGCACTACACTACCACATATTTCAGGAGACCGGTCGGGAGTTTAGAGCTTGTCCCGGCTGGGGCGGTGCCCCGCTGGTGGGAGAGTCCTGGTTAGTGGGAAAGCCGACGGTACGTCGGCGCCGGATCTCGCCATCCAGCGGGGGAAGATCACCGCCATCTCCCGCCAAAAAACATGCACTACAGTAACGGGACTAATGACCAAAGCAGTTGACGCGCCCGGAAATACGAAAAAATCAATCAATCAACCGAATGCGTACTTTGCATTTTGTCATTATGGCCAGGTGTTTGACCGGTAGCGGTAGCTCAGTGCATCAACTGATGTCACTGCAGCGCCTCTAACCGGGAGGTCCTAGGTTCGAGTCCTGACGGCGGCAGGGTTTTCGACATTAGCTTTCAGCTAGGTCGAATTCAGTCGCTGTCTGGAGGAGAATATAGCGGCCGGCTGCTCTGGTCGGGAGTTTTCTGTGGTTTCTCTGATCAGCACCAGGCGAATGCCGGAGCAGTACCTACCAAACGGACCGCGCGCGATCTGTCCTACCTCTTCCTTGTCCTATCCTCTCCCTTACACACACACTTACCTACATGCACTACACTACCACATATTCCGGAAGACCGTTCGGGAGCTTAGAGCTTGTCCTGGCTGGGGCGGTGCCCCGCTGGTGGGAGAGTCCTGGTTAGGGAGAAACCCCACTAGCCGACGGTAGGTCGGCGCCGGATCTCGCCATCCAGCGGGGGAAGATCACCGCCATCTCCCGCCAAAAACATGCACTACAGTAACGGGACTAATGACCAAAGCAGTTGACGCGCGCGGAAATACGAAAAAATCAATCAATCAACCGAACGTGTACTTTGCGGCGGCGATGGTGTAGCGGTCAGCGTATCGGACTGCTATACCCAAGTTTGCGGGTTCAAACCCGATTGAAGCCGTTGATTTTGAGGGCGAAAAATCCTTCGTACGCCTTCCTTCGGGAGGAAGTAAAGCCGGCTGTCCCATGTTAGTAGATTTACTGCATGTAAAAAATCCTCAAGCCTAAATGACGGCTCTGAGCTAAATTTAAATCGCCTGTTTCGTCGCCCTTAGTAATACCTTCTTTCTCCCATGATTGGTGAAAGGAGTGTAACGAAATTTGCGTGGTCAGACGGAAGAGCAGGCCTCATGGCCTGAGTCTCGCCACGTAAAATAAGGCAAATTCAATACTTTGCATTTTGTCATTATGGCCAGGTGTTTGGCCCGATTCAACCAGCGTCGCCGCCGCCCCCGCGTGGGTGTCGCCGTTCAAGTGAGCGCCGTGTCACCGCTTCGCCACGGTCCACTGCCTCCCAGCTTAGCCACCCTCCGGCCTCCGCACGTTAGACTTTCTCCACTGCAATTGTGTTTGACTCGATTATTTCTGTTTAGTTATACTGTTCTCTTACATCGACTTAACGCCTTGGTGTTTCCAGGCGCCTCAACTGCTAAGGACAATAGTACCGTAAGTGTAGTGCATGTTTTTTATCGCGCGAGGTGATGGTGATCTCTGCTCGCTCGAAGATGAGATCCGGCGTCGATTCACTGTTTGGCTTGCAGGGGTTTTCCCCAATCAGGTATCTCCTACGAGTGGGGCAACGCCCCTGCCGGGACAAGCTCGAAGCTTTCGACTGGTCTTCCGGCGTGTGCAGAAGTGTAGGGCATATAAATGTGTGTAAGGGATGAGGATGCAAGAAAGATGAAGGAAAGATCGCACGCGGTCCCTGTCCCGTTTATTAGGATGGTGTTCCGTCATTCGCCTGGTGTTGATCGGAAAAAAGCACGGAAAAATAGCGATCAGAGCAGCCAGTCGCTAAAATTGTCCATATATCGGCTGAATTTGACATAGCAATCTAGGTAATGTCGAAAATCCTTCCATTGTCGTGACTCGAACATTAGGTTCTCACAATCAAAGGCATTGCAATGACTCAATTGATGCCCTGAGGTACCTAAGTCGATAGCAACCAGAAGAGCGAATAACGCAATCGAAAGTTAAATTTAACAGTGCTTGTCCGTTAAGAACAATAGCAACAAATGAGTAGCTCATGACGGAATACTAATGATTTTATCGCATTTCTGAACACAACCTTAAATTATCAAACATACCATACAAATAATTCTCTTATCAGGGTGCTTTTATTTTCTCTAAACAGCCTTCCCTGCCCTTATAATCGAGGTTCACTTTATGGTATAATTTTCTCGCTATCAATTACGCAGTACAGAGAAAGTTAAGTAAAGTCGCAGGAAAAGGCGGCAAATTTTAGGCAGAAAAACTATTATTGCCGGGTCCTGGAAACGAAAAAAAAGAATAAATACAGTTGCTAAATTTAGAGAAGAAATCCTCTGAATCCTGTTTTTCATGAACATTTTTTCATTCTTTTTACTTTCTCATATGCGTACGTATATACGCAGTATATACGTAGTATGGAGAAAGTTATGTAATGCTGCGCGAAAAACGTGATTTTTGGCAGAAAAAAATTCATTCTCGACCTCTGGTGGCGAGAATGGAAAATCCAGATGCTAAATTAAGGGGGAAATCTTCTAACACAGGTGTAGCTGGAATCCCTGTTTGATGGGTCCTTGATGACGAAAAACCAATTGAAAGCAAAGCGTCCGTCCGTCTGTCTGATGTATGTGAACAACACTAGCACCTAAAATATTCAATTTATTTTTTCAAAACTGAATAAACCCGTGCGAACTGACGTGAGTCAAGCTCTGCAATTCTGAAAAACATTCATTGAAAAGTCCGGGGGTACTTTACATGAAGTCCCCCGGACATTTTCAAAATTTCCTCAAAAACATCTCAATTTGATCTCGGATAACGTATAGGACGCATCAAAGAAAGGTGCAGGTCTCATGTATCTTGAAAATAATGATTTTTGAAAATTGTAAAAATTTTTTTGCGTCTTCCTACAACGACAATTTGAAGATAAACATTTTTCTTAATGAAATGCTTCATAAGAATAGGTCTTCAAATAATTCACGTTCACTTTTTCAAAAATATGAGTATTTTTTGCGAAAGTTTATGTCAAACATAGGCAATTTATTTTTTCTTCAAATCATTTTTTCTTAAAACGGTACAAAACTTTTTGATTAAATATGAACCTTAGCATAAAGGATACCAAGAGTATGGTGTAGGTCTCATGTTAGTTAAAATTTTGGCTTTTCGAAAATTTAAAAAACAATCCTTTTTATTACAACTATAATTGTGAAGACAAATTTTTTCCTTAATGAAATGTGTTTATGAAAATGTCTTCAAATAAGGTAAAGTTAAATTTTTCGAAAATACGAGATTTTTGTGAAATTTAGTGTCAAATATAGTCTCCCGCTTCAATTACCTGCGCAACGTGAACGTAAATTAAATTATGATTCAAGGTCGTAGGGTAGTACGTAAGTTAGAATTTGCATTTTATTCCCTATTTATTTGTTAGTTTCTTACATTCAAGCGTTTGTTATACATTTACAATTACTCGTTTAGAAATTATTTAAAACCTATTTGATAATTCATATTTTTGTCCCGATTGCGAGGAATGTATTTGCTTTCTCAAGTATTTATGTATTTTCTTTCAAGCAATCCGCAAATCTTTATTAAAATTAGCCTAATACGTTTTCTTTCTTAAAAATACGATTTAAATGTAATCTCAAAAAAAAAAATTACTAGCCTTCAGAGAATATGAGATTGGTTTGCAACGATGGCATTCTGCGCCGCAAGACGTCAGCCGAAGTTCTCATTGTTGGACCATGATTTAGCTGTATGAAAAGTACCTAAAATTATCAAATTTGTGTTTATATTTCTTCACAATGTTTAGATTTCGCACCAAATGTTCTACGACTTGCAATGCATTTATGAAAAATCTTGACTAAGATGTGTTAATTCGGAGAGAAATTCAGTTGAATACTATTACGTAACCATTAATAAGCGCAAGAACGTAAGTGCTGTTTAGCACCACTACCTTTTATTTTACAAGCGTTTGATTAGTTTCTTCTTTTTTGCAAAATTAATTAGAGCATTTTCTTCTAGAAATTTTATATATATATAATAAAGGCGTGTAAACTGTCATTACTCAAAATCACACTTAGTTGTGAACTCACCATTTGAGAAAACCGTAATTCGACTTCAAAAATAGTCATATCAAGTTCATAATACGAGAGAGAAACATTCTCACCTTCTTCATTGTTGATGAGTCATGATGTTCTCCAGGTGCTCCCGTTGACACGTGGAACATGCCTAATTCATTTAATGTACAATCCCCTTCACCTCACGACTTGAGCTTCGTGCTACCGGAAGTCCCGCTCGGCGCGTTTCCATCGCCGGAAGACATCGGACGCCCACTTTCTTCCGTGAGGCGCGGCAGCGAAGCACGCGTGCGCTCGTGTGTGTGTGCGTGCGTGCGCGTGGCGGTGGATGCTGACTGCGTCGTTCGTTAATTTCACCTCCGCCGCGCCCGCCTCTGCCCCCGGCAGAGGTGACGCCTTCCGGGCCAGGCGGAGTCCTGGAGACTTGTTGAGACGTTTTAGCGCCATTCGCGCAAAATCGACAGTCTTACACTATAAGGCAGTAGTCGGTAACCTTTATTAAATATTCTTGTTCTTAAAGTACCTTCTCCATTACTGAAGGTTAGTGACCACTTCCCCAAGCCTTTCCGTTTTGTGCTAGATGAATCAACTCAGATGCACTCGAAATGCCAGTCCATTTGTGGAGGTTATCCAACGAGGATTTCCCGTTCATGCCAGCTCCCTTTCGAATTATAATAGATAATATTTGGGATTTCGAAAAATAGTGACAAAGATATAGTGTTTTTCTACTTTTAAATCTTCTTAATGTCTCTCGACGTATATCATTGCGTTCCAGAATATAGTCATTACGCACTTTGTAAATCCAGGGTATTCACAACATTCTCCTAATCAGCCATATATCGAATGACCTCTGATCTCTTAATACCATTTTGCGCCTTATAAGGAACAGCTGTCACGTCACACTGTGCCATTCTCCATATGATAGAAAACTTAAGACTCCAGTACATTAACAATTTAGCATTTTGTTCAATTTGGATCTCGCTATTTCATTTCTCGAATCCAACCTTATTTCAAGGTCTGATACCTCTCATTCAATTGTAAAGTGTTCTGAATATTTATTTTAGTTTTTACGTTCTAATAAATTGGGAATTTAAAATTTAGCGTGCCATTTACATAATAGTAAGAAGAAAGTTTTAGAAGTATGACCTCCACATTTTTATTCCTCCAAGCTTAATATTAAATGTATGTTAATTATGTTTTATAAAAATAAATTTTTATATAGATATTTCTATATAAACTTTTCATTTCTATGTATGTATTTGGCACGTGAGGGTCGGATTAATACGACATGTACTAGCTGACGGTGCTCTAAGACATGTTGCCTGTATTTAATCTCCACGTTTGTGGATAAGGGAGACATGCGATATTGAGCTTTCTTTCATCACACAACTATGGCAACGGAAACAATTTGAATTAGAAGCAACAGGTTCGTTTTTGCTCGGAATGAAAATCAAACCAATCGCCTGTAGAGAGCATGCTCTTGCTGTCCTTGAGCCACCCTAGGGCATCTTTTAGGTGGTTAACTTTTATTAATTATTCTTAGAAAAATGTGGTGCTATAATCGTATCGTCTACGCTATCCAGTCGCGCAAATCGCAAAGGATATTAAATAGCCAATTTAAGTTAAATACATTTTGAAATTCTCTTCGTTACTGAACAGCCATGCTTCAAAGGACCTTAGGTCTTCTTTACGGAAGACCTAAACCCCTTTCAAGCACCTTTAGGTCTTCCTAAGCTCCTAGAGACCCGTAAAGACATAAGCCCCTTAGGTCTTCCTTCCGGAAGACATATACCCCCAAAAATGTAATGAATGGTTCAAAAGGGTATCATACGGTACAAAGGGGTTAAGATTCTTAACTCTTAGTATTTAGTATAACAAGAATTATAATCCTCTCGTGCAAAAGAAATTCATAAAGCAGTCAATAATTATTGACTGTTTATATTTCAATGCTGTCAATAATTATTGACAGCATATGGCTCTGCTTATTTCACAAAAGGTTTCTAGAAGATGAAAAATGACAATGAAAATGCACTAACACTTAAATAACATGCACAAATCATTTTCAGTAGATATTGATATCACATTGCATTTTTCTATAAAGTGTCGTTACTCATTATTCACAGCCAAATGCCTCAATTGTAATTACGTATAATTAGGAAATGTTATGTGGATAGGTGAAAGAGCCTCATTGTCTGTGTCTAACACAAATAAACACATTATTTCTATTATTATATTGTTACAATTATTATTATTCCTCTAATTAACGACTAAATGAGTCTTTAGTCATTATAAAGTCTACTTCGGTTTGCAACCAGCTTCCTAAGTAGCATATCTAGGTTGAGTCACTCGACAATACTTTGACCAAAATGTGCTCTGTTCCCAATAAAGCAATGTCTTACACTTCCAAGTCTTTTGAATGACCTGAGAGTTTAGCCACGTTCTTACACAAATTTTACGGAAAATATTCCAGAACTCCGATAACTATCAGGATGACCTTTGCATTTAGGTCCCACATTCGGCTGTTCTGAATTTCCAGACGCATATTTAAGACTCTTTCTGCTTCCTTGGTTACGACATTTTGCTCGCTCGGCACAGCAAAATCTACATGTAGATAGATTTTTTACTTTCTCTCTTTCTCGTATACGTAAGTATTTACGGAGTAATATACGTAGTACAGAGAAAGTTAAGTAACGGAGCGCGAAAAAACTGCGGATTTTCCACGGAAAAAAATCATTGCCGGTCTTTGGTAGCAATAAAAATGTGCATAATACCAGTTCGTAAAATAAGAGAAAAAAATCTCTAACACGTGTTGTAGCCAGAATTCTTGTTTTTTCGGTCTTTTATGCCGAAAAAACAATTGGAATTTAAAATTTTGGGGTACTTTATATGAGGCCCCACGGACATTTTCAATTTTTTTTTCAGAAACGGCCCCACATTTTTTCTTTAAATTTCATGTAAGAACAGTAATTTTTCAAGTATTCGATCTTTTCTAGAAATGTACAAGCTGAGACAATACGATGAATGGTTTTTACTTGTTCCTAGCAAATGAGGACTTTAGTATTTTGAGAAATGTTGAGAACCGCTTTATCATAATGTCGTGTTCTCAACACATGATCTTGGGCAGCTATTAGAACTGCTGTTAATTCTGGCTGCATTCTTCCCCTTTTCAGTCACAAAAATGACTGATCCTTATTGATTTGTACACACACACCATGGAGTAGTTTGTCTTTCCACGATTTCTTTAACTTTATGGTGACTCACCTTTCATGTTTAGTACCATCAGAAATTCAGTATCTGTGTTATTCTGCGTGTCTTACATTTTTAATTTGCATTATTACATTATTATTTTTATTACTATCCATCCTTCCGCATATTATTATCTTGGATGATTTCCATGTTAAATGAGATTCTTTAGGCTCTTCTATTACATCATTAAGTAGGGTCGTTTCGGGGTTCTAGCTATTCAGAGTTTTCAGATTCAGCCGCCAGTCACTGCCCCCTGCCGTTGTTCAGCTTAGAAAAGCATATTTAATGAAAAACACAAGCATCTAAAGTACATTTCCTCACATGTATATTTCCCGACATGTTTGATTGTAAATTGAAATAAAAATTCAGAAATGTACTTTAGGTGCTTTTATCAAGCAAGACTTTCTCTCCCGTTCTGACCAATATCAAAGGCATTTCTTTACAAAATATGGAAATATCCAACAAAAAATAGGTTACGTGACTAATACAAAGTTGGCGCTATTCAAGAGTAGCTTGCAAAAGCTCTTGCTGCCTTATTGGAATGTGTAAATAGAGATCCTGATATTTTGCAACGCATCCTTGTACCATTCACCCTGCAAAACTTTCGTAAGTGACGTTAACGATGTAGGATGTGAGATTACTTACGCAAGTTTTGGTCTAACATAGACCACAACCGCTTAAACAATTCACTTGCGATGTGGCGACTGTTTTATTTTATTGATAATATTGATAATATTCTTAGTGGCCAATAACATGTTAGAGAACCTTATCACCTTCACGTGTTAATGGCCTTTATCGTCTCGCCAGCGCGCTCAGGGCAATGACGCGCGCTCCTGGCGGCGACGCAACAAACTATTTGCCCGCACGTAAACTACTAAGTATGTACTTTTCTATTTTACAAAAATTGTAATAAAATAAAATTAAATTAAGTATTACATACGATGATAAAATTTCTTTGTTGCCTGGAATAATAAGTTACTGTAATCACTTGCAAAAATATTTCAATTTTCTGTCATTTTAAATGCAAATTTTTCTCACAGATGTGGAAATTTCCAAATTCTCAAAATAAAACAAAATTCTACTCAGTAAAATACTAGTTATGAAAAATTTATTTTTGTTGTGGGCCTATTTTTGTGTTATCCCGTACCTCCCTATTATTTGCGATTATTTTGTGATTTTTAGAAGTTTCTTGCTTTTAATAAGAAAATTTCAGTTTGAAAACTTTGTATTTTATTATTTAAATTCCATTATACACTACATGCTTTGATGTGCTTGGACTTTGTTTAGCAATCTTTAATCGAAGACACTTACCTGCTTTCTGGTTTCAGCTTTTTATAACACCAGGTCAATTCTAAGATTTTGCCACCAGTCACTAAAATGAGTGGGAACCAGAAGTGGCGAACATAAATTATACCGAACCTACTTATTTAACAAACCATTCATTAGTATAATTGGAATAAATGTGAGGCAGGAGGTGTAACAGTTTCTATAAAAAACAAGGAAGTGGAGACATTTGTAAAATGAAAATATTATTATGGTTGTTCAATACAAACATGGATAATTCTCAAAAGATAGAAAGTATGAAAGTCGGAAAATTCAACCCACAGAAATATAAGTTTAAAGAATTTCATTTCGATTTTTAAATTTAAAAACGTTTAGTCGGTTTCATAGTTTTCTTTGTTAGCTTCTTATAACTTTATAATGCATGTAAAAGAGTGCTTTTTTCTCTCAAAAATATTGGAAAAGAATCAGATCTTGTTGTCTTTTGCAATCATTAACCCGTAAAATCTCCCAGCGGAGAACTCGCCTAGATGGGACAATCTCTGAGCTCTAGACTGCCCAAACATTTTTTCCACTCATTAGGCCAGATTACATTTCTTAGTAATTTTTTATGATAAATTTGTCCTTTTTTTAAAGATGTTCAATTGACTGAGATCAGGACTTTGGCTTGATCTTTCATATACATTTACATTTTATAAATGGATTCTTAGTACTTAATAGGAAACTGATGTGTAATCTTCCTTTCCTTGTGTTGAAAATTAATATTTTCAAACTCCAGTTTAGTTATTTTTTATTATGAATTTTGCTTGAATTTTTTTACATTTACATTTTTTAAGTGTGCGTGCGTGTGTGTGTGTGTGTGTGTGTGTGTGTGTGTGTGTGTGTGTGTGTGTGTGTGTGTGTGTGTGTGTGTGCGCGCGCGCGTTCCTTGTGTTGTGTTCATATTTGTTTTCTGTGAAAACATTAATATTAACATGCAGTGTAATTTATTGAAAATCAAAATCTTATTCTTTTGATTTATGAATGACCACAATTTTATAAAATGTGAACCTTCATTTACAATATAAACTAGTGGTAAAACAGAATGACACAAACTTTCTGGTACTAGTTTTCTAATTTCTTTTCTCTGGGGTAGTTTTTGGGTCTTGCCCCATCCTCTTGCCAGCTGCCATCTATCGCTGGCCAATGTAAATTGTGTTAAAAATTTTTTTTATTATTTTTTTGTTTCCTAATGGTAGAATCGAAATACTATTTTAAATAGGAGTGTTGTTGCCCTTGCAGTTGATCTTGTTCTATAGGGAAATTTTCGTTGAAAAATTGAAGCCGTTTTTAAGAAAATGTCGTTTATGCGGTACTGTAGATAGTAAATTTGAAGCACTTTTTCACAGAAAATGTTTGAGTTTTCGAAAAACGTAATTTCAAGAACTTCCACTCACAAATGTTATAATATATCAAATTGCTGGAAATATGCATATTAACGGGGTGAAATATTTTTTAAAAACATTTTATTTGTGTAATTTTTGAAAAGAAAGGATGCAGTTAAAATTATTTTTTCCAAACAGTACAATTAGTAATATCCGTACAAAAAATTTGAAGAAAAAATTTGCCGTTTAAAAAATTTTTTTTTTTAAAAATTTGGAAAATTAAAATTTAGTAAACAAATACACGAGAGAAGTAAAATCCCATGACCGTACTCCACTAATGATACATTATTAATAAAAAATAATTATTAATTATAATTTCTAAAATGAATAATTTAAAGTCGATATGGAAGGTCTAAAGTATGATGTCGTTGAAGTCGTGTGGTGGAGTCACTATTGTCTAGTAAGTTAATGGCCAGGATATTTGGATGGTTATGCAGTCTTTGAAGGTATTTTGCACTGGTATTCTCGATTTCTTCTTTTATAGTTGGAGTCTGTAAGTCTTTGTGTAATGTTGCATTCGTTACGTACCAGGAGGCATTTACAAATTTTCTTAAGGCTGGAAGTGTTGTAATATTTCAATATTGGAATTTTGAGCTGTTCCTCAAAGTTGAATTCCATATGTCCATATTTATACACAATTACTTTGTTTGCGATGCATAATGATAATTTTCTTCCTAGTAGCCAGTTTAACCTTCTAAGTTTTAGGTCTAATTCTTTTCTTTTATTCTTGATATGTTTTTTCCATTTGAGTCTTCTGTCCAGAGTAAGTCCGAGATATTTTGCCGAGTCATTTTGAGGAATAGATTGCGATCCGATTTTTATAGGTAGACACGTTTCGTGCTTCAGAGTGAAGGTGACTTGGACAGACTTCCTGTCATTGATCTTGAGGCGCCAGCGTTTCTGCCACTTGTGGGGTTATGTTCTTCCACGAGACGAGATGCTTCTGCTGGATCTCATGTCGAGCTAAGATGGCTGTGTCGTCCGCGTAGGTTGCTGTCAATGCGTTTACAGATGATGGGATGGGTTGTTGCGATGTTCTTTATAGGCGAGATTTGTGTTCCCGTTAAATTATAATGAAGAAAGGAAAGGTGCAAGCACACTTCCTTGAGGCACTCCTGACTTCTTAGGGATAAGTTTTGAAGTTTCACCGTTAAATTTTATTGAAAATATCTCTCTGTTAGCTACGATTTTAACAAGTGATAGTAAGGATACGGTAGCTGATGATGAGGTATTATTTTATTTTATTTTAGAAGTGGATTTAAACGTGACAGAAGCAGTTTTTCAAAAACGTTCGATAATATTGGCAGTAGACTAATAGGTCTGTATGATATAACTTCATGGTTGGTTTGCAAGGTTTAGGGATGACTATTACTTAGCAATTTTCCATTGATCAGGAAGTGTCCTAGTCTTAGGATGGCATTGAAGATGGAAGTAAGTAAGGCTATCAGTATTCTTAGTAGATGGCGTAGAATCGTTGCTGAAATCATATCGTATCCGTGAGCTTGTTTAGTTGGTAAATTCTTGATTGTTGTTTCAACTTCTCGAGCACTTACGGGTTTGATTCTGGGAGCTAGTTGCAATTTTGAATCTAAGAAGTTGTAAATTTCTTCCTCTTCTGTTGCAGATATTTGTGAAGAAAATGGTTGAAATATGTTAGAGAATGGGACACGAAGCATTCAGTTTTTCTTCGGCGGTTTTAGCCTATGTGCTGTCGGTTTTTCTGATGGGAGGAATAGGTTGCATCGGTCTCTTCAAGTATTTAGAAGTTTTCCAAAGAGAATGCTCTGAATTCGAATTCGGAATCAATCTTGTGAACTTATCTTGTAGGGCGTTTTTCGATATTTTTGAAGTATTTTTAAGGTTTTGCGAAACTGAATTTAGTTTTCTTTTGACTTCTGGGTCTTTAGTGATTTGTCATTGTTTCTTTAATTTCCGTTTTGATTTCACCTTTTCTCTTATTACTTGAAGGATATGTAGTTTTTTGTTTTGCTTTATTTCTGGTGTAGAATGCTATGTAGGACCGTTTCTTCCCTCCCCGACTCCGCCTACGGTGAACCGAGGAAGCTTTGACACCTCGATATGATAGGAGCGTTCAGAATATTTGGGATATGTTCTGTATCTTGAAATACTAAGATCCATTCCCTTCCCCGAGCGCTCGCTTGCTGGTGGAGCGCTCCGTGACGTTCTGTGGCGGTCGGTTACATTCAAAATATCCGTTAAGTACTGGTCGCAAAAGAATCAAAAATTCTCAACAAAATCCTTATTTATCGTATGATATTATGTATATCATTGGATTCGTCTTTTTACGCTCTTTATGATAAACTGGAAAAATATGTATAGTTCCATTTGAAAAAACAAAGTTACCTCAAATATCTCGTAAAATACAAGTGATAAAATAGAAATAAATACACGCATCAGTTAGCCTTATTTGATCATGCACTTCCATGAAAACTGCATTTCAATTTTTTCAACCGTTCAAAAGTTACAGAAGGTGCTAAAGTTTATATATATATATATATATATATATATATATATATATATATATATATATATATATATATAAATATATATATATATATATATATATATATATATATATATATATATATATATATAATTCGTTGGAATGGTATATCACAACCGGTATTAGGAAGACAAGGATTAGATCTTATTCAAGTATTTTTATTTGTATTTACAAAGAGAGTAAAGCGTTGTGCGTATATATAGAAACCATGACACTACCATGACACTACCAATAATTTAAAAGAAAATTTTCATTAAATGAAGAAAAAATATAAAAATGTTTAATTATTGCTGTTCCATATTTTAAAAAAAGGACTTGATGAGATATGACTTTCACCTGAATCGTACCTAAATATTTTGTGTGTTTAGTGATTGAATGGCCTCCAATTGAAGACTCCAATTGAATTTTTGGGGACGTTTTCAGCTCAATTTTACAAATGTTTTGAATAAATAACAATATGGTAGACCTCATCATGTTTTCATTATACCTCAAAGCTACATTTATGAACTGTTTTAAGTCCTAATATTGGTCTAAAAACAAACTGAAGAAACACTTAAAAAATAATTTATAAAAAAATAACAATGAATTATCCTCCTCAACCATCCATTCAGCATAAAAATAAGTTTCTGCATAGCTTCTTAGAAGTGATCAGTTGATTTTATTTCTTTACAAATTGTATCTGCCCAATAAAACAGCAACCTGCAAAAACGCATAATAAACATGACAAGTGACAAAGTAATGTTATCATTGATTTTGTTTGATTCACAAAACAATTAAGAGAATTAAAATTCAAATTTTTCAAATGGAAAAGGCTGATTTAATAAGACCTTCTTATGCTTTTTCTGTACACCATGGTTTGTTTTTAGTTGCAATAGGCTTGCAGTAACTTGACATATGTTATTTCCAGAAAACATCTGATAGCATTTCTTCGGTTATGTGATATAATGCATGTACTCTTAATAAAGTTACATAATTGAATAACTGCAGTGCATATCACATTATAATGTATGATATAACACAATATAACAAGATCAAACTACATTCAATCAATTCAACCAAAAGTAACTGCTTACTATAGAGAAAATTTAATAAAACCCTAAGCTAGTTTTTGTAATTTTGTTGTACAGACTCCAAAATAACTGTACACTCTCCCCTTTTTTCCTGCATTTGATACAGTGTAATAGTTCATTACTAATAACAAACATAAATCATAAGAATTATGTACAAAACATTAACATATACTGCTCGCTAAACCGCAACTTCAGGCAGTGCTTAGGTAGAGCGAAGTTGTTACCAACTCTTGCGGAGAAAAAACCTAATGTGGACGATATTAGAATAAATATGTGCATCTATATCACGCTTTCTATGTATTTTATTGGTCGTAAATTTCAAATTTTGTTTGTTACTTGCAATATATTCGCTTGTTAAAATCAATGTCTCACGCATGAAATAATGTTGGTGTGAAAATTCAAATGTCGGAGCGTCAATTTTGTATGTTGCCAAGTATCAGCAAGGCGAAACGCATGCACAGTTTTTGAGCATGGTTGGTGGGTTTTCGGGTAATTTAAATATTTTTAAAATCGCTGCTATGTTCACGGACGCGGGTGGACGCAGCTACAGTTAAGCCTGAAATATAATGTTTAAAATAGCTATTTTTCCTATAAATCCTTCTCGGGCCCTCTGGGGTGCAAAAACGTTACAGCCTTTTAAAGTTAGACTTCATTTCCCATTTTAATAACTAGGGAACGGATTTTCATGTAAATACATCTTTTTACAGGGACAAGATACCTGCATTCACTAGTATTTTTTACACTTAACACGACATTCTGAACGAATTGGAACCATTTTTATTTTACATATTTTTACATATTTTGGTATAATTACATATTTTTACATATTGTATCTATAGCTACATATTTCGTTACATTTTAATATATTTATAGGTCGAAAATGAACATTTCACTTGTGATGTTCGAAATATATGAAAACTAACTTAGTTACTGAAATACTTAAAAAATACGCAATGCGCTTGTATTAACGCCGGACAATCGCTATTAATTGCCAAACTTATCTCCCCCGCCCCACTGCTTCTTGGAAACAGCGTAGTCGTGATCAACGATGAGCGGATGTATTATGTGAAGCAGAAGGAACTTCAACCACGTACTTACTCATGTTTCATATACCCCATGCGTAACTCGATAAAAAAAATCAGATCATTGTCTTATACCTTTTCTGGAGTTCGGGTAGGAGTATGCTCCCTTTATCCCCCCCCCCTTCTATCACAGGCTACACGGTACTATTCACTTGAGCTCCGACTCCTCGTAAACAACATTGTATATAATACGAAAGTATTATGTTTCGGAAGAAACTAGCGAATAATTGCTTCTGTAGATGTAAAACTTTCATTCAGCCTCCTTGAATCCATGTAAAGTTCTGATCGGTAACGTACTCTGCTCTGAAAACGCTTGAAGAATGGAATTGTAAACATTATAAGGAATATTTATTTCACATATTTTATATTTTTTCTTACATATTTTTTGAAAAAATAAGTACATATATATGTACATATTTTGCTTTTTTTATTACAATAAAGTCCGTTCCCTATTAATAACATACAGGTTTATTTTGTTGAGAAAAATACTTCGGTTTGAAAGCTTTTTTCTTGTAAATTATGCAATCAAAATGAGATTTAAAACTTGAAATCAGATTCAGGAACTCGCAAATAGCATATATAGTCACATTAATTTCCATTTCTAAGAATTTATTTTTCCTTCCAATGCGCGCATTTCGGCCGATTTCAGCCAATAATGCGACGCCCATCGGCCAGCGGCTCCCCCCTACCTCACCCCCATCCTACCCACCCAACCCCCTTTCCCGCTTCATCTCTCTTTCCACCTCATTCGCAGTCGCTCTGCGGCGACCTGCATGGGCCCGCGCCATTCCGACTCTTATCAGGCTCTCTCCCCGATTACTTCCTTCGCCGACACTTTCCCCACCACACAGGACATCCCAGCTCTGTCTCGGCCATCTAACCCTGATGGCCTCCTAAGGTGACATGGAGGCCACAGGTGTAGTGGGCGGGGCGTGGCGGTGGAAGGAGCGCCGGGTCGGGGCGGGATGTTGTGCCAGCTCCTGTCACCTCCGCGGGCGATGCAGCATCCGGGCGAGAAACTCTCCCCAGTCACGCACTTGAGCCAAGCCGCCTCCACCGCGCGGATCGCCTCCTTACGCAATGTGCGTAACCCCTGCGATGAATCAGTGCTGTTGTCCCAGGACCATCGACGACCTACGGTTTGGGTCCAAACGGTAGCAAATTTTTTACAGTACAGTGCTGCATATTTGCGT
The DNA here is from genome assembly GCA_964035755.1 of Teleogryllus oceanicus. Classification (NCBI taxonomy): domain Eukaryota; kingdom Metazoa; phylum Arthropoda; class Insecta; order Orthoptera; family Gryllidae; genus Teleogryllus; species Teleogryllus oceanicus. Next base: position 67,620,301 of record CAXIVR010000013.1, read on the forward strand.
GGAAACTCTTTGGTGAAACCGCGGAAAACTACCAATGAGAGCAGTGGCCGCTACAATTCTCCTCCAGTCAGCGGTTGAATTATACTTTTTAGGTATCAAAAACGTATTTTCGTCAATGTGCGTAACCCCTGCGATGAATCAGTGCTGTTGTCCCAGGACCATCGACGACCTACGGTTTGGGTCCAAACGGTAGCAAATTTTTTACAGTACAGTGCTGCATATTTGCGTGGAGACTCTTTGGTGAAACCGCGGAAAACTACCAATGAGAGCAGTGGCCGCTACAATTCTCCTCCAGTCAGCGGTTGAATTATACTTTTTCGGTATCAAAAACGTATTTTCGTCAAATTCTCAGCCTTGATTTTGAAGCATTGCAGAACTTTTTAAATATTATCGTACACGATAAAGTAAAACCAAAGATTGCATTGCGCATGCACTAAAATATTGATTGACCACTGTGACTCAACCGCGTCAATCGTCTGGCCGGGATGCCAAACTGCCCTCTGTCGTACAACACGGTGTCGCCATGCATACGGTGTCCGTGACACTTTATGCTCTTGCAGTGCGATTGCGTCTGAAGGACATCAATCCCCCGTTTCGGTTGAACATTGCATAGGCCCACTCACTTTTTCACCCACCCACATACTAGGCAAATCCTTGAAAGCAAGAGGAGAGAAAGCAAATAAAAAGAAAGAAACCTTTTCGGTAATCATATCTTGACACATGATATTACTACATGATATGTCTAGAATAATACACGCCTGCCTTTACAATATGAATGAAATAACAGAATGTGAAAGGACTGAAAAAGTGAAATCACTGATAGTGTAATTAGTGACAGTGAAATAATCAAAGAGAGTGGTGTGAAATGATTGAATGTATAAAATAACTGGGTGCGTAAAATGATTGAAAAAGATAAATGATCGAAAGTGAGAAAAGAATGAAAGAGTGAAATATTTGGGAAAATAAATGAAAGAAAAATGAAGGAAATTGATGGAAAGAGTGAACTGACCGAAAGACGGAAATAATTTAAATGAGTATAAATATATAAATAGCAAAATTAAAGGAAAAATTAAAAGAGCATGCAGTGGTTGCTTTATTAATGGATTCGAAATGGTAAAATAAACTCTTACACTTTACATATTACATTGACAGGATACTTGAAACACGATTCCAAATTCCAAGAGGACATCTAACTGTACTAGCAGTGTACGCACCAGAAGAAGGCAGAACAGAGGACACTGATGCATTTTGTGAAACTCTTCAAAGAGCTTAGATAAATGTAACAAAATGATTATATAATAATTGCAGGAGACCTAAACGCCCGGATAGGAAAACAGATAATTCAAATGTTGTTGGATGCTTTGGAGAAGAAACTATCAATAAAAATGGGCAGAAGTTAGGAATTTGCTACTGCTAATGACTTCAAAATAATGAATAACTTCTTTAGGAAAAGAATATAAATAAATTTACCTGGAGCAATGGCTACACAGATCACTGATAATTATGTTATAGCAAACAGAAAATTGGCACCTCAAATTAGAAATATTCATGTTTACAGAGGCAGTGATATATCATCCGATCACTACTTAGTAGTTTCAAAGATCTCAATTATAGTCCGATGGAAGAAAATTATACAAAACGGCCTAAAACGAGGAATCTCTGAGCAGAGATATTTATAAAGTCCATCTCCTAAGAGAAGAAAGCATAAGAAATCTCTATCAAACACGCCAGAAGCAAATAAATGGACAGACACCTTTAGATGATGACATTAATGTGAGTGGAGTAATGTTGAAAATATTATAAACACTGCAGCATATGAAGCTATTGGAAAAGGAATAAACACAGAAAAAGAAAAGGCTTGAAAATCTGGAACGATGAGATAGCTGCAGCCATATGTGAAAAGAAAATGCCTATCAAATTGCTTCAGAAAACAACACAAGATAGCAAAGAAAACTACATACGAAAAGGAACCATACAAAGCAATTAGTGAAAAAAGCTCACGAAGAATCAGTGGACCTTTTATCAACACAATTGAAAATGATGTCCATGGTAGGCAGAATCTGGCTTACAAGATCATGAAACATCTAAAATCAGAGGAAAGGACAAAGCAGAACTAAACGTAATAAAGAAAGATGACTGGATAAACTATTATAAAGATCTCTTATATGACCCAACTGTAATCGATGAAGATACGTCACAATACAACAATCCTCAGATAGACCCTTTGAGCAAACAATAAATGGAATATGCACTGTCAAGAATGAAAAATAGAAAAGCTCCTAGGGTAGATGGTATCAATGCAGAACTCCTAAAATATGGAGGTGAAGAACTGAAGAACAGACTTCTTGAACTATTTAATAATTGTTGGAAAATGCCGAATACCTGATGCATGGAAGAAAGCAAAAGTCATCTCTCTTTTAAAAAGGAAAATAGAAGCCAGCCACAGAATTACAGAGGAATAAGCTTGTTGATCAACGCTTATAAAGTTTAAACAAAAATAATAAATAAACGGCTCACAACAATCTCAGATTCACTCTTATTGGAAGAACAAAGTGGTTTCAGGCAAGGAAGATCGTGTACAATGTGTTTACCATAAACCAAATAATAGAAAAGAGACGAGAGTTCAATTTAGAGACCACATAGCTTTTATAGATTATGAAAAAGCGTTTGATAGTTATTAAATCCCTCTATAACAAAACGAGTATTAATTTACAAGTTGAGAACAAACTGTTAGATGAGTTAGAAGTAAACAGAGGTGTAAGACAAGGGTGTAGCTTGTCCCCCACATTGTTTAATATTTATATTGACAACATTCTAAGAAAATAGAAAAGTTTAATTAAACCAAGTATTTGGATAAATCCAAATACACCTCTACAATAACTTCTGTATGCTGACGATCATATTATATAGGAAAACGAAATAAGTCTGCAAAAGTCCTTGTACCAGCTAAATAGAATATGTAAACCATATTGTCTCTCAATATCTGTCTCTAAAACTAAAGTGATGGCATTCAGAGGCAAGTATCCTATCAGAACTAAAATAATAATAGAAGACAAAGTAATAGAGCAAGTGAAACATTTTAATTATTTGGGCTGTGATATCACATACGATTACAGTGATGATATAAAACAAAATTACAATGTTTCCAACATACTTGTGGAACAATAAACAAATATCTTCGCAATAAGATACAAGCCTCGAAAATGAAATTCCTCCGGAGAGTAAAACGCTGCACCCTATTGGACAAAATAAAAAAACGAAGATATAAGGAACGGAACTTAATATATTTTCTATCAATGAAAAAGTAAATGAATACACTTTACGGTGGGTACAGCCCTTAGGAAGAATGTCTCACGAAAGAAGAATGTCCCCGACATGCCTTTCTTTACAGACCACGAGGAAGAAGGGACATTGGCCGTCCACGACAGAGATGGTGTAACGAAGCCGGAACAGGAATTTCCCCTAATCCGTGAAGTGAAGAAGAAGAAGTAAGTGTGGGAAAGTAGAAAACAGCTTGTTGTCAACTAACTGTGAGGATGCTCGGGACTCTTCAATCTTGCACTCGTAATACATTTCTAGGGAACCAGGCGGAGTTTCAAGGATCTATTTTTATTATAAATTCTATGGACCAGCTGAACCCAAAGGTGCGCGGGCCTCTTACTCATCGACAACAGCTGGTTAGTCCCGTTATTGTAGTGCAAGTTTTATTTCGAAAGGGGGCAACTGTTTTTCCCTCGCTTAAGAGACCCGGTCGCTCCCCTCCAGGTATCTCCTCAGGGGGGGCGTCGCCGCGCAGAGGCGCGCTAAGGCTAAACGAGAGGCAGAGAGCGAGTGAAAATGTAAGTGCATGGGTAAGAGTGGGTAAGAATAAAGAAGAAAATATCGCATATAGTCCTTGTACGCGTAGGCTTCCGCGGCTCGAGTCGATGACTTCTTCTTCGCTGTCCGGGTGACGCCGCGTAGTGGGCTGAGAGGCCGACGTTTCGCCTGACATGTCGCAGGCTTCATCAGGGCATTGACCCTGATGAAGGGCTTCATCAGGGCAGGCTTCATCAGGGCATTGACTCATTCAATGCCCTGATGAAGCCTGCGACATGTCAGGCGAAACGTCGGCCTCTCAGCCCACTACGCGGCGTCACCCGGACAGCGAAGAAGGCATATAGTCCTTGCCTCGTATCCTATGGTAGTGTCTGGGCTTTTCCCTAGTCGGAGAATCCATAGAAAACTACTGATCAGACCAGTCGACAGATAGAATGCTCATCCAGACCGCAACTTAATTTTACCTAGTTATCTATCTAGGGACGAAAATTCGCCAATGATTGGATTCGAACTTCAAGTCATCCCGGTCAAAAATACTGTTGTAGTAACAATTATCTTGAGCCACCTCAGCCAGTTCTTCATAAATTGACATTGGTCACTTAAAACAAATGTACCATATCGCAATGCACAATGTAACGCGTATGCAATGTATGCAATGCTGCGCGAAAAAGCAGCGAATTTTCAGCAGAAAAACGTTTATTACAGGGCCCTGGTAACGAAAAAGTGGATATATGGAATTTCTAAAATTATAATAAAAAACATCTTGCAACACGCGGTGTCCGAAGAATGCCAGAATTCATGTTTTTGTGGGCACTTGATACCTAAAAATCGAATGACTGCAAAACGTCTTAACTATCCGTATTTCTGTTCGTCTGTAATAACGCTAGCGGCTAAACCATTTGATCCACCCAAACGATCTGACTTTGAAACCGATGTTTTAATTTTGGGGGATGATTTTAATAACATCCGTCCGCGTGGCTGTGGACAACGCTAGCGGCTAAACCGTTCGGCGGATTTTCTCCAAAATTCATTTTCTCCAGTTGATCTAGCTGCTGTCTCGGCCCATTCAATTCAAAACAGATATTTTAATATTATGGAGTACATAACATGACGCCTCTGAGACATTTTCAAAATTTTCAAAAAAATATCTCTATTGTTTTTTATTAAATTTAAGATTTGGAGAGCGTGAAGGACGAATAAGAGGCTAGTGCTGGTCTCATGTTTGTTAAAATTTCTGATTTTTCGAAAAATGCGCAAATTTCCATTTTTTTCGGTGTCTTCATACAATTACAATGATGAAAATTGAGATTTTTGCCTAAATGAAAATTGTTGGTTAATGATAGGTTTTGAAATAAGGTGATATAAATTTTTTCGAAATTTTGAGTACTTTACGCGTATTTATTTACCGCGAAAAACTAGAGAGGGGGTATCATTGATCTAGAAGCTAACAGAAGATTACTAATGTATTAGTATTATTGTTAGATGGATAAAATTTTTGGGTTTGAATAGAACCCATATACATGAAGGTTGGGCAGAGGTCGTGGCAGATTTCTAAAAGAAATGTTATCAGATCGTACAATTTCATTTGTAACGTGAAAAAATACTCAAAATGGTCTGTGTTCGCACGAACAGATGGCTGTGAGTGGGTCTCTATTAGCACAGAGAGCAACGTGAAATCAGTTTATTTATTTATTTATTTTACGTCAAAAACAGTTAAAACCGCGTATGACGTGCTGTGGGGAAAAGTGAATTGTGTGCACATTTTCAAAATTCTGTGATCCCTTCACTAAGTCATATTTAAGTGCACATTTTCAAAATTCTGTGATCCCTTCACTAAGTCATATACTATTTGAATTTTGAATTTGAAAAACTCCCATGTAATAAAATCTATTTTCAAGGATAAATAAGCAATAAATTTTGGCTCTTATTACTTCCTGCCGCGACAACATGGAAACGATAATTTGAAGAATTATCGTTTTCCAACTTCCAGTTGTCCAACTTCGGCCGTGAGGGATGAATGCAACCTGCTTCCAGTCCAAGGCACCGGTTCTCCGTGGGAGAAATGCCCCTGAATGTCACAGGGAATTGGCGGACGCTCTGGGGAGCAATGCCCTTCCATGCTGGACAGTCACGAGATGAGCAGGTAAGTTTCTGCGAGGACTCATAGGAGAACTCACAACTCTCAGTGATCATTAGGAACGGTATTTATTTTAATAAAAAGGTAAAATGTGTAGTACATACCTGTGTTTTTATTTTTCTCAAAATATGTAAGAATAATTGAAAATATGTAAAATAAAAATTATTATAGTGTCTAAAATTTTGGCGGCGATGGTGTAGCGGTTAGCGTATCGGACTGCTATACCCAAGCTTGCGGGTTCAAACCCGATCGAAACCGTGGATTTTTAAGGGCGAAAAAATCCTTCGTACGCCTTCCTTCGGAGGGGAAAGTAAAGCCGGCTGTCCCATGTTAGTAGATTTACTGCATGTAAAAGATCCTCAAGCCTAAATGACGCCTCTGAGCTAAATTCAAATTGCCTGTTTCGTCGCCCAAGTAATTCCTTCTTTCTCCCCTAGTAGGTGAAAGGAGCGTAACGAAATTTGCGTGGTCAGACGGAAGAGCAGGTCTCATGGCCTGAGTCTCGCCACGTAAAATAAGGCAAATTCAATTCAATTCAAAATTCCTCTGTAGAGGCATTCTACGTGCAACGAATGTCGTCGATTGGATTTCAGTGTTGATTTGGAGAGAGTGAAAGAAATTTCTACCTCTACAGAAGTAATTCAACACTAGTTTCTTTTGACTCATAAAATACGTTTGTCCTCTATGCAATGTATACGAAAATCTGAAGCTCAAATGAAGAGTAGTGCTATGGTGTGAATAATGGATCTGCAATTGAAAGGGGACATATCTCCCCGGCCTACTCCAACAACGCGATAAGACAAGGATTTAAAAATTTTTCTTAGTTTTTTATCTAGTTACGTATGTGGTCTATGAAGCATGAGCAAGCTTATGGTAAAAACATAATCTGCCTCACATAATCCTCTCATCCTTGATCCCGAGTACGCACTTTTTAAAAAGAAGAGATTCGGGAGGGAGTTCATGAGAAAGGTTCGGTGGCCATGGAAACGCATTACTTTGCTTCAAAAAAAAAAAAGTGATTCCAGTAACATATTGAGAAATCACATCTGAAATGTTCCGTTTCATATTAAAATGTAACGCAACACGTAGTAATAGGTAAAATATGAAATTAATCCAAAATATTTAAAAATAAGTAAAATATAAATAATTCTAATTCATTATCTTGTAAACTCTAAATAATATTATTGAATTCAGGTATCTTGTTCCTGTAAAAATATGTATTTACATGAAAATCCGTTCCCTAGAGATCAACGCATGTGCCGACCTATGAGGGTGAGGACCCGACATGGCACGTGCGGTAAACGAGCATCTGCCTAATTGGAGGTTTAGAACGAGCATGTAATGCTTTTAGAATGTTGTGAACTCGTATATGTTCAAATACTTTGGAACATGAAACCAGTAGTATCTTTTCAAATACCTTAATAAATATGAGAATCATAATTTTTCTGTGTCGTTAAATATCCATGTACTTAGTTTATACCTTGTCCTGTCATGTGTATGTTTCACATTTTCCACCCATGCTATTCCAAAATACTTAAAAAATGGGATTATAATAGGTATTTACGGATATAATTGAATAATTGACATATCGAATGAAAATATAAACTATTGACGCTGGTGGGTTTGAAGGCATTGATGACGATAGAACTCCTCCAGCTTCAAAATATATTACTCCTGCCCCCATGATCATGTTCATCCCAAATTCACTATTGTCCTCTCTTCTTCTTTTTTCTTTTCCCCCAAATTTAATTTTGCGTTATTGTCCATTGACATTACGGACAGTCACTTTCCCTATCACTTTGTTTCTTCCAATCTCCAACGTGGTAACAACGCCACAGCTCGGATCCCTAAGTCTTAGCTGCCAAACTCCAGAATAACAGGCAGCCTCGCCCACGGTTACATCACAGCCCCTCGAAGCTGCCGTTGCAAGTGCTTTTGTGCTGTTCTTTCATGCAGTTTTTGTATCAAATTTACGACTCCAAATGAGGCCGTCGGAAAGTGGACTTGAAGGCAGGCGAGTGTGCACATGTTCGGACACTAGAGTTCCTTAGCGGGAATTCACGACTGCATAGAAAGTTTCTCTTTGATCTTCTTCAGAGGACAATGAAAGCATGATTACAGGGTGCGGAAAGTTCGCAGAGCCGGTGGTCTGATTCAGATGAAACAACGAGACATCGATTTATAGCCCGGCCTCTGCTTCACTTACGAAACATGCAATTTACTGCGGTGAAAAATCTCAAAGTAAGTGGGTTATGTAGAATTCTTGATGATGATAAATGTGTCGGGGAAGTATGTCATGACAAAAATTATTCACGAGTATGCGACGTATGGTTTATGTGAACGGATCATTAAATTTACTTTCTGTCGTTACAGAACTAATTATCAAACACGTTCAGAATATTTTTAATTAAGCAAACTATGAATGAAAAATTATAATTGCCAGGTAAGTAGTAATACTGAACACTAAAAAGTCTAGTGGTGCTATATACAACAGCACTTAATTTCTTGCATTAGAAATAACGCCTAAGCAATGAACCTGTAAAAGCGCTTCCCACCCTTATAAACCCCTCCGAAATTTGAACTCGGCCCCTTCACGCCCGTATGTCAAGCACCATTCCACCATAATTCCTCTGCTCTCTTGGCGCTTCAAGAACTAGCGGCTCGTCGCATTGTCTTTGACTCACACAATTTTTAAAAAAATCGCACAGTTCAGGAATATTAGATTTGCGCCATTTTTTTATAAATTGCATTAACTTGAAACAGAAATTACGCGAAAAGTAACCTTTTTGAAAAAATTGTACCTTTTTAAATACCTGACTTTTAAAACTGAATTCATTTGTATAATTATTCAAATTTCATTCTCATTTCATAATTCATTGTATAAATTCAATTATAATATCTCTATCCTCAAAATTTACTTTTAAAATTGTAATGTTTTGCAATTTTTGAAAATACAGAGTTGGGCAAAAATGGGACCAGCCCGAATTTTTACCGCCCATCGATACACACGTAAACTTACACAATATCATTTTTATATAATAGATGTTATGCTGTTGGAACCTCTTTTACTGTTGTCTCTTACTTGTTTTAGATAAAGTACAAGCATTGTGTATTGTACAACAAATATGTATTAGTAACTTGTGTCAGTTAATTCCGGAGATTTAGAATAATAAAGCTGGTGATTTGTTTTTCTATTTTCTTTTCCGGCATTAGAAATAATAAATGTACTTCTTTTAGAAAAGTCGCCATGCATTTCCATATGAAAAGTAAGTATCTGTCACGATATTTAATATAACAGTCTTAGGTTTGAGCGAAATTTGTTGAGCCATCTTGTTGGTGCCTATTTACGGATGTCTTAGGCACTATAAATATGTTTAAAAATGAATGCCTTATCCTTTCTCCTCGTAAAGATTCTTTCTGTCCCTATTTTGTTTAATCATTAATTAGATTATTGTAAGAATGTTGATACTTAAAGTCTGTACCTCATGAAGGAAATCTTTTCATTCAGAACATTAAATATTTACGTTAATGTATCATACTGATTTGTTTCATGGTTACTTTTCCTATTATTAGGACTTATAACAATCTCTTATGATTAAGGCTGGAGAGTACAGTAATACAGTTATTCCTGAAATTCACTGAAACCAAACGAAAACAAATTGTAAATTGAGGTAAATATCTGAGTACACACACCACGCTACTTTTTGTACACATTGTATTTTTACGAACACGTTTGTATAGCGATTGATTCAGAATGTTTGGTTTTAGGAGACATTTGAAGTTCTTTAGTTTGGATCTTCGGAATGATAGTTACCTCTATGTTTTCCCAATCCCCTCAACGATTCGTTTTAATTCCAATTTCAGTTCATCCCAGCACGCCATTTTATCTCTTTCGTTTATTTCACGGTACATTCATTGTCTTAACACAACTTCGGTCAAAGACAGACTTCTTGAGCAGTTCATACACCCGAAGAAATGTTGCAACGCATCACCGCCTACAATCTCTTTGGGCGTAGTCGGGGCGGCAAGGCGAGGTTACTGGCCGATGTGTGGTCAGGCGTTCTCCAAAACAAGCCGTCGAAAGGGAGCCAGAAAAACACCGCACACAGATCGTGTTTGTCCGTGACCTAATAATGACCGCGGGCCGCTCTAGCGATTTTAATCGAACTGCTTTTTATCTGACATGTACCGTTTTGCGCGGAATAGAAAGTGCTGTTTAGAGCGACTGTATACCGTTTTGGGAGTCGAGAAATGAATCCTTTTGCTCCGGTCCTGATGTAAATATGTTTTCGAAATAACGGACGGTCGTGATTATGGATATAATTGGACATGAAAAATTGTTGTGCGTGTTGTAACAAGGGGTAAAGGAATATTATTTTCTTATTGTAAATAACACTCTTTTAGAACCTTACAGTGTAACTCATAACAATTTCTTGGCTATTTCTTTACCACATGTTCATATCATATTTTATAATTCATACTTTAAATTGCATTAGTCACATACTCTGGGAATAGAACGTGGTGCTTCTTCTCCCAACAAGATGCTTTGACCACTCTGCTACCAAACATTTATTGGACTTTTGCGTACCGCTTGTGTGTTTGATTTTAAATGTCACTGCCCTGTTTCCAAGGTTGATTTTTATATATTTCGAAAACGTTTTCCGCACAGTTATGTCATTCATGAGTTCTGGTAATATCATAACTGGAAAATTTAATACTTAATATTTAATATTTTAATATATAATATTGGTGAGTCGAGCGGGAATTGGAGTTTGTAAATAATATTATATAATTTAAAACTTTCGAAAATAATATTAATTAAAAAAATATTGTATTTGTACATTTCTATTATACATGCAAAATTAATTATATTTTGTCTTAATTGGAATGTATCTAGTGTTAATTGACAAGTTCACATTTTGAAAGTAATTAGGATTTTACGAATATTTATTTGTGTTTGTGGATCCTTCGATACCAAGGTCGTCGAGGCCCAAGAGAGCTGCAACGTGCAGAGATTGGCTGATTATCTCGTGTTCGCGGGAGCGACCACTGCTCTTAGCCTCTGTCATGTCTCCCGGCATGTGTGGTAGTGTAGTGCATTTTAGTGTAAGTGTGTGTAAGTAAGCGGTGAGGATAGGGCAAGGAAGAGGAAGGAAAAATCGCGCGCGGTCCTTGGTCCGTTTGTTAGGGTATTGCTCCGGCATTCGCCCGGTGTTGATCGAAGAAACCACGTAAAACTATCGATCAGAGCAGCCGACCGCTAGAATTCTCCTCCAGACAGCCAGTGAATTCGATTCCGCTATGGAGGTAGTGGAAAAAATCTTGCCGCCGTGGGGACTTGAATCTAGGAACGCGCTGTCAGAGGCACTGCAATATCAATTCTGAATGACTCTGAGCCACTTAAGCTGATAACAAGTGTAAAGAGCCTTGTGTGTGACCTACAGTCCTACAGTCACATCTTGCAAATATTTAGGAATTCAATTAGATAGTAAATTGTGCTGGGAAAATCAGGTGAATTCCGTTGTGGGAATAGTCTGGAGATCTCTACATTTCGTTATGCGGATCCTAAAGAAGAGTACAGTGAGAGGTAAAGAATTAGCTTATATATCACTAGTCCGACCCGTATTAGAATATGGCGTGGTATGTTGGGACCTGTACAGAATATCGCAGCAAGGAGATCTAGAAAGGTCCAGCGCAGAGCATCGAATTTACTTTCAAAGGATCAAAAATAGAGGTGCATAGGAATCACTCGAAAGAGTCGGATTAAGCTGCGACTCTATGCTATGTACAAAGCATACGCAGGCTATCCTGCTTGGAATGATATACACCGTCGTTTAGAAAAACCTACATACTTCGGTAGAGCGGATCACGTGCATAATATTAAGACAAGAATGCAGAAAACGGATGTCGGGAGATTTTCATTTACAAACCGAACTATTAGAGACTGCAACAGTTTGCCTGCGACAATCTTAGAACCCTTTCCTCAAAGCTTGAGCAACTTTAAAAATAAATTAGTTTTCTAGTTAATTATATATTAATTAGGTTATTGTATCAATGTTAATTTTCCACGGTTAGATTAGTAGTATTTCATACAAAGTAAGTTGTTCAATTGTGAGTATAAATATCAGTTGTAGTAGTATTATTATTATCTTTATTATTATTGTTATTATTTTATTATTATTCATGTAGTGCAGTGCAGTGCAGTGTAGTGTTATGAAGTGAAGTGGAGGGAAGGGAATGCAGAAGAAGAAGCGAGTGTGAAAGAAATGCGTCACAGTTAAGTGTTGTGCAGTGAAGTGAAGTGGAGTAAGGTTTGCGTGGTGATTTTATGTACTATTTATTATTATTATTATTATTATTATTATTATTATTATTATTATTATTATTATTATTATTATTATTTATTTATTTATTTATTATTTATTTATTTATTATTTATTATTTATTATTTATTATTATTTATTATTTTAATTAACTCCTTTTTGTAACTTTTTGTAAATGAATGTAAGTTTAATGTATATAAGGTCAAGATATTCTGCCACCAAGTTACTACACTTAATTGGAGAATTAACAATAAATCTATTTCGTAATTTATTAATCTATTTTGTCAAAAATAGGTGAAAAAGTATGCATTGCACAGCCTGAAGCACTTTTCATGTGATTGGCCTCGTCGTCAAGGGAAGTTGCGCCCGTGCTGAAGTAGCTCCGAGTCAATCTTGGCCCCGCGAAGGCCTCCATCCTCAAAGGCGACACTTGCAAGGGCTACTAAAAGGAAACGTGGTCCCATTAATATAAAATCACATATTAGACAGTACAATTTTTTCACTTAATTTACTATGAAAATATCAACAAATGATACATAATTGTATTAAGTTTTTAATGATGTATCAATTGAGAGTAAGAAAAAGATCTAATTCTATTTAATTAATCAAATGTGATTAAATTGATCGAACACGAAAAACATAAAAAATCTTCGGCACATTAATTGCCTCATGATTCCGCATTGTTGAGTGAAAACTGCTTTTCAATATCGTGAAATATTTGAATGTTGTAGGTAGTTGTTGGGTCAGCCGGTACTATACAAGTTTTTTGTTCTTCTGGGTCCTATTTTCCGTATGCGGAAGTTAGGTGACCCACGATGGGTTTCCTTGGGAGGAAATACTCAGGGTGGTTTTCCGTTGCCTTCCCTGAGGTTTCGACCTAGGCTTCTTTAGAAGCCTGCCTCCGACACGGGTCTTATCGAGCAGGCGCGCCTCGCTAATGTCGCCAAAAACCAATCTCAACAAAATGCAAATATTTCAAAAAAAAATTTAAGATTAATAACAAGAGCTCCATGGTTTAAAAAACACACACGATCTAAACATAAATGAAATAGCTCACAAATAGCATACCTATCAAACAACTTTTACACCAATTTACCCTTCATAAAGGCATCAACTCACTACAGACTCGAAAAGATCCCAGATACAAAACCAGAATAAAGAACAGATTCCCGCTCCATTCTTTCCTCCAGATATTTTCAAATATCGACTAATTCTGTTGAGGTGCTATTTGTTTCCTCTCCCTATTAAGTTGGTTAAGTACAATTTTAAATTAGATTAAGTTGATTAGATTAAGTGAATTAGATTAAGTCACCTTACAATTGCATAGTTTCTCTTGTAAACTTAACATTGTAATTTCAACTTAAAAAATAAATAAATTAAAAAAAAAGGCGCGCTTCGCTGGCGGTCCCCTAATGCGCCTGGGATATGACTCTCACCTCGCCAGATGCCACTCTCAGTTACTATATCCGAACCGTCTAGTTGAGAGAAACTGAAATCTCGTTAGGTAGAGATGTTGTCGAAGGGGTTTAATTTTGCCGGGTATCCGCCATGGTTCTTCTACATACCACAAGAGTAACGTGGCTATTGTGGATTTTCCGCCCTTCGAAAATCCAGGCACCTCGGCCAGGGATCGAACCCGCGCACTGGGGGCTCAGAGGCCAATAATCTAAACCACCGAGGTCCCTACAAGCTTCTACTATTTTTTTTGTAGTCTTCCTTTGCTACTCCTTTCACTCTATGCCTCTGATCACACGACAATTTTGTAGGTAAATGTCAATTATGTGGGAAGGTGATGGCCATTCCCCACATGCTATAGCATTTTCTGCGGGGCATCAAGGACTCTGTAATAAAAGTTTGTATCCCCACAAAAAGATACCCCAGAGAGAAAAGGCTGTTGCAAGTTTTACTTTTTGCCACTGTAGGTAAGCAGCTATAAACTTGTATGGCTAGGAGGTATGAGAATTATTGTGAATGTGTGTATTCGATGACTAAATTGGTTATAAATATAAACTACATTCATGACACATTGACATAGATATAAAAGCGTCTTAACATTTTATTACTGTCCGTGCATTATTTCTTTATATTCCCACTCAGTATTGTTAACGGGAATAATTATTAAATCTCTTTGAAGAAAGTTTGCATTGAAATTTAATTTAAAATTTTTGTTCCTCTTTCTTTGATAGAATGGTTCAGACTCTTACAGGTTCTAATGTAAGACGAAATTAAAATTGCGTAGAAATTTCGTCGAAAATTACGTCCTTAGTTTTCTAGGTAAATTCACTTCTCAACTCTCCTATTCCGACAAATCGTGATTTGAAAACAACTAACAGCATATAAGACGTAAGACATTTCGATGAAAAGCTGAAGTAGAGCTCTAACTCCACTGACACTCGTATTTAAAAATATTCTTATCTTTGTCAAAAGTTGTACTTTCAAAGATTCTGCAGATATATTTACTGATACGTCAAATTAAACAATAGTTTCTGTTTCTGAGATTATCTGTTTAGAAACCTTTAAAAATTGCCACAAGCGCTTTGAGGATGTTTTAATTATTTTAATTTTTCACTTGGAAGAAGGAATGTTTAAAAAGTATACTAAGAATTCATTAATACCTATAAGAGATGGCATACGTCACAGACATTTTGTAGTGGGTAAATAATGTACAAGATGTAGCGAGAAGATTCGTGGGGAAGATCAGTTTCCCTGATCCTTTAAGTAAATGCTGAGATGGCCCCTTGTTTTGCTTCTGGACATAAATGTAACTTCATTATCTGCGCACGTCTTCTAGAATTCAGTGGGAAATATAGTTATTCAAACTATCGTTTCCATGTTGTCATGGCAGGAAGTAATAAGAGCCAAACTTTATTGCTTATTTATCCTTGAAAATAGATCTTATTACATGCGAGTTTTTTGTTTTTTTCTCCTTTCAAAATTAAAAGTTATTCCTTATTTATCCTTTAAAGTAGATTTTATTACATGGGAGTTTTTTTCTCCCTTTCAAAATTCAAAATTTAATAGTATATGACTTAGTGTAGGGATCACAGAATTTTGAAAATGTGCACACAATTCACTCTTCCCCATAGCACGTCATACGCAGTTTTTTAACTGTTTTTTTGACGTAAAATAAATAAATAAATAAAATAAATAAAAGAAGTGTATTGAAGGGACTAGTGTTTGAACGGAATTGAAGGATGGAATAAACAGATAATAATTTTTTGTATTAGTTTGGCAGTTATTTTGTACTTGTGTTTATTAATTTACGATCTACTTGAGAACACGTAAATTACGCGAAAACCTAAAAAATAGGTAATGAACGATAGCCGCAAATGTTCAGAGACTACTGTCATTTTTTGCAGAAGTCAAGATCAGGAAGGTCCAGACATGCATTCACGGAGAGAGTAAAGAAAGTGAAGGCCAAAAGACGCTCTAATGAAGCAGACTGCAGTGAGATGGCAACTGTAATACCAGATACGTCATCTTGTGTATTTGTTGCAGTTCCTTGATGTGCATTATTACAGTAAAATAACAATAATAGCCAACCCTCATATTCTTGAAAGTATTATAACAACAACTTAAGTTTCGAAATTCCGTGGGATTAATTAAAATTATAAGATTATGGGAGAATCGCAACTCAAATAGTGAACTGTATCCCTTGCTGAGGCATGTGTATCCGATCAGAACAAGAGGTTTTTTTTTAAATTTATTTATTGAGTGATTGGAAATTACACAGATCAGTACTAATTACTATTGCATGTGCATTTGCTGGCTTACATTGTTACTTATGCTAAACTTAACACTAAAAACTTAAAACTAAACTACCTTACTATAGGTGTAGGAAACTACAAGAGCCCCTACTGTGGACAATTAGAAGAGAAAATGTTCAAGAACGCTTCGGCAGGAAATCTATTCTTAATTCTAGTAGGGAAGTCAATTATAGTGGCCAGGTTGTAGTGGACGGCTCGGTTAATTGTATTTAGGTTGGAGTAAAAATTATTGGAAAGATGGGCAATATGTTTGATGATCGGTGATATATTCAGTTCTTTATGAAGTGGAATTTTTTTGGGTTTATTAATGTTAGAAATAGATGCATTGGCCAGATGGGACATGCGTAGAGTGAACAAGAGGTGCTTCAGAATAGCACAGACTTCCTCGTACCAACTTTTTCTAATTTCCTTGGTGTGGTCTGGATTTAAAGTCGTGCTCCATTCTCTGGCCAGCTGCCATCGTCGCCCAAATTACATTTTTGACAATTTCTCAACTTTTTGCTTTCCTAGTAGTACAACAGAATCATGACTTCAAGAACATAGAGTAACAACTCGTCCGAAATAGAAGTTTTCATTGAAAAATTCGTAGTCGTTTTTAAGAAAATGGCGATTAAAGTTTATTGTAAATGAGAAATTTAAGCTCTTTTTCACAGGAATCTATTGAGTTTTCGAAAAACTTCATTTGAAGTCATTTGAAGTGCTTTCACTCACAAATGTAATAATGGATATAAATCGACGGAAATGTCCATATTGCGTGAGAGGTATTTCAAGAAAACTATATTTGTGTAATTTAAAAAAAAAGACATATGAATACACCAAAACGAACTTTACGTCATAATAGTGCAATTAGCACTATCTATTGAAAAAATTGAAGAAAAAAATTGAAAAAAGTCGTTTTTGAGAAAATGGCATTTGAGCGTTTCTGAAAATGCGGAATTTTGTGCTCATTTTTACAGAAAACTCTGGAGTTTTCGAAAAACTTTATATGACAAATTTAAAAATAATTAAGAAATTGCTTTAATGTAGTTTTCAGAAGTGAGAGACCAGTTCAAAAATTTTTGAAAAATTTAAAAACAAAAAAAAGAATACAGCAATATGGCGTTTACGTCATGGCATAGGGTTCGTTTCGCACTAACATTACTAAAAATGCGAAGAAAAAAATTGCAGCTCTTTTTGAGGAAACCTTGTTTTTGTTACGTTTTAAAATTGCAAATATTGCTGGCACTATTGCACGAAAACTACTAAAAGTTCGAAAAATATCTACATGATGAAAGAACTATTTATACTACGTATAAATACGTATACATACTCGTAAATTACGCCGTACAGGACGCTTGTATATACGTACGTTACGAGAAAGTAGGAAGTTGTGAGAGGTAGAAAAAATAACGCAGAGGAACGAAGAAGATACGGAATGGAGCTAGTGTTGGATTTTATTTGATATGTAATAATACATGTGTTCGGGCCCACACGCAAAAGCAGTAAGAGACGTATAAATATAAAACGCTTCCTACGTCCTAAGCGGCAACACCGGAAGCGCGGCATGGAAGATTCCATATGCCGAGCGGCACCACCGCGCCGCGTGACCCAAACCTTCTAGAACATATTCGAATTCTAGCAGTTGCCTATTGGACTGTTCAAATTCACCCCACCTCGCCATACTGCAACCGCTGGAAAAGCAGTCGCTAATTGGCCAGTTCAAATCAGTTCAAATCCCCTCTTCGCGTGCCCGATAGAACTCGCAAACCGAACGAAATCAGTCGCTGAGTAGCACCCTTGCTAGAAGCATGTCTCGGCTCCGTGTTAAAGATCACGTAAATTCTTATGCAGAAAGTAATATTCTGTGCTTATGTTGTGGCCAAGTGAAAAGCCACATTATTTCAATTTGTTCTAGTTCAGCATTGTGTATAAATCACTCGCTGAGAAGAAGCCAGTGCGAGAAGTATATCTCGGGCTCCTTGTTTAAAACATCACGTAAATTCTTATACAGAAAGTAATATTCTGTGCTTAAGTTGTGGTCAAGTGAAAGCCACATTGTTTCAATTTGTTATAGTTCAGCATTGTGTATGTATTGAACTAATTAATGTAGTGATTCAAGATGGAAAATTCCTGTATTCTCACATTGAGAACAATAACTTGTGTAATTTTATTGTAAAGAACAATTGTGACAACTCCAAGGTAATTAAACATCATTCTGCAAGGTGAGAAGTGTGTTTCTATGATAATCCACATTATTACAAAATTCCTAACGAGCGTCGAAAGGGACTGAGTGGATTGCCTACCTACTTTCAACAACCAATAATACAGTCCACTACAAGCAAAGGTAACTCGCCACGTCCATGGTCCTTCGAGCTTCCGATATCGGAATAGTGACCCGTGGAAAGCAACCCACTCCGTCCAACATGTAATACATACATGTAATAATTGCACAATCTATGCGTAACACCTGTGCAGGCGTGACCTTGCGCATTAAAAGATACCGCTTGGAATGTAAATAAACACACTGAATTCGCTGCCTGAAATTATCATAATATGCAGAGTGAGATGAAAGAAGTCAAACCATCGAGTAGAAACCGAGTTAATTGTACAGCCAAAGCAGAAAAACATACTTTGTTGGAGCGCTTTAGTGGACCAAAAGCGTGGGTGACGTATACGACAATCTCATCGATAAACACGCAAACACGTTTATACTCCCGGTCATAGAGTCCTTTATACACTTTGAGTTTTTAGGGTGGAACTTAACGAAACTGAGTCCTGTTTCCTAATACTAATGTATGTTATTGGAACACATGAGATCTCCTCATTCAAGGTCTATTAATTACCAACGTCATTCTGTCACCTTCTCCACATGAATAGGTAAATTTAATAGTACACTTTAACGAAAATTAAAGTACATTAGAATTTATAGAAATGTATAAACTTATGATATAATATTTTTGCATAATACTTATTACTTCTCAAACTCGACTTAACTTCCTGTTTGTAATTTTCCAATCTTGTATTTACTATATTATATTATTATTATTATTAATATTATTAATATTAATATTATTAATATTAATATTATTATTAGCAGTAGTAGTAGTAGTAGTTAGAAGTAGTAGTATTTTTAAATTTTGTTTTATTTGAAATCGAATCAACGACAAGGTTATTACATGCAACTGTACACGATGAACAGTTAATACAGGATTTAAATTACATACAATTTAAATAAATATTAAACAGTTCTTTACAATTCAGACTTATAAATAGTTATACACTTATTTTTTCCTGAAAAACACTGGAGTATAAAATAGTTTCATGATTGTCAGTCTGTAGGATTGATTGACGTTCATGAATATTGCACATGATTGAAGGATGTGGACAATTGACACTTGTTCGTTGCATGATCACATTTTAAGGAAGCTATTTTATTAAACCGATGTGAGTGAGTTAGCATAGTGCGTTCAGATCGAATTCGAGAAAAGTCACTTATCTTTGCGATTGAGTTGTTTTTCTTTTTGGGGGGGATCATAGTTTATGAAAATCATGAACAATTTAAGTATACTACTTATTTTGCACTCTTTCCAAGTCATATTCCATTCCATTTATTATTCTTTACGTTCATGTTGGGCACTACCAGCTGTCGTCGAAACTTGAAGTTCGAAAAGGCCCCTGGCATAAACTTTATTTAAACTGTTATTTTCCCATTCTCCGTCTGAAACACGTTGTCATGAACGCTTATAGATTCTTGGATAACGTCTATTGACTGTTCTGTTCGAAATTACTTTCACGAACTCCGATAGGTATCACTGTATCTACAGAAATGAGGCTTCCTAAGGAAGCTGACGAATATTCCGAACTTCTTGTATTTATTCTTGTATTGGAATTTTATTCAGTAGCGCACCAAGGAAGGAGGCTCATAAGGTTTCAACTCTTCCCCCAGAAGCCAATCATACCTATTCATGAATATGTTTGACTAATGTTCTATAGTGGTACGATTTTTCGCAGTCAGAAATATTCAAGGTATCAAAATCAATAGACAATGAATATATATATATATATATAATATTTATATATAAATATATATTTATATATATATATATATATATATATATATATATATATATATATATATATATTGTGACATACCAATATGTCACTGAATATTGTACAATATTTATTATAAATGGCGTCAATTAAAGGGGATAAATTATGTGAATATACTAGCATAGCAACGGTAAGCGAGCCGTCGTCAAGGTCAACATCTTCATGCAGTGACAATCGCGGAGACGGCTAGTTCATTTTGTATAGAATTCAGGGATTGGCCGAAAAAGCAGTGACAGTCGTGAAGATGGCTAGTTCGTGTTGCAAGAAATTTAGGGATTGGCTAGGTACGAAGTGTTATCTGCAAATAAACAATCGAAAAATGGACCGAGCTTTGCAGGGCTGAAAGAATACGAGAGACATTCATTCTGACTGATGCCGTGCTCTTGAACGGATCGTGCTCCAATTAATGTTAGGAGTTTTTTTCTTTGGGGACTTGTGAGCATCTACTAGGGAATGGATATTGAGAGAACATCAAAATTTGAATACTAAGTGTGACAGTGGAGTTTAAAATATTTCAAGTGAACGAGTTGGAGGGACATTTGGGTGAAGTTGTCAGTGATTGGACTGGAATGTTAGCAGCAAATAGTTTATTGATCTGACGAACGGTGATCGGTGTGCTTCCGAGAAAAGAAGAGAGAAGATGGTGTCTGGACCTGAGGACGGCGGCGTCGGGGATGGATAAAGATGGTCCAAAAGCGCGCGAAGACATCATAAGGTTGGAACGGGCATGAAAAAAGATTTAATTTTATATTAGGTAAAGTTATACAATACCAAAATTGTTTGAAATTGTTTAATAAATTTCCATGTTTTTGTGAAATGAATATATGATTTTTCATTGAGCCAATTCTAGCAATGAACTAGCAAGATAGAAAGATATTTGCTTTTCAGGTTCCTCGACCGAGTTTGTTTTAAATATATTGCAGTTTATTTCAAAATGGCGCACCAAATGGGGCTCGATTTCGTCACAATTTATGACATATTTGCGTAATTATTTCAATATATATATATATATATATATATATATATATATATATATATATATATATATATATATATCCGTCTCTCTCTCTCTCTCTTTGTCTGTATGTTCTGTCCGTGTACGTCTCTGTCTGTCGCTGTTTGTCTCTGCCTGTCTCTGCTTATCTGTCTCTGTTTGTCTGTGTCAGTGATATGCAGGTATACGTATTCTGGCGAACTTTTGCCTACAAACTCATATTGCAGGACCCTAGTAATGAAAAAGTGGATAAAGTTTCTTACGATGTATAGTAAATTAGATCCTCTATCACGTTGTGTTGTAAGAATCCTTGGTTCTTGTGTCCATGACAACTAAAAATCGATTGACGGCAAAACGTCTGTTAGTCCCGCAGTCTAATCATCTGTCCATCTGTCTATGGTAACGCCAGTGCCAAAACCTATCAGTCAATTTTCATCAAAATTGATATTTGCCGACAGATTTGAAGAAACTCAAGGTCCTCAAAGTTTAAAACCGGATTTCTTTTCAGGACGCCCCAATCGTACTCGTAATTCGGACGTCCTTGACATAGGCATCACAAATACCAATATCAAATTCTACTCTACACCTACTTTCGAACTTGGCTCTGATCATATCCCGTAATTATTACTACACACCAACTTATACCGCAACACGCGCCCGCCCCTAAACCAAACTCAATAAAAATTAATAGACACAAATTTCAAAAAACAGTAATAAATTCCTTACCCAAAATAAAAACATTAAATACCCCGTTGGAAATAGACCAATCCATCTCTCATTTCAACGAAATAATACACTCTACTCTAAAAAGTACATAATTAACTACTCCACCCGGCTCAAATACAACCAGACATAAAATACTACCCAAAGAAATATTGAAAGCAATTTCAATAAAAAACAAAACTAGAAGACTTTGGTACCGATGAAGAACACCTGAACTTAAGAGGGAACTAAACCTATGAACAAATATCGTAAAGAGACTTAAAACTAACTTCAATATGCAAAACTATCATAACTTAATCCAGTCGTTCAGCGTCAGTAACAACACTCTGTGGCAATTCACACTAAAAATACTTAAGAAGAAAAACACGATACCTTCTATAAACTCAACAACAGATAAAGCGTACACATCCTACCAAAAGTCAGAAGAACTAGCAAGCTATTTTGCTTCAACTTTCACTGTCAACAACACTAATTTCCATCCCGGACACATCACTATAACCAAATCAGCATCAGAACAAGAATATGGACATCACCAAAAAATACACTACATTTCACCCTCTGAAATTAAAAAAAACTATTAATAAACTGCCTCTTAAAAATCACCCGGACACACAATATAAATAATATCGTATTAAAATATTACCTGCACCAGCAATAGCTACCCTCACAAACATCACAATTCGTGTCTCAGAAAATTATTTCCGCATACTGGAACATGCTATTCCCATTTGTAAACGAATAAAAATCCTGCAAACGTTGACAGTTATCGTCCGATCAGTCTATTACCATCCTTATCAAAGATATTCGAGAAAATTATACTTAAAAGATTAAACAATTACCTACACATAACGAAAATAATTCCTAAAGAACAATTTGGATTTATAGATATCACTCAGGCGTTTGATCTGACATGGCTCCAAGCCTTAATGTACAAGATCAAACAAATTGGCACCCCATACTACATAAAATCAATTATCAATATCTTTCTCAACAATAGAACTTTTTCAGTGAACGTAAATAATCATCACTGCAACCCTAGACTAATTAACGTAGGACTCCCCCAAGGCTCAACCACGTTCACCCACACTATTCAATTTATACGTTGCAGATCTTCCTAAATTAACGAATATTCACATAACCCAATTTCCCCCAAGGCTCACCATCAGCAATATTTTCTTCTGACAACTCTATCATTGACATCAGAAATAGAACACCACTATACCTCAACTTGGTAGTTGGGCACCCAAACTTAAAATACAACTGAATTCATCCAAAACCGCAGCAAAACATTCACACTAGACCCTATACCTTCCCCACCCCCTAACAATAAACAATAAACTAAACTGGTACCCCCCTAACAAACCTATTAAATACCTTGGATTAAACTTAGATACTAAACTGAATTGGAAACAGCACATAGACGAAAAAATAAAACAGGCTAAAAATAAATTAAAGCTGCAATTAAAACCTTTAATCTATAGAAACAGTCCATTACCATATCATTCCTCAAATATCCCATTCAGAACCAATTTCAGAACCATTACCAATGCACCGTGGTTTGTCACGAATCATCAGCTTCACAAAGAACTCAACTTAGAACTCATTGAACATCACATCACATACTTAGCCACCAACTTTTATTATTATTTACCTCAAATCTCTTCCCTTGCAACCTTTAGACTCGCTAAAAACCCGAACCATACCAGAATAAAAAACAGATACCCCTACAATATATTCCTCAAAACCTTCTCCGAATTTGAACCAGAATAGAGGACCCAATAGGGCATCCTCAACCTTATGTTAGATTTAAGTCTTAGAAATAAGTTTTAAATGTAAGTTAGTAAATAAGCCTATCAAACATAACCTCGTGGACTTTGAAATAACCTCGTGGACAACTTTTCAAAAATACGAGTAGATTTTGAATATTTTTTCATAAAATATAGGCAATATTTAAACATTGGTTTCTCAAAATACACACCAATTTTTTTCTGCGAATGTTTATCACGGACAAAGAAAATGACGCTTAAAACATAGCGTAGATGTCATTTCGTTAAACACATTGAGTTTTTGCAATTTGCAAAAGTTAAGAATGTTAGGTCAGATTATTCACTTTTAGTAGCATGCGAATGTACGCGATGGCGTGGTGCAGCGGAAAGAGAATCAACTCTATTGATCTGAGAAGGGAACATGCCCAGTTGTTCAGCTCATGCGAGAAAATGTTTTTAGTAACTTATTTTCAGAGTATAGGCAACTAAAATGACATTAAAACTCCAATTTTTTTTGATATTTTGAGTATATAAATTTTTAAAATATCAGATTTGAGCTCTAAGTGCTAATTCATTAATCCTTTGACCCACACGCTTTCTTTTCATCCTTTTAAAATTAAAAGTTAATAGTTGGTGCTTTGGGGGCCGTTGAACACGAATCTGAAATCGGATTTTCGAATTCAAAATGGTGAATGTAATATGCCAGACCAGAATTTACCTAATATCCGGATTTCTTGGATCATTGAAAACTAATTTGAAGTCAGATTTTTAAAATTCAAGATGGGAGAAAGATATAAAAAATGTTTTATTCGTGATTGAAAAAAACAAAACAATGGCAAATATAAAAAAAACCTTCTTCGTAAGTTGTTCCGACAGAACTTTTAATTTTTCTTTGTCATCATTCGTCACCTTGGCTTTTGAAAATCTGACTTTAAACGAGTCTTCAAGAAACCCGTGTCTGCCTAGTTCTGAGAAAAACGAAACACATTTAATGTTGGTCCAACCTATTGCATCAGCCATTTTGAATTTTGAAAATATGACTTCAGGTTCGTGTTCAGCAAACCTCAAGAACTTCCATTCTTAACTTTGAATTGAAATAAATCAAAAGAAAGTGTATGAGTCAAAGGGTTATTACTACTTACAGCTCATCATAGTCTGATATTTAAAAAAATCAAAATATCCAACAATTTGGAGCTTTGAATGTCATTTTAGGTATCTATAGGCTGAAAACAAGTCTTTAAAATATATTTTATGTCAATATGCTCTGAAAACTTGGGATGTTCCCTTGCGAGTTCGAATCTCGAGAAAATAAAAAGTTTGCTGTTTGGAAACACTATAATCTGTTGATGTAGTAGTATAATATTGTGTAGCCATTAAAACAATGCGATAAAGAACATGCCGTTGAACACCAGTAGTGTGTTAAAGAGTTTGTGGGGTGTTTTCTATGACTTCTTCGCTGTCCGGTGACGCCGTGTAGTGGGCTGAGAGGCCGACGTTTCGCCTGACATGTCGCAGGCTTCATCAGGGTATTGAGGTGTTTTCTATCCTTATCCGTGCGTAGTCTTCTTAAATCGATCAACAAGTGAGAGCGCGAGTGAAGACAATAGTGGAAGTGTGGGCCGGTTCCTTTCGTCTGCGGTCGCTGCAGGTGGCCTTGGACAAGGCGCGCCGCCGCCGCTGTTCCGTGCTCTGAGGGGATAGCTGGAGGGGGCAGAGCAAAGCCGCTCTTGTGGCCGGCTTTATTGCGCAAGGGCGGATAACGGCAATCATTTTACATAACGCTTGCCATTCAAGAGCGCGCGGGAAATCTGTGATTGAAGTACATGAAATATATTCGTAATTTCATGCCGTTGATTTATGTCATTCGGTGAAATTTTAATGTAGACTCTCCGTCGCAGCCGATTGCTCTTGTAGTAACTCGGCTCGTAATGGCCTTAATGCAATTTTAATTTTAACGGACGTTCGTTGCCGCTGTTATTACCTTCGAATAAACACATTGCTTACAATAAAAACAGCAGTACTGTATGTTAATTACATGCGTACAAAACTCTAATAATTTATACAATACTTAAATTAATATAAACAACTGAAATATAATGATATTCTCCAAATTAGGCACGTGACCACTGCCTTGATCAAAGTATTAAAAAACTCTTAACATAATCACATATTTTTAAAATCCGATAATTAATATTGTAATACTTGTTTAAAATATTATATTGAATATTAAAATATATTTATAACTTGAATAAAATATTATTGTTTCCTTAATGTCACAGAAAGGTCTCCGCACAACACCCGTGAAACGTGTGTAATGTGCTTGTGAGGACATATTGTACCTCTAGATTAGTTACTTTGATCATTGAGGGGTTAGTTGACGTGTCGTTACTATCACATTACATTACAAAATTTCGTTTTTGAGCATTTCGTCGGAAACCAATGTAGGGTACTTACGTTTCGTCTTAAAAGAGTACATGTGAAGCACACATCCCCCTGAAAAGCTATTCGAAGATCGTAAATGCGCTGAAAAATAGGTCAGAGATTCCAAATTCATTGTGCTTTACATCTTTCGTCCCTAAATCTAATTATGAAGTTCTCTGTTATTGTAGGCCAACGCACAGGGGGGCAGAGGGCCTGGCCTTCTTTGAAAATTTTGTCAGGTAACTCAAAACCTTACGTAATAAAAGGGAGGGAGGAGGAAAGAGGAAGGGAGCAGATCGGAAAAGGAGGCAGGCCGGGGAAAAAAGAGAGGAAAAAAGGAGAAGAAGAAGAAAAAGAAGAAGCGGGCCGAACATGGCAGACGTGCGGGATAGTCAGATGAAGCATGCAAAGCGGGAAAGGCTGCTCACTAGATGAGTGTGATAAATATGCGAGCAATACCGAGTAATAAGCTATTTTATCTAACTTAATATCACAATAACACATTTTGGAATATTTATTCAAAACACAGTACCTAATAAATAAAGCTATGACGGTTAATTATTGGTTACTAGATTTAATCTCACTCCTGTGTGAGGGCGTGAAGAAGTTACAACGAGCAATGGCGGATTTAGTTTTTTAATTAAATGTCTTTTGCTTCAAAGTAAAACAGACGTACCTAGCTCCTTCGGAAAGACTCGTTTCAATAAAACGAAAGTAAACATTCTCATTTATATTCGGGCGCGCTGTGGTGAAAGCCATTGCTCTAGTTTCACAACGCTTCGTCCCACGGAAATCATAAATGCCTTTCGTATTGAGGAAGCAATCAAAGTCTTCCACACCGTCGACAATAATTAAATCGTGGGAAACGGCGTTTTGTCGTCACTTCTTGGTACAGTATGCATGCTCAGCAAGAAAAAATCCAGTATGTTCCTATTTCTGTACAAAATTGTAATAGAATTAACACGTTTCTATTGGTTTGAATTTGAAGTAAAATTGTTTATATTTGTTATTATTACTATTATATGCATATCGACCCGTTATGATCGTGCTACATGTTATCTTCCGTGGCCCAGCCATATTTTCCCTTTTATCCTCTATTAACGTGTGTCATGAGGATCAGCTTTTTTCGGGTGAATCGCTAGATAGGAACATTGTGGTTACACCTTGAATTATGGGGTGATAAGGTTTTCATGAGCAGTGAAAGGACAATCAGCATGCCTACGCCGGAGTCGAAACTGCAGTCGTCTGGGCGCAGACGACGGCTGCCGCAACCGTCTGCGCCATGGGGGCCGGCTTTTTTTTCTCGTGTACATACGGGAGTAATATACGTAGTATAGAGAAAGTTATATAATGTGGGAATTGGAAATGATAGGGCAGAGGCGTTGGTGCGGACGATTTTCTGCGGTGCTGTTTGTTTTCAGGTGCGGAGGAGGCCAAACACTGGAAGGAGAATGCCTGACGCCCGCGCCAAATAAATAAATAGTTAGCATGTATTCGGCTTCTGACGGCAGGTTTTTCCCCCTTCAGGGTTTTTTTCCTCAGCCGTACCTTATGGTCTCTTTTCCGCGGCTTTGATGCGTTGGAGAGACCATTTGGGGTGAATACCAGAAGGCGAAAGGTTAGAACGCGGTAGAATGAAGGTATTGTAATGGCTTAAAGGCTTTCGGCCTAGCCACATTGCATCAAGTTTTCTAATTTGGCTGTAATAATTACCTATTAAATAAATAAATAAAAAAAAAGTTATGTAATGCTGTGGAAAATCAATTTCGAGATTTCAACGGAAATACACGTTTTGGGGTCCCGTTCAGATAGTGATTTATGAGCATCAGAATCTTCTCATGTAGACAGGTCCATCTTTTGATCAAAAAATTATGAAGCCCATCTGGGCCAGGGCATGTCCAATTCTGTGACTTCTTAATGACTGCTTGAAGAACCATTGATTTAGAACCATTTTAGAACCAGATTCCTTTGATACATCAGAAACTTCCATATTTTTGATCTTTTTTGAATTGTTTGACGCTTCGCTCAGCCAGATCGCATCGGATTGGAAATGGCTCTCCGTTGATAAATCGGCCCAGTGATTTTCTACTGCCGACTTCTCTGGATCAGATTTCCTGTATGGACTTCTCTCCTCAGATTCTCGTAGAAAATCTGGTTTTTGGAAAACTCCTGGTTGCTTTCGTCTAAAGCTTCTGGTATAGCGTCGCTCTCGTTGAGAAAAGACGTCGAGTTGTGGTTTGGGAGTATCTTGTACATCAGTGATATTTCTATTTTCGTTGTTATGTTGCGCGTACTCACAATATTTCTTACTAATTCTCGACACTTTTCTCCTAATGCACGCCTTTTGACTTCCCCCTTGCAAGGCTTCTAGAAGAGCAATATCAGATCTGAGTTTTCCAATTCGTTCCTTCAGCTGTCTCTTCCAAGGTGGTATGTACTCTGAATGATAAACCGGATGGGTTTCGATAAGTTTTCCACCACTTAACTTAACGATTGTCAGCGCTATACAATAGATGACTGATTCAAGTTGTTAAACGTTCTAATTGCCAGACTTCGTGACAAGTATATATTCATTTGCCAACTTAGTTAAGGTTGCCAGTTTTGATGAGTTGTGTTGCCGTGGAATTATAGGTCTAAAGTGAGGAGCAAATCCCCAATACTTGGCTTTTTACTGTTCATGTTGTTTTTAAGCTGTCCAATTAATCGGCCATCGTTATCAACTGGATTTTCCGACTCTGCCAGCAATGTATGAGATGATCGTGCCATTGTGTTGGAGTCTAAATCTTGACCGTAATTCAGAGATGACACTGCCTGATTCTGGAGCTTCATGTCGTTGCATTTCTGCTGGACTTCGGCCTTCATTTCCTGTATTCGAATATGGAAGACATCGGTATCAATTTGTTCCGCAACGGGTGATACGGAGATAAATTCGGACAAGTGTTTAATTCTTGTCACCTGTATATTGTATTCTCCGTCGTGACAGGCCTGCTTGCGTAGCCTCGAATAATACCCGAGAAACTCTATCAGCAGATGCGGCTAGTTCTTGACTGCTGCTTTCATTGGCTGTGACAGTTTCGGGTGTGCCGGTGTGTGCCCGCCTGTTCAGCAACACACCACCAGTGGCTTGCAAGCTGCCACGGCCAGCACTGGCTCCAACCGCGCCCTGACGATCCCCAGGCAGCGAGTCCCTTTCTGAGGCCTTACGACTATTTAATAGACTCCCCATATTGCTATGGGTTTGGTTGGTGATGGGGCCTCCAACCATGCTTTCCTACGCATCAACCCCGTAGGGAGGATTGCCCTTCCTCCTAGCTGTTGTAGAAGTTGAGATCTTCGCCTTGTTGTCCCGGGCAAGGGTCTTCTCTTCTCCGAGGGAAGAGAGCTAGGATATCTAGGAAAAGTGCGCCAAGAAAATATATTTTGATAGGTATCAGGAGCCTCAAAGCTACTTGATCTACTCGTTGGCTCCCGGAAGTGGGGAAGGAAGAGTAGGTGTGAGAAGAAAGATTTATTAATAATGGTAGGGATTTAGCCGCCTCTTGTCTGGTCGGTTTGCTCCAACTGTGCTGTCCCACAGTATTCATGCTACATTATTACTGATAACTTTCTCAGGCTTACATTTATTATACGGCTGCTCTTGTTCTACTAGATATCGCTTTGCAAGTGCCTCATGAATTACTATGGCTACATTATTATGGCGCTGCAAGTGCCAAAGATGGACATCAATTGCATATGTGTTGGATAGATTCATTGGTTGTTGTTGTTGTTATTATTATTATTATTATTATTATTATTATTTTACTATTGTTGATAATGATGTTAATACTAGTGTTATTATTTACGTAAAATCACCGTGAAATTAAATTTTTTCCTGTAGGGACCATAAAATTAGAGCCTGTAAAATCCATTATTTTTGGCGATGCACTACTCATATTATTGTTTTAATTTTGAACAACGACGTTCTCAACATTCACTGACGCTTCGTTTTCGATGTTGCGCCGCTAATTGAGATTCCCCGCACGCCCACTTACGTGTTGGACCGGCCGCCTACCCAGGTGGCACAGGATGGAACATCCTACGTCACTGGCCAGTAGTTTGCTGTCTTGCTCTCTCTCTCTGTCTCCCCCTCCATACGTAGTGACGCGATGGGCGTGGCGGGGGCGCGGCGCCCCCGGAAGTGACGTCACCCCCTCCCCCTGCTCTGCTTGCGTCACTGCCCGCGGCGCGGCGCGCTGGACACCGCCTGTCCGACGACGCCAGCGCGGCGCCTGGGAGAGCGGAGGTCGTCGGAACCACTCTCGCCGGCCCGAGCAGCGGACGCCGCGCAGCGCCGACGAACAGCGCTCGTGGCGTAATGTCAACCCCTCCGCGCCATGATGACTGTACTTGGGTTTTCGTAACGTGGCGGATGACATTAGGTCATTTTTACACCTCCTGCCTTATAAAACGAATCACTGTTATATGATAAGCACATGTTTCAGGCCATGAGCCCCGTTGAGAAGGACGTTCGCGAATGAATTAAAAGATTCAATAATTTATGGGCGGGAGGCGTAAAAATGATTTAATGTCATCTGCCACGTTACGAAAACCTAAGTGTAGAGATCGGAGTTTTATATAATTACATATTTTTTGTCTTTCTACTCACCGAATTGAAAATTGTAATCTTGGCAAATCGTCCCCTTTAACATAAAATTATTTTTTCGTTACATATTATATATTTAGTACTATATTACATATTTTACATATTTTTTTTTAATTTTTTTTAATTTTTTAATTTTTTTTTTAAAATTTTAAAAAGATTTTTCCTACATTATTACTAGGGCCCGGATTTTAATGACAAGTCACATATTTTTTCTGACCCTTCGGGAGACTTTTAAAACAATTTATGCACGAATCCAGGTATTGTCGATTAGAAAAACATATTTTTATTTTGCATATAAAATCATATTTACGCTGTTTTTAGTAAAAGGTCATATTTTGGCAAAATGTTGCCCAAAATACATACATTTGTCATATTTTTAAGGACCGTTTGTAGTAAAATGTCATATTTTGGCCAAATATGCCCAAAATGCATACATATGTCATATTTTTAAGGACACAAGAATAAAAGCCTTTTAAAATGTGTCGCGCATGACAATGTATCAGGTAATATTGTCAAAAATAAACTCAAAAATTATATCACAAAGGATTATTTGAAACGTAAGTGAATTTGAAGGAAGTGAGTTGGGTGAGTCTCGGTCATGTGCTGAAAAAGTGTACAACAAATTGCTGAGTGTTTTTCAGAGAAATACTGGATATTTCACAATGTGCAAAATTAGCGATAAAATTTCTGGCAATGCCGCAACATTTGAAGACAATGAACCAAAGCTGCCCTGCAGTGACATCGCCGCCTTCTAATACGCTCCCGTGACGTCATGTGATGTGGAGAGCTTTCCCAGATACAAAACTATCCTCAGCGACAACCGTAGGTCTTTTAAGATGGAAAACTGAAAATACGCCTCGTGATCCAATGCAACTCTCTAGAAGCTGAACACAGAGGAAATGAGAAAACATTAAACAAGAAGTATGCAGTAGTAAAGCGAACATTTTGTTCGATGGGCTTTATTGTACTGTAATTGATTTGTTGCAGACACAAGTAATTTTTTTAAATGCTAGTTAGTTCCAAAGACTGCAAACCATATGTATTGTACTCAAAATCTGTTCTTGAGTGAATTTTGTATTAGTTATACCTAGAAAATCAACAGGAATTTGTAAAAATAAACTTGTATAACGTCATTTTTATGGTCATATTTATGGATGTTTTAGGTCATCAATGCTTGCATATTTCGCTGATTTTTAGGTCATTAAAATCCGGGCTCTAATTATTACTACATGCTCTCTACTCCAGTTACGCTACGTGAAGGCGCGGTCTTATATTCTCACATTTCCCTCAGTGGGGGACGTGCGAATCAGCTACTGAGATCGTTTTTTTATGAAGAGTACTTTACGACCATAAATTAATATTTGAAAGCAGGTTAACAGGGCTTGGTCAGAAAAATTTTTCACTAGTTGTTTGCCAACGTTTCGGAAACTTTTATTTCCATCCTCAGGGCTAATATAAAAGAAAATGAAAACAACACTGTTCAAGAATAATGTTACCAAAAAACACACGTATGAGAAACAATTTTTAGCTAAGTTACAGAATATTTACAATTTCCTTATTATCTATTACAAAAAAAATTACACACGGTACCTTGCAACATCAAGAACAACTCAACCCATTCACTGCACCATCGTTTTTCTCTTTAGGTATGAAAACTATTACTGATGGCGCATTTCGTGACCTTTAACCTTGAATTCCAAATAACTTGGGCGATCGCCAATGTGTAACACTTCCATAAGAAGGCTGCACACTGCCGTGATTGTTTGTTGGTCGCAGGAAAATGAACAGTGTACCATTGACTGATGTTAAGGCAACAAAATTTTTAGGTCTCTCAATTCAGTCAAACCTTAAATGGAACGTCCATTTAAATGAATTGAACACACAATTAAGTTCTTTATGCTACGCGTTCAGAATTCTTGCAAATTCAGTCAGCCTTCATACTGCTCGTTGTGTATACTTCGCGAATGTTCATTCCCGCCTGAGATATGGCATAATATTCTGGGAAATACATCTTATAGCTCCCAGACTTTTAGATTACAAAAACGAATTGTACGAATAATAACCAAATCCCACCCACGTGATTCATGTAAGCCTCTCTTCATTAATCTAGGAATTCTACCATTACCGTGTCTTTTTATTTACGAATCAGTGGTTTTTGTAAAAAATGACTTGCTCAAGGGCGGAATATTTTTCAGAAAATGCAGAAGTCTATTACTATAACACTCGACGTAGAAATCATATTCATCAGGGGACAGTATCAACAGCTCATTACAATTATTTTACAACACTTTGCCAGATGACATTAAACGATTAAATTCAATAGAAAAGTTTAAATCCCAAGTGAAATCGTTTCTGCTGCATAACTGTTTCTATACAATTAGAGACTATACTGAGCATAACAAGAAAAGTAACATTAATTTTAACAATGATACATAATGCATTATTTACCATTTGGACTGTATAAATGAGTATAACAACCTGTAACAACTATTGTACTACAGCTTCCGGGTCAATGACCCCATCTCGATCAGGTTTTTCGTCCAGTTTCCTGATCCATTGAGCAAATGCTGAGATGGCCCTTGTTTTGCTTCTGGACATAAATGTAACTTCATTTTCTGTGCACGTCTTCTAGAATTCAGTGGGAAATACAATTATTCAAATTATCGTTTCCATGTTGTCTGGCAGGAAGTAATAAGAGCCAAATTTTATTGCTTATTTATCTTTGAAAATAGATTTTATTACATGGGAGTTTTTTGTTTTTTCTCCTTTCAAAATTCAAAATTTATTGCTTATTTATTCTTGAAAATAGATTTTATTACATGGGAGTTTTTGTTTTTTTCTCCTTTCAAAATTTCAAAATTCAAAATTTATTGCTTGTTTATCCTTGAACATAGATTTTACTGCAGGGAGTTTTTGTTTTTTCTCCTTTCAAAATTCAAAATTTAAGAAGTATATGACTAAGTGTAGGGATCACAGAATTTTGAAAATGTGCACACAATTCACTTTTCCCCATAACACGTCATACGCAGTTTTTAACTGTTTTTCTGACGTAAAATAAATAAAAATAAATAAAACAGCCACTTTGTACGATGGCTTCTATTGCTTTCAGTCTGGTTGCTAAACTGTGGTCGTGGTTAACAATAGATGACGCTGTTAGTACTGACGAGAAAGTTGTATGGTGCCAAGTATGCATCATCTCATGCTCTCCAAATAACTTTTAAAACGTTTGTATTATTTTTACAATTTGTCGAGGAATTTGTTTATGTGATTTCGTATTATATAAATGTGTTTATAATTAGAATTTTAATGTTACATATTATATCCGATTTTACATATAAGAATATGATTGATTGATTTTTCATACTTCCGGACGCGTCAACGGCTTTTGGACGTTAGTCCCGTAAGTGTAGTGCATTTTTTTCTCGGGAGATGGCAATGATCTTCCCCGCTGGATGGCGAGATCCGGCGCCGACCTACCGTCGGCTAGTGGGGTTTCCCCCTAACCGGAAATCTCCCACCAGCGGGGCACCGCCCCAGCCGGGCAAGCGCTAAGTTCCCGACCGGTTCCCGGAATATGTGGTAGTGAAGTGCATGTTAGTGTGTGAGTGTGTGTGTGTAAGGGAAGGATATAACAAGGAAGAGGAAGGAAAGATCGCGCGCGGCCCGTGGCCCGTTTGTTAGGGTACTGCTCGGCATTCGCCTGGTGTTGATGGGTGAAACCACGGAAAACTACCGATCAGAGCAGCCAGCCACTAGAATTTTCTTCCAGACGACGACTGCATTCCACCTAGCTGAATAGCTAGTTTCGAAAATCCTTCCGCCGTCAGGACTCGACATATTCATACTGTTTTCATCACATATTTATGAACTTATTTTTCCGGTCTCTAATAATTTTTGGGGGTGTTCTTCCACATCGCAACGAGTCGGAACGGCACATATGGCGCAGGGCATCAACCGCTGCCAGTGCAGGGCCTCTGACCGGGAGGTTCTAGTGTGTGCCTCCCAATGATGGCAGGACTTTCGACTCTCCAGTGTCGCCTGGCTCTAACTAATCGAATTCAGCCGCTCTCTGGAGGAGAATTCTAGCGGCCGGCTGCTCTGATCGGTAGTTTTCCCTGCTTTCTCCGATCAACAGCAGGCGAATGCCGGAGCACTACCCCACGAAAAAATGGGTTATGCACCGGGCGCGATCTTTCTTTAATCTTTTTTGTTCTGTCCTTACACGCACTGACACTTACATGCACAACACTTAGTGTTGGCAAATTTTACCAAAACATCTATACATCGATGTTTCGGTACATCGCTAAAAGGTTTTCGATGTCGATGAAAAAACGACGAAAAAACATGGAGTATAAAACATCGGTGTTTTATGATTTTTCGATATTTCATTTTATGATTTGAGCATATTTTCAGATTGTACCTGATGTAGACCCCAAACAATAAGGTCGAAACATTATAAACAACATGAATATAATAGAATAAAATAAATAGCGAATTTCAAGTTATGTTATTTTGGTCTTTTACTTATTTCAACCATATTACTGAACTATTTTGTTAGTTGTCATTTGGAGCATAGGCCATTTTCTCACTGTTAATTATGGACACCGTGTAGAACTGCTGGACTACGAACCCATCTCGATCAGGTTTTTCGTCCAGTTTCCCTGATCCATTGAGCAAATGCTGAGATGACCCCTTGTTTTGCTTCTGGACATAAATGTAACTTCATTTTCTGTGCACGTCTTCTAGAATTCAGTGGGAAATACAATTGTTCAAATTATCGTTTCCATGTTGTCGCGGCAGGAAGTAATAAGAGTCAAAATTTATTGCTTATTAATCTTTGAATATAGATTTTATTACATGGGAGTTTTTTGTTTTTTCTCCTTTCAAAATTCAAAATTTATTGCTTATTTATCCTTGAAAATAGATTTTATTACATGGGAGTTTTTTTTTTGTTTTTGTTTTCTCCCTTTCAAAATTCAAAATTTATTGCTTGTTTATCCTTGAAAATAGATTTTATTGCATGGGAGTTTTTGTTTTCTTTCTCCCTTTCAAAATTCAAAATTTAAGTAGTATATGACTAGTGTAGGGATCACAGAATTTTGAAAATGTGCACTCAATTCACTTTTCCCCATAGCACGCATCATACGCAGTTTTTAACTGTTTTTGACGTAAAATAAATAAAATAAATAAAATAAATAAATAAAAACCCAAATGTGTACTGAAAACATTCACCAATGGAACTGCCGGCCTGCGACTACACAAAATGTAGCTGGTGAAAACATCCGTTCAAATTGCGTGCCCAGAAATAATTATTGAACTCAATATTGTAATGAATGGTCATTTTAGCTGCAAAACTGTAATCATGTGTCGTGATATTAAAGAAAGAACTGACAGGGGTCTGTCATATATCGTATCTCTAAGCACAAAACATAAGTTCACACTAAATATATGCAAATTCGAGCACTCCAGGAATTTTGTTAATTTAGCTAAGATATCAGGTTCACGTTCGTTGTAAGTCGCTGCCTATCGTAGTTATAACATACAGCAAAAATAAATTTTAGTATATTTAATATATTGTACCAAATTTACAGATTTCGACTGCATTTTATTTTCTCGTATACGTATGTATATACAGAGTGATATAAATAGTGCAGAGATAGTTACGTAATGCTGCGCGAAAAAATGGCGGATTTTCGGCAGAATAAAATTCATCATTAGGCTCTAATAACGAAAAAGTGAATAAATCTAAAAAGTTGTTAATTTGATAAATCTAAAAAGTTGCTAAATTAAGAGAAAAAATCCACTAGCACGTGATTTAGACAGAATCCCTGATTTGTGGGTCCTCAATGCCGAAAAATCAATTGAAAACACAATGTCCGTCTGTCCCTCTGTGAACACAACTAGCGCCTAAGCAATGCGAAGGATGTTTTCCAAATTGAAGAAGCCCTTCTTTATCTGGCTGAATCTGTTCATCTGACTGCTTGAAAAATATACTTTAAAATTTGGGGAAACTTTACATGAAGGCCCCCCCGGACATTTTCAAAATATTCTCAAAAAACTTCAAATTTTTTCTTTAAATTTCTCATAAGAATAGACTAGAATACACATATAAACCTGATATTGGTTCGATTTTCACTGTCAACTCTAAATTTTCTAAAATTACAAAAGTTTGGATTTTTTCGGTGTCTTCCTGCAACCAGAAAATTGAAGACAGATTTTTCTTTCAAATTAAATTAGTTGACCAAAAATAAATCTTTCAATCAGGTCATTTTTTGAAACTTTTAGAGGTTTTCGTGCAACAGTGCGTGCAATATTTGCAATTAAAGAAACAAACTAAAACAACATATTTTCAAAAACGGATACAAATATTTTCTTTAAATTTGTTGTAGGAGTAGTGCCTAATGTACTCTGTACGACGACATAAACGCGATATTGCTGTATTCTTTTGTTTTCTAAAAAAATACAAAACTATATTTTTTTGACTTCTCTCTCGTCGGTAATATTTACATTAGATGGAATTTCTTTACATTATTTTATTTATAAGTACATGTGCTTTAAATAATGTCATATAAAGTTTATCGAAAACTCCACGGTTTTCTGTAAAAATGAGCTCAAAATTCCAGATTTTTAGAAACGGTCAAAAGCCATTTTTTCAAAAATGGATCCAAATTAAAAAAAAGGAAATTAAAAAAAATTGCTACTAGAAAGTCAGTGCCATTCTGTAGCTCCTCCAGTTCTCTCTGAAGGAATAAATGTAATAAAATATAATATTAAAGAAAGAATAAATTTAATAAAATAAAATATCATTTCTTTTGTAAATAATAAACAATTTATGTTTCTGGATGTTTCTGTGCTGCTGCAATGCAAATATTTGACTATATATATATATAATATATATATATATATATATATATATATATATTTT
Organism: Teleogryllus oceanicus; assembly: GCA_964035755.1. Classification (NCBI taxonomy): domain Eukaryota; kingdom Metazoa; phylum Arthropoda; class Insecta; order Orthoptera; family Gryllidae; genus Teleogryllus; species Teleogryllus oceanicus. The sequence continues at coordinate 67,657,907 of CAXIVR010000013.1, forward strand.
AAAAATATTTAAGTGTGTGTGAAAAATATTTATAGCGTATTTCGTTCTCGCAGCCCGACAAAAAAAGTTTTTCACCCGAAAATCGGCTGTTTTGCAGCATACGATTACAATGCTTCTCTTCGTATGAAGTAAGTGCGAGAAAGTAAAAAGAGTTTCACTTATCTTTGAGCATGCCTAAAAAACAACAATGTAGTTCGAGCATGCGGCGTCCGGAAGGGCATTCGCGAATCCTTCTGCTCTGATTGATTTCTTTCAGTTCCTCCGGTCGGTTTGAGGCGCATGGGGGGAAGGAACTATCTTCCCGACACTGTTGTCACTCGTACCCGGGCAATGGTCATTGATTGCTTACGTAATGCTGTACGTAATGACTAACTGTGGTGGTTCCACTCTTTGGGAGCTTCTTAAAGAAAACCTGTTCAAAAATATGAGATATTTTAAAAAGTGGATTTAAAATATTCTGAAAATACGCGGAGTTTGAACATAATTTCTGTTTTATATTAAAGTAAATTATAAAAAAACATTTTATCAAAAACCGTTCCAATTGTTTTCTTTAATTTTTGTTCAGGGAGAGAACCGGAACTCTCAAAACAACAGCGTAGGTCTCATATTCGTTGAACTCATTGACGTTTCGAAAATTTTAAAATTTAGAAATAATGAATGTGCGTTACTCACCACTTCTTTCAGCAATGATTTATTACTTGAAGTAGGTGAATGTTTCAAAAGGAAATGTCTCGATTCAGGTAGTGCCTCGATGATGGGAGATATCTGGATGGGGAAACCCTGCTGGCCGACGTGTAGTTCGGCGATGGTTCTCACTATCCAGCAGAGAAAGAACCCCGCCACCTACCGGGGACTTTAGCAATTGAAACACGTGACAATAAGTCAATACATTGAAGTAGTAATAGGATATACTGCTGCCCTTCAAACATTCATCGAAACGTGAGGTTTTTGTGTCGAAGGACAAAAAAGGTGTTCCGTAAAATCGCGCTAACCCGCTCCCTGGTGGGATGACCGTTGGGGTAAATGCCACGAGGCGGAGCGCCAATTACACGACCTGTCGATCTGCACCGCCGGCGCTAACGTCGCGACTGCTCTTTCCTCTCGCGGTCTAAAAGGTCGAAAGCGCCGAAGCCTGTTATTAGGCGTTGGACATTGACGTTGGGATTTCGCCCACGCCGGGCGCCTTTGAATTCTCTGCTGATCATTTATGAAATTTCAGGCTGTTGATTTATGTCGGTCACCGCTCACTGCCTTTGAAGGGCATTGCAATTATAATTTATCCATACCTACAAGTATTGATTTATTTCCAATTAATAATTAAGCATTCAATTATTAGCAAGTTATATTATTTGCTATTTCGTGTTTGATGTGATTGATTGATTAGTGAGTCAGGGCCCGTCAACACATTATTATTGGTCCCGTAAGTGTGGTGCTGTTATATCGCGGGAGGTAAATGCGATATCTCAGCTAGGTGAGGATATCCGGCGGGAGCCTAAACGTCGGCTTGCGGGGTTTTCCCCAACCAGGTATCTCCCACCCTGCAGGACAAACTCTGAGCTGCCGATTGGTCTCCCGGCATATGTGGTAGTAAAGGGCTTGTAAGAAACTGTGCGTAAGTGGGGGATATGGATAGGACAAGGAATGGGAAGGTAAGATCGCGCGCGTTCCGTACCCCGTTTGTTAGGGTACTGCTCCGGCATTCGCCTGGTGTCGATTGGAGAACCTATGCAAAACTACCCATAAGAGCAACCTGCTGCTAGAATTCTCCTCCAGACAGCGTCGCTGCGGCGTTTGAATGCTAGCCTGGTACCTATGAAGCAATTGTCGAAAATTCTGCCACTGTCCTGCAACTGAACCTAGCAAGTTCTTAACCAATGCAAATTCTGCAACTGAACCTAGCAAGTTCTTAACCAACCGCCGGCGGCGCTAGCCGAATGCGTTTACTACGCTCCGTGAAGTCACGAAGGTTAAGCGCATTCGAGACTCGCGGGTTCGTGGTTGGGTGACCGGCCAGGAACCCCGGGATCTAACGCCGTCGGCCCCTGGCCGAAGGATAAAAGGCACTGACTGACTGCGACGTGACGAGACTGGACTAATATTAAAAATAATGCCCATTAATGGAGGATTACTCCCAAGGGCAAAAGCGCTCAACGCCCCTTAAGGGGCTTGGAGACGCGTTGCGTCAAGGAGTGGACGCAACAAATTAAAAAAAAAAAAAAAAAAAAAAGGAGCTTCTGTGGCTCCATTAGCATTGACGCGCTATCATATCAAAAAGTGCGCATCGCGGCCGGGACATTTAATCCTTGTACCCACGCAGATCAAGAGCTCCCGTGCTCACGCGAGGGGGCACCGGCGACCCGAAAAGGATTGTGTTATTTTAACAAATAATTAGAATGAAGAAATAAAATAGCCTGTTATGTCACTCATTTGTGTTGAGTCTTTAGTGGGCCTATATTAACACATATTTGAAACCTATTGATATTAGGGGAGCCGCGGGAAGTTTTGTTCAGGTGAAAGGAGCCGTGGACGAAAAACGTTTGAAAATCCCTGCCCTAAACAATTAAAATATCCATAAGGAAATAAAGGAAATCAGTTTTGGAGAAAATCAGCTGAATGATTTAGGCGCTAAAGTTGTCCACAGAGAGGCTGATATCTGTTAGGTTGATAGGTTGATTGATTCATTGACCGATATTGATTCCGGGCGAGTCAACTGTTAAGGTCATGAGTCCCTTACGTGTAAGTCATGTTTTTGCTTGGGAGGTGAACTTCCGGTGATCTTCCCCCTTAGTTGGCTCAATCCGGCGCTGACCTACCTCGGCTAGCGGGATTTTGTACGCTAGGCTTCGAGTCGATGACTTCTTCGCTGTCCGGGTGACGCCGCGTAGTGGGCTGAGAGGCCGACGTTTCCCTGACATGTCGCAGGCTTCATCAGGGCATTGACCCTGATGCCACGATGCCCTCATCAATGCCCTGATGAAGCCTGCGACATGTCAGGCGAAACGTCGGCCTCTCAGCCCACTACGCGGCGTCACCCGGACAGCGAAGAAGTTAGCGGGATTTTCCCCAACCAGATGGCTCCCACCAGATGGGCATTGCCCCAGCCGGGACAAGCTCTAAGCTCCCGACCGTCTTCTGGCACGCGAGGTGCATGTAAGTGTTATGTTCAGAATAATGCACGCTTTATATAAACACAAATTTATTGACAATGCAGCCAGTACAGTAGGCAACTTCCAAAATCACAAGAATGTACCAAAAAACAATTGCCAAAATCACAAAACCAAAAGTCCAGGAGATGTACCAAAAACCAGCTAATTTCCACCGATAAGTAACACAGAATTAATCAATAACTTTGCCGGGCCAACGATCACTTTCACAACGTACTAATCTCCTAGTAACTACACTTGACTGCCAAACACTGTCGCACTGTCTGCTTGGCTGGCGGCGCCCGCTCTTAAAGCGGGCGGCGCTGGAGACTCGCTGCTCCGCTGCTGGCTCTCCGGCCAGCTCGTCTCCCGGGATTGGGCGGCGTTTTCTTGCTCCGCCGCCTTCGTTGACTCCTTTGACCGCCGCTGAGCGCTGCTTCCTAGGCGCGCTCTTCAAAGGTGTTACACAGCCGCGACAGTAAGTGTATGTGTCAGTGAAGGGTTGGATTGGACAGGGAGTGGGAAGAAAATATCGCGCGCGTTGCATGACCCCCTCGGTAGGTAGCAGCACCCAAAAACCAATCTCAACCAAACTGTATCCCAATTTTATGCTAATTTTGGGCTAATTATGTGGTTTATTACCGAATTTTAGCCTTTTTGGGATTTCCTAAAATCCGTTAGTCGAAATTTAGCAGCTCCCACTCAGAAAATCCATCTCAACATTAATTAAAAAATATGAAAACAAACCCCAAATTAAACGCTAATTCGAGGCGCTAGACAAAAAATTATTTTATCATTTATATTCCAAAATTCAGGCTGAGAACGAGAAAAATTAACATTGGTTCTTATGGGCGAATAAACACAAACTGAAAAAAACTGAAAAACTCTTAAAACCCTATCTAAAATTTAAGGCTAATTTTAAGCTCTCAAAAAATTTCAGCTTTTATATTCCAAAATTCATCGGGAGCGGTAGCTCAGTGCATCAACTGATGTCACTGCAGCGCCTCTGACCGGGAGGTCCTAGGTTCAAGTCCTGACGACGGAAGGATTTTCGACACTAGCTTTTCAGCTAGGTCGAAGTCAGTCGCTATCTGGAGGAGAATTATAGCGGCCGGCTGCTCAGATCGGTAGTTTCTTATTTTATACCTTTCGTTTGTGACCAGGACAGATGGTTCAGTGCATCAACTGTTGCCACTGCAGTACCTCTAACTGGGAAGTCCGTGGTTCGAGCCTTGACGGTGGCAGGATTTTCGATACTAGCTTTTCAGCTAGGTCGAATTCAGTCGCTGTCTGGAGGACAATTCTAGCGACCGGCTGCTCTGATCGGTAGTTTTCCGTAGTTTCTCCGATCAAAACCAGGCGAATGCTGAAGCAGTACCTTACCAAACGGACCACGGAGCGCGCGCGATCTGTTCTTCCTTTTCCTTGTCCTATCCTCTCTCCTTTCACACAAACACACTTACACTAACATGCACTACACTATCACATATTCCGGGAGACCGGTCGGGAGCTTAGAGCTTGTCCTGGCTGGGGCGGTGCCCCGCTGGTGGGAGAGTTCTGGTTAGGGGGAAACTCCACTAGCCGACGATAGGCCGGCGCTGGCTCTCGCCATCCATCGGGTTAAGACCACCTCCCGAGAAAAAAAACATGCATTACACTAACGGGACTAATGTCCAAAGCAGTTTACGCGTCCGGAAACATGAAAAAATCAAACAATCGATCAACATTACAAAATTCCATTAGTTTTAAATTTTGGGGGGTGTTTTATAATTTTTATCAATGCACCAATGCTAATTGTTTCTCTTTGTACAGCCCTAATTTTTTAAATATGAATGCGAAAATAATTTTTTTCCTAGAGACTCAAGTTCCTGCTATATTTTGAGTGGCGTTTAATAATTTTGTGAGGATTTTAATTTTGTGTTAATTCGCCCATAAGAACTAATGTTAATTGTTTTTCTTTGTAGCCAGCTTCTATGTGTGATTGTACAGTTTCTATGTATGTTCTGAGTGATGGTATTGGTGTGTGTGTTGGTGGGTTTGTTTATTTGTATTGGTGTGTGTGCGAGCGTATATTTTGAGTTCGTGTTATGGTTTGTACACTTGTAAGATTCTGTTGTGTGTGTGTGTGTAAGGATTTGTGTGCGTTGATTTGTTTGGTGTGTGTGTGTCGAATTTTGTGTTTATGTGTGTGTTGGTTTCTTTGATGTTGTTTGTGTTTCTGAGTGATGTGTGTGTGTTTTGATGTCATGTTTGCTTGTTGGGTTGGTGCATGTGTGAGTGTAGTGCTTGTTCGGGGTCGTGTGTGGTTCTGCATGCTGTGCAAGTGGCATTAGTTCGCGTCGGTGTGTGAGCCGTGGCCGGGGGTCGCGAGTGAGTGGAGCGGAGCGGGGCGAGCGAGGGGGCGGGGAGCGCGTGGGTGGACTTTGCCGTCGTGGCGAGGAGGAGAGAGGGCAGTCGAGAAACGGCTGCCGCAACGTCCGGTCAAGAGGTCTTATATCATGCTTCAGTACGTGCGTTCGCCCGACCTGGGGAGTTCAGACAGTTAATACCTGACTTTCTCAGTTCGAAAGATTGGCTGAGGGCGCTCGAGAACATGTGCTAATACAGTGGTTGTGATCGGCGGGTTCTAGAGTTCGAGTCTCGACGGTGTATATCGTCTCTAGTTAGACCGCTAGGTTTAATTCAGACGCTGTCTGGAAGAGAATTGTAGCGGCCGGTGGCACTGATCGTTAGTTATCCATCGTTCTGAGATCAATTCTAGACGAATGCCTTAGTAGTACTTTAATAAACGGGCTACGGTCCGCATACGATTTTTCATCACTCATCTTTTTTCATCACTCGTATCTGCCGTTAGTGACCCTATCTCTCGTGCCCAGAGGCCAGTCGGAAGCTGGAGCTTGTCCCGGCTGCAGCGGTGCCCAGTTAGCGGAAGGGAACCATGCAAACCAGGGTCACAATCGGTTCTTACTTTCTATCAGCAGGAACAATGCCGCATCTCGGAGTAAATCATGCACTACACTTACGGAAGTAATAACCATAGCAGTTGCATCGCCTCACAACACACAAAAATTTATCAATAAACCTTTTTCGGTTCTGAGGGTTACGCTTTCCAATGCAGCCTCGGACATTAAGTGTGTTTCCTTGTGTGTTGTGGAATGATGTCACTCTTCCGACTGCCATGTATCATCTTTCAACATTCCTCCTTCCAATCCCTACAAATATTCATCGCTCTTCCCTTCCTTGGCGATCATTATCATCTCTTCCATATCCATTGGAGCGAAATAGAGCTGAAGAAAATTCATGTGGTCGGAAGGCAGAAGGACAAAACGACGAAGAGGAAATGATATGAAATGAAATGTGACATGATAATTGGATGAGATGTATAATGGAAATGTAGTATAAATCCTTATGTGCAGCCCTTGAATTCAGACTGACAGAGAAGCAGTCAGATTATTCCACCTCTGCGTTAAAATCCTGTCTGATCCTTGAGGAAAAAGCAATTTAGTAGTAGGTTTCTTCCAAATTCTTCTGACACTAATCCATCGTTGTCCTGTGAACATACAAAATCGTCATCACCCTTCCGATAAGTGAAAAGGCTAAAAACTGAGGATTGTTATTGAATATCCTGATTTCTGTAGGGGCACCCTGTATCAGCAATGTGCAGTGCGTGAGTTTAAATCCAGGCTTAAATTCCCATCGATCCATTAGCAATTTGTGGTGGGCAAAACGGATGTCTTCGAGGTTCATCTTCTCCTTTGGCCTTTCAAATCATATCGCCAGTCATGATATTTTTCATCGCCAATTCATTAGGACATTCACCTCAAATACGCTGTACAACGATTCGGTTACAGGGAATAATGAAATAAATATAAAGCTGATGTAATGCCCTAAGGCCGGGGTTTACAAACGTTTTTATCCACGGCCCCCTTGACACTTCCCGTGGCTACCCTGGTATCAATAAGTTTCAAACATAATCGTTAATATAGGCCTTCTAAAGATTCAACACAAATGAAGGACATAACATACTATTTCATTTCTCCATTCTACTTAGGTATTAAAATAACACATAACACATTTTATTCAACTTTTAATTTTCTGATAAAATTCTTGTAAAAATTGATGGAATGATTGAGCTTGCTTCTTTATCAACAATTGTTCAAATCTGGGTTCAATATTTGAAACTGCGACTCGCAATTCTTTTCCAACGTTCAATTTCGATCTGTGTTTGATTTTCATTAGTGGCAATGCTTAGAATCCTACCCCACATAAGTATAATGTTGCAAAAGGAACTCAGTGAGTGGTGATGAATCGAACTTCGATTTCAATCAGGAGTTATAAGAAATACCGATGTGTTGCTCTTGTTCTTCAGTGTAAAATGTTGATGGGATTTCTCTACTGAAGGGATCTTTGATTCTATTGTAGTGAACAACCTATTCCGGAAAGTACTTTCTACACTTCTGGAAAGTAACTCTATTGGGTAGTATGTAAGGGCCATTTTTAATAAATCACCACGATGCCCCTACCATAATACCGCGACGCCTCTCAGAGCCGCAGCGCAAAGGGTTTGAAAACCTCTGTCCTAAGGTAATGTTCATGAATAGTGTTCTTGCTTCCCGTGATGCAATCCCGTGATCGATTCCTAGTCCCGACAAAAATAGAGTCATTCCTTTAAAAATTGCCTCAGTTTCTGTAGCTGTGTGACGAAGAAAGCTCATGCGTGAGGAGTGTGCTTGTTACGGTGAAGGGAATGTTCCAACGTTCATGTTCCAACATGTCTCTCTGCCCCCCCTCCCGCCAAGCATTGGGATGAAACGAGGCACAGTGGACACGGTAAGATAGCAATGGAGGACAATCAAAGTCGCAAAGGAGGACAAGCAAAGTCGGACAATCTGCCGGCAAAGTCGAACAATCTGCCCAAAATACCAAATACATACATAAATAAAGATTATATAGCAGTTTGTTCCACTACACCATTAGTTTGCAAGCCTTCCAAAGGTGTTTACTGCCTGATGACACTCTTAATCTCGTGAGCTAAAAGCTTTGAAATGAACTTTAACTTCCGAAATACGTAGTTAAAATAATTTTATAAAGATAAA